>CM033639.1:21360143-22070143 GCA_019453435.1 Rhinogobius similis | reverse complement strand
CTAAACACACACTAAACACACACTAAACAAACACTAAACACACACTAAACACACTAAACACACACTAAACAAACACTAAACACACACTAAACAAACACTAAACACACACTAAACAAACACTAAACACACACTAAACAAACACTAAACACACACTAAACACACACTAAACACACACTAAACAAACACTAAACAAAAATTAAACAAACACTAAACACACACTAAACAAACACACTAAACACACACTATACACACACTATTAAACACACTAAACACACACTAAACAAACACTAAACACTAAACACACACTAAACACACTAAACAAATAAACACACACTAAACACACTAAACACACACTAAACACACACTAAACACACTAAACAAATATTAAACACACACTAAACACACACTAAACAAACACTAAACACACACTAAACACACTAAACACACACTAAACAAATATTAAACACACACTAAACACACACTAAACACACACTAAACACACTAAACAAATATTAAACAAACACTAAACACACACTAAACAAACACTAAACAAACACTAAACACACACTAAACACACACTAAACACACACTAAACACACTAAACACACACTAAACAAATACTAAACACACACTAAACACACACTAAACACACACTAAACACACACTAAACACACTAAACAAATATTAAACACACACTAAACAACACTAAACAAACACTAAAAAAACACTATACAAACACACTAAACACACACTAAACAAACACTAAACACACACTAAACAAACACTAAACACACACTAAACAAACACTAAACACACACTAAACAAACACTAAACACACACTAAACAAACACTAAACACACACTAAACAAACACTAAACACACACTAAACACACTAAACAAACACTAAACAAATATTAAACACACACTAAACACACACTAAACAAATATTAAACACACACTAAACACACACTAAACACACACTAAACACACACTAAACACACACTAAACACACACTAAACACACACTAAACACTAAACAAACAATAAACAAACAATAAACACACACTAAACACACTAAACAAATATTAAACAAACACTAAACACACACTAAACAAACACTAAACAAACACTAAACACACACTAAACACACACTAAACAAACACTAAACAAACACTAAACACACACTAAACAAACACTAAACACTAAACACACACTAAACAAACACTAAACACACACTAAACACACACTAAACACACACTAAACACACACTAAACACACACTAAACACACACTAAACACACACTAAACAAATATTAAACACACTAAACACACACTAAACAAACACTAAACACACACTAAACACACACTAAACACACACTAAACACACACTAAACAAACACTAAACACACACTAAACACACACTAAACACACACTAAACAAACACTAAACACACACTAAACACACTAAACACACACTAAACACACACTAAACAAACACTAAACACACTAAACACACACTAAACACACACTAAACACACACTAAACACACACTAAACACACACTAAACAAACACTAAACACACACTAAACACACACTAAACACACACTAAACACACTAAACACACACTAAACACACACTAAACAAACACTAAACACACACTAAACACACACTAAACAAACACTAAACAAACACTAAACAAACACTAAACACACACTAAACACACACTAAACACACACTAAACACACACACACACTAAAACAAACACACACTAAACACACACTAAACAAACACTAAACACACACTAAACACACACTAAACACACACTAAACAAACACTAAACAAACACTAAACACACACTAAACACACACTAAACAAACAATAAACAAACACTAAACAACAAACACTAAACAAACACTAAACACACACTAAACAAACACTAAACACACTAAACACACTAAATACTAAACACACTAAACACACACTAAACACACACTAAACAAACACTAAACACACACTAAACACTAAACACACACTAAACAAACACACTAAACACACACTAAACACACACTAAACACACACTAAACACACACTAAACACACACTAAACACACACTAAACACACACTAAACACACACTAAACAAACACTAAACACACACTAAACAAACACTAAACACACTAAACACACACTAAACACACACTAAACACACTAAACACACACTAAACACACACTAAACACACACTAAACAAACACTAAACAAACACTAAACACACACTAAACACACACAAATAAACACACTAAACACACACTAAACAAACACTAAACACACACTAAACACACACTAAACACACACTAAACAAACACTAAACAAACACTAAACACACACTAAACACACACTAAACAAACACTAAACACACACTAAACACACACTAAACAAACACTAAACAAACACTAAACACACACTAAACACACACTAAACACACACTAAACACACACTAAACAAACACTAAACACACACTAAACACACACTAAACACACACTAAACACACACTAAACACACACTAAACACACACTAAACAAACACTAAACACACACTAAACAAACACTAAACAAACACTAAACAAACACTAAACAAACACTAAACACACACTAAACACACACTAAACACACACTAAACACACACTAAACACACACTAAACACACTAAACAAACACTAAACAAACACTAAACAAACACTAAACACACACTAAACAAACACTAAACACACTAAACACACACTAAACACACACTAAACAAACACTAAACACACACTAAACAAACACTAAACACACACTAAACACACACTAAACAAACACTAAACACACACTAAACACACACTAAACAAACACTAAACACACACTAAACAAACACTAAACACACTAAACACACACTAAACAAACACTAAACACACACTAAACACACACTAAACACACACTAAACACACACTAAACACACACTAAACAAACACTAAACAAACACTAAACAAACACTAAACACACACTAAACAAACACTAAACAAACACTAAACAAACACTAAACAAACACTAAACAAACACTAAACAAACACTAAACAAACACTAAACACACACTAAACAAACACTAAACACACACTAAACACACACTAAACACACAAAACACACACAAAACACACACACTAAACAAACACTAAACACACACTAAACAAACACTAAACACACACTAAACACACACTAAACAAACACTAAACACACACTAAACAAACACTAAACACACACTAAACACACACTAAACAAACACTAAACACACACTAAACAAACACTAAACACACACTAAACAAACACTAAACACACACTAAACACACACTAAACACACACTAAACAAACACTAAACACACACTAAACACACACTAAACACACACTAAACAAACACTAAACACACACTAAACAAACACTAAACAAACACTAAACAAACACTAAACACACACTAAACAAACACTAAACACACTAAACACACACTAAACACACACTAAACAAACACTAAACAAACACTAAACAAACACTAAACACACACTAAACAAACACTAAACAAACACTAAACAAACACTAAACACACACTAAACAAACACTAAACACACTAAACACACACTAAACAAACACTAAACACACACTAAACACACACTAAACACACACTAAACAAACACTAAACAAACACTAAACAAACACTAAACACACACTAAACAAACACTAAACAAACACTAAACACACACTAAACAAACACTAAACACACACTAAACAAACACTAAACACACACTAAACACACACTAAACAAACACTAAACACACACTAAACACACACTAAACACACTAAACACACACTAAACAAACACTAAACACACACTAAACACACACTAAACAAACACTAAACACACACTAAACACACACTAAACAAACACTAAACAAACACTAAACACACACTAAACACACACTAAACAAACACTAAACACACACTAAACACACACTAAACACACACTAAACACACACTAAACAAACACTAAACACACACTAAACACACACTAAACAAACACTAAACACACACTAAACACACACTAAACACACACTAAACAAACACTAAACACACACTAAACACACACTAAACAAACACTAAACAAACACTAAACACACACTAAACAAACACTAAACACACACTAAACAAACACTAAACACACACTAAACAAACACTAAACAAACACTAAACAAACACTAAACAAACACTAAACACACACTAAACACACACTAAACAAACACTAAACAAACACTAAACACACACTAAACAAACACTAAACACACACTAAACACACACTAAACACACACTAAACAAACACTAAACAAACACTAAACACACACTAAACAAACACTAAACACACACTAAACACACACTAAACACACACTAAACACACACTAAACACACACTAAACAAACACTAAACACACACTAAACACACTAAACACACACTAAACACACACTAAACACACACTAAACAAACACTAAACACACACTAAACACACACTAAACACACACTAAACACACACTAAACAAACACTAAACACACACTAAACAAACACTAAACACACACTAAACAAACACTAAACACACACTAAACACACACTAAACAAACACTAAACACACACTAAACAAACACTAAACACACACTAAACACACACTAAACAAACACTAAACAAACACTAAACACACACTAAACACACACTAAACAAACACTAAACACACACTAAACACACACTAAACACACCATGTGCTGGTTGTTTTGCTGAGCTTGCAGAGATAAAACTATGAGGAACTGAAAGTGAAACATTTCTATAAAAACAAAGAAATAAACACTTAAGATTAGGATTCTATAAATGACTTGTTTTTCTTCAGACTGAACTGAAAGTGAAAGTATTCAGTCAGAAGTGTCCACCAAAACACAACATTTGATGGAAAATGTATTTAGACAATAAAACGTCTTTTCAAAGAACCAAACACAAATATTACGTAAACATTTTCAGCATAACTTCTCAAACCACTAGAACCAGTCGAGTCGGTCCAGCCTTCAGCACAAAACAGCAGCTGATCTTTGATTCTGTCGATTTGATCACAGTTTTTATTTCTATTTATTCTATTTAAATCCTATTCGACACAGAGTCCCGTTTGTTCAAACCTCACAGCTTTAAAGAGACACAAACTAAACAAACACTAAACACACACTAAACACACACTAAACAAACACTAAACACACACTAAACAAACACTAAACCAGGGCTAAAAGGACTAAACCAGGGCTAAAACAAGGACTAAACTAAACCACTCAATCTCAGTTCAATTTAAATTAATTGTGCAGGAGCTTCAAATCGCCTCAAACATCAACAGTCGTGACAAATAATATTAGAATTTGCTGCAGAAAAAACAAGAAATCACGATATTGCAACTAACTGAATATTTAAATGACAAGCCGCATCTCAATCTGACAGAAATGTACTGTTTTTAAATCAAAAACGCTGAAAAAAGGCAGATTTTAGTGAGGATTTTTCTTTTTCGGTGTAAATTAGCCTGGGTTTAGTCTCGCGTGTCTGATTTACTTTTGGAAAATGCATGTGTGCAAGAACGTGACCAAAACCAACAAAAACAGAACCAAAAGTGACAACAACGCAACTAAAAGCAACAGTCAAAAACCTGTGTGAAAAATGTGACTTCAAATCTACAAAAGCGCAACCAAAGGTGACAAAAACGTGACTAAAAGCGACAGAACGTTTCCGAAAAACGTGATTCTTTTATGAGTTTGTTCATATTTCAGTCTTTTGTGTTTAAAATGTGAACTTAGAACAGAATCCCATTATTTAAACATAATCACAAAACCAGGAATAAACCAGGACTAAACCAGGACTAAACAAGGACTAAAACAAGGACTAAAACAAGGACTAAAACAAGGACTAAACCGGGACTAAAACAAGGACTAAAGCAGGGCTAAAACAAGGACTAAACCAGGACTAAAACAAGGACTAAACCAGGACTAAAACAAGGACTAAACCAGGACTAAAACAAGGACTAAACCAGGACTAAAACAAGGACTAAACCAGGGCTAAAACAAGGACTAAACCAGGACTAAAACAAGGACTAAAGCAGGGCTAAAACAAGGACTAAACCAGGACTAAAACAAGGACTAAACCAGGACTAAAACAAGGACTAAACCAGGGCTAAAACAAGGACTAAACCAGGACTAAAACAAGGACTAAAGCAGGGCTAAAACAAGGACTAAACCAGGACTAAAACAAGGACTAAAACAAGGACTAAACCAGGACTAAAACAAGGACTAAAACAGGACTAAACCAGAACTAAACCAGGGCTAAAACAAGGACTAAACAGGACTAAAACAAGGACTAAACCAGGACTAAACAAGGACTAAACCAGGACTAAAACAAGGACTAAACCAGGGCTAAAACCAGGACTAAACCAAGGACTAAAGCAGGGCTAAAACAAGGACTAAACCAGGACTAAAACAAGGACTAAAGCAGGGCTAAAACAAGGACTAAACCAGGACTAAATCAAGGACTAAAACGGGACTAAAACAGGACTGAACCAGGGCCAAACCAGGACTGAACCAGGGCCAAACCAGGACTAAACCAGGACTACAACAGGACTAAAACAAGGACTAAACCAGGACTGAACCAGGACTAAACCAGGTCTAAACCAAGGCTAAAGTAGGACTAAACCAGGACTAAAACAAGGACTAAAACAAGGACTAAAACCAGGACTAAACCAGGCTCACAGTCCGGTCCACAGTTTCTTTTACATTTCTTGGCCACTGCCTCTTTTACTTGACAAATCTCCAAAAGTCTGTCCAGAACTCTGTCGACAAGAGAAAACACCAGGGTCTGAGCCAAGACGCCAAATATTAATACAACAAGAAAGAAAACCTAAACGTGTGGACGTGGACTCGTTAAAGTCCCTCCACCGCGGGCGAGCGCCTGGTTTGCTTTGGTCCGCCGCGTGAAAGTGAAAGTAAAAACTACCGGAGCGACATAGTTCCAAAAAGTTTTTTTTGTCACTTTTAGTTGCAAATGTGTTGTTTTTAGTCGCGTTTTTGTTGTTTTCAGTTGGATTCTGGTGCATGGAGTTGCGTATGTCATTTAAAAGACATGTTTTTGTTGCTTTTGAACGCATTTTAATCACTTTTAGTCGTGTTTTTGTCACTTTTAGTTGTGTTTTGATGCATTGAGTAATTTTTGTTGTTTGAAGGTGCATTTTAGTCACTTGAATGCATTTTTATCAGTTTTGGTCCAGTATTTTTCATTTATAGTCGCAATTTTGTCACTTTTAGTCGCATTTTGATGCATTGAGTCGTGTTTGTTGTTTAAAGACGTGTTTTTGTCACTTTTGAACACATTTTTATCACTTTTGGTCAGTCTTTGTTGCTTGTTTCAGAACATGTTTGTACAAATCCAAAAACTGTGTTAGCAGTTTTTATTCAAATCAAAGAAACACATTTTGTTGTTTGTGGAAGAACTGATTGTGATTTGCTAATTACATCCATTAAATTAGTGTTTTTCTGTGGATTTGGTTGAATTGTACAGCTCTGGCCTTTAAGAGGTAAATAAAGTCATCTGCTCAGAGGCTTCAGAGGCTTCAGAGGCTAAACACCAGGAGAAACAGTGTGTTTGAACAGACAGCTGCATTAAAGACACAAACAGTCAATCACGATAACAACATTTCACTAAAATAACAGTGTCACAGGGACCAGCTCATGTTACATTTTATCACACAGACCTAGTGTTCGTGTCTGAAAGTCAGATGTTCCAGGTGAATGAGTTGTTCCTTATCTTTGTTTGTGGTCAAAGTGAACTGTGTGGACAAGACACTGGAAGAATAAAGATGATTGATTGATTGAAGTCGGACTCATTTTGTTATAAAGTATTAGTACTTTCTAATGAAGTAGGACTAGAACGAGACTAAACCAGAACCAGTGGAGGACGGATTTATATCAGGACTAAACATGGACCAAAAAGGACTAAAAACCAGGACTAAACAGGACCAAAACCAGGACTGAACCAGGACTAAAACAAGCCTAAACCAGGTCTAAACCAGGACTTAACCAGGTCTAAATCAGGACTTAACCAGTTCTAAACCAGGTCTAAACAAGGTCTAAACCAGGAATAAACCAGGACTTAACCAGGTCTAAACCAGGGCTAAACCAGGACTAAACCAGGACTAAACCAGGTCTAAACCAGGGCTAAACCAGGACTAAACCAGGTCTAACCCAGGGCTAAACCAGGACTAAACCAGGACTAAACCAGGACTTAACCAGGTTTAAACCAGTTCTAAACCAGGTCTAAACAAGGTCTAAACCAGGTCTAAACCAGGTCTAAACCAGGTCTAAACCAGGCTCACAGTCCGGTCCACAGTTTCTTTTACATTTCTTGGACGCTGCGTCTTTAATTTGAATGATTTCCAGGAGAAAAACAGCTCCAAACGTCAGTCACGTCCAACACTCTGTCAACAAGAGAAAACACCAGGTCTGAGCCAAGACGAGCCAAGAAACAACGCACTCCTCGTGGAGCCGCGGTGCGGCGAAAAGAAACAGCACCGTTTACTCTGGGCAGGTCATGATGTCCAGTTTTTGCCATTTATGTTTTAAGAATAGGATTTTGTTCTTATTCACCTTTTAAACACAATTTTGATGCTTTTAGTCACGTTTTTGTCCCTTTTAGTCGTGTTTTGTTGCATTGTGTCGCGGTTGTTGTTTGAAGGCGAGTTTTTTTCGCTTTTGAACAGATTTTTATTACTTTTAGTCATGTTTTTTATCCCTTTCAGTCACGCTTTGGTGCATTGTGTCACGGTTGTTGTTTGTAAGCACGTTTATGTCACCTTTGAGCGCATTTTTATCACTTATAGTCGTGTTTTTGTCCCTTTTAGTTGTATTTTAATGCATTGAGTCATTTTTGTTGTTTGTAGGTGCGTTTTTGTCGCTGTTTGAACGCATTTTTATCTCTTGGTCAGTCTTTGTCCCTTGTTTGAGAACGTGTTTGTACAAATCCAAACAACAGTGTCAGCAGTTTTTATCCAAATCAGATCAAAGACATTTTGTTGTTTGTGGAAGAAACGATTGCACTTCAAACATTACAGTCTTTGTGATTTCCTAATTACATCCATTAAAATGTGATTTTGTGTGGATTTGGTTTAGTTGTGCAGCTCTGGCCTTTAAGAGGTAAATAAAGTCATCTGCTCAGAGGCTTCAGAGGCTAAACAACAGGAGAAAAAGTGTGTTTGAACAGACAGCTGCATTAAAGACACAAACAGTCAACCACCAGAACAACATTTCACTAAAACAGCAGACTGTCACAGGGACCAGCTCAGGATTCTGTTTTTATCACCCAGATCTACTGTTATATATATATATATATATATATAGTAAATATATAATAAATTCAAATTGATTGTTTGTCCACAGTGTGGCTCTGAGCTGCTGTGACTGGGACCAGAGTCGGACTCAAGTATTAGTGCTTTGAAATAAAGTAGGACTAGAACGAGACTAAACCAGAACCAATAGAGGACGGATTTATATCAGGACTAAACATGGACAAGAATCAGGACTTGTCCAGGACTAAACCCGGGATAAAACAGGACTAAACAAGAGCAAAACAAGGACTAAACAAGGACTGAACAAGAGCAAAACAGGAGCAAAACAAGGACTAAATAAGGACAAAAGGACAAATAAACAATGACTTAACCAGGACTGAACAAGGACAAAAAAAATCAGGACTAAACCAGGGCTAAAACACGACTAAACAAGGACTAAATAAGGACTGTACCAGAACTCAACAAGAACTAAACCAGGACTAAACGGACTAAAAACGAGCAAAACCAGGCCTGAACTCTAGGGGGGGCAGTGATTATTAGCAACTAGTCATTTATTAAAATCGCGGTCGTATTAGACTTTGAAACACACACGAAAAGACCTTTTATGACAAAAATTGTGACATTATTAAATCAAAATCCCAAAAAAGAACAAACTAGATGTAATAATCATCAATTCTACATTTTATTCTTAAATCTTCTCTCTGTAGAAGCCTCCAGTCCCAACCTGTATTTAAACCTAATTAAAGTCTTAATGTTGGACACGACGAGCTGTGTTAAACTAAGTCCAGCCTCGTCCTCTTTGATGGTTTTTCTGTATTTTCTCATCTTTTGTCTTTTCCTGTAGATTCCTCCCGGAGGCGCGTTTGGGTCCCGCTCCAAGCTCCTGTCAGCTTTACACCTCCGTCGCTTCGGCCAAAACAAGCCTGTTCTTATCAGCGTCTCATAAACAGCTCGTAAAGAACAGCATTTCCTTATTCCTGCGACGTCAACAGTGGAGCACAAACACAAACTGCACACATTTGACAAAGAAGAGCCTCTTCATCCAGAGACGTCGGTTTGTTATGACGCCAACGTTTGAAAATGATAAAAACTAGAGCCGCACCTTGTCTGACTGGGATTTGTCTGAACAGTTTGCCATTAGATTTGGGTTTTAATAATGGGATCCTGTTCAAAGTTCACATTTTAAACACAACCAGGACCAGAAACATGAACCGACAACAGGAGAAGCACGAGTTTCAGAAGGTCTTTGGTCACTTCTAGGTTGCAATTTTGCCGCTCATAGTCGCTTTTAGTCGCGTTTTTTTCACTTTGTCACGTTTATGTCACTTAATGATGTGTTTTTGTGGCTCATAGTTGTGTTTTTGTCACTTTTAGTAGCGTTTTTTATTGATTTTAGAGACTTCAAGAAACATTTGTATCACTTTTTTTGTTGCTGTTTATTGCTTGTTGCATTTTTGTCACTTTTAGATGTTCTTTTGTGGATTTTAGTTGCGATTTGTTGCTTTTAGATGCTTTAAGTAACGTTTTTGTCATTTATTTGACTTTTTTATCACTTTTTATGGCTCGTTGGTGCGTTTTTGTCACTTTAAGATGTTCTTTTGCTGCTTTAAGTTGTGATTTGTTGCTTTCAGTATTGCATTTCTCGCTTTTAGTCACGTTTTGCTGCTTCAAGTCGTGCTTTTGTTGTTTTTAAGTCGTGTTTTTTCACTCTTGGATGTGCTTTTGTTGCTTGAAGTCAAGATTTGATGCTTTTTTGTCAACATTTTTGTCGTGTTGTTTCCCTCAGAAGCATGTTTAAAGGCTCATAACAATATGAAAAAGGCAGACTGTTTAAATGTTTCATGTTTTGTTCTGTGTTCATGTCTCATCTGAGGTAAAAGTCATGAAGTCACATTTGGGCTGAAGATTAATTAAAGTCGAGTCAAAATCTCAGTTTTAATGGATGCAAATAGCAATGAACGCAATGTTTGAAGATCAATCATTTCCTCCACAAAGAACACAATCTCCTACTTTATTTTGCAGAAAAAACGCTGAGTGTGTAGTTCATATTCAGACTTTTTGTCAATTCTCGTTGTTTAAAAGAAAAACTTTGAACAGAATCTGATTCTTTCATCATGAATCACATTCTGTCAGAAAAACTGCAATTAGATATTTTTCTTAACTCGTTCAGCTCAAGAACAAATGTTTTCTACGTTTTTCGGTGCAAACATTTTTTCTTCAACAATGAAAATTAAAGCTTTTATTTTCCGCACTGGGCTTTAATGGATTGTTCTTGCACAAAACTGAATCTGTCAGAGGAAAATGAAGAGTTCTGCAGAAAGCAACAAGTTCAAACAAGTTCACAGAAGTTTAGAATCCAGAACCCGCGCTTCGAGCCAAACACACGCTGCAGAATGTTTCACACTGAGGCTTTACGTCATGGACGCGCTTCTTACCGCGTTGAGCGCCGCCGTGAAGTGCAGGACGGTGATCGTGACGGCCACGGTCTGCAGCAGCACCGCCGTGAGCAGCAGCAGCCCGAGCCGCGGCCCGGAGCTCGTCATCGCGGCCTGCTGTGCGCGCCGTGCCCGCCTCTGGAGCTCCGTGAGCGGCCGCGTCTGCCCCGAGCGCCCGCCGAGTGTGGAGCCTCCGCCGCGTGTCCCGGAGCCTGTCCCGGAGCCGGGGAAGTGCGCAGGGCGAGAACAATAGCTCGGAGTGAAAGCCCCAGAACCTGGGCGCGAGCGCGAGGGGGCGGGGCCGTGCGCGCTCCCGTGCGTAAAAGGTGAAGCTGCGCAGTCCAGACTCAGGGGCCTTTGCGCTTCTGTCACTTCTGTCTGGGGCCCTTCATTTAAACCTGCTCCAGGTCCTTTCCATCACACAAAGAGTCACAGAGTCACACGAGGACAAACATGAGCTCAGGGTTAAACGGAGGCAATTAGGACAATTTACATTGGATTTATGTTTGAGTGACGTCATCTGCAGAGCTCTGGAGCCGGAGCTGAGGCTCCAGAGCCACAAAGTGAGCCACACTCAGGTGTCTGCGGCGTCACGTGGTGCTTCAAATGTCTCCAAAGAATGGAGAAGTAACGGCTGGTTCAGGTGTGCCGTGTGCAGCGGGACAGAAGGACAAACGCCCCGTTCACAAAGAGTCAGAATTCTGAAAAAAGCCACTTATTTACAACCTGTGCTCTGATTGGTGCGTCCTCCTGAGCGCGCGCTCAGCGCCTGAAGAAAGCGTCCCGCGTGCGTCTCGAGTGCGTCTTGAGCGCGTCCTGAGTGCGTCCCACGCGCGGGACGCTGTTCAAACACTGATAGGCCTCGTCTATAGTTCATTGTGAGTCGTATCAGGCCGAGGATCTGAGGCCGGGCCTGGACCAGGTCTGGACCAGGTCTGAGCCGAGGCCGAGCACAATGAGCTGATAAAGTTTAGGAAACGCGCGGCGGTGAAGCGCGGACCCGCCACGGGACCCGGCGGAGCGCGAGGGCGACGCCGGAGTCAAAGTGCGTTCACCACAGACTATTGTTCAGCTCCGGCTGGAAAACACACGGCCTTCACCAGGAACTCCAAGAACCTGCGCCTTTTATGAAGAAGGAGAGAAAGTACAATTACAAGAGACTCTGCTTTTTACAAAGCGTTTGTTATTGACTGCAACAAGTTCAACCATTTATCACAACTAATGATTTTTGAAATGATCATCAACTAATTACGTCATAAAATAAAGGTTAACTGGTCTGCAGAGAAGAGGCTTCAGCAAATGCATGAAAATCATACATAAAACGTGTCAGTGCAGTGTGTTTGTGTTTGTGAGTCTTTTGTCCATAAATCTTCTCCACAAACGGCTCCATCAAGTCAAACTCACAAAAACCTTTTCATCTCGTCACTGAAACAATGAACCGAAACTGAAAGAATAATGTCAGATTTATGTTGAACAAAATGATCGTTAGATACAGCCCTCATTTATTTGTGTTTTTCTTTCTTTCTTTTTATTAAAGCAGCAGATTAAAACACAGGGGCGTGTCCATGAGTGCACGTCATGAATCGTTACAGTTTAAACAAATGAATCAAACTAAACAGAGGACGGGGCCCACGCAGACGCCCTTTGGTTCTGTCTTTGAGTTTAAAGCTGTGGATTGTTCAGTGACAGAGATGGAGGGAGTAATGATGGAGATTAGACGACGCAGATGTGTTTCAGGGCCAGTTATTAGTCAGACACATGTTTTGTTTTTAGGCTGAGTTTGTGCAATGTGTTCAGCTCAGGATTCTATGGGACGGTTACAGGAAAAACAGTCAGCACTTTTCATATTGTTGTTAGCCTTTAAACGTGCTCTTGAGTGTCTTAAATTTGCATCTCGTGTTTTGAAACAACAAAAAAATGACTATGAGATGATATATTTACAATCCAGTGAAGTTGTCTGTCCACAAACGCTTTAAGGACGATTAGCAGATGTTTAGAGATTCAGAAACAAGTTTAGCGACGCTTTAAGGACTAAAAACAGCGGACTATTCTCAGATAAACGACGTATGAAGTCTGAAAATACGTCCCGGACAGAAGGAGCTCAGCAGGAAGTGTGTTTGACACTCGGAGGGAGAGGATTTTCTGATAAACATTCGTCAAAACAGCGTGAATTAAACTGAATGTAACTCCAGATGTGTTTTTGATGAAGAACAGGATTAAAGCTCAAGTCACTGAATCAGAATCTGTGTCGATTAAATCAATGGTTCCCAAACTGTTCGAGTCAGGACGCCCAACGCAAATGAAAATAATAGAATTCATCATTTTAAGCGTTAAAGTAAGTTACATCAGGATAAATGTAAATATAAATAAATAGGATAAATAAATAGCTACAAAGGTGCTAAGTACAGATTTAGCAGGGAGGTGTCAAGAGCTAGATCTCTGTACAACACTCGCCTAAAGGAGTCTTTCTCTGAGAACAACGCTTCGGCGGTTTGGAGGGGACTTAGGCAGATCACCAACTACAAGCCCAAAGCCCCCCCTGCTGCCGACGACCAGAAACTGGCTGAACAGCTCGCCTCCTTCTATTCACGGTTCGAAATCTCAACCCCCTCCCCCACCCATCTTACTACAATGGACATTTCTGCCAATCACACCCCGGGTCCCCCCACCTCCCCCACCGGCCTTTCACTACACAGGGACAATGTAAGGAAATAGTTTCGGAAGTCCAACCCCCGGAAAGCTGCTGGACCAGACGGTGTCTCCCCCGCCACCCTGAGACACTGTGCGGACGAGCTGACTCCTGTCTTCACAGACATTTTTAACACCTCCCTGGAGTCATGCCATGTCCCAGCCTGCTTCAAGTCGTCCATCATCGTCCCTGTCCCCAAGAAGCCCCGGATCTCTAGACTTAATGACTTCAGGCCTGTGGCGCTGACGCCTGTCGTCATGAAGTCTTTTGAGCGCCTGGTCCTGCCCCATCTCAAGTCCTTCACCTCCTCCGCCCTGGACCCACTGCAGTTCGCCTACAGAGCCAACAGATCTGTAGACGACGCCATCAACCTGGCCCTCCACTTCATCCTGAAGCATCTGGACTCCCCGGGAACCTACGCCAGGGTCCTGTTTGTGGACTTCAGCTCTGCATTCAACACCATCATCCCTGCTCTGCTCCAGGACAAGCTCTCTCAGCTCCACGTGCCTGACTCCATCTGCAGGTGGATCACTGACTTCCTGACAGACCGGAGGCAGTGCGTGCGGCTGGGGAAGAATGTCTCAGAGACTCGGACTATCAACACAGGAACTCCACAGGGCTGTGTACTTTCTCCTCTGCTCTTCTCCCTGTACACCAACTGCTGCAACTCCAGCCACGACTCTGTAAAACTGATCAAGTTTGCAGACGACACCACCCTCATCGGACTCATCTCGGACGGCGATGAGTCTGTCTACAGGAGGGAGGTGGACGGGCTGGTGTCCTGGTGCAGCGACAACAACCTGGAGCTCAACGCCCAGAAGACAGTGGAGATGATCGTGGACTTCAGGAAAGTCTCAGCCCCCCTGCCCCCCCTCGCCCTGACAGACTCTCCCATCACCACCGTGGACTCTATCCGCTTCCTTGGCACCACCATCACTCAGGACCTCAAGTGGGAGCCGACCATCAGCTCCATCATCCGTCAGGCCCAGCAGAGGATGTACTTCCTGCGGCAGCTGAGGAAAGCCAAGCTGCCAGCGCAGATGATGGTGCAGTTCTACACGGCCATCATCGAGTCCATCCTCACCTCCTCCATCACCGTGTGGTACGCTGGAGCCACAGCCAGGGACAAACAGAGACTACAGCGCATTGTGCCTCTGCTGAGAAGGTGATCGGCTGCAGCCTTCCATCTGTCCAGGACCTGTACGTCTCCAGGACTCGGGGACGAGCAGGTCGGATCACAGCTGACCCTTCTCACCCTGGACACGGACTATTTGAGCCACTCCCCTCGGGCAGGAGGCTACGGTCCATCCGGACCAGAACCTCCCGCCACAGGAACAGTTTCTTTTCCTCTGCCGTTGGACTCATGAACACTTTATAACACCTGACACTTTAACAATAATATTATTTAAGAACAATCTATTTGCACTACTCATTTGCACATTGCACTATCTGCCAGCTGTACATTCTGTATATAGTGTTAGTCTATCCTAGTCTATTTTATTCTTAATTTTATGCATGCCTTTTTATATATTTTTTATATTTTATCCATTGCTTTATGTTGCACCTACGCCGAAGCAAGTTCCTACATTTGTGAATTTCACTGACAATGGCAATAAACGGTTTTCTGATTCTGATTCTGATGTTGTTTATTTCAATAGTTTAGTGTCTTTTTGAACCCTATTTAACTAAAATATACTGTTTTTAATTTAAAAAGTACACAGCGTCATATTCATCAAAATGATATCCTGAATTCATCTGGCGACCCCAGCTTTGGGAACCACTGGTTTAAATGATGATGATGATGAGGATTTTTATTTATAGAGCGCTTTTCCACCTAACAGGCACTCAAAGCGCTTGATGATGACGTCACAAACAGCATATTTTCTCACTTCCGGGTCTCATGCTGATTATTTCATGTACTAAAGTCAGCCCCGTGTCCCGGTGCAAAGCGGGGGTAAAGCCGCTCTGTCCGACGCTGTGTGTCGTCTGCGTTTAATTAATGAGGGTTTAAATGTCCTAGTTGTTGTAGTTTAACTGTGACGTTCAGCTCTGATCTGAAAGTCGTGGAAAGCACTGACCAACTCCTCGACTGAATCATGTGGATCAGACTGAAGTGAGTGAGAACCGTCCCGTACAGCAGTGTTTTCCAGCCTTTTTTGTCTGGCGTACCCCCTAAGCTTTGATTTACACTCCCATTAACTTGAGTTTCGGGTGAATAAATTGGTTTACTAGTCAAATATAGTCAATTATTACTATTATATTTTTTATTTTAGTAATATGATGATTAGTAGTATGATCCAAGACTCTCCAAAAGATGCAAAATTATCTACAACTAGTGGCACTTTTTATTCAGATAAAACTTCATCTTCTTTTAAAACCTGAAACCATTCCAAGTGCCCCCTGTTGATCCCTCACGTACCCCTTGGGGTCCCCGTACCCCTGGTTGGGAAACACTGCTGTACAGAGCACCAAAACTCCTCTAACGTCACAGATTTTCTTATTTGACAAAGACAAATACTTTACTTACATCTTTATTTTGTTGAGTCGATGTTTAAAGGGTCAAAAAAGTTGTTTCTTTTGTGTAAATTCTGCATAACCTTCGTCTCACAGAGTGATGTCATTGTTTACTTCCTGTCATTTTCAACTGATTTTTCCACTTTTCTCCTCAAACAGCTCCTGATTGGTGTAAAACTGTAATTTATATTTACACAAAGTCTTAATAGACTGAATAAATTAACATTATAAAATGATAACGCGCACTTTAAGGTTAAGGGATGCTTCTGTTGCTGCGTCTTTGGGAAAAACACGTCTGACTCTGTGTTTTTGGACATTTGTTAAAGTGAAGTGTTCTTTCTCAGACGGAGCTGGAGCCACAGCCCGACCTTGAGTTTATCTCTTTCAAAACAACAAAGAGTGAAACAAAGAGTGAAGCAAAGAGTGAAACAATGAGTGAAGCGTGTGCTGTCGTTTCACAGTTTACAGAGTCGTACCGTCTCTGTCTCTGTCAAAGTTTAAGTTTAAGTCCAGACGCTGCAGAAAAAATGCAAACTTTAAAGATATCAACTGTAAACCTGTCCTGTGTTTTCACCTAGAATTAAGGCATTTTATGTGTACTTTTCTGGGACATTTAAATCTGAAAAATGGACAGAGCCAGGTTTAAATTTCTTGGTTAATTTTGTCACATATTAATTATAAAAATGTACAGAGGGGATTTGTGTTTCTTGTTTAGTTTTTGAGTAAAACTAGATCTGACGGAAAATTGTCCTAAAAATTCAAATTTCATCTCATTTTTTTGACATAAAACTTTAATAAATCAGGCATAGAATTTAATATCAACAAATTCTTGTGTCAGAATCTTGTTGAGTCCAGATTGTTTGGTGCTTTAAGGCCGATCTTTACGTCTCTCTGGGACAAAAATGCATTTGGAAAAAATGTTCTTAGTCATGTTTTTATCGCCTCTCATTTTTATGTTGCTTCCAGTCATGTTTTCGTCATTTTTCATTGTTTGTTGTTGTTTGTTTTTTTTGCTTTTGTGTGTGTTTTGTTGTTTTTTGTTGTGTTTTTTGTCAAATCCTTCTGTCCGTTGTGTCTTGTTGAATCTGTGTCTTGTTGAGTCCAGATTGTACAGTTTGTGTGGATCTACTTTAAGGCTGATCTTTATGTCTCGAGGAACAAAAATGCATTTGAAGAAAACAATGTCAGAGAAATCTATGGATGAAGTGGATTCAATGGAAGAATTAAACATCAGGAGCAGATTGGACACGTTTGGTGTTTCACATCAAAGTCCAAATGTGAGAGAGAAAAATGAACAGAAAACAAAAGATAAATAAATGTTGCCTGTTGAGTCTCGCCTTAAACATGAAACCACAGGCTGCTCTTTGTCGTCCTGAGCCTGTCGTGTGCTTCAGCGTCAGGGTCACACCTGTCGGCCGCTGTGGACCAGACCTGGACCTGGATCAGGAGCAGGACTGGGACGCACAGGGAGAACATGCAAACCCCACAGAGGGGTTTCTTGAGGTGACCGTCCTGAGCTCAAAGCCCGTTTCGTTCTGTGCTTTTGGAGACGAGGTCCTCTCTGTCCTCGGCTCAGCTCTGACGCAGACACAGAGACACTTTGTCCGTTTGACGACACATTTTCTGCTCGTTTGCTCGTGTTTAGTTCTGCATCTTTCAGTTGAGTCCCACGAGTCAAACTACAAGACTTTATTTATCCGACGATCTGCCGCGGTTCAGCTGCAGGAGCCGCTCGTGTCCAAACACGTGTCCAGGTGAACACGAGTCTGAGGCCTTCCCTGCAGAGGCCTGGGCTGACGGCACCCAAACAAGAAGAAGAAATATCAGTTAACTCCTACATGAATTATACTTTTAATCATGATGTCAGTGATTCACAAAAAACGTTTAGTCAGTCTGAGTTTGTGTCTGTGAGACAGAGCTAAAGCTACAGTGAACAGGAAACTACTTCCTGTTTATGCTCATCTTTTTTCTGCATTTATTTCTGTAAAGACTCTACGCCGTGTTTAAAGCTCTTTATGTTGTGCATTTGGATCATGTTGATGATTATGACCTGGAAATATCAGGCGTTCTGCTGCCTTGTTTTGCTAAAGGCTCGACATATAAGTTACATCAGTGAAAATACAGCGGTTTGTCACAAGATCAAGTCAGACTTTGGAGAGAAATGATTCTTTTCTGTTTCTTTGCGCGTCTTGTTTTGGTCTGTGTTCTCTCTGATCTAAAGTCCACCTGGAGCCAGAGCTTTGGGAGCAAGAACCTCTCGTGGTCCACTTTGGATCCAAGAAACGGCCCAGACCAGAGACTTGAGACAGAGGAGTCACTTTCAGATTGATTCGCTCCAAAGAGAACCAGCAGAAACATGGTTTAAATGTCTCCCACACGTGTCCTACAGGCGACAGGCGACAGGTGACAGGTGACAGGCGACAGGGGACAGGGGACAGGGGACAGGCGACAGGGGACAGGGGACAGGCGACAGGGGACAGGGGACAGGCGACAGGCGACAGGGGACAGGGGACAGGCGACAGGCGACAGGTGACAGGGGACAGGGGACAGGGGACCGGCGACAGGCGACAGGCGACAGGTGACAGGTGACAGGTGACAGGCGACAGGCGACAGGGGACAGGGGACAGGCGACAGGGGACAGGGGACAGGCGACAGGGGACAGGGGACAGGGGACAGGCGACAGAACAAGAAGACAGGGGACAGGCGACAGGCGACAGGTGACAGGGACAGGGACAGGGGACCCAAGGAAGACAGGCGACAGCGGCTCTTAACGACAGGTGACAGGTGACAGGTGACAGGCGACAGACAGCGACAGGGACAGGGACACAGACAGGAGGACAGGGACAGGGGACAGGGGACAGGGGACAGGCGACAGGCGACAGGACAGGTGACAGGGACAGGGGACAGGGACCCAGCTGACAGCGACAAGCGACAGGTGACAGGCGACAAGCGACAGGCGACAGGGACAGGGACAGGGACAAGCGACAAGCGACAGGGACAGGGACAAGCGACAGGGAAGGACAAGCGACAAGCGACAAGCGACAAGCGAACAGGGGACAGGGACAATATAGCGACAGGCGACAGGGACAGGGGACAGGCGACAGGGACAGGGACAGGGGACAGGGCCAGGCGACAGGGACAGGGGACAGGTGACAGGCGACAGGCGACAGGGGACAGGTGACAGGGGACAGGCGACAGGCGACAGGGGACAGGCGACAGGGCACAGGCGACAGGCGACAGGCGACAGAGGACAAGCGACAGGGACAGGACAAGCGACAGGGACAGGGACAAGCGACGACAGGGACAAGCGACAGGGACAGAGACAAGCGACAGGGACAGGTGACAGGTGACAAGCGACAGGGACAAACAACAAAGAGACAAGCGACAGGGACAGGGACAAGCGACAAGACGACAGAGACATGGCTATAAAAGCGACAGGGACAGAGACAGAGACAAGCGACAGGGACAAGCGACAGGGGACAAGCGACAAGCGACAAGAGACAAGCGACAAGCGGCTCGCAACAAGAGACAAGCGACAAGAGACAGGACAGGGAGACAAAGCGACAAGAGACAGGACAAAGAGACAGGGACAGAGACAAGAGACAAGCGACAAGCGGCTCAGCGACAAGTGACAAGCGACAAGCGACAGAGACAAGCGACAGGGACAGGACAGGTGACAAGCGACAAGCGACAGGACAAGTGACAGAGACAAGCGACAAGCGACAGGACAAGCGACAGACACAAGCGACAAGCGACAAGCGACAAGCGACAAGCGACAAGGACAGGACAAGCGACAGAGACAGAGACAAGCGACAGGGACAAGCGACAGGGACAGGGACAGGCGACTGGTGACAGGTGACAGGTGACAGGCGACAGGGGACAGGCAACAGGGGACAGGCGACAGGGGACAGGGGACAGGCGACAGACGACAGGGGACAGGTGACAAGCGACAGGACAGCGACAGGGACAAGCGATAGGGACAGGTGACGTTTAAAGCGACAGGGGACAGGCGACAGGGGACAGGTGACAGGGACAGAGCGACAGGGACAAGCGACAAGCGACAGGTGACAAGCGACAGGACAGGGACAGGGACAGGGACAGGTGAAAGGGGACAGGCTACAGGGGACAGGCGACAGGCGACAGGGGACAGGCGACAGGGGACAGGTGAAAGGGGACAGGTGAAAGGGGACAGGCGACAGGGGACAGGCGACAGGGGACAGGTGACAGGGGACAGGGGACAGGCGACAGGCGACAGGCGACAAACGACAGGGACAGAGGACAGGGGACAGCGACAGGGGACAGGGACAGGCGACAGGGACAGGGACAGGCGACAGGGACAGGCGACAGGACAGGCGACAGGGGCAGGTGACAAGCGAAAAGCGACAGGGGACAGGGGACAAGGCGACAGGGGACAAGCGACAGGGACAGGCGACAAGCGACAGGGACAGACAGCGACAAGCGACAGGTGACAAGCGACAAGCGACAGGGACAAGCGACAAGCGACAGGGACAGGACAGCGACAGGGACAGGGGACAGGCGACAGGGACAAGGCGACAGGGACAGACAGTGACAGGGACAGGCGACAAGCGACAAACGACAGGCGACAGGGGACAGGCGACAGGGGACAGGTGACAGGTGACAGGCGACAGGGGACAGGCGACAGGGACAGGCGACAGGGGACAGGTGACAGGGGACAGGGGACAGGCGACAGGCGACAGGCGACAAGCGACAGGTGACAGGCGACAGGCGACAGGGACAAGCGACAGGGACAGGTGACAGGTGACAAGCGACAGGGGACAGGTGACAGGACAAGCGACAGGACAAGCGACAGGGACAAGCGACAGCGACAGGCGACAGGGACAAGCGACAAGGGACAGGGAGACAGGGACAGGCGACAGGGGACAGGGGACAGGGGACAGGCGACAGGCGACAGGGGACAGGTGACAGGTGACAGGCGACAGGGGACAGGCAACAGGGGACAGGCGACAGGGGACAGGCGACAGGCGACAGGCGACAGGGGACAGGCGACAGGGGACAGGCGATAGGGGACAGGTGACAAGCGAAAGGCGACAGGGGACAGGCGACAGGGGACAGGTGACAGGGGACAGGCGACAGGGGACAGGCGACAGGCGACAGGTGACAGGCGACAGGGGACAGGGGACAGGCGACAGGGGACAGGTGAAAGGGGACAGGCTACAGGGGACAGGCGACAGGGGACAGGCGACAGGGGACAGGCGACAGGGGACAGGTGAAAGGGGACAGGCTACAGGGGACAGGCGACAGGAGACAGGCGACAGGGGACAGGCGACAGGGGACAGGTGACAGGCGACAGGGGACAGGGGACAGGCGACAGGGGACAGGTGACAGGCGACAGGGGACAGGGGACAGGCGACAGGGGACAGGCGACAGGGGACAGGTGACAGGCAACAGGGGACAGGCAACAAGCGACAGGGGACAGGCGACAGTTGGCCCTTGCTTACAGTCCGGTTGCTACGGTAACAGTTGGCCCTTGTTTACAGTCCGGTTGCTACGGTAACAGTTGGCCCTTGTTTACAGTCTGGGTGCTATGTAACAGTTGGCCCTCGTTTACAGTCCGGTTTCTATGGTAACAGTTGTAGAATTACCTCTAACTGTGTCATATTTAATGGTGCTCTTGTTCAACAGGAAGTGACGTTATAAACTTTGCACAAACTGTCAAACTGGGACAAAATGTTTGGTCAGGTCTTGATTTCAATCATGTTTGAGTCAAACGTGTCGTCGCACTCGTCCCATCGACTCGGTATCCCAGAACACAGACCTCTGGTGCTGCTTGTGTCGGCTGCAGGTGAAGCGCCTCCACACACTCCGGCCTCGTCCTGTTTCGTTGCGTTGGACCCGTGTTTGGCTCCGGCCCCGGTCCACATCTGGGCCCAATCAGCGCCGGAGCCGCGCGGCCTCCCACGGGAATCGAACCCGCGCGGCTCCGGTTTCACTGCGCTGGGGGTACGAGCGCTCGGATCGGTTTCAGCACGTCCATGAGAACTTTCACTGATTTCTGTCGCGAAATGTGGACTCAATCAAACCTGGGGGAGGCGCGTTGAACAAGAGAACACGCTTTTACAGTTTATGAGGTAAACTCTGAAGAGACTGGGATTAAACGGAAATGAGTTTTTAGGAGAAATGTGGGTGAAGTGTCTTGCCCGAGGACTCCAACCAAGTTTATGCATCACAACATTCAGAAATTTAGCAGCGAGTGACAGAAACACACAAGAGTCAATGACATTTTCTGCTGTAAAAGCTCAAAACACGACTAAAATGTGAACAAATACAAACGTCTACAGCTGTACCTGACATTTAAAAGATGAAAATCAAGTAAACAGTTGTAGAAAATCAGATTTCCAGCGTCACATTTGTCACTTTGATCACACACAGTTGAACTCATGACATTTCTCTGCTTAAATAACATGTTTCTGAGTCCAAGTGTTGAAGAAATGTGTCCTTTATCTCCCACTGCCATTAGCAAACAAGCTAGCTAAGATCTGCACAGTCGCAGCAACAACGAGAAACTACTTTCACTTCACATTTTACCATTTAAAGTTGATTTGAGCAAAACAAAAGCTCCACAGACAAAAAGAAAAACAAATAAAAAGCAAAGAAACACATTTAATCACTTTTTTGAGCTTGTAATTCTGCCACTGAAGTCAGAATGTTGATGTTTTCGAATAAAAGAATGTCTCCGCATAAGCTCTGCTCCTCCTTTTGTCTTTATCTTGGGACCAACTACACCATTTTTAATAAATCACACAGATTCTGCTCCAGTGACTTTTCCTCTTTTAATCCTGTTCTAACAATGTTCTTCATCACAAACACACCTGGAGTAACATTCAGCTTCATTCACACTGTTTTGAGGAATGTTTATCAGAAAATCCTCTCCCTCCGAGCGTCAAACACACGTCCTGCTGAACTTCCGGGATTTTCTGACATATTTTCAGATCATCTACTCCAGGGGTTTGCAAACTTTTCTGGCCAGGACCCCAAAATAGCCCAGCAACTGACTCAGGAACCCCAAAGCGAAATGAAAAATAACTAAGTGTCGAAGCGTGTTAAATCAGGTTTGTTGTTGATTATTTGAATAGTTTATTGCTTATTAGACCCTATTTCCCTCAGAAATACAGTTTTTACGCTCATCGCGACCCCCACTTTCTGCTGTTTTTAGTCCTCCATTTCTGCCTCTAAACTCGATCACTGCTGCAGCAAATCCACACAATGAAGTCTTTTCAGCGCTAACTTCACCAGATTGTATATAGCACTGGCGCCATCTGCTGGATGCACTCAGTAAGTGTCATTTCACAGTGACTGAGAACACAAGGCACAGAATGAAGAAGAAACTTTTTTTCCGTTTTAAAACATGAGATGCAAATTTAAGACACTCAAGAGCAGGTTTAAAGGGGATAACAAAATGAAAAATGCAGAATATTTTTCCTTTAAATTCTCAAATTCTGCTTATTCCACTTTTCAAACTTTCGCACGTCAGTAGAAATTCTGCATCTGGAGAAAGTGAAGTCAGAGGCCAAAAGAAATTGATCAAAGAATCATGAAATTCTGCACTAAAGTAGATAATGACAAGTAAGAAATATTATACAGCAACGTTCAACCAGATTCAGAGTCGGCCATATTGGCGTCACTCAGAAGGGTTTGTGTGAGTTCTGTACAAGAGCCAATCATATGTTTGTGTGAAAGTGTGGAGCGAGGGTTTTTGTGAAGCTCAGACGAGGAGCAGAGAAGAGGAGCTCGTAAACAGCATTCATGTGGATCAGACTCCAGCGGTGTTTGTGTCGAGGAACAGCGTGTGCTTCATAAAGACCTCATAAAAGACTGATCCCCGCTGCTCCTCCACAGATCTGACCTGGAACGTTTGAGGACATGAAACAACATCGCCATGGAGACGGAAAAGTTACACAGTGCACCTTTAAATGATGAAAATGTTTGCCCAAAGTCACGGTCCAACTGTGAAGACCGGACCAGACCAGACCAGACCAGAGACCAGACCAGAGACCGGACCAGACCAGACCGGACCGGACCGGACCGGACCGGACCAGACCAGACCAGAGACCAGACCAGAGACCAGACCAGAGACCAGACCAGAGACCAGACCAGACCGGACCAGACCAGACCAGACCAGACCAGAGACCAGACCAGAGACCAGACCAGAGACCAGAGACCAGAGACCAGAGACCAGAGACCAGAGACCAGAGACCAGAGACCAGAGACCAGAGACCAGAGACCAGACCAGAGACCAGAGACCAGACCAGAGACCAGACCAGAGACCAGACCAGAGACCAGACCAGACCAGACCAGACCAGACCGGACCAGACCAGATCACACCAGAGACTAGACCAGACCAGACCAGACCAGACCAGAGACCAGACCAGACCGGACCGGACCAGACCAGACCAGACCAGACCAGATGCCAGACAAGAGACCAGAGACCAGACTGGACCAGACCAGACCAGAGACTGGACCAGAGACCAGACCAGACCAGACCAGAGACCAGAGACCATAGACCAGAGACCAGAGACCAGACCAGACCAGAGACCAGACCAGAGGCCAGACCAGACCTGACCAGACCAGAAATTAGACCAGACAAGACCAGACCGAACCAGACAAGACCAGAGACCAGACCGGACTGGACCGGACCGGACCAGACCAGACCAGACCAGACCAGACCAGACCAGACCAGACCAGAAGCCAGACCAGAGACCAGACCAGAGACCAGACCAGAGACCAGAGACCAGAGACCAGAGACCAGAGACCAGACCAGAGGCCAGACCAGAGACCAGAGACCAGACTGGACCAGACCAGACCAGACCAGAGACCGGACCAGAGACCAGACCAGAGACCAGAGACCAGAGACCAGAGACCAGAGACCAGAGACCAGACCAGACCAGACCAGACCAGAGACCAGAGACCAGAGACCAGAGACCAGACCAGACACCGGACCAGAGACCAGACCAGACCAGAGACCAGAGACCAGAGACCAGAGACCAGAGACCAGAGACCAGAGACCAGAGACCAGAGACCAGAGACCAGACCAGAGACCAGACCAGACCAGACCAGAGGCCAGACCAGACCGGACCAGACCAGAAACTAGACCAGACAAGACCAGACCGAACCAGAGCAGACCAGACCGGACCAGCCCAGAGACCAGATTGACCCAGGGACAGACCAGAGGACGGTCTGAAAAAGACCCCAGAAAGACCAGGGACAAGACCTAGACCAAGACCTGGGATCCAGGCTCAGACCTGGTCCTGGTCCCGGTCCTGGTCGTCGGGGCCAGGTTTCTTGAGCTCATGAGTTTGAGATAAAACACATGTCAAAAACAAAAGCCAAAAACATCAAACACAAAAGTCGCATCAAGAAAATCTAATGTGAAATTCTATCAGAAAATTCATTCTTCAAAAAGACACGACACGGAGCTTTGAGACGTGAAACTACAACATCATCAAGTCCAGGTCCAGGTCCAGACTCCGGGTCAAAGCTGACACAAAAACAATTATATGCATTTTTTTGTTTTAACTTTCCAAGAAATGTAAACAATGTGGAGACGATCCCAAAGAAACGACACAAACAGAACAAACGAGGACGGACTGAGAGTTAAATTGAAAAGCTTGGAAAAACGGTAAAAAGAAAGAATAATAATAAAGAATGTGATAAAAACACAGTGGAATATTTAACAGGTATTTGATCAGGTTCAAGTTGTACCAGCAGCAATTGAGGAATTTGACTGAAAACCATCCGAATCATCGAAAAATGGAGAGTTTTGTGAATTTTGGCCCGTCAAGAGTGTTTTTCGAGCGTGTCGCTGCTGTTTTCTGTCAGTGAGGCGTCAGGGCTCTCTCAGATCAAACACACAGGGCTAAAGTTCAGAACATCTCTTGGACGCTGGGTTCTGCTCAAACGGACCCAGACGTGGATCTCTCTTTACTCTGACCTCAAACCGAGCCAAACATCTTTAACAAACGTCTCAAACTGAAATCGGACACAGGGTCAGTTTCAGATTCAAGTTGTTTATGGAAGTATTCATTTGATTTAAAGGAAACATATTCTGCATTTTTCATACTGTTGTTGTCCTTTAAACCTACTCTTGAGGACCTTACATTTGCATCTCATGTTAAAAGCAAAAAAAAAAGTGTATTATTCTTTAAATGACACTTACTGAGTGCATCCAGCCACTAGATTACATTACTAGAACATTACACTGTGAGCAGCAGCAGTGTTCAGAGGCAGAAACGCTCAGAGTCTGTGATGATTCACGGATTAAAAACAGCTGAAGATTCTCTGCTAAATGGTAAATGGTCACATATTTATATAGCGCTTTTCCACCTTCATAGGCACTCAAAGCACTTTATATCAAGGAACCGTTCACCCATTCATTCACACATTCACACACCAGAGTACGCAGACACTAAATGACGTATGAAGTCTGAAAATACATCCCAGAAACAAGGAAGTTCAGCAGGAAGTGTGTTTGACGCTCAGAGGGAGAGGATTTTCTATTAAACATTCCTCAAAACAGTGTGAATGAAATTGAATGTAACTCCAGGTGTGTTTTTGATGAAGAACATTGTTAGAACAGGATTAAAAGAGAGAAAACGTCACGTTAACAGAATGTGTCATTTAGAAAAGTTTGCATTTAAATTTGTAGAATTAATTCTGTTTTAATGAGAAAAGTTTCTGCTTTTATAAGAAAAGTTTTGGCTTTCAATAGTAACATTACAATTGGAACATGCTGTTCAGAGTCGTCTACAGAGAGCCATCAGTGATGTAAAAGATTTATTTTATTAATGAAAACAAAACATGAAGTGAATGCAATAAGCCTCTGTATAAATAATATTCTCTACTCACATTTGCTGCTTTGTAATGTTTTTAATTTTTTTTTTTCTAAAATCTCTATGAAAAACTTGCGCCTGGTTCGTCCAGTGTACTCGCTTTGTCCACAGCAAATAAATAAATGATGTATAATCCCATTCATTTTGGTTTTTGATAAATAAGGTCGGGTTTATTTCTGCTCGAATCCGGCTTTAGCCCTCTTTAAGTCCTGGGTCGGTCCTGGTTCGGTTCTGGTTCTGGTTTAGTCCTGGTTCGGTCCTGGTTTAATCCTGGTTTAGTCCTGGTTTGGTCCTGGTTTAGTCCTGGTTTAGTCCTGGTTTGGTCCTGGTTTAGTCCTGGTTTAGTCCTGGTTTGGTCCTGGTTTAGTCCTGGTTCGGTCCTGGTTCAGTCCTGGTTTAGTCCTGGTTCGGTCCTGGTTCGGTTCTGGTTTAGTCCTGGTTTAGTCCTGGTTCGGTCCTGGTTTAGTCCTGGTTTGGTCCTGGTTTAGTCCTGGTTTAGTCCTGGTTTGGTCCTGGTTTAGTCCTGGTTTAGTCCTGGTTCGGTCCTGGTTCAGTTCTGGTTTAGTCCTGGTTTCGTCCTGGTTTGGTCCTGGTTTAGTCCTGGTTTAGTCCTGGTTTAGTTCTGGTTTAGTTCTGGTTTAGTCCTGGTTTAGTCCTGGTTCAGTCCTGGTTTAGTCCTGGTTTAGTCCTGGTTTGGTCCTGGTTCGGTCCTGGTTCGGTCCTGGTTCAGTTCTGGTTTAGTTCTGGTTTAGTCCTGGTTTAGTCCTGGTTTGGTCCTGGTTTAGTCCTGGTTTAGTCCTGGTTCGGTCCTGGTTCAGTTCTGGTTTAGTCCTGGTTTAGTCCTAGTTCGGTCCTGGTTTAGTCCTGGTTTAGTCCTGGTTCAGTTCTGGTTTAGTCCTGGTTTAGTCCTGGTTCGGTCCTGGTTTAGTCCTGGTTCGGTTCTGGTTCGGTTCTGGTTTGGTCCTGGTTCGGTTTTGGTTCGGTTCTGGTTTGGTTCTGGTTTAGTCCTGGTTCGGTCCTGGTTTAGTCCTGGTTCAGTCCTGGTTTAGTCCTGGTTCGGTTCTGGTTCGGTTCTGGTTTGGTCCTGTTTCGGTTTTGGTTCGGTTCTGGTTTGGTTCTGGTTTAGTCCTGGTTCGGTCCTGGTTTAGTCCTGGTTCGGTCCTGGTTTAGTCCTGGTTAAGTCCTGGTTTAGTCCTGGTTCGGTCCTGGTTCAGTTCTGGTTTAGTCCTGGTTTAGTCCTGGTTCGGTTCTGGTTCGGTTCTGGTTTGGTTCTGGTTTAGTCCTGGTTTAGTCCTGGTTTAGTCCTGGTTTGGTCCTGGTTCAGTTCTGGTTTAGTCCTGGTTTAGTCCTGGTTCGGTTCTGGTTCGGTTCTGGTTTGGTTCTGGTTTAGTCCTGGTTTAGTCCTGGTTTAGTCCTGGTTCGGTCCTGGTTCGGTTCTGGTTTAGTCCTGGTTCGGTTCTGGTTTGGTTCTGGTTTAGTCCTGGTTTAGTCTTGGTTTGGTCCTGGTTCAGTTCTGGTTTAGTCCTGGTTTAGTCCTGGTTCGGTCCTGGTTCAGTTCTGGTTTTGTTCTGGTTTAGTCCTGGTTCGGTCCTGGTTTAGTCCTGGTTTAGTCCTGGTTCAGTCCTGGTTCAATCCTGGTTTAGTCCTGGTTTAGTCCTGGTTCAGTCCTGGTTTAATCTGTTTGTTTCTTAAATTTACTGTTGGACGATAAAAACTTATTTGGAACAATTTGTGCTCACAACATTTTATGAGAAGTGTTTAAGAAAAGCCGCTGTTCGTCTGGAGCTGAACAAACACACGGGTGCTCCCCGTGAAGCTCTGGTAAAGGTAAAAGGTAAAGGTAAAGTCTCTATGAAGGTTACCAAAATGTTTTCATTGTGTGGGAGGGCACCTGTGGTAATTATTTACTATAGTGTTGCATCTGTGAAGTTGCAGTTTGTGAAGAACATTCACCAAAACGGAAAACATCACTAGGGCAATCTGCATTTTTATTTAAAACAATCTCAGAATGGAATAAACCTCCAACTGAGCTAAAATTATCCAAAGACCTAAAAAAATGTAGCCTGCAAATAAAACAGCATTTTCTTAAAGGGTCGACCTGTCAGCGTCAGAGTTAGACACGAGATACAGGGGAGCTTTAGGAAGAGGAGGTCACTAACCATTGAAATGTATTAACACTGTACATATCATGCATCAGATTGTCTTATGCTCTGTGTTCATTGTTTTTGTAATGTCATTGTGTGTCTCAGGGACTGCAGATGAAATTAGCTCAGAGAGCTAAAGTCTGGTACAAAGCATCTTTTCATATTCTTGTGATTAATGCTCTTGTAAACTGTCCCTGTCAAATAAATCAAATAAATAAATAAATTTGAAAAATAAAAGTTTAAAATGACAGGAAGTTATGAGTTGTTGTTTTTTTTTTTAAGTTTTTTTTTAATTGATGCAACAAGAAATTACAAGAACAAAGAACAAACATCCCATATATGACAACAGAACAATAGAATAACAGAAAGCCAGGGAGAGGCACATACAGACAAAGCCTAAACATCTACATTTCATACATCAATAATATTCAAGGATACACAACTTTCATATGTGACCACAGCCTTTTGGTTCAAGCTTTTGGAAATGGCACACAAGTATGTTTCAATTTGTTTGATTAGGACTGGGAACAAAATGGATAATGCTGATGAAAATGTACTTTTATGTATGTAGAATTTGCCAAATATTATAATTGGATTAATAACCATTTTCTTATTAAAGTCTACCTTCTTATCATGAAAACCAAAAATTATATGTTCAAATGTTAAACTAAAATTAGAGTCAATGTGATCTTTTATAAATTGTACACAGTCTCTCCAAAATGTTTTAATAACAGTGCATTCCCAAAAAAGATGACTGATCGTCTCAGGGTGTTCTTTACAGAAAGTACAGTTAGGGTCAATCGTTTTTACATATTTTGTCATAAATTGATTTGTGGGGTAAATTCTGTGAATTAGTTTAAGAGAAACATCTTTCATTTTGTTATTTATACAGAATGTTTGATTCATAGTCCATCCTTTTTTCCAGGAAGTGATGAGTTCTAAAACAGAATCCTTCCACCTGTGATGTCATCAAAAAGCGACAATACAAATACAATTTACAGACGACTGACACAGGTTTTTGATACTTTAAAGTGTCATTGAACAAAAAAAAGTTGTCATTGGGTGTAATTATTTGTTAAATTATAACTATTGTGTCATTTATGCCGGTTTAGGCCCTTATTTTGCAAATGGTTGCTATGGTAACAGCTGTAGAATTACCTCTAAAGGGGCGTTCAGACCGCAGCGACCAACGCGACCAGTTTACATGTAAAGTCTATGGTGTCGCGCGACAAAAGCCTCCTGCGATTTTGCGGCGCGAATCCTGCGATTCTGTCGTGCGGCGCGATGCGACAAGAGCGACTTTGCGGCGGCCGCAAAATCGTTTCATTCGCGCGATCGTCGCAGAAGATAAACAAAGCTGAACTTTCTGCGGCCAACACCGCGACCGCCACGGATGGCAACCAATCAGAGACCACGCTTGAGTGACGTAACTACGTATTTCATTGTCCGGGAAGAAGGACGTAAACAAACGTGATTGACCAAACCGCCCGAGCCTGCACGTGTAGAACCGTAAACTGAGTTCCGTGCAGAGGTTTATTAGCAGAATAAGCGCCTGACAGGGCTTCAAGTGTTTAGTGTTCTACCTGCACCAACGGGACGTGTCCTGTACCAGACGGGCCTGTTCCTCCACTGAAGCTGGCCCACATGATCTCTCTCCCTCTCTCTCTCTCTCTCTCTCGCTCTCTCTCTCGCTCTCTCTCTCTCTCTCCTCTGCTCCTGTAGCAGCCGCGCACTTTTATTATGGTGCGCGTCACATATTTTGACCACTTTATCGGAGGATGAGGAGGAAAACAACACAGTGCTGGCTGCACACCGCGCTCTTTCGCTGTGGAGCACGTTACGCACGTGACACCACACGTGCTCGTCTCTGCCCCTTGAGACCGAGCCCACACGGCCCAGGTCCGCGGCCCAGCCCGACACCAGAGCGGAAAATGTGGGCCCGAACGCCGCTCCCAGGAATCTAAACTCTAGCAGCAGGTCAGCTGCGCTGGTCGCGCCGCATGTCGCTGGTGACTTTTTTTTTCCGGCGACCAGGTCACACGACCAAAGCGACTGTCCTCACAATGCACAGGCGACAAACTAGGGGCGACAGGCGTGATTTTGTCGCTGCGGTGTGAACAGGGCTTAACTGTGTCATATTTGTGTCATGTTCAACCAGGACATACAATTATAAACATTACAAAAACTGTCAAACTGGGAATAAATGGGCAAAATGTTTGATAAAATCTTAAATAGAATCATGTTCACTACGTTTTAGTGAAATGTGTCGTCAAACCGTCATAGACTTTAAAAAGTCCAGGTGGAATCTATAAACGTTCTATTACGTTTTTTAAGTCTATATTTCAGGTTCTCATGTTTCTCTAATACTGACTTAGTTTGGTGGGAGGGCACCTGTGTTAAATATTTATCATAGCTTTACATCTGTGAAGTTGCAGTTTGTGAAGAACTTTTGAAAAATAAAAGTTTAAAATGACAAGAAGCAGTGCTGAGTTCTAAAATGGAATCCCTCTGTGATGTCATCAGAATGCGACGTACAGTTGAAAATAAAGAGTAATTAACACTCAACTGAATCATCTTTCTGACAGTTTAAACGGTCTTCGTCTTCTTCCTCTTCTCCAGGGCCGGGTCGCGGGGCAGCAGTCTAAGCAGGGACTCCCAGACTTCCCACACCCCAGACACTTCCTCCAGCTCCTCCTCCCGAGGCGTTCCCAGGACACAGAGACATAGCCCCTCTAGCGTGTCCTGGGGGGGAGTTTAAACGGTCATTCAACAAAATAAAGTGTTATCAGGTTTTATTATTTGTCAGATCATAACTATTGTGTGATGCATGTGGATGTGGGCCGTGTTTACAGTCTGGTTGCTATGGTAACAGTGGAATTACCTCTAACTGTGTCATGTTTGTGTCATGTTGAACAGGAAGTGACATAAACTTTACACAAACTGTAAAACTGGGACAAAAATAAAATCTTAAAAAGAATAATTTGTGACCTCTGACCTGTCCAAGAGACTTGAACTGTTATTGGATCTAAACTGTTTAACGTCGACCCAGCAGCTGATATTTGTGTCACATGGTGGTTAGAAGTCCCACCTCATGGGACGGGGTCAAGTGACACCCAAACAAAATCTTTCCCTTTTGGAGAAATTGTGGCCATAAATGAATCAAAACCCAGCATGACGTGAAGTTCTTGTTGTCGACGTCGATCATGTCTTTGGGGTTGAATATGATCATCCCATACATCACTCAGTCTGCCCCAGGGCATCTGTGACTAAATATCATGAGCCTCCTCATGAGCTCCTCCCTCTTGTTCCTCCCTCTCGATCCTCTTGTTCCTCCTCTTGCTCCTCCCTCTCGCTCCTCTTGTTCCTCCTCTTGCTCCTCCCTCTCGCTCCTCTTGTTCCTCCTCTTGCTCCTCCCTCTTCCTCCTCTTGTTCCTCCCTCTCGCTCCTCTTGTTCCTCCTCTTGCTCCTCCCTCTCGCTCCTCTTGTTCCTCCCTCTCGCTCCTCTTGTTGCTCCTCTTGCTCCTCCCTCTCGCTCCTCTTGTTCCTCCCTCTTCCTCCTCTTGTTCCTCCCTCTCGCTCCTCTTGTTCCTCCTCTTGCTCCTCCCTCTCGCTCCTCTTGTTCCTCCTCTTGCTCCTCCCTCTCGCTCCTCTTGTTCCTCCCTCTTCCTCCTCTTGTTCCTCCCTCTCGCTCCTCTTGCTCCTCCCTCTCGCTCCTCTTGCTCCTCCCTCTCGCTCCTCTTGTTCCTCCTCTTGCTCCTCCCTCTCGCTCCTCTTGTTCCTCCTCTTGCTCCTCCCTCTCGCTCCTCTTGTTCCTCCTCTTGCTCCTCCCTCTTCCTCCTCTTGTTCCTCCCTCTCGCTCCTCTTGTTCCTCCTCTTGCTCCTCCCTCTCGCTCCTCTTGTTCCTCCTCTTGTTCCTCCTCTTGTTCCTCCCTCTCGCTCCTCTTGTTCCTCCTCTTGCTCCTCCCTCTCGCTCCTCTTGTTCCTCCCTCTCGCTCCTCTTGTTGCTCCTCTTGCTCCTCCCTCTCGCTCCTCTTGTTCCTCCCTCTCGCTCCTCTTGTTCCTCCTCTTGCTCCTCCCTCTCGCTCCTCTTGTTCCTCCTCTTGCTCCTCCCTCTCGCTCCTCTCGCTCCTCTTGTTCCTCCCTCTTCCTCCTCTTGTTCCTCCCTCTCGCTCCTCTTGCTCCTCCCTCTCGCTCCTCTTGCTCCTCCCTCTCGCTCCTCTTGTTCCTCCTCTTGCTCCTCCCCTCTCGCTTCCTCTTGTTCCTCCTCTTGCTCCTCCCTCTCGCTCCTCTTGTTCCTCCTCTTGCTCCTCCCTCTTCCTTCTCTTGTTCCTCCCTCTCGCTCCTCTTGTTCCTCCTCTTGCTCCTCCCTCTCGCTCCTCTTGTTCCTCCTCTTGTTCCTCCCTCTCGCTCCTCTTGTTCCTCCTCTTGCTCCTCCCTCTCGCTCCTCTTGTTCCTCCTCTTGCTCCTCCCTCTTCCTCCTCTTGTTCCTCCTCTCGGTCCTCTTGTTCCTCCTTTTGTTCCTCCCTCTCGCTTCTCTTGCGCCTCCTCTTGTTCCTCCCTCTCGCTCCTCTTGCTCCTCCCTCTGTGTGGAGTCGCTCTCACCTGGAGCTGATCTATTCCTCTAGAGCTCGTCAGTAAAGTGTTGCTCCTTACTGTAGCTCAGCTTTGGACACTGTTCACTTTTGATTGACCCACCTGCTGATCCCCCTCCAACACAGGCTCAGCCTCTCAGGCTCAGAGGATGAGCAGGTCTGTGCACCGAGACGAGGGGCAGGAGGAGGAGAGGGGGGGAGAGGGGGAGGATGGACAGTGATTCACTCTCTGTTGTTTTTAATTAGAGCAGACAGACTTAGTGTTTTTACTGACCACAGAGAGAAAGAGAGAGAGAGGGGGGGATGAGAGAAAGAAGGGAGAGAGAGGGGGAGAGAGAAATGACAGAAAATAAGAGAACGAAAGAAAGAGAGGGGAGAAAAGAGAAAGAACAAAGACAGAGGGAGCGAGAGAGAGAAAGGGAAGATAGAAAAAAGACAGAAAGAGAGACAGAGAAGAGGAATGAGAGAAGAGGGGGAGAAAAGAGAGAGGAAGAGGAGAGAGGGAGAGAGGAAGACAGAGCGAGAAGAGAGAGAAAGAGAAAAAAGAGAGAGGGGAAAGAGAGAGAGAGGAGAGAGTGAGAGAGAAAGAGAGAGGGGAGAGTTAGAGAGAGCGAGGAAGAGAGAGGAGGGGGAGAGGGAGACAGAGAGAGGAGTTCTGACAAATGTGACTGTGAGAGCTGGAGTTTGGCGCCCTCTACTGGACTGAACCAGGACTGAACCAGGACTAAACCAGGACTGAACCAGGACTGAATCAGGACTAAACCAGGTCTAAACCAGGACTGAACCAGGACTAAACCAGGACTAGACCAGGACTAAACCTGGACTAAACCAGGACTAAACCAGGTCTAAACCAGGACTGAACCAGGACTAAACCAGGACTAGACCAGGACTAAACCTGGACTAAACCTGGACTGCCTGAAGCCCGTCCTGTGCTCAGGGTGAGTTTGTGGCACATGTTTCCACTCCAGGGACACAGACCTCACTCGGGCCAAACTCGGCTCGTTTTTCTCTCTCTGTGACAGGACCTGAACCTGATCCTGAACCTGAGCCTGAGCCAAAAGGGAAACGTCTGCGTCTCGGAGGGAAAAGAAGGTCAAAGTAACTCATGTCGTCACTGAGAGACGCTTCAGTCAGAAACACTGCACCATCTTTAAGACGAACGTGATGAAGACAGCGTGAACCACAAGAATCCAGAGTTAAATGAGGCTGTAACTGCATCTGCTGGAAGATTATTTAAGATTTAAAGTCTTACAAATAATTCAAATTCGTTATGAGTAACGTAATATGAAGGAAAACAATAAATAATGCACAGATTCTGGAATTTCCAAAGAACCGACACAAAAAAATTACAAAAAATGAATCACGTCTGAAGGAAAGGGGTAAGAAATTGCTCTACTAACTTTACTTTTACTCAAGTTAGAATATTGTTACTTCAAACTAAATATTACTCAAGTAGAAGAAAAAGTCTGCAGTTTTTCCAAGTTACTGAATTAAAGGTGCTGTACCTGATTTTTACTGTTTTGAAACGTGATAAACAGAGCTGGTTGATGTTAAACTCTTTCCATCAGTCTCATGTGTCTCTCACTTTGATGCAGTCTCAGCATCATAAATATTCACCTCAGTTTAGAAGCACTTTTAACCAGAGCCCAGAGCGCTAAAGCTAACATTAGCATGCTAACGGGTGCATTTCCTGCTTCTCGTAGAATAAAACGCTCTATAAACAGATAAAGTGCTGCGTCTCATTTTCACCTGAATAGATGCGTTTACATTATATCTGTGCTGGAGCAAATACTACTTTATTACAGGCAAAAAATGGGGTTAAAAATTGCCCCTTTAATTGTAACTGTGTAACCGACATGTTTTGAATCCAAAATGATGTATTTGGGACTCAAAACTTCTGGTCACAGTAAATGGATACCTTTGGAGCAAACTTCTGGCCGAAGGGAAAAAGACCATCACGAAGAACTGGACGACACAAACTTGAACAACAATCAAGGACTGGACGTTATTACGGACGCAGAGTCGGTAAAATGGAAACAAATCACAGATTTATATAAAAATTTACTATTTTGAAAGACTTTACACAAAATTAAATGCTAACTTTGGCTCAAATATGCTTTTCTGAGTTTTCTTTTACTTCCTGTTGCTGTAAAAAATACCTGGTGCCGTCACTTTTTCATCTTCAATGTGAAAAAAAATGACTTTTGTTCATCTTGAGGGGAAATTCTTTTTGCACGTGCACCAACCAGCAGAAGAAATGAAGCTAAACACACAAACAAAAGCATTAAAAAGTAAAAAAAGGAAGCAGCAGGTAACTCAACCAGAAAGTTACACAGTGCAGCTTTAAGTTAATAATGGAGCAGTTACAGCTCAAGTGGTCGAATAGTTTTATTCTAGTGGTCCATTTTCAATATAACAAAGGAACATAAACCATAACATCTTAAATAAACATCAGTTTATGTTTTCACATAATTTAAATCCAGTGATAAACTCTTTGGTCACATTCAAGAACAAAGTCTTTGGTTCATAAACGTCACAGTTTGTCGTCTGTGCGATGGCTCTCAGTGGAACTGGGGAAATAAATGTATTTGATGTAAAAGTAATAGTTTCAGAATCTGATCTGGTGCTGATGACGTTTGAGCTGGAAAAAGTATCAAGTATCGATACTAAACGGGTTTTGAAACAAGATACTCGTTTGAACAAGTATCAATATTGAATCAATCAATCAATCAATCAATCAATCAATCGACAGAACACATGGACAGTTTTAGAACTTGGAGCTTCATCAGAACTAAATAAGACCAGCCTTTGATGCATGGGCTCCGGGGCGTATTTTACAGTGCACTGGAGCGTGTTTTACAGTGCACCGGGGCGTGTTTTACAGTGTACTGGGGGGGCGTGTTTTGCAGTGAGGCGAGGCGTGGTTTACAGTGCACCGGGGGGGGGCGTGTCTTACAGTGAGGCGAGGCGTGTTTTACAGTGCACCGGATCGTGTTTTACAGTGTAGCAAGGCGTGTTTTACAGTGTACTGGGGGGCGTGTTTTGCAGTGAGGCGAGGCGTGTTTTGCAGTGCACCGGGCGTGTTTTACAGTGCAGCGAGGGGCGTGTTTTACAGTGCAGCGAGGGGCATGTTTTACAGTGTACCGGGGGGCGTGTTTTACAGTGTAGCAAGGTGTGTTTTACAGTGTACGGAGGGGCGCGTTTTACAGTGTACCGGGAGGCGTGTTTTAAGGTGCACCAGGGCGTGTTTTACAGTGTATGGGGGTGTGTTTTACAGTGTAGGGGGGGCGTGTTTTAAGGTGCACCAGGGCATGTTTTACAGTGTACGGGGTGTGTTTTACAGTGTAGGGGGGGGCGTGTTTTAAGGTGCACCAGGGCGTGTTTTACAGTGTATGGGGGTGTGTTTTACAGTGTAGGGGGGGCGTGTTTTAAGGTGCACCAGGGCGTGTTTTACAGTGTACGGGGTGTGTTTTACAGTGCACCGGGGCGTGTTTTACAGTGTACCGGGGGGCGTGTTTTACAGTGTACCGGGGGGTGTGTTTTAAGGTGCACCAGGGCGTGTTTTACAGTGTACGGGGGTGTGTTTTACAGTGTAGGGGGGGGGGGGGGTTTAAGGTGCACCAGGGCGTGTTTTACAGTGTAAGTGCTCATTTTAGCAAAATTTAGCAAAATTAAAATAGTTCCTGTTTGTGCAAATCAAGCCCAACTTTGAGTCACTGGTGAAAGTTTCTTGCTTGAATCTGTTGTTGTGAAAGAATGGAATTTGGAACAACAGCGCCACCTACGGATCAAAGAATGTTTAAACAGAGAGGCAACATTTGTGTTTGTCAAGTTGATAATGATGACACTCATTAATGATGACCCTGGTTGTACCTCTGGTCCTCTCTGTCTCTCGTGGTGACTTTTCTGGTCGATACTTGACCCTCCAGACGACACTGGAGCTTGTTATAATAATGATATGTGGGTCACTCTCTGGCTCTAATAAACTCCAGAGTTGTGTTCGGTCAGAGGTTCTGGTTCGGTCAGAGGTTCTGGTCCAGCCATCGTATAAACCCCTCGGCGCTCCTCTGTCCCACGTCCGACATCATGGGCAGGTTTGCGAACACCATGCAGCCGTGGAAACCGTCGTCGTAGTGATCGCTGGTCACAGCGACGCCCGCGTCGCTCAGTCTCCGCGCGTACATCATCCCGTCGTCGCGCAGCACGTCGTACTCGCAGGTCAGAACGTACGCTTTGGGCGTGCGGCTCAGGACAGCGGCGTCCGCCAGCAACGGGGCGGCGCGAACGTCCAGGAACACCGGCGCCACCTCCTGCTCTGACCCGGCGCCCGCGGCAGCGGGCCGCTCTGACCCGGCGCCCGCTGCGATGGGCCGCTCTGACTCGGCACCCACGGCGACGGGCCGTTCTGACCCGGCGCCCGCGGCGAGGGGCAGGTAGTGTTTGCGCACATGGGCAGGGATGAGCGCGGTCCAGTTGATCTTGGCGCGCGTGACTGCATCGAGGGCGGAGCTGTGGCGGTTGCTCAGGAGGGCGGGCTCCAGCCGCGGGTCGGCGTTCAGGTACTGGAGCCAGAAGCGCGCCATGACGGGGCGGTACAGGATGGGCACGGCCTGGTTCTGCTGATACGACGATGTGTGGAAGTCCAACGCCTGCAGCACCGGGTAAACCAGGGCCTGGAGCCTGAACCGGGCCGAGAGCGACGGGTCAGAACCCAACTGCACCAGAAGAAGAGGGTCATTAGGTCAAGAAGAAGAACCAGGAGCCACAGGGTCATGGGCTTCACTCAATAATTACACCTGACTTTCACTGATTAAATGAATCTGATCATAAAACACCAGGGACACATGTCAGTCAAGGATTGTGGATGAACTGTGGTGTTCACCTTGTTCTGGAGGTTGTCGTGGGTGCCGCCATCTTGTTTCCGTTGTAGTTTAACACGAGGCAGAGCTCGACAGAAAGTAAGTTCTACTCGACTAAAAAGCCGTTTTCAGGCCTCAGGAGTCGGTGCATGTGACGTGTTGTTGCTCGTGTTCATTAAACATTTTACACAAATCAATCTACTTTATGTAATGTTTAACGGTGAGACTTTTCCTTCGTTCTCCGTTCACATGAGCGGGATCCTCGTCAAACAGGAAGTGCCTTTACTACAGGAGAGTGGCAAAAGAGGCAAAACTGGGCGGGGACGAATATGGTGAAAAATAGAGCTGCAACGATTGTTTTAGTTTTTGACAGTCAACAAATAATTATTTCTATTGTACACAGAGAATTTTTCAATCACTGAGTTAAATCACACAAAGTTGAATAATTTTTATAAACTGTTTTTGAACAAATATTATGCATTATATGTGATGTTATTGGCCTTTAAACCTGCTCTTGTGTCTTTACTTTGAGCTCACTGCTTTGGGAGACGAGTAACTTATCTGTGGCTCCGTCTAGTGGCCGCAAAGGGAATTACACACGTTTTAAATCCACGTTAGCTCTTTTGCTAGCCGTGGTGAGCTGTGACGCGGCTGTAATGATCGTAGCGCTCCGAACGAGTCTGACGAGGATTTATGACTCAAAAACAGCGGCAGATTCTCAGAGCTATGTCACATGTCCAAGGAGTTCAGCAGGAAGTGTTTTTGACGCTCGAAGGGAGAGGATTTTCTAACCAGGATTCATCAAACGAACGTGAATGAAGCTAAGTGTAACGCCAGGTGTGTTTTTGATGATGAAAACAGGGTTAAAAGAGAGAAAAAAGTACATTTAGCGTAAGTTTATTTGTGCTGCCTCTTGTGGTAAAAGTTGTTTCTGTTTTGAGTTCAGGTGTTTTGTCTGCTCAGAGCTACCATAGTTTCCACATTGTTCCAGAGTGTCTACAGTTCAGTCACTTACCAGATTGTTTAAGCCCTTTAAGTCATTTGGCCCCGTGCAAATATCCGTCTGTAAGTATTGTAATGCTAGAAGGTGTTATTTTTCTCTGTTTACGTATATGATGGACTTTAAGTTGTTTTGCATGTGGAATTTGCACTGTAAAATAAGACGCTATTAGTGTTAGCATGTCTATGGGAATTCCCATGCATATTAGCATCAAGCTAACGGCTAGTTCAACACACGTTTTTATGACGTTTAGTCAAATTTAAGCCAATGCTGTGCATATATTATGGCCCAGTGAAGTATATTGTATTGTTTTATGTAGCTGTGCACTTTTTATGTTTATTCAAGACATTGTTGTAATATGCATCTATTTTGTATGTTACAGTTTTACAGTCTACGCTTCAGTAAATTACCAAAACAGCCCGAGGCTTCCTGGGCGTTTATTGGAGCAACTGTTCGCTATCTGTGAAGCTAGTTTCCAAACACTAGTGGAGGCAGAATATTATTTCTGATCTGTTTCATTTTCCTCCTCAAAGTATCGTCCACTCGTCTAATCAGTGATTCCAGCGCTCAGGGCGTGGACAGGTCGTGCTTCACTCAAACACAAACAGGTAAAAGCTCTGACCGTTTGAGTGACGGCGGCGGCCAGGTTGGCGCCGGCGCTGTCTCCGGAGATGCACAGTCTGTCCGGGTCCACGCCGTATCTGAGCCACGTCTCCGCCGAAAGAAACGAGCGCGAGGCCGAGAGCACGTCCAGGTACTGAGCCGGGAACACCGCCTCCGGGGCCAAGGCGTAACTGCAGGGACACCACCACGGGACGGTCAGGGCCGGGGAATTCAGAGGGAAAAGGAAGAGAAGGGCTGGACAGCTTTACATTTGGAGGAAAATCAGTGGGAAATAGAGAGAAATTGGTGAAAGAGATTGTGGAAATTGGAGGGAAAGTGAAACATTGGAGGAAAATCTGAGAAAAATTTGATAGAAAGCAAAATTGATAGAAAATTCAAGAAATGAGGAAGATTGAAGGAAAATTTGTGGAAATGTAAAAACATTAAAAAAAATAAAATAAAATTGGCGGGTAAATAGGTGGGAGAAATATTGTGCAAAATAAATGGAAAACTGGGGGGAAATTGAAAAAAAATGATGGGGGGAAATTTGAGAAAAAACTTTAAAAAATAATTGGGGGAATATTAGTGGATACATTTGTGGAAACCTGGGGAAAACTGGTAGAAAATTTGTGGAGAAGTGGATGAAAAAGTGTAAATGGGATGACAATTGATGTAAAATTGAAAAAAAAAAAAAAAAGGAAAATTGGCAAGAAATTTGAAAATTGTACAAAATGTGTCAAAAATTTGTGGAAACTTGGGAAAATTTTGAGGAAATATTAAAGAAAATTTGAGGAAAATTTGTGGAGAGTCTTAGGTAAATTGGTGGAAAACTTGTTGAGAATAATTTGTGGAAAATAAGAAAACTGGCGCTGTTCCTCTGGCTATCAAATTTTCCACCAATTTTCTGTCAAATGTCTTCAAATTAGCCTCCAATTTGCCAACAATTTACCTCAAATTAACATTTTTCGCCAATTATTCGCCAATTTTTATTCAGATTTCCTCAATTTTTCCCCAATTTCACACAAATATTTATCCAATTTTATACATTTTTCCCAGCAATAATTTGAACTGGATGTTCTCCTCTGACTGAAATTTGCCTCCAGAGTAAAATGCATGTGGACATTTTGTGGAAAGAAAATTTGGAAAATTGGAGTTAGAAAATAGAGTAACATTTGAGAGTTTGAGCTACAATCACAAACAAAACTAAAGCGTGACGAGAGACTTACTCCACAGACATGACCACAGCGTCTAGATCTTCTGCCATTTTACGACACAGAAGGTCATAGGATCGCATCCCTGAAAGAAACAGCACAGTTTATTATGTTTTCAAGCTACACTTTACAACCTGCACGAGCAGCTTTCCTCTTTCAGCACTTTTTAAATTCATTATCAAACAAATAAAGATTAAAATATGGGACTGGAGGCTTCTAGATAGAGAATATTTATGAATGAAGTGTAATATTGATGAAAATATCAAATGGTTTATTATTTTTTGACATTTTGCTTTAATAATTCCACTGTCTTTGTGATAAAACATGGGCTGGTGATACTGACAGATATTCACACGATCCAACAGAAATGTGTCAAAACATCACTTTAAACGTGTGAGTTGAGGTTTAATTATCAGATAAATGTGAAATATCTGTCAAATGAATCACAAAAGTGCAGAAATATCACCTACTACGCTTTCATGTCTAATTTTAAATCAGATCTCATTGAAGCTTTTCTTTTCACTGTGCAGACAAACTGGATCATACGGAAGCCCTGACAGGCTCGAGAAAAGATAAAACAATGCCATTCAATTTTCAAAGTTCAAAATATTTTTCCTCCAGTCAAGTCTGTTTTGTTGTTGTTTGTTTGCAGTAGGGCTGGGGCTGATCTTTTATTTATTTATTTATTCGCTTTTATTTATTTGATTGCAAGCTCAAACGGGAGGTAAAATATTTAGAACTTTTGAAAAATTGAGTGCCATTATTATTATTTTTTTTTCACTTGCACCTCAGGGCTTCCGTACATTATTGACATTTTGCGTCTTCTCCAAACAATATACACAATATTTAATCTAAATGTTGATATATTGCCCACTTCTGGTCCGTACAAGTGTAACATATAGTCCAGGTAATAATTATTAAATACAGTAGAAGTTATGACGACATTTTATTCGAAAAATGCTCCTCAACTTTACGCCTGAGGAGCTCGAACTGATCCAATGTGTTTCGTTGGTCTAATTTTTGTCCGTGGAGCTTTTGTTTTGCTTAAATTAAATGATAAAATGTAAAGTGAAAGTAGTTTCTCGTTGTTGCTGTGATCGTGCAGGGTTTAGCTAGCTTGTTTGTTGATGACAGGGGGAGATAAAGGACACTTTAACCCAACACAACAATGACTTGTCTCAACACTTGGACTCAAACATGTGATTTAAGCAGAGGAAGGTCATGAGTTCAACTGTGTGTGACAAATGTGAGCTGCAGGTGGCGCTATTTATCTAGTTTTCTACAACTGTTGCTACTATTTGACCTTCTTTTTTTAGATGTCAAATGCAGACTTCATATTTCAGAGTTGTTCACTTTTTTATTCTCAGACTCAGCAGTAGCATTTCAGTCGTGTTTTGAGCTTTTACAGAAGAAAATGTCATTGACTCTTGTGTGTTTTCGTCTGCACAAACTCTATAGAACTGAAAACTAACTTAAAGATGTTTTTGAGTCAGTTTGTTTAAAAAAAAAACAAAAGCGTTGTGCGTCAGTTAAAGTGTCCTAGTGTACTAAATGTACAACTGTTAGCAAACAAGCTAGCTAAGCTCTGCACAGCCGCAGCAGCAACGAGAAACTACTTTCAATTTACATTTTGCCGAAAAAAGTTCATTTGAGAAGCTCCATGGACAAAAACCGAGCAACAAAAAAGACATTTATTACGGGAATTCTTCCTCAGTCAAATGTTGAGGAGCGTTTTTCGCACAGTCTAAGTCCTTGTCGGTCTAAGTCCCTGTCGGTCTAAGTCTAAGTCCCTGTCGGCCTCAGTCTAAGTCCCTGTCGGTCTAAGTCCCTGTCGGTCTAAGTCCTTGTCGGTCTAAGTCCCTGTCGGTCTAAGTCTAAGTCCCTGTCGGCCTCAGTCTAAGTCCCTGTCGGTCTAAGTCCCTGTCGGTCTAAGTCCCTGTCGGTCTAAGTCTAAGTCCCTGTCGGCCTCAGTCTAAGTCCCTGTCGGTCTAAGTCCCTGTCGGTCTAAGTCCCTGTCGGTCTAAGTCCCTGTGAGTCTAAGTCCTTGTCGGTCTAAGTCCCTGTCGGTCTAAGTCCCTGTCGGTCTAAGTCCCTGTCAGTCTAAGTCCCTGTCGGTCTCAGTCTAAGTCCCTGTCGGTCTCAGTCTAAGTCCCTGTCAGTCTAAGTCCCTGTCAGTCTAAGTCCCTGTCAGTCTAAGTCCCTGTCGGCCTCAGTCTAAGTCCTTGTCAGTCTAAGTCCCTGTCGGTCTCAGTCTAATCTAAGTCCCTGTCAGTCTAAGTCCCTGTCAGTCTAAGTCCCTGTCGGTCTCAGTCTAAGTCCCTGTCAGTCTAAGTCCCTGTCAGTCTAAGTCCCTGTCAGTCTAAGTCCCTGTCGGCCTCAGTCTAAGTCCCTGTCGGTCTAAGTCCCTGTCAGTCTAAGTCCCTGTCGGTCTCAGTCTAAGTCCCTGTCAGTCTAAGTCCCTGTCAGTCTAAGTCCCTGTCAGTCTAAGTCCCTGTCGGTCTCAGTCTAAGTCCCTGTCAGTCTAAGTCCCTGTCGGCCTCAGTCTAAGTCCCTGTCAGTCTAAGTCCCTGTCGGCCTCAGTCTAAGTCCTTGTCAGTCTAAGTCCCTGTCGGTCTCAGTCTAATCTAAGTCCCTGTCAGTCTAAGTCCCTGTCAGTCTAAGTCCCTGTCGGTCTAAGTCCCTGTCAGTCTAAGTCCCTGTCGGTCTCAGTCTAAGTCCCTGTCAGTCTAAGTCCCTGTCGGTCTCAGTCTAAGTCCCTGTCAGTCTAAGTCCCTGTCAGTCTAAGTCCCTGTCAGTCTAAGTCCCTGTCGGCCTCAGTCTAAGTCCCTGTCAGTCTAAGTCCCTGTCGGCCTCAGTCTAAGTCCCTGTCAGTCTAAGTCCCTGTCGGTCTCAGTCTAATCTAAGTCCCTGTCAGTCTAAGTCCCTGTCAGTCTAAGCCCCGCCCCCCTCAGTCTAAGTCCCTGTCAGTCTAAGTCCCCTCAGTCTAAGCCCCGCCCCCCTCAGTCTAAGCCCCGCCCCCTCACGTGCGCTGCCCAGGGCCCAGCCGCCTCCGTGGAAGTACAGCACGGCCCTCCTGGGACGCTCCGCCCCCCGGGGCCGGTACACTCTGGTCGGGACGCCTCCGAGCGCCGCGTCGGTCACATTCAGGGCGGAGCAGGAGCGCGCGGGCACCTCCTCCACCAGAGACACCACCCAGTTCAGCAGGTGCACCCTGTGGAGCAGCCCCAGGCCGTGGAGCAGCTCGCCCTGGAGCAACACAACACGGTCAGACGTCATCACAGTGTCCACCCTGAAGTCCCCCCTGCATGGACCGGAGCCTGGCCGGGCCCCCCCCAAAGGGTCAGGAATTATGGTTAGAGCATTCGTTCAGTAGTTACTAAGCCTGAATCATTCTTAATTAACTCTGTTCACTAGTAATTAAGTATTTGTTCATGCTTTACTGAGGCAAGAATAAGTGTAGTTATTATAAAGTGTTAAAAATTATAACCATAAGCATTTATTTCAAACAAATAAACATAAATTGTGATGTTTGACGCTTTAGATTAAGGTTCCTTAGTAAACTATTTATAATGCATTAATAAGCACTTGTTATGTGTTTATAAGGCATTTACAAGCATTCATTGGCGTGAAAATTGAAAATAATGTGATCTGCAGCTCATTGATGCTCTGTACATGTGGTTTATTCACTCAAACATTTTAATTAACTCAAACGTTTTAATTAATGGATTATAAACGTTATAAGTGCATAAACAAACTATTAGTGCTTATTACCAGCTTATAAATGTTAACTAAGGAACCTTAATCTAAAGCGTTACCGACATTTGTTTGGGATTTTACCACTTAAATTTGCACAAATGACGACCTGACCCCTCCCTCAGCCTGGAGGTTCCCGCTCTGCAGGTTGAGAACCACTGATCATAGACAAATCTACTTTAAAGTGACAGGCGGACGCATTTTTGTCATTGTTTTGTCTTTAGTCATGTTTTTATCGCTTTTAGTCACATTTTTGCTTTGTTTTTGTTGTTTTTAATAACAATTTTGTTTTTTTTTTTTCGTTTTTTGTCACTTTTAATCAGATTTTTGCTTTTTTTTGTTCTTTTTAGTCACTTTTAGTTACGTTTTTGCTTTTATTTGTTGTTTTTAGTCACTTTTAGTCACATTTTTGCGTTTTTGTTGTTTTTTGTCACTTTTAGTCAAATTTTTGCTTTGTTTTTGTTGTTTTTAGTCACATTTTGTTGCTTTTAGTCACGTTTTTGCCATTTTATATCCGGAATAAAACAGCACATTTTGTTGTTTGTGGAGGAAATTACAGCCACCATCGTCACAATACGACTGTGATCATTTACTCTGGTCACGTTTATTCCGTTGCTGCTGTAATATCTCTATCCTTCACTCCCTCCTGCAGAAACACATTTACAGAAGAGCCGTAAAACCCTCAAACTATCACCACAGTCACACTCACACAGCTTTACGACACTCAGAGCCTTGACCTGGAGCGCACTTCCACCTCTGTCCTGTGCCCTGATCCTGATAAAGAAGAGCACAAGAAAAGAAACCCATCCAGCCTGAGCTCCGGAGCAGGAGGTGCAGGGCGGGAGGACCAGAACAGCAGGTCTGTCTGATCCTCAGGACGTCCTGGCCCAGGCTTTAATCTGGGGTTTGGCACTTTTGTCGTAAATAAAGAACAGTTTAAGACGAGTTTAAAGGAGCGGCAACTGAGACGAATAAGAACAAACACAAGAGATTAGATTGTCTTTGTAAAAAATGTTGTAAAACTTATATTCAGTGAAAGAACACTGCAAATGTGTGCTCTAAAATACAGTTACAAACCTGCAGGAAAAAATATTAAACACAAAGATATCAATGTTAAACTTCTCCTGTCGTTTACTCAGAAATGTAAGAAAAAAATGTATTACGCATTTTTCATCATGTCATGTTTTCAAGTAGAAATAAGATATTTTATGTGAAAAAATGGCAAAAAAAAATCGACATATTTGGGACATTTAAATCTGAAAAATGAACAGAACCAGGTTTAAATTTGTTGTTTTTATAAGTAGTATTTTATGAGTAGCATAAAAATTCAAATTTCGCCTCATTTTTTAAACTTAAAACTTTAACAAATCAGGCTTAGAATTAAATATCAACAAATCCTTGTGTCAGACTCGTGTTAAGTCCAGATGGTACAGTTTGGTGCAGGAGCTGCTTTAAGATCTTTAGGTCTCTGAGGGACAAACATGCACGAGGGAGAAATCTATGGAGGACGTGGATTAAATAAAACATCAGGAGCAGATTGTAGTTTCCAAATAAATCTGTGTTTTGTCTCTGGAGTAGCTTCATAAATAAAGTCCAGTGTTTCCCGAGTGTGAAATCCACAGCTGCCTCTGAATGGAGCTGTGTGTCTCGTGTCACTGAGATTCAATCACATGCATTTTTCTTCTTATTTGGGTCATTCTCTCACTTATGTCACTATGAGGCGTAAACGAGTCCAACTTTATCAGGATTTGTTTTTCCTGAAGCTTCAGTGACGTCTAGACTTTTGTTACAGAAGGATTTGTGCCACTTTAAATATTAAACTTTCCTGTACACAATAATGTGCACCAGGAAAGCACTGGTGAATCATTTATTTCATTATTATTATTATTGTTTACTATTAGTAACTAAGTTAGACCCCACACTGTTCACATCTGTACCCCGTGTGTCCTGTCTCTCTGTCCCGCTGTCAGCGCGTCTCTACCCGGCTCTTGTCCCCTTCTCCCCCGGTGTGTCCCTCTCTCCCCTCGTCTCCCTCTGTCCCATGGTGGTCTCCCCCTGGTCTCCCCCCGTGTCTCACCGCCCTCATGAAGCTCCTGAAGAGCGCGTCCCCGGGTGTCCCCCCTGTCTCTCTCCCCCCTGGTCTCCCCTCTCTCTCTCCTCCCGTGTCTCCCTCCTGGTCTCTCCCCCCGAGTCTCACCGCCGTCATGTAGCTCCTGAAGAGCGCGTCCCCGGGTCTCTCCCTCTCTCTCTCCCCCTGATGTCTCCCTCTACCCCTGGTGTCTCTCCCTCTCTGTCCCCCCTGGTCTCCCCCCGTGTCTCACCGCCGTCATGAAGCTCCTGAAGAGCGCGTCCCGGGTGTCCCCCCTATCTCTCTCCCCCCTGGTCTCCCCTCTGGTCTCCCCCCGTGTCTCCCCTCCCGTGTCTCCCCGCTGGTGTCTCTCCCCCCGTGTCTCACCGCCGTCATGAAGCTCCTGAAGAGCGCGTCCCCGGGTGTCTCCCCCTTGTCTCTCTCCCCCCGTGTCTCACCGCAGTCATGAAGCTCCTGAAGAGCGCGTCCCCGGGTGTCTCTCCCTCTCTCTTCCCCCCTGGTCTCCCCCCTGGTCTCCCCCCCTGGTCTCCCCCCCTGGTCTCCCCCTCTGGTGTGTCTCACCGCCGTCATGAAGCTCCTGAAGAGCGCGTCCAGCAGGCGGAGCTTCCAGGGCTCGCAGACTCCCGGGGGCAGCGGCAGATACACGAGGTACGCGGCGGCGCAGAGCAGCAGCGCGGCGGGCACGCTCAGCCTCATGGTCCCGGGCCGCACTGCGCACCGTCCGGGTCCAGACCGGGTCTAGACCAGGTTCAGACCCGGGCCGGTCCCAGCCCCAGCGGCCGCTGAGCCGCTTCAGAATAAAACCACGACCCAGTGTTTGACAGAGAATTACACCGACAAAAACCGGTTATGGTTTTATTTTGAAGGAATGTTTGGGGACGTTGTGCAACACTTGCGTAATAAAAGGAATGCTGGGAAATGTAGGCTGTGGATTTGTAAACACAGCGTCACAAAACTACAAACTCATGTGTTTGAGGCGGTTTAGTCCAGATTAAAACACGATTTATAGAACACTAGTCCAGATTATTCAGACTAATCGTTGCAGCTGCAGAGACAATCATCCGTACATCCTAAGAACATCCTAAAAACTCATTTACAAGTTATAATTATTTAAAAATAAACCCTGACGTTGCAGAAGTTGACCTAAAAATGTCGTTATCTAAATGAACACGGCAAACATTGGTCAGAAGATTTTACAAATCCATAAAGATGTGGGAAAAAACTCACCTGGTAATAACAAAAAACAACAACAAAACAAATCAATGGGCAAATCTGGTTTCAAAAGCTTTTTTTTCACTACAGTTGAACAGGAAAAATCTTAAAGAAAGATAATTTCAAACTTCATGTGTAAATGTAAGAAAAATGTGTTATTACACGTTTTTTCATCATGTAATGTTGTAAATAAGGCATTTTGTGTGTAAAACATGTAATATATTTAGGACACATAAATACAAAAAACCTAGTCTGTCTTAAATTTCTTGCTTCATTTTGTTGAAATTAAACTTAAAACAAAAAAACAAGTGGATTTTTGACATATTATTTAGTTTTTGAATACAGTAGATCTTAATTCTAATCTATCAAAGTCAAATGGGTGAAAATGAATCATAAAAACATGTCTTTTCTCCAAATGTCTTTATTGTTCGCAGCAGACAGTTGTTTTCTTCTGTAAATGTTCATGAACACGACAGTTTCAGCTCTTCGTCTTAAACCAGGGACAAGACAAAGGGCTGAAACTGTGAAAGTGAAATAATAAAAAACTAAATAAAGGGAGCGTTGGGCGTCTCAGTCGTCGTCCACGGTGGGTGTGATGGTCACTCCTCTGCGGATCTGACCCCAGCCGATCAAACTGCACACACGGAGCACAAACAGAGCGTCACAACACGGCCCAAAACCCAATCAAACACGGCCCAGAACCCAATTAAACACGGCCCAAAACCCAATCAAACACGGCCCAAAACCCAATCAAACACGGCCCAAAACCCCAATCAAACACGGCCCAAAACCCAATCAAACAAAACCCAATTAAACACGGCCCAAAACCCAATCAAACACGGCCCAAAACCCAATCAAACACGGCCCAGAACCCCAATCAAACACGGCCCAGAACCCCAATCAAACACGGCCCAGAACCCCAATCAAACCATGTTTAGAACCCCAATCAAACCATGTTTAGAACCCCAATCAAACACGTTTAAAACCCAATCAAACACGTTTAGAACCCCAATCAAACACGTTTAGAACCCCAATCAAACATGTTTAGAACCCCAATCAAACATGTTTAGAACCCCAATCAAATATGTTTAGAACCCCAATCAAATACGTTTAGAACCCCAATCAAATATGTTTAGAACCCAATCAAATATGTTTAAAACCCCAATCAAACATGACCCAGAACCCAATCAAACATGACCCAGAACCCAATCAAACCACGACCCAGAACCCAATCAAACACATTGGCCAGAACCCAATCAAACCATGACCCAGAACCCAATCAAACACGCAGAACCCAATCAAACACGACCCAGAACCCAATCAAACACGGCCCATAACCCCAATCAAACACGGCCCAAAAACCCCAATCAAACAAGGCCCAGAACCCAATCAAACACGGCCCAGAACCCAATCAAACAACGCCCAGAACCCAATCAAACACGGCCCAGAACTCAATCAAACCACATTTAGAACCCAATCAAACACGGCCCAGAACCCAATCAAACACGGCCCAGAACCCAATCAAACACCCAAAACCCAATCAAACACATTTAAAACCCAATCAAACACGTGCCCAAAACCCGATCAAACACGGCCCAGAACCCAATCAAACACGGCCCAAAACCCAATTAAACACGGCCCAAAACCCGATCAAACACGGCCCAGAACCCAATCAAACAAAACCCAATCAAACACGGCCCAAAACCCAATCAAACACGGCCCAGAACCCAATCAAACAAAACCCAATTAAACACATTAAAACCCAAACAAACACGCACCAAAACACAATAAAACACGCCCCAGAACCCCAATCAAACACGTCCCAGAACCCAATCAAACACGGCCCAGAACCCAATCAAACAAAACCCAATTAAACACGGCCCAAAACCTAATCAAACACGGCCCAAAACCCAATCAAACAAAACCCAATCAAACACGGCCCAGAACCCAATCAAACACGGCCCAGAACCCAATCAAACACGGCCCAGAACCCAATCAAACACGGCCCAGAACCCCAATCAAACACGGCCCAGAACTCAATCAAACACGGCCCAGAACCCAATCAAACACGGCCCAGAACCCAATCAAACACGGCCCAGAACTCAATCAAACACGGCCCAGAACCCAATCAAACACGGCCCAGAACGCAATCAAACACGGCCCAGAACCCAATCAAACACGGCCCAAAACCCAATCAAACACGGCCCAGAACGCAATCAAACACGGCCCAGAACCCGATCAAACACGGCCCAGAACCCGATCAAACACGGCCCAGAACCCTATCAAACACGGCCCAGAACCCGATCAAACACGGCCCAGAACCCGATCAAACACGGCCCAAACCCCAATCAAACACGGCCCAAACCCCAATCAAACACGGCCCAGAACCCCAATCAAACACGGCCCAGAACCCCAATCAAACACGGCCCAGAACCCGAACAAACACAGCCCAGAAACCGATCAAACACGGCCCAGAACCCGATCAAACACTGCCCAGAACCCGATCAAACCATCGGCCCAGAACCCGATCAAACACGGCCCAGAACCCGATCAAACACGGCCCAGAACCCGATCAAACACGGCCCAGAACCCGATCAAACACGGCCCAGAACCCGATCAAACACGGCCCAGAACCCGATCAAACACGGCCCAAAACCCAATCAAACAAAACCCAATTAAACACGGCCCAAAACCCAATCAAACACGGCCCAAAACCCAATCAAACACGGCCCAAAACCCAATCAAACACGGCCCAAAACCCAATCAAACACGGCCCAAAACCCAATCAAACAAAACCCAATTAAACACGGCCCAAAACCCAATCAAACATGGCCCAAAATCCAATCAAACACGGCCCAAAACCCAATTAAAGTGTGTATGACTACTTGTGGAGACAAGTTGAAAAATCTGTTGAAAATTACAGGTTAGGTCCAAGGTTATGCAGAATTTACACAAAATAATCTACTTTTTTGACCCTTTAAACATTGATCCAACAAAATAAAGGTGTTCACGTGTGTTTTTGTCAAATGAACAAAATCTGTGACATTAGCTGAGTTTTGGCAAGTGTACAGTGTGGTTGCTATGGTAATTTCCCATTGTTATGTCATACTTTACAACCAGGAAGTAAAATTAAAAACTTTAAAAAATAGCTAAACTGGGGTCAAATTTGTCAAGATTCTAGCAGAAACTGAAATATATGTATCTTAACTGCATTTTAGTGAAATGAGTCGTCCAACCTGTCAGAGGCCCTTTAAACACAGCCCAAAACTCAATTAAACGCGGTCCAAAACTCAATTAAACGCGGCCCAAAACTCAATTAAACGCGGCCCAAAACTCAATTAAACACGGCCCAAAACTCAATTAAACACGGCTCAGAACTCAATTAAACACGGCCCAAAACTCAATTAAACCTGACACTTAAACCACGCACATGTGTCTGCGATTAGAAATACATCTGAATGTTCAAACTGAAAGTAAAAACTACTTCATGGACACAGCAAACCGCAGTAATTGCTCGTCTTTATATTTATCTATACGTATTGTTATATGCAAATGTTTTTTAGATTAAAGTGCCCCTGACCGGTGGAACGACTCTTTTAACTCAAATGCAGTGAAGATAAATATATTTCAAATTCTGCTAAATTCTTTACAAATTTGACCCCAGTTTAGCAACTTCTGTAGGTTTTTAATTCTACTTCCTAGTTTATAAATGATGACATCACACTAGGAAATCACCATAGCAACCACACTGTACACTGGGAAAAACTCCTCTAATGTCAGATTTTTTCATTTGACAAAGAAAAATACATAATTACATTAATTTTGTTGAATTAATGTTTAAAAAGTGTCAAAAAGCTGTTTCTTTTGTGTAAATTATGCATAACCTTTGACCCCCCCAGTGTGATGTCATCAGTTTGTTTAATGTAATTTTCAACTGATTTTTCAACTTTTCTCCTCAACAGCTCCTGATTGGGGTAAAAATGTAATTTATATTTACAAGAGGTATTAATACACTGAATAAAGACCAAATTAGAAAATCATAAAAACCTGTCATATGCACTTTAAGGCCTGCAGGGCTTAAATTTAATGCTTTTTAAGGCATTTTAAATATTAATTTATTCAATTTTTATGCTTTTTGTGACTTTTTCTCTCTTTAATCCTGTTCTAACAATGTTCTTCATCAAAAACACACCTGGAGTTACATTCAGTTTCATTCACTCTGTTTTGAGGAATGTTTATTAGAAAATCCCCTCCCTCCGAGCGTCAAACACACTTCCTGCTGAGCTCCTTCTGTCCGGGACATATTTTCAGATCATCTACATCAGTGTTTCCCAAACTTTTTTGTCTCAAGTTCCCCCTAAGCTTTGCCTCACTCTCAGAGGGCCCCTTAACTCGCGTTTCAGACAAATAAATGGGTTTAAAAGTCACATTTTGTCAATTATTACAATTATATTTTTGCTTAAATTACATTTATGGTCCAAGATACTCCAAAAAGATGTGAAATTTACAACTATTCAGATAAAAGTACATTTCATCTTCTTTTAAAAACTGAAACCTTTCCAAGTGCCCCCTGGTAACTGTTCATGTTATTTATCTGAGAATATCCTGTCTTTAAATCATCACTAAACTCATTTTGAGCATTTCTGAACATGATAAGAAAAAAGAAGTTCACTAGATTTTATATTGCACTGGTGCCATCTGCTGGATGCACTCAGTAAGTGTCATTTCATTTCAGAAACTTTTTTTTTTTTAAACATGGAGATGCAAATTTAAGGCACTCAAGAGCAGGTTTAAAGGCTAACAGCAATATGAAAAATGCAGTATATTTTTCCTTTAATGCTGCGTGGAAAGCCTATCGTCTTAAACTGGATTGTACAATGCACCTACGCCGAAGCAAGTTCCTACGTTTGTGAATTTCACTGACAATGGCAATAAACAATTTCTGATTCTGATTCTGATTCTAAAGACACGAGGTGGACCATAACAGGTTAAAGGTCACAAACAGAGCAGAGGGCATGGTATCTGTCCTCGTGTAACTCTGTCTGGTGTAAATGCTCCTGGTGGACGCCGTACGTACCGCCAGTGTTTCTCCACGCGGCGGCTCAGGGCGATCTTCTCGCCCACCTCGGTGCACACCGGGTTCGTCAAAACGATCTTGGCCAAATCTGCTTTGACGGCGCTCACTCTGCCCCCGGTGGACAGAGAGCCGATGTTCACCATCAGCACCTCGTTCTTCGACAGCTTCTGCACCTGAAGGACCGGACGACACAGAAGGGCTTTAGAACGACGTTATATAAGAAACTAAAACACACAGAAGCACGAGTCTGAGATTAATCCTACTTCTGAACTTTTTAATATAATGTCTTCTACAAACAAAATATGTCCCACTCATCCTCCTACACCATAACAAGGTTTAAATGGACAGTTTTCATATTTATATTTTATGATTTTTAATGTTTAGATGTCGTGTTCTGTGTATCAAAGTTTTTAAGTGTACCACAAATAAATTATATGAAATATGATTTACTAATCTAATATGTTTGCAACACAGTGTAATGGTTCATCATGTTTGAAAGTAATAATGCTTAGTTCCAACAGAGGGCGCCCACGTTCCCACGTCCCACTGTGACGTCTCTGAGCGGAAAAAATGTGGTGGGAATAGTAGATTTATCAGACAAAGACAGAAATGTCCCAAATATGTGGATTTTCTGGCCATTTTCACATAAAATGCCTTATTTCTACATGAAAACATGACATGAGGAAAAATTTGTAATACATTTTGTTCTTACATTTATGTGAGTAAACTACAGGAGGAGTTTAACATTGATATCTTTAAATTTAAGATCTTTTCCTGTTTCACCTGCAGCGTCTCGACTTAAATGATTTGTTCCACATATAATTCCACCACTAGATGGCGTAAGACAAAGCCCAAACACTACATTAAAGGGTCGATACAGTCACCCGTGTGTTTATTTGATCACGTTTATGTTGGCGTGTGCGTACCTTGGCTGCCTTCTTGTCACCCTCCGTGCGGACGCCCAGCAGCCGCCGCAGCAGGAAGTACGAGATCTCGAGCTCGGTGAAGATCTCGGGCAGCGCTCCCACGGCGCCGAGCACCTGCCCCACCATCCTGTCGGCGCGGCACAGCGTCGGGTCGATCTTTGTGCCGACGCCTGAGAGAGCGACAGGGAGAACGTCTGACACGAGCGTTTGACCGACCAGAGCCACAACTAAACACTGCTTAATGTCCCACTGTCAAACCAGTGTTTATACTGAGCACGGAGGCTTCTTAAACACATTTTTAAACAAATAGAGGCTGAAATATGTGACTGAACGCTTCTGGAGAGAGAATATTAATGAATAAAGTGTGTTATTGAAGAAAATCAGGAATTACAGTGATCCCTCGCTATATCGCGCTTCATCTTTCACGGCTTCGCTGCTTCACGGATTTTTTTTACAGTGCGGATATTTTTACAGTGCATCCACCGAACTACAGCGCACGCACAAGAACGGGACCCTTTGATGAGTCGTTCATTGCAGTTCTCAAATATAATCGAAGGTGGCATATCCGTTTATAAAAATCTTCTTGCTCAGAAAAAGAAAGAGCGCCAACAACTAAAGAAAGAGTCGTGCGTCTTCAGTAGAAACAGAGGCTACAGCGGAGCGGAGTCAGGACCAAGAGGCACAGACTGTGAAATACGCCAGTGACAATGTTTCCAACCTTGTATTACTATATTAAAATGATTGTTTTAAACAAATTTTGGGCTTTAAAACAGGTTTTGATTTTTGGTTTCATTCCATAGTTCAGTATTGCATTGTAAAATAATAAAAAATAAAGCTGTGACTACTTCACGGATTTCACTTTACGCGTGTTATTTTTGGAACGCAACTCCCGCAATAAACGAGGGATCACTGTATTTACAGTTTGTTGGCAGTTTGAGTTAATAATGCCACTAGAGAGCTGCACAATTATCAAAACTGAATTGAAATTGCAATTTGAATGGACGCAAATGGCAAAGGCAGCAATTTTTGAAGCACAATAATTTCATTAACAAACAAAATATCGTGTTTTATTCTGCATTAAACTTCTAACAATGTAGTTTAGATTAAAACAAGTGGCAAAAATGCAACAAAAGGCTATAAAAACACGACTATAAGTGACAAACACAACTAACAGTAACAACATGAATAAAAGCGATAAAAAACGCAACAAACCATGACTGAAAGTGCAAAAATGTGACTAAAAGCAACAAAGAACGTGATTAATAGCAGCAAGAACGCAACAAAAGTGCAAGTGGAAGCGCAACAAAAAGTTAGAAAAACACAACAGTGCAAAAACATGACTAATAGTGACTAAAATGTGATTAAAAGCGACAAAAGCGCAACAAAAAAACTTTAAAACACGTTTAAAAGCAACAAAAAACGCGTTTAAAAGCGACAAGAACGCAACATAAAATAAAGTTGTGTAAAAATACGACTAAACCCGTCAAAAACTCGACGGGAAACGCAACTAAAAACGACAAAAAAGTGGCTAAGAACAAAATGCAAAGACCACAGTAAACGTCAATTAAAAAGAACTTTTGTTGTGGTCGAATTATACACTTTATTCATAAATATCCTCCATCTAGAAGCGTTTAGTCCCATAAAAAAAACTGTATTTGGTTAAAAATGTATTTAAAAAGTCTCCATATCTGATAGAAATAATCGTTTGTCTGTGGAACATTAAAATAATGTTTGGTGAAGGCAGTTTGTTCTGTGGTGTAGTTACCGATGAGTCCTCCGGGGGCAGCGTACTGCAGGTCGTTGTGCTCGGCGAACAGAGACACGATCTTAGAGAAGATGGGCTTGCACATGAGTTTACCGTCCTGGTCTTTGGAGACAATCCCCGGGCGAACCTCCAGCTCCTGACCCACCTGAAGTCACAGAGGAAAATGATTAAAAAAGCATAAAAAAACAGAGGAAAGAAGATTAAAACCATTAAAAACAGAGGAAAGATGATTAAAACGATAAAGAAAACAGAGGAAAGACAATTAAAACACCTGAAGACACAGAGGAAAAGGATTAAAACAATTCAAACCAGAGGAAAGACGATTAAAACCTTTTAAAAAAACAGAGGAAAGACGATTAAAACGATAAAAAAACAGAGGAAAGACGATTAAAACAATAAAAAAAAACAGAGGAAAGACGATTACAACAATAAAAAAACAGAGGAAAGACGATTAAAACAATAAAAAAAACAGAGGAAAGACGATTAAAACACCTGAAGACACAGAGGAAAAGGATTAAAACAATTCAAAACAGAGGAAAGACGCTTAAAACAATAAAAATCAGAGGAAAGACTATTAAAACAATAAAAAAAACAGAGGAAATACGGTTAAAACTATAAAAAACAAAGGAAATACGATTAAAACACCTGAAGACACAGAGGAAAAGGATTAAAACAATTCAAAACAGAGGAAAGACGATTAAAACAATAAAAATCAGAGGAAAGACGATTAAAACAATTTAAAAACAGAGGAAATACGGTTAAAACTATAAAAAACAAAGGAAATACGATTAAAACACCTGAAGATACAGAGGAAAAGGATTAAAACCATTAAAAAACCAGAGGAAAGACGATTAAAACACCTGAACACAACTAGGGCTGCACCAAAAATCTGATTATGATTTTTCAGACCAGTTTCGTGATTGTGATTAGATTTGTGTTCAAAGTTCACATTTTAAACATAACCAGGAGAATTGACAAAAGACTGAAATATGAGCTGACAAACTAATCTAATCTAAGAGTTAAATTTTAGTTGTGTTTTTGTGACTTCACGCCTGATGCTTTTACAAGATCATCCTGTAGTTTAGATTTGTTAAAACATGTTCTGAAACAAGCATCAAATGACATCACATCACATGACAAAGTGACAAAAACACGATCAAAACTGGAAAAAAAAAACATGACTCAAAGTGAGAAAAACATGACTATAAATTCCAAAAACACACCTAAAAGTGATAAAAACAACAAAAAGCGACAAAAATGCGGCTAAAACTGTCAAAAATGCGACTAAAAGCATCAAAAAGGCGACTAAAAGTGACAAAAACACGATTAAAAGTGACAAAAACATGTCTAAAAATGACAAAAACGTGACTACAAGTGACAAAAAGCGACAAAAATGCGACTAAAAGTGACAAAAACACAACTAAAAGTGACAAAAGCGTGACTAAAAACGTCAAAAATACGACTAAAAGCAACAACCACGATCAAAAGTTAGAACTAAAAGTGACAAAAACACAACAAAAGCAACAAAAACACGACTAAAAGCAACAAAAACACAACTAAAAGCAACAAAACACAACTAAAAGTGACAAAAACACAACTAAAAGTGACAAAAACACAACTAAAAGTGACAAAAACACAACTAAAAGTGACAAAAACACAACTAAAAGTGACAAAAACAAACTTTCTTTTATAGTTTGTCTGTTCATATCTCAGTCTTTTGTCAGTTCTCCTGGTTGTGTTTTAAATGAATAAAACTGGTCATAAAATCCCTCTTGGATACGTTGGACTCTCTGGATTCTCTGTCTTCATACAAACTGAAGTGACGGTCCAAACCTTGAGCACGCCTTTGAGGATGCTCCCTCCTGCGACGCCTCCTTTCAGATCGTCCACCTCACAGCCGGGTTTGTTCACGTCAAACGATCGGATCACTGAAACACAACGGTCGAGGTTATGTCTGTGCGCTTTAACGATTCTAACACAAGAGGGCGGCGTTTGTACCGATGAGTCGAGGCTCCGACGTGAAGTCTCGGATGGGCACCGGGATCTTCTTCACGATGTACTCACACACCACCTCGATGTTGTACTTGAGCTGCGCCGAGATGGGGATGATGGGAGCGCCCTCTGCCACCGTGCCTGGAATTACAACACACTCTCACACCAGGGCCGTAACAGAGACGAGTGCAGAGAAGATTACACGTGCACCACGTCCTGACAGTCTTAGTCTGTGCTGAAGTCAAATACAAGCAGGAATGACCATGTTCATGTCCATGAACACATGACCCACTCATGTTCACATTTATTTGTTTGTTGGGGACGATGTTAATGAACACACATTATACACATGCTGCGTGATTATTGCTGTGTGATTATACTCTCTCATTCATACTCCACATACTGTTGTACATGGTTTTATGTTAGCATGTAAATGTGCCAGAGTTAGCCATAGAGGCTAATTTTCATCTGTGTCCCAGCGGCAGGTTAATGGAAACATGAGGACATAAAACTGGCACAAAACACTCAGTCCATTCACACGACCACAAGGTGAGATACAATACAGTGATCCCTCGCTATATCGCGTTTCATCTTTCACGGCTTCGCTGCTTCACCGATTTTTTTTACAGTGCGGATATTTTTACAGTGCATCCACCGAACTTCAGCGCACGCACAAGAACGGGACCCTTTGATGAGTCGTTCATTGCAGTTCTCAAATATAATCGAAGGTGGCATATCCGTTTATAAAAATCTTCTTGCTCAGAAAAAGAAAGAGCGCCAACAACTCCCCATAACAATTCTTCTCCTGCGCCTTCAGTAGAAACAGACGCTCCAGCGGAGCGGAGTCAGGACGAAGAGGCACAGACTGTGAAATACACCAGTGACAATGTTTCCAACCTTGTATTACTATATTAAAATTATTGTTTTAAACAAATGCTGGGCTTTAAAACAGGTTTTGATTTTTGGTTTCATTCCATAGTTCAGTATTGCATTGTAAAATAATAAAAAATAAAGCTGTGACTACTTCACGGATTTAACTTTTCGCGTGTTATTTTTGGAACGCAACTCCCGCGATAAACGAGGGATCACTGTACATTAAAAAAGACCACACTAAAAGCACAAACTATTATTTCCGTCTCCTCTGGTTGACGCTCGAGTGTCTGTATTTGACTTCACTTGTATGAAATCGTTCAATGGGACTGGGGCCAGACCATCATTTTATAGACCTTTTTTTTAGGGAAACCAGAGCAGACATGAGGAGAACATGCAAACATGCGCCGCCCAGGTGTCCAACACAGGACCGTGTCGCTCACATGACACGCTTTTGACGACGCGTGGTGTCAGTAATGAATTTTTTTGTGATGCCAGTGTCCTGAGCGCGGACGCAGGACAGTGCTTTCAGTAAATGTGGAGAACATTCCACAGCTGTAAAGCTGGAACACTTTGGAGTTTATGTGACGTGTACCTATTATAGCCCCCTGTCACACCCTGGCCCCGCCCCCTGATCCCTGGCCCCACCCAATGATCCCTGGCCCCGCCCCCTGTCGCTCCCTGGATAACGCTCCTTGGTCTCGGTTCATTGCGAGCCTGTCTCTGTCCAGGGTTTGTTCACATCCTTCTGTTGTAATTATTTTGAGTCCATGATGTTCCTGTTCAGTTTCCACTTTGGCCGAGGTTTTTCTGTCAGTGTTTTCTCTTTTTCTGCCCTCTGTTAGTCCTGTAGTAGTTTACTTTCACTTTCCTTTTCATGTTCTTTTTTCCTGTCCTGCTCCTCCCTGTTTCCCCGATGTATGATTTATTGCACGTTTCACTTGTGTTACATTTGTGGTCCGTTGTATTTTTAAGCCGCTGTTTTAACTGTGTGTTTGGTGTTTGTTAGTTTTCTCATGTCTCGTTCGTGTGATATTGTGACCGTCTCCTTAAACTCCTCGTCTCAGTCAGGTTTGAACGCTCATGTTAAATGTGCATCATACGTCTTTAACGGTTTGTGCGGAGCGTGTGGCTCAGACTCACCCTGCACGAAGGCCAGGATCTGCTCGTACTGCTCTTTGGCCTGGGACTCTTTCACCAGGTCGATTTTGTTCTGGAGGATCAGGATGTGCTTCAGCTTCATGATCTCGATGGCGGCCAAATGCTCCGACGTCTGGGGCTGAGGACACGACTCGTTTCCCGCTGAAAACACCAGACCAGATCAGTCACAAATCACCTTTTTTAGAGTTTCCAATAAAGATATTCAGAGGATATTAAGTCAATCCAACAAAAATGTGTTAAAACATGTGAAAATAAACATATTATCTGAGGTTTGTGCAGTAAGTGCAGAAATAACAATGATTTCCTTCACGAACAACAAAAGATCCTGTTTTATTCTGCACAAAAACTACGAACCTTGTAGTTTAGATTTGTTAAAACTTTATGGGAGAAGCAACAAAAACACAACAAAAAAGCATCAAAAACCAACAAAAAAGCGTCTAAAATGTGAGTATAAGCAACAAAAATGGAACTAAAAGCAATTCTAAGAGACAAAAACTCAACAAAAGGTGATAAAAACAACTAAAAACATAAATACGAGACAAAAAACATGATTAAAACGCAACTAAAAGCAATAAAACCATTTTGAACTACGTGATTCTTTCATTAGTTTGTCAGTTTGTACAGAAAAAGTTCAAAAGTTTAAAACCAGTTGAATAATGGCAAAAGTCCCATTTTTCATGGTTGGATCTTAACAAGGTTCTAGAGCGTCACTTTTGTTCATTAAACTCAATATTCAGCTTTTGCATCTCTAAATCAAAGAATAAAGAAAAAACAAAAACAACACACTTCAATAACACACTTTATCTGTAATTATTCTATATCTGGAAGCCTTCAGTCGCTGTTTTTTAACCTGTATTTGATAAAAAATGCATTCAAATTAATTAAAAACGCACAATTATTTGATCAAAACAGTGAATAATTCTATCATTTCATAAGTTTCCTTTCCCTCACATTTAGCACAATCATCTCAAATACACAGCTGTGTATTTATTTATTATGTGACAGTATGTGATCTTGCTGTTGTGATAGATGTTAGTTTAACGGCGTGTTTTACCGATGAGCAGCAGCGCGGCGTCCATCACAGCCGCTCCGTTCAACATTGTGGCCATCAGGATGTCGTGACCCGGACAATCCACAAACGACACGTGTCTGCGACAAAACAATCAAGACACACCGCCCCGAGCGTGATTTAAAGGGCCTATGACAGGTTTTCTAATTTTGACTTTATCCAGTGTATTTACATCTGTTATAAATAGAAATGATAGTTTTACACCAATCGGGTCACCGTTTGTGCAGAAAAGCTGAAAAATCTGTTGAAAATTATACAGGAAGTAAACAAACTGATGACATCACACTGTGGGGTCAAAGGTCATGCATGATTTACACAAAATAAATTACTTTTTTGACCCTTTAAACATCGATTCAACAAAATAAAGCTGTTCCCATTTGTTTTTTATTTGTCAAATTTTTAAAACTGTGACATCAGATGACTTTTGGCCCAGTGTACAGTGTGGTTGCTATGGTAATTTCCTAGTGTGATGTCATAATTTACAATCAGGAAGTAAAATTAATTAATTCAAAAGCTAAAAATTGCAAAACTGGTGTAAAATGTGTAAAGAATTTTAGCTCATTTTGAAATAGGTTTATCTGAACTACATTTTGGTTAAATGAGTCGCCCGAGCTGTCACGGGCCCTTTAACGGCTGGCGATGGTTCGGACGGGAGGGTGTGGTACCTGACGAGCTTGAAGTTGCCTTTGGTCCCGGGCAGGTCTGTGGGGAACTCGTCTGGAGTGGAGGAGCCGCACGAGCGATAACACTCAGGCCGCGGGCAGCTCAGGTCGTCCAGTTTGTAAATCTGAACACACACAAGCAGAAGATCTAGTTTTACACCAATCGAGTCACAATTTGCGGAGAAAAGATGAAAAATCTGCTGAAAATGACAGGAAGTAAAAAAAAACTGATGACATCACACAAGGGAGACTCATTCCATCTGAAGTTTATGCATAATTTACCCAAAATAAACTACTTTTTTACACTTAAAACATTAGGTCAGCAAAATAAAGGTGTTCACGTGTGTTTTGATTTGTCAGACTAAAAAGGATCTGTGATATTCGCAGAGTTTTAGCCCAGTGCGCAGAGTCATCTCCAAGTGTGATTGTGATGTCATCATTTATAACCAGGAAATTATATTACAAAACAAAAAAATTGCTAAATCGTAATGAAATGTAAAAGAATGATTAGCAAAACTTGAAAGATATATATCTTACCTGTATTTTAGTCCAACCTGTCAGGGGCACTGAAATGCATGTTTCGTCTGCATTTTTCATATTATTACCTTCCTTTAAACCTGCTCTCAAGGGCCTTAAATTTATCATTGCATGTTTTTAAAAAAATTGTTTCTTCTTCATTCTCTGTCCTGTGTTATCAGTCAGTATGAAATGACAGTCATCCATCCAGCAGATGGCGCCAGCGCAATATACAATTGAGTGAAGTTAGCGCTGAAAAGACATCATTGTGTTACAGTTATCGAGTTTAGAGGCAGAAATTCTCAGGGATGATTTAAGGACTAAAAACAGCGGAACATTCTCAGATAAATGACGTATGAAAAGCCCGGAAGTTCAGCAGGAAGTGTGTTTGACGCTCGGAGGGAGTGGATTTTCGAATAAACACTCCTCTAAACAGCGTGAATGCAACTGAACTAGTGCTGCGACAAGTTAATCGATTAATCGCAACTAATCGATTATAGAAACGGTTGTCAACGAATTAAATAATCAAGTGATCATTAACTGGTCTAAACACAGACTCTGAATCATTCTGTGAGCTGAAAGAAGAGGTTTTATGACTCAGACGGAGCAGGAATGACACAAACAAACAGGAAACATGTCAGCTGTGCGTTTTTGATTCAAATACTTTAATTTTTCCACCAAAATATCATAAAATACCTTCAGTTCAGCTTTGTCTGGGTCAAATTTTGTGCAAATCTCAAATAATTGCTACTTCAGGTGTGTTTTTGATGAAGAACATTGTTAGAACAGGGTTAAAAGTGAGAAAAAGTAACTGTAGCAGAATCTGTGTCCTTTAAAACAACAGCTTAAATGAGGTGACAAACTAAAACTGTCACTGTTGAAGTTTGTCGTCTAAAGAGAGAACACAGATTTATATTAAAAGTTTGTAAAGGCCTGGCGTCTGTGGCTAACCTTAGCATTAGCGTATCCTAGCTTGATGGTGATGTTTCTCTCCAGCTCGTTCTTGAATCTGACGGTGTGGACTCCGGAGATGGCCTTGACCACCGTGGATTTCCCGTGGGCCACATGACCGATGGTGCCTGAAACACAAAAAACACAAAAACACGGTGAAAAAAACAGAATCCTGAGCTGGTCCCTGTGACAATCTGTTATTTTAGTGAAATGTTATTGTCCTGATTGACTGTTTGTGTCTTTAATGCAGCTGTCTGTTCAAACACACTTTTTCTCCTGTTGTTTAGCCTCTGAAGCCTCTGAGCAGATGACTTTATTTACCTCTTAAAGGCCAGAGCTGCACAATTAAACCAAATCCACACAAAAACGCAATTTAAATGGATGCATTTAACAAATCAATCAAGTGCAATAATTTCTTCCACAAACAACAAAATGTCTTGCTTTGATTTGAATAAAAACTGTAGTTTGGATTTGTACAAACATGTTCTGAAACAAGCCACAAAAGACTGACCAAGAGATAAAAATGTGTTCAAAAGTGACAAAAACTCACACACAACAAACGCGACTCAATGCATCAAAACATGACTAAAAGCGACAAAATTGCAACTTAAAATGACAAAAACCATGGCTAGAATTGATAAAAATGCAGCTACAAACAACAAAAATGACTCAATGCATTAAAACACAACTAAAAGTGACAAAAACACGACTAAAAGTGACAAAAACACGACTAAAAGTGACAAAAACACGACTAAAAGTGATAAAAATGCGCTCAAAAGTGACATAAACGTGCCTACAAACAACAAACGTGACAAAATGCACCAAAACATGACTGAAAGGGATAAAAACATGACTAAAAGTGACAAAATCTCACCTTCAAACAACAACCATGACTCAATGCAACAAAACACGACTAAAAGTGACAAAAACGCATGTAAAAAACACAAAAAAACGCAACTAAAAGTGACTAAATTGTGTTTAAAATGTGAATTTGAACAGAATCCTATTATTAAAACATAAATCACAATCTAATCCTAATGGCACTGGTCAGAAAAATAACGATTAGATATTTGTCCTAAATGGTGCAGCTCTGTTAAAGACAAAAGAAAAATAGAAAGTGAACATGAATCGTGATAAAATCGAAATCATGATCTGCCCCAAGAAAATCGTGATAATAATTTTTTGCCGTATCGTCCAGCTCTAGACATTTAATAATTAGATCTTTGTAATAACAAGCCTTTAAAATGTAAATAAAAACATGCTGAATTCCAGAACAGAGCTGGACAAACTGGGATTAAGCTAAACATGACCACAATAAAAAAGCAGGAGGTTTTGTGTCGGTAAAAGATGCTTCAAACACGTTTCACACTGGATTTTACTGCATTTACTGGAGATTTAAAGCACATTATGACACACACGTAGCATTTTTGATGAAGGAAAAGTCCTGAATTTTAGGTTTTACTGGAAAAATACTCACAGAAATGTTAAGCCCACAATCGTTTTTCATTTTATTCACAGATTTAATACATAAATTATACTTTTTGTGAAGCTCAAATACCAATTTTTGGCTAGAAATTAGTATTTTGTCAACGTTTTGTAATAGTAAAGCAAACAAACTGAAATTTCGACAGCACGATTTAGGAAAAATATCCAATTGATTTGATTTGTTTTGTGATTGCAATCAGATTTATGTTGGGATAATGGGATTCTGTTTTTAAACATTTTAAACACAACAGGAGAACTGACTGAATAATTGGCGTTTGTCGCTTTTTGTCACTTTTAGGATCGTTTTTGATGCTTTAAATCACGTTTTTGTCACTTTAACTCTAGTTTTGTTACTTTTAGGTTAGTTTTTGTTGCTTTAAGTCAGGTTTACATCACTTTCAGGTTAGTTTTTGTTGCTTTAAGTTACATTTTTGTCGCTTTAAGTTGTGTTTTTGTCACTTTTAGAATGTTTTTTGTCATTTTAAGACACATTAGTCACCCAGAGTTGCGATTGTGTCACTTGTCGTAGTGTTGTCGCTTTAAGCCGCTTCTTGCTGTGTTTTGTCTCTTGTTTCAGAACATGTTTAACAAATCTAAACGACAGGGTTTGTAGTTTTTATGTAGAACAAAACTAGATATTTTGCTGTTCGTGAAGGAAATTATTGCAGCCTTCGCGCCTTCAAACTGCAATTGATGAATTGTGCAGCTCTGAACTCTAAACGCCGGCTTATTCTGTTATAAAGATCTAAAAACATGAACATTAGCTCTGATGTGAGTCGATTATTGAAGCGTGTCATGCTCCACGTCTCTCTGGAGTTTGGACGTGTGTTTTCAGGCGGCGCTCGAGGTTCGTACCGATGTTGATTGTGGCTTGTCGGCTGATGATTTCTGGAGACAAAGGTGTGAGTGACGTCACGTCCTGAGGAGACAAGAAAACAATTCAACACAAACCACACACAAAACATTTACTGAGCGAGTTAAACACCTGTAGATCTTTGTTTTGTGCTCGTGTGTTCACTGTCCCGTCCTCTGAGCACTCAACACCTCAGGGCTAAAACATTTAAATATTTAGGGAGATAACTAATGATTATTTTAGTAGTCGACGGTCAAACGATTATTTCTATTGTGCACTAAGACTAAATACACTAAATACATTTTTAACCAAATAAAGGTTGAGATTCGGGTCTGAACGCTTCTAAATGGAGAATATTTATGAATAAAATGTATTACTACTTTTTGGACATTTTGATTTGTGTTTTAGACGGTTTCATAGGGCTGTAATCCTTTAGTTGTTTGGCGTCTTAGTCTATCAACATTTTTATTAGTCGAACAATTATCTACATTAAAAATAAAAAGTAAGATCTTAAATAAAATAATAATTGATGAAGTGGTTGAATTAAGCGTTATTTATCTTGATTTGAGAATTTTCTGACCATCTTAAAAAAAGATTTGTGAATGGAATAAGCATAAAATGTTCTTTCTTTACTTAAAATAAGAAAAACGGAGTAAAAGAAAAAAGCCACTGCGCTTGAAATTACAAGGGAAAAAACTGATTCTTCCATTGACGAATCTTTAAATCTTTAAAATGGTAAAAATATACTAAAATTAAGATAAATATTACTTAACTTAAGCCCTTATTAGCACATGATCTTATCTACGACAGTTGAAGGGGGAAAACCGAAAAAAAAATGACAAGATGTGAGTTTAGTTGAAGATTTTGGCGTCAAACCTGAGTTTAATCAAACGTACAACATCTAACATATAAATAAACTGTTTATTAGTACTTTTCTGCATAAATATATAGTGTTTTTGGCATGAATTCCAGTGCAGTTGTGTCTTTTAAGTGCAGTTTGGGTCAGAAACATAGACAGACGTCATAGTTTAGATACATTTTTGTCGCAGCCCCTTTAAGTGGATTAATCGGTCGATGGGGCAGGTCTTTCGACCAAAGTCGACTACAGTCTTGGTGTTTAGTCCAGAGAAACAGAGAAAAGGGAATGAAAAATGACTAAAATGTAATGACAGTGTACTAAGTGTATTATGTTTCTGGAACTTGTGTAAATGCAGCATCTAGAAGTGATTCAGGACGTAAAGCTAGGAATCTGTTTATTTGTTTTTTCCATTTTGATTATGGCATTATTTCAATACTATGTTTAAAATGCTCAACTGATGTTCAAATAAGTAGAGCTGTAGTCAACTAAAGACCTGTCCTTTCGCCCAATTAATCGACTAAAGAGAGGCAAAACTCTGAATCTTTGACACTATCTCTCTGTAACTGACCCAAACTGCAGAAAAAAAACACAATTGCACAGGAGTTCATGCAAAAAAAATACAAATTTACACAGAAAAGCACCGGGAAACAGTGTATTTGTATATTAGATATATATTAATTAGATTAAACTCATGATTCACTCCAAGATCTTTTGCAAACTCACTCCAAATCTTCACTTTTTTGTCGTATAAATCCTTTTAATCGATATTAAAGTAATTATTCGACTAATGAAAATTTTCCTCGACTAAAACACCGACTGATTAATCGACTAAAGCCATACAAATAAGTAAAATAAACAGTTTAAATTATTATTGTTTATAGTCGACTAGTCATAATTAATCACAGCCTTTAATATCAATATATATTTATCCTAAATTAGAAAATACAGTATCAATGTTGTATATTTTTTTTGTACAGAAGTATTTAGTTACCGTCACAATAACACATTTTGAAGTGCAATATATATGACAACCTCTGAAACCCTTTCTACGATGGACCACACCTGGACGAATGAGGGTTTACATCGACTAAAGCAAAAGGAAAACCTCAAACAAAGTCACTCTAAATGTGAAATAAAGTTAAAAACATGAGCTACAATAAATAATGAGCCGAATGAAACACTTTTTCAGTAAATTGGTGCCGATTTGAGTCATAAAAGTTACGTATTTCACTCTCTGGAATCTAAATCTTATTAAAAAAAAACAAAACCTCAACAGTGCAGCAAAAGGGACACACAATAAATATTGAGCCCCAGAAACGCTGTTCTGTCGAGCAAATATTGAACGTTGATATTGTTTTTATCGTGACAGATCTGACTCTTACTGTTTATGCAAAACATTTCATATATTCACAGTTTTGATGATTAAAATGTGTGTTTTTCATGTAAAGTTTGTGCAATGAATGATTTAGCAAAGAAATAACGTTGTTTAAATGTATCTGATTCTTTAAATAAAGTGATACATCGTCAAATATCAATTAACAAGAAGGACCCTGTGATTCCAGCCGTCTCACTCACATTTTATTGAAAACTATCTGTTCTTTTTACATGAATCATGTTTTTGTCCCTCGAGTGTCACTGATTTGGGGAAGTGACTTTTTATTCTGCTTTGGAACTCTTTTCAAAACTGAACTGAAACTTTGTGAGATGCTTTTATGACGGGTTTTCACTCCATTTTAAAAAACAAAGAGCGAGAATCAAACAAACACTGTGTATGCTTTTAATTTATTATGTTTAAATGCCATGTTTTGTTTTTCTAAAGGTTGCTGGAGTTCACTTTACTCCTGCTCGTCCTTGGAAAATAAAAAATACAGTTTAGAATTAAATAAATACATTTGTTTAAATAAATAAATGGTTGAGCTACACCTTTTCGTGTCTGTATTAATTTAAATATCAAGACGGCAACAAAATAACTAACAATTTATGGTAATGATTTTTTAAAATGATTTTGTTTGTTTTAAGATGTTTTGTGATTTTAATGTTATTTTATTCTGTTTTGTAAAGCACTTTGAATTGCCTTGTGTAAGAATTGTATGGCTGCAACTAACGATTATTTTGGTATTGATTAGTCTAGTGATTATTATTTGGATTAATCGATTAGTCGTTTAGAACGTGAAAGAGCCTTGAATATGAGAATTTTACTCAATTTTCCCCAGACAAAGCTGAAATGAAGGCGTTTGATGAAATCTGGAGGAGAATGTTTAAAGATGAACAAGGATTTTAATCAAAGACGTAAACTTTTCTTGCCTGAAACCTAGTTCAATTTAACAAAAAACAACAGACACATACAATAGACCCTTTAAAATGTGATGTGTCAACCTTCCAGAAAGAGTCGACTGTAAATGTTTGAATGATTGTCTCACATTAGATCTAAATTCTACTGGTTTGAAGTGTTTGTGTTGGAAAAAAAGACACAAACAATTTCCAAAGTAGAAAGGTCAGTTAGTTTGCTTTTCTGTAACAAACCATGGACTAAATACAATTTTAGCTTCAAAAGAATCTAATTTATGGAACAGTATCTAATATATCTCTAGATAAAATGAAAAATGATTGTGGGATCAACATTTCTGTGACTATTTTTCCAGTAAAACCCATAAATCTGGATTGTTCTTCATCAAAAATGCAAAGAGTTGGTCATAGTTTTCTAAAATATAATGTAAAATACAATAATAAATGTGTTTGGTGTCACTCACATGTGTCTGAGGCTTTTACTTTAAGCAAAATCATCTACATTTTTCATATTTTGTTAATCCTAGTTTCTCCAGTGAAATCACATCATGTTCCACTGAATTTACAATGTTTTGGTCTCAGACTTTTTAAGAGTCTATGGTTTTTTTCAGCGTTTGCGTCATCATTGTTTCCATTTCTTTAATTGAAAATGTGACAAAAAACACGACTCAACTTACAACAGACAACAAATCAGAATCTGCCTAAAACGCCGGACCAACATTATGAGTAAAAATCGCTTCATTCCGCAGCTTTTTGACGGTTTTCGGTGTTTTTTCCTGCGCGGAGCTCCACAGCGCGCGGGGCCCCGTCTCTGCGGCCGCGGCGGAGCTCCGACACGCCGGCGTCACTCCACCGCTTCACACGGCCTCATATCGCACCGTTCAACCCCGGGACTCGACCCTAAACGTGCCAGACAAGTTCACAAACCCACAGTAAGCGTTAAAAGGTGACTTACTAGCGTGGCGAGGTCCTGTTTGGACAGATGAGGCTGCCCCAGGGTCGTGCCAGACTCGTCGCCCGCCATCTTGAATGAAAAGGAAAGAAGGCGACCGCCGCGAACGCCTCGATAAACGGACAAAAACCAGGCGGAATCTCAATAATTTACCCCCAAATATTCACCAGGCAGCTGCGAACTATTAACACGTTCAATAATACAACGTTAAAAATGCGTGGCGTGCGTTATAATCCAGTGAGAACATAAAACATCCCGTGTTCGAGCCGAGCATGTGTGTGAACCCGGGTCCAACGTTGGCAAACAGGGGTCCTTCCGTTCCGGCTGATGCAATGCGATTCTTTGATTAAAAACTAAACATTTTAAACATTTTGTCCACTCCCTTCAACATGACAAGTGTCTGTGTGGCTCATAGTGAAATTTAATGCGTTAATATGTGGTTTAAATGAATGAAAAGTTGTTTAAATCGTGTTTGAAGCGTCTCTGGGGTCCGTCGCTTCGCGTTGACGTCACTCTTCCGTTGATTTGTAGTTTCTTTTGCTGGATTTGTAGTTCAGGTCTACGTTTCTTGTTATTAATCGCTATGGCAACGCCGAAGACTAGCAAAAACGATCAACAGAAATCCAGAATATGTTAAAAATGTTTTCTTAAGAGAACTTTACCGTGACTATTAACACTAATAATTAGAACGTAAAGTCTATTATTTCTTTTAGATAAAAAATAAAGCAAATAAATAAGTAAGTTTAAAAAAAATGTGTGTCAGTGGCTCGTTCTATTTTCGTAAAGTTCTTAGATGCTTTTTCATTTTGACTTTTGAGTTTTAATGTCATGATATATGGAGGATTCATTGTGCCAAAATTAAATAAAGTAATTATAAACTATGTCAATAAATAATACATCATGTCATTAAATAATTAAACTAGGAAATAAATAGAATTTAATTAAAATGTATTAATAATTAAAATAATTAATTTAATGTTAAGTGAAATAATTAAACATAAATAATATAATAAATAATTATTTTAATACTTTATACTTATTTTAATAATTTAAGACTGTTGTATTCATAGTTTTGTTTTCATCCATTCAGATTTGTGTGTGTAGTATTTTCCACACAGGATGAATAGATTAACATTATATTTCAGATTTAAGACACAAAAATGATATTATTTTCCTCAAAAGTAGCTGTTATATTTGTGTTTATTCTTTCTAAAGTCGTCACATTTATTCATTCTTTATCCATTTGACAAAAGGTGCAATTTGAACAAATCTTTCCATTAAACTCTTTAAAATAGTTATTTCTCTGTGAAAAGTGTTGCGTTCATAACTTTATTCTGACTTTTCTACATTTTTTAAATCAAATGTATTTATATGTTTTTGTGATTTTAAAAAGCAACATGCTTTGTATTTACCATTTCTTCAACAATTATTATAAAATCATCAATTTTGTGTTTCATCAACACAACTTAATTGCTTTGCCATCTACACACAAAGCAATAGATTTATATAATTTAGTGATACGTTTTCAGTTGCTGTAAAATAATAAATCGTCAATAATTAAGTTAAACATAAATACAAGTTTGTTCCATTAATTGTATGGTCATTGTAATCCCTCAAGAGTGTTGGAGAAAAGGTTGTATGATATGTTTTTATAATCCTGAAGAATTTATTTGACTTTTACTCAAAGTAATTTAAATGCTTTCATAGAAAATAAAATAATGAAAAACTTGATGGAACACAATAACCAACCATTTACCATTTTTTGCTTTGTTGGGCTGAATCTAGTGCATTATTTTGAATGTTACTTCTTTAAATGAAACAGGCACAAATCACTGAAAGTCGACCATTATGAACATTTATTTCAGGAAAGAGGATACAAATCGTCTCCAAAGACAAGTTCCAGCAGATTCTACGACTGTCTCTGGAGCGAGTGCAGCTCGTTTGAAGCAGAGTTTGATTTTTAAATTCTGTTTCCCGCTGAAGAGTTTTGGGGACGCGGCGCTAAAGACTTTCTTCAAACGTCACCTCAGAGGAAACTGGAGCGTCGTGTTAAAGCAGAAGCATCTGGAGATACAGTTCATTTAATGCAACAAAAAATCTAACATTCAACAGGTCAAGGTCTAATTTAGCAGTTTTTATGTAATTTATTACTTGAGATTTTTTAGTTTTGCAATTCTCGCGCCGTTATTGTGTCTCTGGGCAAGACACGTCACCCATTTTAGTCACTATTTATGCAGTTTTTCCCGCAGTCCTTCTGAATAATGTTACTGAATACACTTTTAGGAGTAAATATGTCACTTATTGCTTCTACAAATCAAAAAAGGACATTCAATAAAGATAAATCTAGATATTTATGATAATGCAACAAGCAAAAAGTCTAATTTCTCGGCTGGTTTTGAACGATGAGACGCCGCTGTTAACATTTCGATTTATGGGAAACACTGCTTTATGTTTGAAAAGTCATAAAAACTCTTGAAAAAAACGGAGCAATCCAAAAATAAGTTTTATATTACACGACATTCATTCTTCAAGTCAAACTTTAGCCACGATAAGAACAACTAACGATTATTTGAATAGTTTAGTGAGATTTTTACTGAGTATTAAGACTTTTTAATTACATTTGAACCAAATAAAGGTTGAAACATGGGACTGAAGGCTTCTAGAACGAACATTTACAACTAAAGTGTATTAATCATATCAGGAACAGTTTCTTCAGACGTCAGGCCTAGAATCAGACGAGGGCAGTCACTAACCATTATTTAAATAGTCATTGTTTTAATTGCACACTGAGACTTTTTAGCCAAATAAAGGTTGAATGGAATTAATCATATTTTAAGTGTATTATTGACAAAAATCAGCCATTGTTTATTATTCTTGGACATTCTGATTTCATTATGTCACTGTCTTTGTTATAAAAGACCTTGTGTCTTACAGTCTGTTTAGTCCAGTTAACGATTATTAATTATGATAGTCAATTAGTTTTCATAGCCAATTACTTCAGGCTCAAATTTATACTTTAAAGGGGCTGTACCTGTTTTTTACTGTTTTGTAACGTGAAACACTCAATTAGTTTTCACCCGATATTTTTGCACGTAATTAAGTAAAACCTGTGTTTCTCCAGCACAGATTATTGTAAAAGCATTTATTCGAGTGTAAATGAGACACAACACTTTCTCTGCGTCTGTGTATAAAGCGTTTTATTCTACGAGAAGCAGGAAGTGCGCCATTAGCATGCTAATGTTTATTAGCTTCACCCAGGATGGCAAAACTCGCTCTGGGCTGCTTCTAAATATGAATATTCACGATACTGGGACCGCATTGAGCGATACATGTGAATATAACAATGTAATGACTTTAAAACAAACAACACGTTTCAAAACAGGTCCAGCACCTTTAAGTCTTAGCACAGGAATTCTGCAACATGCCATCTTTGTTGTAAAAATTTGCAATTTTCCTGACAAACATAACAATTAAATTAGAGATTTATGTTTTAAGAGTGTTTAAGTGCACATTTTAAACTGTCCAGCAGCATTAAAGGCCCTGTACCTGGTTTTTACTGTTGTGAAACGTGAAAAACAGAACTGGTTGACGTTAAACTCTTTCCATCAGTCACATGTATCTCTTTTTAATGCAGTCCCAGCATCATAAATGTTCACCTCCATGAGTTTAGAAGCACTTTTCACCAGAGCGCTAAAGCTAACAAACATTAGCATGCTAACGGCGCACTTCCTGCTTCTCTCGTGGAATAAAACACACTATAAACAGATGCAGAGTAAAGGTTGTGCTCTCATTTTCACCTGAATAGATGCTTTTACATTATATCTGTGCTGGAGCGACACAGATCAGAAAAATCAGGAACATGGACTAGCTAAAAATAAGGTGCAGCCCCTTTAAGACTGAAAGAAGGCAGAAAACTGAACCAACCAAGAACGACATGTATCTAAGAATGTGTTTGTGGAGCTCTAAACTACGAGGTTAACAGTTTTTATACAGAATAAGAGGATATTTTGTAGTTTGTAAAGGACTTAAATAAAGCACATGCAGGATGTTTGGGGAGTGTCTTGCCCAAAGACACAACAGGATTTGTTTGACATCTGCTTCTTTCTAACTATTTGTCCTTCAAAAGCTGCAACTTTGGTCTGTACAAAGCCTGGAAAAGGGGACAGTAGAACCTAAGCACAATGTGGAACCTTTAAATAAAATAAAATAACATTTTCTGTATCGAGTATCGGCTCCAAAACATGGCTTCAGCCCATATTCTGGTCGATCATTTGACGTAATAAGAATATTTACCGGTTGTTGTTGTTGGTTCAAACCCATTTGGATCAGTTTGGTCAGACATTATTTGTGTTTTAAGAGAATAAATGCTATTTTTTGTCCAAGTTGATGTCAGGAATCGGCCGATACTTAAAGCCAAAGTATCGAATCAGTATCGGTTCTGAAAAAGCTGGACCGCTGCATAGTTTAAATAATAAAAATGAGGCTTAATGTAAATCAAGAGAGTCTCTTTTTAAAGGTGCACTATGTAACTTTTCTAGTAAGTCATCTGCTCGTCTCCATGTGACACCAGGCCATGTTACGGGTCAGATCTGTGGAGAGGCGAGGCGCTCACAGCAAGAAAGCACGTTTTTGAGGAATAAAAAGGAACGTAAAACAGTTAAAGCATCATTATGTAACTTTCTGGAGTGGAAAGTCACCAGCTCGATTCCATAATTATGTCATTCTGTATTATATGACAGACCAGGGGTGTCCAAACTATGGCTCAGGGACAGAACGCGGCCCACGGACACATTTTGTCGGCCCTTAGGCTTCTCTGAAGTGGACCAACACTGCAAAAAATGAAACGCCAACTTTAAACGCTTAAAATGACCTGAATTCAGAATGTCTTGAACCACGGACAAATAATGAAATAATAATAATTAAAAGGAGTCAAAAATGACCTAAAACAAGACAAATAATCAAATAAGTACATCAAGTAAAAAGGGTTGCTTTATCGACCGATTAATCGACTAAAAGGGGGTGTGTCAATATGTAAACTATGGAGTCTGTTCATGTTTCTGATCCAAAAAAAACCAAAACACACACAACTGCAATTCATGCCAAAACAACTAACTAATGCACTAATTATGCAGAAAAGTGCTAAGAATCAGTGTATTTATGAGTCAGATGTTATAAGTTTGATGAAATCTTCAGCTCACTCACATCTTCTACTTTTTCTGTTTTTGACGTTCAACTTTAGATACTGCACTAATAAGGGCTCATGTTCTGTATATGTTACCATCTTAAAATGGAACAAGCTGTTTTATTTAATCTTTTTTTCCTTTTACAAAATTTTTTTCAATTCAATTTTCAATCTCAGTCAAGACACTTTTATGTTTATTTCGTTGACATTTTTTTAAGACCGTCAAAGATTATTAATGTTTATTTCAAACACGACCTCATTTATGATCTTATTTCAAATGAAACGTTTTTATTTTAATCAACAAATTGACTAAAGGAACTTTAGAAAATTTGTTGAAACAAAGATTAATAATTGAGTTCAAGTCATTTTAACTTATCTAGAAGTATTTGTTTAAATCGTCTGTTGTCAATAAATACTTTTTGGCTAAAGTTCAGACACAGATTTAAAGTTTGGTGGCACTTTTTCAAAATAATTCAGTTTTGAACATTATTGCAGTCCATTTTGTTGAAGTTTTAAAGCGGCCCTCGATTGTAAACGTTTGGACCCTCCTGTTATAGACAAAGGAACAGCATTTCCATGGAAACAAGCAAGACGAGTCAGGTTTGTGGAGAGGCAAGCACATCACTGGAAGGACAGTTTTTCAGTGCAATAAAAACTTAAAAAAAAAACAAAAAAAACTTCATTTTAGTCCATTCTTTGGCTAAAGAGTTTAAAATGCTTTTGACAGGGGGAATTGCTAATTTGACTTTAATGCAGTTAAGATAATTATATTTCTAACTCTTAATTTGCTAAAAGTTTGAAACAACTGTATCCAAAGTTTATAATTTGACTTTGACTGTAATGATGACATCACACTGTAAAAGTCCACTGCACTGGGACAACTTTATTTGACAAATAAAAATCTGAATTAGAGCTGCAACAATAAAAAATGATCTTATTTTGATAAAAGTAATGTTTCTCTGAAATTAACAGTTTGGAGCTGCAATATTTATGAAAAATTGAATTTAAATCAATGCAGTTTTTGAAGTGCAATAACTTCCTCCACAAACAGCAAAACCATCCGTTTCATTCCACATAAAACGTCAAATCCTGTGGTTTAGATTTGTTAAAACACGTGATTCTTTTCTCCGTTTGTCAGCTCATATTTTGGTCTTTGTCGATTCTCCTGGTTGTGTTTAAAATGTCAAGTTTGAACAAAATTCCCAAATATTAAAACATGAATCTAACACAAAACTGGTCAGAAAAATCACAATTAGATATTTTTCCCAAACCGTGCAGCTCTGACTCTAAACACACGAAAAGGCCTTTCATAACAAAGACAGAAGCGTCATTAAATCAAAATGTCAAAAAGAATAAACAATCTATTATTTTCATCAATAATAATACTTTATTCGTGAATATTCAGTCCCATATTTCAACCTTTATTTAGTTAAAATGTATTTATGTTTAATAGAAACAATCATTTGACTGTCGACTAATGAAACAGTCATTAGCTGCAGCTCTAATGAGGACTTGAAATGAGAAATAAATGATTCAATTGTCAATTTTTGGATGAATTCTGAGTCTCACAATGTGACGTCATCAATACGTTTCAGAACTTCATTTCTGTCATTTCACACCGATTTTTACACTTTTCTTCACAAACTGACACTTGTTCAGCGCAAAACGATCATCAAATAAAGTAAAAACTAGAAAATCATACAAACCTGTTTAATGCCATAGTGTGGAACATTAAAGTAAAGCAGTAACATCTCCATGAAGACCAGAAAAGTTACACAGTGCACCGTAAAAAACAAACAAAAATTAATAAATAGATGTCTAAATGTAAGCGATGATAACAAACATAAAAGTCCCAAAAAAATGTGGCACTAAATTTCTGAAAATAAAAAGTTTAATCGGAATAAAAACAAAGAAAACGACGATATCGGCCGTACAAGCTTTCATTTATCACTTCATATTTTATATTTAAAATGTTTACAAAGCCAACTTTGACTTTCAAGCATTTTTTCCAGTTTAAATTCAATAGAAAATGACACAAATCATCATCTCTTTTCAGCGTTTTGGACAGAATAGCAAAAATAAACAAAGAAATACAGCGTTTCAGCACAGACACTGGATTTGAACACGTCGGACACAGTTCTCCAAAAGCTTAAATAATAATAAAAACATGGTAAATGACACGAAGAGTGCAGTTTGTTCAGTAAATAAATAACTCTACACTTACTGCATAGCTCAATAAATAAAAACAGGCCAAAATTGATTCACTCTAGCCCTTTTCACAGTCACCGCCGCCACAACGAGGAAACGAAACGAAAAAAATCAACAAAAACATCGGACAAAGCTGTAAAATCTAATCTGACAAAGTGTGTTTAGTGTTTGGATTAAAAAAGACGAAGAATCAATGAAATCTGTCGTGAAAAAGGTCCTGATTATGCTTCGTTTGGCTGTGACAGCAGCCAGCAGAGGGCGCTATGGTGTTTTGAATTCTAGAATTTGAGGACTTCAGGCGGAGCACGAGCCCAGCTTTTAACAGATACAATTCAAGCACTTTCAAGCACCTTCAAGGTCGACTCGCAGGTCATTTCAAGCACTTTTAAACTTAACTCCGATCCGTTTTTTTTGCATTCACCACAGCAACAAACTTAAATAAATATCTATAAATGCGTAACTCAGCTATAGTTTCTGAAATGGCCTTCTGCACGTTGAGAATGTGATTAAAATATCAGAAGAAATGGGTTTAGGAAAGTGGGCTCTGATGGAAATTTTGGCCAAATCAGAGCTCATTTCTTGTATTTTAGGGCATTTTAGAAAGTTGCATAAATTAACACTCGATGGGAATCAGCAACAAACTCACAGCGGCAGGGTTTATGCAGGTCTGAGCAATTCATATTTAATGCGTTTTAATGCTGCATTTCAGGATTTTTAATGCCAGAATCAACGTCAAAACAAGATATTTTACACTTTTATGGCGTCAAAACTACTGCCGTCTAACGTTCCATTGGGCAGCAGAAGGACCAGAATGTAATAATGCACTTTATAATATTCAAAAAGCTCATTTACAGGATAATGAAGCTAAGTCAATGTATGTTTTGAACCCCATCTTTTACTTTTTAGTCGATTTGATCAATGCTTTTAATGTGCACATGACAGGTTTGAACAATTTTCTCATTTGGATTTTATTTGGTGCATTAATACCTATTGTACTTTTTTTTTATCTAGTTTTACACCAATTAAGTAGTTGTTTGTGGAAAAAAGTTGAAAAAGTAAAAAACTGCTGACATCACACTGTGAGACTCACTCCATCCAAAGGTTCTGCGTAATTTACCCAAAATAAACAACTTCTTTTACCCTTAAAACATTAATTCAACAAAGTAAAGGTGTTCACATATATTTTGATTTGTCAAAATATATAAAATATGTGACATTAGAGGAGCTTTAGCCCAGTGTGATGTCATCATTTACAACCAGGAAGTAAAATTACAAAACTAAAAAATTGCTAAATTGGGATAAAATGTTGTCATTTTTTTTAAAGGAAAACTTTAAACACATTGATCCGTATTTTAGTGACATGAACATGAATATTTGAATGTTATATTTCAAAGTAAAAATGCGCTCCTCTGATTGGCTGATCCACGAGAACTTGTCGAGGAAGTGTTTTTGACGCTCAGAGGCAGATTTTCTAACCAGGCTTGATCAAACGAATGTGAATGAAACTAAAAGCAACTCAAGGTGTGTTTTTTATTACGGAACATTGTTAGAACAGGGTTAAGAGGGAAAAAAAGTCAATTTTGCTTAATATTTGTCCTTTGTCCTCGTCTTAAGACCCACTTTTATCCTCTGGCTTTAACACCACGACAGTTGTGTGGTCTTGTGTCTTTTATTGATTTATTTGACAGTTTTCAGCTAATATTTATCGTTTTAGAGCATTTGTTTACTGTTTAATGGTTTTATTTATCTTTTTATTATTGTTTTAATGAGCAATGATGGAGCAGTTGTATTTAGTTTGTTTTTAAATGTTATTTTTTCTCTTGTTCAGCACTTGGCGGTTTCAGTTTATAAAGTGTGCAGTAAAATAAAGTGGATTAAACTGCGGGAGTTTGTTTCCTGTGGATCAGAGCGGTATTTACAGAGCGTGAACCGTAAACCACGTCAAACATCTACGATCCACAGTCACACGGTCAATTCTGACTCGATAAAGTGGTTCTAGAATGTTGAGATGTCGAACAAATGATGAAAACAACCGTTGTGTCCAGAGACAAAACTAAAAGGCGTTTCTTTTCGCTCAAACAGCTGAAAGGAGCATAATGCAGGACCTCTGGGAAACAGAAGTGAAGATGGTCAGAACGAACCTGGAGCTTTAGTGTCGTTCAAACGAATAAATATTGTCTGAATAAATGTGGAAGCAGAATGAACACAGGTGGAACGCACTGGAAGCAAAAGTACAAAAAGTAGCTCAGTATTTGGAATATTTAGCTCGACGGGAGTATTTTCTTGGCAAAAGAGAAATTAAAAAATGGCCAGACGTTTTACCTTTTGATTCACTTCTCGGCCGAAGCCACAAATTCCACGATAATTAAACGGTTTTCCGGCTAAAATGTCGCTTTAGTTTGAACACGGCGGCAAAAACGTGGAAAATAACGACACGAAATGAAACGGAAACAAACGAGCTTTTATGAATCCTCCTCCGAATGTCAGAAAACGGCTGGTTTAATTAAGTCCGGGTTTAATCCTTTAAGTGTAAATACAGCAGAAATACAAAAGCAATAACGTAATAGATCACCTGCTCAGAGAAATGTCAAGATCATTCAGTTCAAATGTTCAATCTTGACAATTTAGAAGCTAAATTAAGTCTTTTTACTTCAATCTATATCTCAAAAATGCACCGAAATATAAATGACCTTTTTATCTGAACATTTTTGTCACATTAATATCATATTTCTCCTCTTGATTTCATAAAACTGGCCACAAACGTGAGGAATTGCTGTGATTTCTCTGTTGTTTGGTCTCAGTAATTGTGAATAAATGTTAAATCGTAACGCTAAAGTTTAATACGGTGACGTCACTACTTGCTAAGAGTATATTCAACTTGTTCTAATCGTTTAGTGGAGAACTGTTAAAATACTCCTGAATGCTTCCAGTGCATTTGCTCTGTATCGATCCAAACCGGTTCTGAAGTGAAAGTAGACAAACTGATCTAGTCCCGACTTAAACCAGCCGACCTTTACGTCCCAAAAACACCTTCCTTTCCCGTTTCAGCTGCTGAATTACACCCCGCGGCCTCCTGCGCGGCTCCAGGAAGGAGAATCTGCAGAGCCGGAGGCTGCTCTCTGAAGGACCACACTCAGAGGTCTGTCGTTGTCATCAAGCGACTGGATAAACATTTGTAGAACAGACTCCCGAAAATGTGATTTCAAAAGCCTTAACTTTAACCAGAAAATACATACCCAAACCAAACCCGAATGTTAACCTTACATCGTCACAGAGGCAGGTTGTGAGGGTACCTTATTAAACAACTCCGAGTGATCTGGTCAGTGCTCCATCCAAGACGAGGTTTGAAGCATTTAATCTGGACTCAGTTTGAAAAATCAAGACGGTTCCACATTCATCAGGAAGTAATGTTCAGCTCTGCCTTTGTTTACATTACCTTACAGCGCCTGAAACCCTGCCTTTGTTTACACGTTAGAGCTTTTAGAGTCCTGTTGTAGTCTAACTGGAACCCTTTTCTTTTTTCACGAAAGACTTCCTTCATTCTTGACAGAGAGGGCAGTTTTTATGCGGGAAAAAAAAGAGAACCTCTTTTTGAACAGAAATGGTGGATTGAGGTTTAATCTCCCGTCTGTTTAAAAAAGTGTCCTTTAACGTTGGTCACGTGAGAAAACAAACCAGGCGTCTGTTCATCAGTGCTTAACTGTGAGGAAGAGTCAGAGTACAACAGGACTGTAACGGCCAGAACAAGACGGACACAAAGACAGGCTTTGAGGAGTTGTAATTACACCTTTTCTGACCAGTTCTGCAGATTGAAAATAACTTAGGATGAAAACGCCTTTCTTTTTGTCCAGATGAAACCTCTCAAACCTTGTCTACAACACTTAAACTTCTCTGTAGGTACTGGGTTACATGTGTATTTTCGGGCGTCCGGACACATCTGAGTGTGGTCCTTCAGAGTGCAGCCTCCAGCTCTGCACATTACACTGTTGTCTCACTCCCAGAGCGTCTCCGGCTGCACATTTACACTGCTGTCTCACTCCCAGAGCGACTCCGGCTGCACATTAAACTATTGTCTCACGCCGGCTGCAGCTCCACGGCCTCGAAGCGAAACAGAAGCTAAACAGAAGCTCAGTGCTGGTTTGACTCCGTCCTTCGTCATGTCTCGTATAAAAAGCCTCAGCTACAGCGCCGCACGTGCTCCAAAACGTACTCCGGGAAGTGCAGACTGCACACCTGCAGCCCGTCCAGTTTGCAAGGCATTCTGGGATACTCGTCCTCCTTCCACTTGTTGTCGTCGGGGTCGAAGGTGAGGATGGAGTCGCTGTAGTGGCCGTTGTAGCAGAGTCCGCCCAGCACCATGATCTGCCGGTCGAGCACTGCCACGCCGTGCCCGCTGCGGCCGATGGGCATGGACGCCAGGATGGTCCACTCGTCGCTCTGCGGGTCGTACACTTCGGTGGAAGGGCATCCCTGCGACTCGAAGGATGCGCGCAGGATCACACACACGCCGCCGAACACGTACAGTTTGCCGTTGTGCGAGATCATCTTGTGGAAGCAGCGCGCGTAGTTCATTTTGGACTTGTTCTCCCAGCAGCCGCCGCCGTGATTGGTCGATAAAAGGGGCACGGCTCTGGAGGGGCGTGGCCTGTCCGGAGGGCCCGCCCCTGAACCGGCCTCTCGCCCCGGGTCGAAAACACACACCTGAGAAAGAGAGAGAGGCACACGTCAAGGTTACGGCACGTCACAATGTTCTACAAATGTTATTAGAGAAGTAAAGATTTATCCTTTAAAGGGCCTGTACCTGATTCTGAACCGTGAGACAGGAACATGGTTTGGTTTGAACCATTAGCTCCGCCCACATAGTACTTCCTGTCACTCAATATTGCACCATGACTCAGAAAAGACTGTCTGGAAGAGTCTGGAAGCTTTTATTGCTTTTGAAACTGCACCATGACAGAATCAGTTTCAAACAGTTATTTACCCACGATTCATAGAGTACGATGTGCCTGATTGGCTGGAAAGAGGTGACCCTGGCAAACGCACTAGTTCTTTCCTAACAAAGTGAGCTTTTAATATTCACAGATTAAACATCACAAACACAATGTCTTTCTTTGAAGTTGCTTCTATCAAACGATGTGTGAAGAGAATTCATCTTAACTAGAGGAAATAAAAAATCAGGTACAGGCCCTTTAATGAAAACAGTGTGTAGCGGATTTTATCAGGGAGGAATGGAATAATATTTTGATTGTGTTGTGGAATTTGGAGTCCAAGGAAAAAGAGCACTGTCTCTCTCAAAAAGGTGGATTCTTTATTCTATGATGCATCAAAGAATACTTTCCCAGACAGATGTTCTGTCTCAACTACACGGGTGACCAACGGAGCAAAAACACGGGGCCCCACAATAAGAAACACAACAATATATAGAGTTACAGTGGGCCAGCCCATGAGGGCCACTGAAAAACAGGTTTGTCAGGCAGTCACAAGGTAGGGGGGTACATTATAATACACTAGAGTGGTTACATGTAGGGGGTCCAGATGATCAAATTAGAATGTAAGTGGTGTCTCTCTGAGTGGGGAGACTGGTTAACCATAGGGGGTCCAGGTGGTTAAATAAGAATGCAAAAGGTGTTTCTTTGAGTGGAGAGGCCAAATGGGAGCTTTTGTTTAGCTGGCCTAGGACGGAACAGAGAAACAAAGACCCCAGGTGCCCCTCTTGACACTTGTAGCTCCAGGGTTGGGTGCAGACAATTCATACAGAGAAATGGTCACGTGTAAATACAATACAGCAAATGACATTTTTCTTTTACAACTGCAGTAAAATATATTTGGCTTTTTACATTACAACAACACAAAGAGTATTTCCCTTCTTTTTGATACCAATACTTGAACAGTTCTTTTTCTTTTTACACATGCGCTTCACACATTTATTTGGAGATTACGCTTTACGTGGATCAAGGAGCAGAGTAGGGCAGCACAATTAATCAAAATCGAATCAGAATGGTAATTGTAATGGGTGCAATTAACAAATCTAAAAGACTGCAATTTTTTAAGTGCAATAATTTCCTCCACAAACAATGCTGCAAAAAACTGCTGACCCTGAGGTTTAGATTTGTTAAGACATGTTCTGAAACAAGCAACAAAAGCAGGACTATCTGTGCATTAAATTTGTCTGAGTGAAACTCAACCAGCAGTACACCTGTTCAAACACACCCCAAAAGTCGTTTTTTTGGTCTCGGAAAAAAAAAAGAGAAAATAAAAATGTCTTTCTGAAGACATACTTCATGCTGTGCTATTGAAACTCCCCACAGCAGTTGTCCACCTTGTTGACAACAACTGTGTGAAATTTCAGACTTCTAGATACAACCATTTTGATGTTGAGCAGCTTTTTGTATGAAATAACCCTAATCCGAACAAGAGGTCCTTCTCTGTGCCAAATGTGCCAAACTGCTTTCCATGCATTTTGCCACTTTAATGACCCTGAAAACCACATTTGGTCATTTTGGTGATTATAAATATATAGTATAGATGATTTTTTTCATAAACTTCCTAAAATCAAAGGCAGGTCGTGCGTACAGACGTTCCGCTGCGTAAATGATGCGTAAAATGGTGCCTTCGTCTCTTTACGCACGGACAAACCAGCTCCTGCACTCAATGAACCTGCAAGTCCCGCCCCTCATTTGAAAGCTCTGGTGATTGGCTAGAAGAATATGTGATTGACTTACTGAATCACCAATGGCATTACAGGCTGTGACGCCATTACGCACGCGGAGCTGACGCTCCTCTCGTGTCAAAATGGATGCGTTCGCTTTGTTCAAAGGGCTCTCCCTCTGGAAGTACTCGACGGAAAATTGCACGGATAGGCTCGTTTTGAAGCCAAGACTGAGAGGAAAACGAACATACCAAAGCCGAACTGCGGAAGCCGAAGATGTCTGTGCAAAATGATGCGCAAAAGTTATGTTTTTATTGCTTTTGTGTTACTGTCAAATGAAGAAGATGCGTTTACGGGTGGATATCAACAAATGGATTATATTATTTGAAATAACAACTGGATATTCTTATTTTGTGGACTGTGATGGGCAGAAAGAGTGCACACACTTCTGGATTGGATTTTGTTTGTGTCTGGAGGAGCCAACGAAAGGTAAGAAATGCGAGATGAACAGTTTGGTTATGTTACAGTTTGATAGCTTACAAGTATTTTGTGAGGTGATTTAGCGAGGATTGAACATTTTAGACGTTTAGTGGTGACTCTAAGCTTTCAAATGACATATAACATGTCTGTATTGAAAACATTTGTTTTTAATGAATGACGCATGTATGTAAAAACTCCGAAACTGTCCCTGATCAGGGACGGTGGGTTTTAACAGGTTAATACTTCAATAAATAAAGGAATTAACGGCGTGGCTCTGACCTGTTTGGACGTGGAGGACGAGGTGATGCCGCCGGTGATGTACAGTTTGCCGTTGAGCACCGTCCCCTCGTGGCCGTACTTGTTCACCGGATACGGGTCCACAAACTCCCAGCGATCCTCCGTGATGTCGTAGCGCTCCGTGGAGTAGAACGTCTCGTCTCGCGTTCGACCGGCCACGGCGTAAATGTACTTCCCGATCACGCCCACCGCGAACTCCGACCTGGGAACGATAATAAGACGCTTCAGATTATTCAGATTTGGGAGCATGTTTTCTGATTTCAGAGTGTGTTTTTGATTTGTGTGCCGTGGGAGACGCCATTTTTAACTTTGCTGTGGCTCCATCTACTGGCTGCAGAGGCAATTACACACATTTGTAAATCCACAGTGTTTTGTACTGAAGCAGTGCTGAGCTGTGGCGCAGTCGTAATGATCGTGTTCAGAGGCAGAAACGTGTAGAACGAGTCTGTGATGATTTAAAGGACTTAACACAGCAGAAGATTCTCAGAGAAGTGACGTCAGTTATCGAAAAACATCAAAGGAATTCAGAAGGAAGTGTTTTTGACGGTCAGAGGATTTTGAAACCAGTTCAGATTCAAAATATATATATATATATATATATATATATATATATATATATATATATATATATATATATATATATATATAGTCTGTACATGGTCTTGGTCTATTTTAGTCTGGTCTATTTTTTTAAATCTTAATTTTAATCTTATGTATGCCTATTTTATTATTTTATTCATTGTTTTATGTTGCACCTTACGCCGAAGTTCCAATGTTTGTGAACTGAATTTTGACACTGACAATGACAATAAACCAATTCTGATTCTGATCAAGCTGTGAATGAAGCTAAATGCAGTGCCAGGTGTGTTTTTAATGAGGAACATTGTTAGAACATAACGGGTAAAAGCAAAGTAAATTGCTTAATATTTGTCCTTTAAAAGGTAAATGGAGTCATTTCGGTATAAACTACAAAAATAACATTTCATATGTTTTGAAAAGGGGAAACCACAAACTATTGAAAAATCAAAATTTTAAAGCGTTCAAAAACTGTTGGTGAAACAAATGGCACCAACAAAACGAGGAAAAAAAAAAGAAAAAAACTAAACAAAAATCAAAGCCAATGTGTCACTGATTTTTGACATGTCCAAGACTGTCATAAACGGTGAAAACAAATTCAGCCTATTCACCTAATTCCGCCCCGCCCACTTCTTCTCTTTTTGCCACAGATACGCACTTTTGTTGTAAATGCACATCTGTTTGACGAGAACTCCGTTAAAGCTAATGACGAACGAGGGAAAAGTCTCCCCGCTAAAATGTTACATAAAGTAGATTGATTTGTGTAAAATGTTTAATGAACACGAGCAACAACAAGTCAACAACGCAACGATTTCCTGGTCAGTCTGAAAACGGCTTTTTAGTCCACGTAGAACTTATTTTCTGTTTAGCTCGTCTGCTCCATGTAAACTACAACGGAAACAAGACGACGGCGCTTACTGCAACTTTAGGAATAAGGTGAATAGCTCATTTTTTATATGAAAAATTTGCCATCTGGTGTGACATTTTTAGCACCTCAGTAATTTAGCTTGTTATATGACTATAACAATATCAAAATCAAAAAAATGTTTTCAAGTTGAGTATTTTAGAACAAAACTGAAGTGGATTAACAGATTTACACAAAAAACTTAAGCGAACTCTATTTGATTTAAGTCCACAAGTGATAAATGACATTTTAAAGTTTCTGGAGGGTAAAATATTGTCAGTACACTCAGGCTAACAAACTAGCATGACGGGTACACGTTTGGTAAATGCCTGTTGGGTTTGTGGAGTGTCGTACCTGGGCACAGACATGTCGGCCATGCGCAGCCACGAGTTCTGCCGCGGGTCGTAGCGATACACTTTGGACGAGGCGTGGAACTCTCCGTCTGGACCCAGCTCTTCTCCGCCGAGCAGGAAGGCAAAGTTATTCACGATGGCCAAACAGTCGGGCCGCAGAGGCACCTGAGGGCCCTCCAGCTCCCACCACACCTGAGCATCATGGGAAATGGAGTCAACAAGGAGAAAACACACTCTCCAAACACAAAAACTCCCCGCGCAGTCCGTTGGACCATTGTGAGCGGAGAGAGGGTCAACAGAGGGTCACTCAGGCATCACATCATAGCAATTTACCAGGCGTATTAAAATAATCAAATTACAAAAGTAATATCTGTTATTCTTTTAATTGCGTGCTTTAGTTCACTTAAAATGAAAAGGACAAAAATCCTGAACTGTGTGGTATGCTGAACTTGACACACACCGGCACTGGCTCTAGATTTCAAATTGCCCTCATGAGTAACAGAGTCTGATTTTGGGTAGTTTTGCCAAGACCTCTGTAAACATTTGTCTGTTAATTAAGAATCACAGGATAAAATTCTGACATGAATTTGTAGCAGTTACTTCTGAAAGCAGGAGGGTCTGGGGGTCCTCCTCCAGGAAATTTACAACATAGATGTCACTTCTTGTAGGATATTTTAGATAAAATCCAAACTTTACAGTAGGAAACGTTATGATGAAGTGATAAGCAGGAGGCAGACCCTTGGACTTGGACTTTAAGACATGAAGGGCATAAAAAAGAGGTACAGAACTCTAATAAAAAAGCTTAATGGAAACATATTATACACGCAGCAAAATTTTTAAAAATTCATATAAATGAAGTTAATTGTAAACATGACATAGCATTTAAAAGTTATAGGTCTAATAATAGAAACAGGCTATTGACTTCAGGGAACATGAATTTAGTGCAAACATACATTTTCTGAGCTCATTCATTCATTCATTCTCTACCACTTATTCCCGTTAGGGGTCGCGGATGACTGGAGCCTATCCCAGTGACTTTGGGCCTTAGGCGGGGTACACCCTGGACAGTGGCCAACTCATCGCAGGGCATCACATTTTCTGAGCTCCAATGCCTCAAATGCGGGACAATGATGAAGTAAAACCATCTTAATGACTTTTAAAAGTTACTTTCACATATGTCTCCTTTAAACTCTCTAAACCTCCAGATCTGGTCCTAAACTACACAAACAGAACGGTGTGAACCTTGGGCCGCTGCAGCAGGAGGATCTTGCTGTTGACCATACTGTGTCCGATCATCCCCCTGAACACGGCCGTCTGAGGTCGGACCGATCTGATCCGGTTGGACCTGGACTCCACCAGAGGCTGCTGGTTCACGTCGTGGAAGTACGAGAGCGCCACCTCCACCTCCTGACGCAGCTGACGAGAGTAACGGTAAAACTCCGACGTCTTCACCTGGAATCAGAGGCGGAGGAATGAAGGAGCCAGACATTCTCCAGTTTGAATAATTTGTCAAATTTTCATCAGTAAACCAGCCGTTTGCTTGACTAGACTTTCATTACTTCTTTTTTAGTTTTTCTTTTCTTATTTTTTAATAGAAATGGTGCAACATATATCACATACAAACAGATTTAACTAAATTGGTAGCAGCTTGAACTGTCCTCTGGTTTTTCTACTTTCATCAGTATTCAAGATTAGTTCATCTGTAGTCTGCTCATTGCTGTTTACATGTTTTTCTTTCTCTCCACTTCCCACTTGTAGTTTTTCCTTGAGAGAAGGAGGGTCAAGGACAGGGGGCGCTCTGGGACATTTATCCACTTGCTATTTCTATTCTGTTGAACATTGTTTAATTGAACTGTGGCCCATCGAGGCAACTGCTGTTGTGATTTTGGGCACTACAAAAACAAATTTAATTGAAATAAAAAAACAAGCCAGGTTCTTGTGGAGTCGGAGTCGTTTACAAGGCTGGTTCCACCCAGAGACAGCAGGGGGCGACAACGGACACTTCAAACGCTCCAAGGAAAACACAAAAACTGGTCTATAGTCCTTGGTTTGGACCTGGTCTGGTCTTTAGTCCATAGCAACAGGCTAAAAAAAAATTTAAGAATATTCACCTTGACTTAATAAGAAAATTTCAATTCTTTCGATACTTGACTGTCGATACCAAATTTGATACCAAACTCAAATTAATAACACTTTTTTTTCTTTACAAATTAATAGTTGCTTTAATGTAGTAAAGACTCTTGAAAATGTGATGTCATCAAAATTCCAAAATGGAGTCGACTGGAGGCAAAATGAATGATTGTCTCACATTAGATCTAAATTCTATGGTTTGAAGTGTTTGTGTTGGAAAAAAGCAACACATTTGAATTCCCAGAGTAGAAAGGTCAGTTAGTTTGCTTTTCTACAACAAACACAATGTTCTCGCCTTAAAATTGTATTTTAGCTTCAAAAGAATCTAAGTTATAGAATAGTATCTAATATATCTCTAGATAAAATGAAAAATTATTGTGGGCTCAACATTTCTGTGAGTATTTTTCAGTAAAACCCATAAATCTGGATTGTTCTTCATCAAAAATGCAAAGAGTTGATGATAATTTCCTCAAACATGATGTAAAATACAATAATAAAAGTGTTTAAAGCAGCTCTGATGTCACTCATGTGTCTGAGGCTCACACTGACACTGAACCATCTACATTGGTCATATTTTGTGATATTCTGAGGTTAATCCCAGTTTCTCAGTGAAATCACACCATGTTCCACTCAAACTTTTGCTCCGTTCTGAATTTACAATGTTTTTATTACAAACTTTTAAAGGGTCTTAATGTCTTGAAGTGCCATTAAGTTAAGTACGATCTGCGACATTGTCTGAAATGCAACAGACGGACCTGTGCCGCTGGAATTTAAAGGGACCAGTATCGATACTCGTCCAAACAAGTATCGACCGGTTTTAGTATAGATCAATATAAAGTTGTTGTTTTTTTGACAATCCTATATCAGACAATAAATAAGAAGTGTATAAAGTAAATATGACGTGAAGGCAATTACATCTTTTCTACTGTCTGACATAGAAGAAACTGCAAAACTGAGCAACTAAAAAGTTTAAATTAGAAAAATATGACTTGAAACTTGAAAATGGAAAAAAAAAGAAATCTGTAGACTAACTCCAAATGTAACATCTGAAACCTGAAAATAAATGAAAAATTTAAAGACTTGTTTTCCCAGTCTCAATTTTTTTTTTTTCAAAGTTGATGGACCTCTTCTGGCTCCATAACATCTTATAATAATTGTGATCTGATGTAAATTGGTCTAAAGCATGTCGCTCTGGAGGCCTGACCTTCTCAAAGATGTTTGCGGGGCTCATGAGGCAGAAGCGCAGGCTCTGGACGATGGTGTCGGTGTGTCTCCAGCGTCTGCGGTCGTGACGGAGCCAGGACTGGACCGCCTCGTAGAGCTCGATCTCAGGGAAGCGGCTCAGAGCATCAGAGTTCAGGTACGCCTGAGGAGAGCGGTCACCATCAATACATTAACTCACCCTGGACACAGACCATCTGTGACTGTGTTACTTGTATTACCCCCCCCGGTGTACACCGACTCTGCTCCGGCTCCAGTTCAGGTCCCAAGACTTAGAAAGTGCGGTAACACTTTATAATAACTCCTCTTATTCCTGCCTTAGTAAAGCATGAATAAAGACTTAATATATATTATATAAGAACTATCTATTTGCACTACCACATTTGCCAACTGTACATTCTGTATATAGTCTTAGTCTATCTATCTTAGTGTATTTTATTCTTAATTTTATGCATGCATCTTTTATTATATTTTATTCATTGGTTGTAAAAAGTATGCATCACTTAGGAAATTACCATAGCAAGTTCCTGACTCATCTTGTCACAGATTTAGTTCATTTGAGAATGGCAATAAACCGTTTCTGATTCTGATTCTGATTAATACTGAACAAATAGTTTATTAGGCGGTTATTAAGCCTGAATCATTCTTAACTAATACTCTAACCCACATTCCTGGCCCTAACCCTACCCTTAATTAAGTAGTAATTAATCCTGAATCGGGCTTAATAAACTATTTGTTCAGTATGAAATAAGTCTTTGTTCATGCTTTGTTGAGGCAAAATAAGGTGTAGTTATTATAAAGTCGTACCGAAAGTGCCTTAAATCAATGCTTGCTGTTACATCGACCTCAGAGCGCTGCAGCTGCAGATCCAGAGCCGCGGAAAAAATCTACAAGAAGTCTATTTTTGCAGGATGCTGCAGCGGTCTGGTGTGACTTTCGTGTCATTTGACGAATTCTTTTGCGCAAAACCACATGAATCTGTGTAGCTTTTGTCAAAAAATGGACCGCCGTGAACCGGAGCTGGTGTAACAGGCGTCTGCAGGTGACCCACACGGGAGTCAGTGACACAAGGGGGTAGCGTTTCCATCCTGGTCCTGCGAATGTCAGCTAAAAAACTAAAGTAAAAACAGGTTGACTTTTAATTTACTTTACATTCGCCAGGACCAGGAGCCACAGAAAAGCTGATCAGTGACACAGATTCAGTTTGTAAAAGGCTGAACAGATTTGTAAATTCATTCAACTAATTGTATTTAATGCATCTACTTTAAAAAAAGTCTGTTACCGTCTTTGTTAAATAATTTATTTAATGTTCTTTTATCACTCTTAGCTGACTCTGTATCTCTCTTAAATGTTAACTGTTGTTGTGATTTTCGTTGCTACAAAAATTAATTGAATTGATTGAATTGTCAATGCTCCTAAATGTGTTTTGAAAAATAAATGACAAATCAAACTGCAATAGTAACATTTTGTTAATTTGCATATTTCAAAAGAACCCTTAAAGGTCCCATATTCTGCTCTTTCCCCTTCACACAGTCTATTCTAAGGGCTTTGTTGATACATTTTCTCGTTGTGTAATATCCATAACATAACAGTTTACAAAAAACACCCATTTCTTGGACTGGCCCCCCTCCTGCAAAAGCAAACGGCTCACTCTGAGATCTGACCCCGAACAGAGAGCAGGCTGCCTCCCTCGCTTCAACCTGCGCTTTACGAAGCCTAGAGTGGAGATTGCGCGCATGCGCCGCGGTGCTCCGCAAACAGCGATACACAAACACTGAATAAACATTTTTCTGGTCCTGACGGTGCGTCAGTGGCTGAGTCCTACGCTCCTGGATCTGACCTGGAGTTTGACGTGCTCCAGGGCCTCAGCGACGGACGTGCCGCTTGGTAAATAAATAAGCTAACTCTTCGATCTGTCGATCCATCGTAATTACTGTGTAGCATTAGCATTAGCTGTTTTTTATTCTTAAGGCGGCTGTGTGCTTCCTGGAGGCGTGGCTTAAACATCGCTGGCGTCATCTTAGTGAGGGAGCCCCGCCTGCTGCTCAGCCTAGGGGGACGGAAAAGACAGTTCTCTAGTGAAAACATGAGGGAATCAATCAAAAAACCACTTTGGGCACAACATACGAGGCCCAAATAGCACTGGAGGAAGGTTAGAACCTCTGAAAAGTCCCTTTTGCATGTTATGGGACCTTTAACACTTTTATGGTCTTCTGAAATAAATGTTACAGCCAAAAAGAAGCTTCTTTAAAACGACTGTGATTTAATTATTTCCCGAGTTTAGTCGTCGGTCAGTTTAGATTAGACCTCGCCCCAGACCCCGCCCCTAGCCCCGCCCCGTTTCTCTTCCGTTTGTCGTCACCTGGAGTCTCTCGAGGCTGAGGTAGGACAGGAAGTCGGGTCTGTTCATGAGCGGCACAAAGTTCTCGAGGAGGAAGGAGTCGAGCTGCTCCTGAACCCCTTCCACGCCGACGCTGAAGTCCTCCAGCAGACGCATGACCTCGGCGCAGTTCTCCAGACAGATCTTTGCCAACAGGAAGGAGCAGCAGAACTCCACGGCCTCCGTCAGCTGCACGTACATCGCGGCCTGCAACGAGACCACGATTTACTTCAAAACAAATGACACACACAGAGCCTGATATCCACACGAGGCGCTGCTTCACCTGAGACTTTGAAAGGAATTTATCCTCTAATATTATTTTCTCAAAAGAAATAGCCATTGACTTCACTCTTTATAGAATCTTTGTCAAGTATCAGTCACATTTCGGCCGGTAAATAGAAAATAAAAGCCTCACAAGGAGTTGTTATTAAAAGTAAAAATTTGAAGTTTAATAATTATGACTTTTGAACTCATAATTATGACTTTTAAACTCAAAATGATGTCTTTAAAACTAAAAAAATTGACATTTAAAAAGCATACTTAGCATACTTTTAAACTTGAAATTTTCACTCTCTCTTTAACTCGAAATGAAAAATATTCTGCATTTTTCATATTGTTATTCTCCTTTAAACCTGCTCTTGAGTGCCTTAAACTTCTCATTTTTAAAACAAAAAGTTTCTTCTTCATTCTGTGCCCTGTGTTTCAGTCACTATGAAATGACACTTACTGAGTGCATCCAGCAGATGGCGCCAGCGCTGTATACAATCTAGTGAAGTTAGCGCTGGAAAGAAGTTATGATGCGCATTTGCTGTAGCAGTTATCATTTTTAGAGGCAGAAATGATCAGAACGAGACTGACTTAAGGACTAAATACAGCAGAATATTCTCTGATAAATGACGCACGAAGTCTGAAAATACGTCCCGGACAGAAGGAGCTCAGCAGGAAGTGTGTTTGACAATCAGAGGGAGAGGATTTTCTAATAAACATTCCTCAAAACAGCGTGAATGCAACTGAATGTAACTCCAGTGTGTTTTGATGAAGAACATTGTTAGAACAGGATTAAAAGAGAGAAAGAGTCACTGGAGCAGAATCTGTGCTTTAACTTAAACTAAAATGTGAACTTAAAAACATTACATTTTGACGTTTACACTCAATATATTGACTGTTAACATTGAAATTCTGACTTAAAAAACACAACATTTAAATCATAATTCTGTCTTCTAAACTTAACTTTTCCAGTGAGGCTTCTGTTTTTATTTAGAGCAGAGGTGTCCAAACTTTTTCCATCGAGGGACACAAATCAACTGTGAAACGTTAAAAAAAAATTGCCTTTATCTGATGTTTTAAGTACCACCTCACATAAATTCAGTGTCAAGGCCTTAATATCAGGTCTGCCTCACATCAGAATGTTATTCATTTAGGTAATAATTGTAGAACATTTGAAACTTGCTGTAAAAAGACAATGTGGGCCAAGAAAAATTGGTCCAAGTGCCGCATTTGGCCCCCGGGCCTTAGTTTGGACATGCCTGATTTAGAGGCAGGATTGTACTTTCAGACTTAAATCTTGCAGTTGTTAGAGGATTTCTTACAATCTGTTTGTAAATCACAAACGCTGAGCACAAGTCGCTGCAATAAAGCCATTCAAAGCTGGACCGTTCTTAGTCTGATATTTGAGCACTTTACACAGATTTCAGATTCAGATTCAGCTCAGTTTCAGCCTGGACGACGCCCCCTGCTGCTCCGCTTCTGCACCACAGTCACAGAGCCTCGTTTTGGTTCTGTATCTTCAGCTCCGGCGTCTCACCTGAAGTATCTCCTGCACCGTGGGCATGCTGAGCTCCAGGGAGCCGTAGTACATGAACCTCAGGATGTGTCCGAACCCGGCCGCCGTCAGGCCCTTCAGGTGGATCTTGTCCTGGTCCCGCTCCCTCATGTCCGCCGTGAACATCACCCGGAAGTAATCGCTCTGAGTGGCCAGCAGCGCCTTGTGAGCCTGAACGCACAACATTTAACAGGTTTGAGCAGTTTTACAGGGTTTTCCATGACTTTTCAATGACTTTTCCATAACTATTTCCCAACTTACTATGACCTCGATTAAGTTTCTGTCTCCCTGGCACTTACTGAGTTTTGGCGCCATCTACTGGCTGCAGAGGGAAGTCACGCAGGTGCAATGATCGTGTTTATTTCACACATATTCAATAAATAATTCGCCGACAATAAATGTATGGATTTCTAAAAAAAGCTGCACATGTCCAATTTCAACCCATTTAGATAAAATATAGTTTTAAATATAATTTGATGCATTTAATTAAATTTTTTTTAAAGGTTCAGGGTTGATTAATTATCTTTCTAGACTAAAAATATATACTACATCCCTGATTTATCTTTTGATTTAGACGTTTTGGAAATTTAGAAAACCAAAAATTTCAAAAACTTTTCCAAAACCATCAGAATTTCAAAACCTTTCTAGGGCCTTCAAATTTTCCATGACTTTTCCATAACCATTTGCCAACTTACTATGACCTCAGTTAAGTTGTTCCCACATATTCAGTAAATAACTTGTCTTTATCAGCTGGTTGAGTCTGGAGACAATGATTTTATGGATTTCTAAACAAACTGAACATGTCCAATTTCAATCCATTTAGATAAAATATAGATTTAGCACAAAGTTGGTGTATTTATTGTTTAGTGCATTTATTTAATGAGACAGGGACAGTGTACAATAAACATGAACCTTAATATAGATGTTTGTAGCAGGTCATAGCTCTCGTGCTCATTTACACTCGTAGTCCCTGGGCTCATGTTTCATTGAGGCAAATGTGGCACATTATTCACATTAAATTATCTCAAACAGCATAAAATCATCATCACAAACATTAAACCGTTCATTCTTTCCCAGAACATCACTCAGTGCACACCAGTTCACATTATGGGAGCACTTTTGGTTTGAAAGGAGCCATTTTTTAGCCAGGCACAAAAATGTCTGCTAGTTTGAACATCAGCTCAGTGGGTCACATGTTCCACTGGAGAATGGCCACAAGAAAAAGCTGTATTTCCAAATGTAGTCCGGCATTTTGGAATCCTGCACTCGCCGCAAAGTCGATAGAAATGCTGTTTCAGAGCTCAGAGAAATGAAGTCTTTAAGCGGAGGAGCAGCAGTATTATGAATGACATTTGTGCGTAATCAAGTTTTCAAAACTTAGAACGTTATGTTTTATAAGAATGTGGCAGTGAGGATACAGGCCACTTTTGTCATGGATCTTCAGAGCTTTTATATAATGATTGGAGTGGTCTCAGGGCAGAATTAAAAGGTTTGTTTGTTTGTTTCCAGAATAACCCCTAGATTTTTGTTAGATAATTACATTGTTTTTCCTTTTTTTAAATTATTATTATAATAAGACTCAGGTTCAGGTTCGATTAATTATCTTTCTAGACGAAAAATATATACTACATCCCTGATTTATCTTTTGATTTAGACGATTTGGAAATTTAGAAAACCAAAAAGTTTCAAAAACGTTTCCAAAACCATCAGAATTTCAAAACTTTTCTAGGGCCTGGAAATTTTCCATGACTGTACGGAGCCTGGTTTAATGACAGAGTGCAGCTGTTGCATTAGACTTGCTCGACACATCAGCCGTTACAGGAGAAAACTGGCAAACAATTAAAACATTATTACAGTCATTTCTCTCATCTATGACTGGGTGAAATGGCAAAAAAATTATCACGATTTTCTTGGGGCAGATCATTTAAATTGTTCACTTTGTATTTTTCTATTGTCTTTAACAGAGCTGCACCATTTAGGAAAAATATCTAATTGTGATTTTTCTGACCAGTGCCATTAGGATTAGATTGTGATTTACGTTTTAATGAAAGGATTCTGTTCAAAGTCACATTTTAAACACAATTTTGTTGCTTTTAGTCAGATTTCTGTCACGTTCAGTTGTGTTTGTCAAATTTAAACACATCTTTGTCACTTTTAGTCGTGTCTTTGACGTCTTTCAGTCGTGTTTTGATGCATTGAGTCACGGTTGTTGTTTGTTGTTGTGTTTTTGTCACATTTGAACACATTTTTTATCACTTTTGGTCTTTTGTTGCTTGTTTCAGAACATGTTTGTACAAATCCAAACTACAGTGTGAGCGGTTTTTATTCAAATCAAAGCAAGACATTTTGTTGTTTGTGGAAGAAATTATTGCACTTCAAACATTGCAGTCTTTGTGATTTGCTAATTGCATCCATTAAAATGTTGTTTTTGTGTGGATTTGGTTTAATTGTGCAGCTCTGGCCTTTAAGAGGTAAATAAAGTCATCTGCTCAGAGGCTTCAGAGGCTAAACATCAGGAGAAAAAGTGTGTTTGAACAGACAGCTGCATTAAAGACACAAACAGGAGGGACAATATTTCTAATGCACAATGTAATGGTTCAGCAAATACATCACCAAACTCTAAACTAGCACTGCAACTATTATTTTGTCTGGCGATTATTCTTTTGATTAATCGATGTCAATGAACAACATGTTTTTCAATATTTAACAATTTTATGTTTGTGTCTCGTCTGCAGCTGGAAATAAATTCATAAATAAATAAAAAAGCAAGAGAAAGCTTTAAAAATGCTGCTTGACAACATCTTCAAGAGTATTCTTTTTAAGGGGATTCCTGCTCCGTCTGAGAGAGAAAACATTCTCAGCCACGACCCATTTTGGAGGCTGTGTATAGTTCAAAATACAATAATTTATGTGATAGATTAGTTGCGATTTATCACTTATTTTAGCTTTAATCTAAACAACACACGGGCTGATGTGGCTCTAAAGCAGTTATGTTTTATATTAGACAGTTTATTTATGCAGATTATTTATGCATTTAAGTTATTCTTCAAGTCTGCTGTATTTGAAACCTTTCGGGCGGAGTGTGCAGCAGTGGATGAAGTATTCCATTTTTGTTACGTAAAATGTAAGTAAAATTACAGCTACAGCAGCAAAAAAACAAAAAACCTCATGTTAAAGTAATAAAGTACTCCTTTAAAAATCTACTTTAAGAGTAACTTCGGTTTGGAGAACAATTAAAGCATCAAATTCTAATCTTGATTGATTTGTTTTGGTTGGGTCATTGTAGGAAACTTTCCAGGTTATTTTTCTCTTTAGAGGCTTTTTGTTTGCTAAAAAAAAAAGACGCAAGATATCTCCATAAAAGTGCTAAAAAAAAACTCAACCTTTTCATCAGGTCTAAAACCTTAAGAAAATGTATACTTTTACTTTTCAATCCAGTTGAAAAAAGGTAGTGGAGAAAGTACAGATACAGCTCTGAAATGTAGTGAAGTAAAAGTATCTGCTGTAAAATGTACTTCAGAAAGTACAGATACCTAAAAATGCACTTATGTACTTGTGTACTAGTGCAGTGGTTCTCAAAGTGGGGGTTGGGACCCCTCGGGGGGTCGCGAGGGGTGTGCTGGGGGTCGCGAGATGATTTCAAGATGTAATTTTAATGAATATGTCATTGTATTTGCTCTGTTTTTTAATTAATACCAGTATCTTTTAGTCAAATAGGGTCCAATAAGACAACAAACTATTCAAATAACCAATATTAAACCTGATTTAACATGTTTTGACACTTAAAATTATTGTTACTCTCATTTTCATTTTGCTTTGGGGGTCCCGAGTCAGTTGTATGGCTATTTTGGGGGTCCCGGCCAGAAAAGTTTGGGAACCCCTGTACTAGTGGATTGTGGGATACCTCATAACTAGAAAAGTGCACATACATATATATTTTTACATAATGCACCTTTAAAAAGCGTTTAGGTTTTTTGTGTTTTTGGCTAAAATGCACACACTGTGGCTTTAATCACTTAAACCATTAAAGAGACTGACCTGAAAGTGGTGCTCCTCGATCATGAGCGTGACGTCCAGCAGGAGGCGCTCTTCGTACAGCGCCCTGAAGCCCGAGGACACGCTCCCATCATGCACCTGGGACAGGTACACCTCCACATCCGCCCCCGACATAACACACCTGAGCACAGAGGGAGGGGCTTAACACCAGCGACTCTGAACAGTCTGTCCACGTTTGATAAAGAGCACGACGGGGCGGAGTTTACGTCTGTGTCAAGATCTAACTCTGACTCAGTTTGGTGGGAGGGCACCTGTGGTAGATATTTTGTATTGTTTTACATTTGTCAAGTTGCAGTTTGTGAAGAAATTATGAAAAATAAAAGTTTAAAATGACAGGAAGTAAAACAGAATCCCTCTGTGATGTCATCAAAAAGCGACGTGTCATTGAAAACACAGAGACAAGTTTAAACCCTAATTCAACAAAATAATGTTATGAGGGATTATTATTTGTCAGTTCTAACTATTGTGTCATGTTTGTGCATGTTGTCCCTTGTTTACAGTCTGGTTGCTATGGTAACAGCTGTAAAATTACCTCCAACTGTGTCATATTTGTGTCATGTCCAACAGGAAGTGACATTATAAACCTTACACAAACTGTCAAACCGGGACAAACAGGACAAATGCTTAAATCTGAAACAGAATCATTCTGTTTTAGTCAAATGTGTCGTTAAACCGGTCAAATAGGCTTTAAATGTGAGCATTTTGTGACATCAATAAAAAAAATCTGAATAAATTAAAGAACTTCCACTGGGGATGAACAAAAGTAAATCAGATTCTGAAATGGTCTTAAATAAATAAATAAAATGCAGTGTACGCTCTGCTCTCAAATGCATGGAATAATATTTCTGGTTTCAATATTGGTGATATTAATGATATATTGGTCTGATATTGATAATTTAGCCGATATTCGACACAGATATTTCTTCTGCACAGCTCCAGTCTGTCCTCAGAACATCAGATTTGTCTTTTTGAACAGACTCATAAAAGAGAAATTAGTCTAAAATATGCCTAAGTTTACACAAATTATTCGTATTGGTTGTTATTTTTAAGTTAATTTGTCGTGTGGGCATTGATTTGGGACTTTAAAATGTTGGTTATCTTCCTGCTGCTAAAAATAAAAATCCATATCGAACCAGAACTAGGTGTTTGTTACATTTTACAGTCAATTCCATTCTTGTACGATCCTTGAGCCTCATTTACAGACACATTTTTGCGCGTTTCTGATGCTTTGTCATAACTGCGTCTGGTTTAAAACATTCTGTGCTTCGTTGTTGTGTTTGAAATGAGCCTCAGCTGAAGCTCGGAGGAGAAAAGGGCAGAGGGGGCACGGACAAACACACCTCAGCAGTTTTACACACAAGGCACGACAACCGGAGCGCAGAGGTCAGAATGCACAAAAACTTAGAGAATACCATGAATGTTGTTTTGAAAATGGGCTAAATTACCACGATGAAGCTGGTTGGACGTTGGACAGATATTCAGACATTTTGTTCTTCTTTAGGGATCGTCAACAAATTACTTGACAGGAAAGAAATTAATACAAATATAATGTAGTCTTTCTAAATGTACTTATAAAATAATGGAGCATCTGCACATTATTCTGTTCTTGTTTTGGAACTGTCAACAGATTAATTCATTTTTTCACCTCATTATGAAGTAATTTATTGACGGTCCCTAAACGTAAACAGAGTGATTTTCCTTTTGCGTGCAAGTGTGTCGATTTAGAATGTGTCCCTTAAAATACTGTTGTTTCTTCTATATCAGACCATAGTTATTATTTGACATTATTTTTCATGTTTCAGCAGTAACTTTAACTTCTGCTTTTGTCAGAAGCGCCACACGATGGTCGGTGATGAGTCCTAAGAGCCGTTGTTTGTAGGTGTGGCCAACCTGACGGAGATCAGGCTGACCATGCCACTTGACCACGCCCCCCGACAGTTACTGGTTGTTTTTGGAGAAATGTGTCCCATGTGCGGGAAAGCTGTAACACTCTTTGGTCTCGATTGGTTGAGCTCGTGCCTTGTTTCCTGATCTGTTGCTTCTTCGATCCAGCGTTTGTGTTTATTGGACTCTTGGTTGAGCCGGTCCATTATAACCTGCTCACTCCAGACTGATCTGTGAATCTCTCTGAATTTAGTTCTACACATTATCATCTGGACAGGCCCTCGTTGATGTCGTTCATGAAAATGCGTAATGTCAGGACGAACATTTGAACTGAAGGTCACAGCGTTATAAAAGTGGAACAAGCTGAGAAATTAATAAATGCCTTCAGAGAAAAGCACCGACTTCTTCCTCATCCTCAGATGCACAAAGCACTTCTATGTCACGATTTCAAAAGCAAAACAGTCCATAAATGTGTTGAAATAGTACGTCCGTCTGGGCCGCCATGTTTGTTTAGGTTCGTCTATTTGACTTCCGCCCAAACCACAAAGCAGCGCTGTGATTGGTTCAGCACAAGCCACAAAGCAGCGCTGTGATTGGTCCAGCACAAGCCACAAAGCAGCGCTGTGGATGGATTCACAAATGTCGTGAGAATTCATATGGCAGGACCAGGTTAGGTCAATCACGTGGCTGTTGTTTGCGATGATAAAATAGAGACGATTTGAAGTTGTCCTGGTGCGCCCTCTGCTGTCTGGGTCTGGTTAGTCTTACAGCAGTCTCTTTCACATTTCTTCTTGTGTTTGGTTTTCCTGGTGTTGAATGTTCTTCTTGTTTTGTTAAATGATTTGCACGGTATTTCACAAACTACGTTCCATTTGCTTTTTGGTCAGATCTTACGACACGTCACTCTGACCATTTGTCGAAAGCGGAAGTTACTGCTGAAACATGTAAAATAATCACACAATATCTTGCCTATCGTCGGATACAGAACAAACAACAGTATTCTAATGTTCCTTTAAACTGAGTGTTGTGTGACGATGGCCAGCTCTGAATCTATGTGAGCATTAATTACATGGATTCATTGATTTCGTTCATCACGGCACAGACGCACACACTCCTCGCACACACACTCACCTCTGATTGGCCACGGGCATGTCAGAGGGGGCTGTCCGAGCCAATCAGAGGACAGTGCCCCAAGTGTCCAGTGGATGCAACTACAGTCCGTTTGTGAGCGTCAACAACCTGGACGACAACACAGCGGCCGTTAAAAACAACACAAGACAACTCACAAAAAAAAAAAAAAAAGAAAAACAACACAAAAGACCATCTTCTTATGTGGAACAGAAATACATCTAAACACTCTAATAACAATGTGACAAAGAAACACTGTCGTTTGGAAGAAGTGAAGATTGTGACTTGAATCTGTATTTATTTAGTTGTTTATTTCAACATTTTAAGTTCAGCAATATTTTTGAATAAACCTGTTCATTATCACGACTGAAAATAAAACATTTGGAATTAATTGGTCCTTATTGTTAGATATTCTCATAATTAGTAATGAGTTCAGAACACGGCCTTTAAAGGGGCACTATGTGAGGTGTTGGAGGATTTTAGAAAAATGTCTCTGAACACAACGGCACACGGCAGTAGAGTAGTCAAGTAGTAGTAGTCACTAGAACAGACATTTCCACCTCGACCTTCCTTTCCTTCGACCTCTGAAGAGTTGCCTAAAATCAATAAATCCTTAAAGATCACGTAGTTTACAGTGAGTTATAAGCGAATGTAACTGAATGTGACATTATAAAAACTTTACAGCCGCTGGAGACACTTCTGTGTTTATGAAGGAGTTCTTTTTGTCTCAAAGTGAACGAAAACTTATGTCACAAAAAGGTTCAGTGTCTTTGTGTTCGTCTGATGCCGTTGTGCTCAGAGCTCAGGAGTTTATACCAAACTGTGGAACCTTCCAAGTGAAGCATGAACGCGATAACATTTTCAAGCAGGTGACAAAACCTCCACAAGTAAAGTTACATAGTGCACCTTTAACATGGCTGAGCTCCCTGCAGGTTTCCATAAAGACTGGTTTATGCAAAAGAAAGAGAACAAAATAAGGCAGACTCTGACATTTAGCCTGGTTTAAAGGAGCCGTACCTTTTGGGGCCAGGGTCAGCGATGTCAGGCTTCAGCGGCGGAGCTGTGATGAGACGCTCGCATTTCCAAAGTTTGTGTTTCCCTGGTTCTGACGAAAGAGAAACAAAAACATGAAGAATCTCAAGGCATTATGTTTGCAATACAACGTCTAACAAAGTCCACAAATCTCCCAACACCTAAACAAAAACTAATTATGATTTGCATTTTCTCTTTTTTTGAGGCTTATTTAAGTCATTTCTATAAAAATCATGTGCATACATTTTTATCCAAAACACATAAAAGTAAAACAGAAACACAACCAGAATTATAGTTTCGACAGCTTTACTTTTGTATTTTACATACTTTATTTAAGGAAATTTTTGATGAAAATCCCACATTTTAGGTTTTACAGGACAAACACTGACAGAAATGCTGACCCTACAATACAATACTTTTAATTTCTCATTTTATTTACAAATATACTATTTGATTTACCACATGTTATACCTGTTGTCAAGTTCAAACGCATTTTTGAGGCTAGAAAATAGTATTTTGTTCACCCTTTGTAACAGAAAAGCAAAGCACCGACATTCCAACCCTAGAAATGCAAATATTTGTTTATTATGTGTTATTAAGACTTCACATCCTTAGCATTTTGAACAATCTATTGACAGGGCACATTAAAGGGTTTGATTTGTGCAAAAATCATATTAAAACGAGGTAAATACGGGATCCATCACGTTCTGCCTCAAACAAAGCTCCGTCCACATCACGGTAAACATTGACCGCAGCAACAGGAGACCGACACTGACACTAATCCTTTCACTTACTACATTTCGGAGGGAATCTTAAAGTATAACAAGTCAAACGTGAGGCGGGCTGTGAGTATATCCGTCGGTAAGCGCGTTTGTGTTCGTCAGTGTGGGTGTTCGGTGTTGTGAGCCTCGTAAATCCGACTTTGCTCGCCTGGAGAAGCAGCTTTAGCTTTAGCCGCTCAGGAGTCGTCTCACCTCGGCGAGCCCTGTCCGACCAGGCCGCTCTGGCTCCCTCAGACATCCAGGAAGAGCTGCCTGCACGTCCCGGGTCAAGAAGGCGTCCGCCCGGGCAGCAGGCTCATGTTTCAGCCGCAGACACACGGAGCAGAGCGAGCCGCTGGATTACACGGACCCGGAGCGGAGAAGCGCAGGCTCCGTGGACGCCATTTTCTGCAGCGGCGTCATTTCCGGTTTGGGGCGGAAGCGAAGGGACGAGTTTATTTTGCTAATTTATACATATGTAAATTAAGATTTCGATATTTTTCATCAAAGGTATCACCAGCAGTGGTGGATGAAGTACTCAATTTTATTACTCAGCAAAAAATACTTAAGTAAAAGTAAAAGTATCACAAAATATACTCAAGTAAAAGTTTTAAAGTACTCCTTTAAAACGCTACTTTAAGAGTAAAAAGTAAAAGTAATTCTTTTCGGTCTGGAGAATTATTAAAGCATCAAATTGTAATCTTGATGTATTCTGTTTAGCCTAACCCTAACCCTTGGTCATTAGGCAACTTTCCAGGTTATTTTTCTCTATAGAGACTTTTTTGTTTGCAAAACGGGAACAAGGGGAAAAAACAAAAACAAGATGTTCTAAAATATGAACCCCCTCAGTCTTTTCAGCAGGTCTAAACCCGTAAGAAAATATACTATTTTTCAGTCCAGTTAAAAAATTGTAGTGGAGTAGAAAGTACAGACACGTGCTCTGAAATGCATTGAAGTAAAAGTAAAATGTATCTACTGTAAAATGTGCTTAAGTAAAGTACCAATATATTTGTAAAAATTTAGTTAAGTACAGTACTTGTACTTTTGTACTTTGTTACTTTCCACCACTGATCACCAGCTACTGACCCTTTAAAAGTTTTTGAACAAAACATAACTTATTTCTAAATGAAGGCAAAAGTGAAGTGGAAGTGGAACATATTAACTGCAGAATATCACAAAATGTGGGAAAAAAAATCAAAGTTTTTGGAAATTAAAACAACTCTCTACATGTGAGTGTGATATCAGAGGACAAGTCAAAGGCATTTACTGTTGTATTTTATATTATGTGTTAATTTTAAAGCAGATTTTGGCATTTCGCAATCTAAACAATTGATTGATAAATTGAAGCACTATTATAATCTAATTGAAAAATAATGTATAGTTGCAGCCCAAATTTTTCAGAGCCTGTATAAAAACATTACATGATGAAAAACTTCAAATATTTTTCTTAAATTATTGTAGAATTCCCAAACTTTTGTTTCTAAATTTAACATTTCAGCAATGAATACAGTGTCTCGTTAAAGAATATTTACAGACCTGAATATAGAAAATGTTTAAAGAAATGTTCAGCGTGATAAAATACTGCGCAGACTCTCCAAACCACACGGTGTCGTGTTTGTGCGCGACACCGCCTTCCACAGCGAAGAAGAAGCGAAATGTCATACACTAAACTGGTAACATTCTCTGAGCATTTCTGCTTCTTTCTGCTTTATTTCATCCAATAAACGTCACGAAATAGCTATATTGAAAGCGCGTATTTATTCAAAACCATACAGTCTCTTGTCCTTTCTCTAGGATTGTAAAAAACGTTAATAAATTCACTAAAGCTAACGTTAGCCTAATGCTAGCTGCGACATTAGCACCGTTAGACCATAGCATTGGACTGACCTTTTTACAAACAACTGCAACATTTAACGTAACGAACCTTTAACACATGCTCTTAAATATCATAACTTGTTTAAAAACTGCATTTATGTTAGTTTTTATTCAGTTTAATCAGTGAAACGTGTATTTTGATGCTGTGGGCTCATTGTGGCCGTGCTTCCGCCGGTGTCCTGCAGGTGTCGCTGTCCGTCGCGGCTCCGGGGCTCGTGGGGCTGATGATGGGCCCGGTGCTCGCGGCCTCTGACGGGAGAAAGAAGCCCCCTGCCCCGGTCACGATGAGTCTGGAGGAGGCAAGTTTAGAGTCAGCTTTGAGACCAAAATAGGTCCATAAACTGTAAAACTAAAGAACAAACATTTGAAACTGGGAAAGCAAGGTTTATAATGAAATAATTATGTAAATAGTTATTTCAGAACAAACATTTGAAACTGAGAAAGCAAGGTTTATAATGAAATAATTATTTAAATAGTTATTTCCAAACTTTGACATTCAAACTACATATTTTAAGTTTCTAATTCATTTTCTAGTTTGAAATTTTATATTCCAAGCTCTAATTATTATATCAACTTCAGATCTCTTTTCAACATTTAGGGTTTTAATAATGGGTAATAATAATAATGAGTTCTCTGGATTGTAAAGACTATAATAGAACCCATATGAAAACACCTTTTTATAATAAATGTGTCAGCAAAATGTCAAAAAGAGTAAACAGTTTATGATTTTCTTTACTTTATTTGTACATTTTCTCTCTCTGCCTTCAGTTTAGACCATTTTTTTTTGTTTGTTTGTTTTTTAGACCTGGTTTAGTCCCAGTCTTGTCATGTGTTGCTAAATCTGTACTTTTTCTAACCCTTAGTTTTAGACTAAAACCAGGACTTAAGCAGGACTAAACCAGGTCTGAAACCAGGACTGAAACTAGGACTAAAACCAGGTCTAAAACCAGGACTAAACTATTACTAAACCAGGACTGAATCCAGGACTGAGACCAGGAACCAAAACCAGGAACCATAACCAGAACCAAAATCAGGATTAAAACCAGGGCTAAACTATTACAAAACCAGGACTAAAACCAGGTCTCAAACCAAGTCTTAAACCAGGACTAAACTATTACTAAACCAGGACTGAATCCAGGACTGAGACCAGGAACCAAAACCAGGAACCAAAACCAGGACCAAAATCAGGATTAAAACCAGGGCTAAACTATTACAAAACCAGGACTAAAACCAGGTCTCAAACCAAGTCTTAAACCAGGACTTAACTAGGACTGAAACCAGGACCAATATTGGACTGAAACCAGGACTAAACTAGGACTGAAGCCAGGACTATAACAGGACTAAAACCAGGTTTGAAATCAGGACTAAAACGGGACTTAACTGATTTTCATCACTTTATTTGTAAATATTGTTTCTCTAGAGCCTTCAGTCCCACATTTCAACCTATATTTGGTTCAAATATACTTAAAAAGTCTCACTTCACTCTAAAATCCGACATTAGCTGCAGCCATAGTTTTGGACACTGTTAAAGGCACAATCCCTGACTTTGTTAATGTTGATTTATCTGTGTTTTTTGTCTGATTGTGCAGCTGCCGTCTCTTTACACTCGTCCTGAAGTGGCCCAAAGCGCGGAGCCTCCGTCCAGCGCCGTCGAGGAGAAAGTGTCCGTGCTCAGGAGCTGGATGCAGCCGTATTCTGACCAGTGCCAAGTGAGTAAAGCTGCAAAGAACAATCATCAGTCGACCCTTTATTTTTATTGAACACAGAGACTTTTTGACTACATTTTAATCAGATAAAGCTTGAATTATGGCAACTGGAGAAAGTGTATTATTGAGGAAAATCAGAAATGTATTTTTGTTTTACGTTTTACGATTTAATAGACCCTGTAAAAGTGTGTAAACAAAAACATTTTAAATTCAGAACGGAGGCAAAAATGAAGTGGAACATAATGTGATTTTACTGAGAAACTGGGATTGACCTCAGAATATCACAAAATATGAAAAGTGTTAATAATTTTGTCAAAGTAAAAGCCTCAGACACATGTGAGTGACAGAGCTGCTTAAACACATTTATTATTGTAGTTTACATCATTCATTCATTCATTCATTCATTTTCTACCGCTTATTCCCGTTAGGGGTCGCGGGTGACTGGAGCCTATCCCAGTGACTTTGGGCCTTAGGCGGGGTACACTCTGGACAGTGGCCAACTCGTCGCAGGGCTGACACAGAGACACAGACAAGGACAGACAACCATTCACTCTCACATTCACACACTAGGGACAATTTAGAGTTCTCAATTAACCTACACAGTCATGTCTTTGGACGGTGGGAGGAAGCCGGAGAACCCGGAGAGAACCCACGGTAACACGGGGAGGACATGCAGACTCCACCCAGAGAGATCGTGTGATGTTAGGGTGGTTCGGAATTCGAACCCCCAATGTTGGGGTGGACCGGGATTCGAACCCATTTTGAGGAAATTATGATCAACTCTTTGCATTTTTGATGAAGAACAATCCAGATTTATGGGTTTTACTGGAAAAATACTCACAGAAATGTTGAGCCCACAATCATTTTTCATTTTATCTAGAGATATATTAGATACTGTTCCATAAATTAGATTCTTTTAAAGTTAAAATACAATTTTAAGGTGAGAAAATTGTATTTTGTCCATGATTTGTTATAGAAACCCAAACTAACTGACCTTTCTACTCTGGAAATTCAAATGTGTTGCTTTTTTCCAACACAAACACTTCAAACCATAGAATTTAGAACTAATGTGAGACAATCATTCAAACATTTACAGACGACTTCATTTTCTGGTGCTTTAATGACATCACGTTTTAAAGGGCCTATAATGCTGCTGTTTGTTATAAAAAGCTCTTTTGCCTGTGTTTTAGAGTGAGTTGTTAACGATTAATATTATCAAAATACAACCATGAACGCTTTAGTTGAGGTTTAGTTCTCAAACAGATGTGAAATGTCTGTAAAGTTAATCACAAAAACGCAGAAATATTACATTTTTCTCTTATTTAAAAGTTTACAACATCACTTTTTACATGTATTAGTTCTTATTTTTAACCTTTTTTGACTATAAACATTAAACTCGATATTCACATTTTGCAAATCCTACTTGTTACTAGGGTTGTTACAAAATATACCTCAGTCACACCAAAGTCTTCATCTGATAGAAATGTTCTGTTTTTAAAATGAAAACATTGAAAAGGGAAAAACATGAATAAAATCTAGCTTTTTCAAACTAAATTAGCCTCGATTTTGTATTTGTTTTTGTTGTTGTTGTTTTTTTTTAATAAAACAGACATTCTTGCATCAAAAATGAATAGAATAATCATGAAGTCGACTCTAAACAATAAAGTCAGATGTATTTTGATTTTCTCTGGACTAAACAGACACCTCAGAATACCTCACATTTCAAATTCCCGCAATATATTATTAATAAGACGATGTTTAATATTTCAAACAGCTAAAATGCACAATAAATCTCAAAAATGCTCCATATTTTTTACCTATTTTCTCCAAATACTGAAATTGTAACAGTTTCAGAATGTTGTTTTTTATTTATTTCAAACCAGATAAAATGTATTTGAAGTTTCTCTTATACTTTTTCATATACAGATTTTAGTTTTATGAATATTAATAAAAATGTTGACATTTGAACATTTTCAGAAAACGAGTCGAGCTGCGTTGGACAAAGTGGAGGTGAGTGAACTGTTATCATCTACATTTATTAACTCTGCTGTAAAAACAAAGCAGTAAAAGGAGTGAATGTGTGATACTTGGCGTTTGCAGAGCGCGTACAGACGAGTGGAGCCCGCCGTCAACTCTTCGGTCGCCGCGGTCACAGGTAAAACACCTCGCCCCGTCCCGAGGTTAAAGGGTTCTCTGTCCCGGCCGTAAAACGTGCACGGAACGACCTCCTTCTCAAACTTTACAACAAAAGGTCACATGAACTGCCTGAACTCAAAGGGGCGCTGGAATGTTCCGTAGTGTGGCATTAAATCTATCAAGCAGGCATTCGATTACCGGAGTAGGACAAGGACGTACCCTGCTCTTCTGCGGTGAGCCCCTGGACTGAAGCGGAACTAAACCATGACTAAAGCAGTTAACTAGATAAAAATGTGTTTGAATATTTAGAAGGCCTTAAGTTGAATGGGCTCTCTGCATAAGGTGTCAGTGGGCAACAGTACATTAGCGTTAGCATTGAGGCTTTATTGTTTATAAAACGGGGAGACAATAATCGTTTGTGGTACAATTTGTGTAATTTGTGCCATTTTATCACCAAACTGTGCTGAAAAAAGCCTCTAATGTTCTGGTCTACAGCAGGACTAGCCCTGGTCTAAACCCGGACTAGCCCTGGTCTACAGCGGGACTAGCCCTGGTCTTAAACCCGGACTAGCCCTGGTCTAAACCCGGACTAGCCCTGGTCTACAGCGGGACTAGCCCTGGTCTACAGCGGGACTAGCCCTGGTCTACAGCGGGACTAGCCCTGGTCTACAGCGGGACTAGCCCTGGTCTACAGCGGGACTAGCCCTGGTCTTAAACCCGGACTAGCCCTGGTCTACAGCAGGACTAGCCCTGGTCTACAGCAGGACTAGCCCTGGTCTGAAGCAGGACTAGCCCTGGTCTACAGCAGGACTAGCCCTGGTCTAAACCCGGTCTCTGGTCTTAAACCCGGCTCGGTCCTGGTCTAAACCCGGCTCGGTCCTGTCCTTGTTTGTGTTGCAGATGTTTATCGGTTCGTGTCTGATCCGCCCTCGGACTTCTTTCCCAGTGTTGCCACCATCGGCTTCTCGGGATTCTTAGGACTTTACTTCGCCAAAGGTAACGAGAACAGAAAATACAGGTTCAACTGACCTTTGACGCTGAAAAATCAACTTAAACTAATCCAAGAATCTGACGTGTTTAGCCCTGTGTGACCTCCACGGTTCACCGGGCCGTTATTTCACATTTTTGCTGCTGCAGTGTAATGTTTGAGACTTTTACCTTCTGTTCTACATTTATACAATCCTCACACTTAAAACTCCAGAAATATATTATTAAAAAGCTCATGTTTAATATTTGAGGCAGCTAAAACGCCCATAAAATCGCACTAAAATGAAAAGTGTTCCATATTTTTGGCAAATTTTCCCCAAAACTCAAACTTTCTCTTTCTGACTAAAAGTTTAAGTTAAGAGTATTTTTCAAACCAGATTAAAGTTATTTAAAGTTTCCATCTGTTACACCATTTGAGATAAAACTGTTTTATGTGTATTAATAAAAACAAAAAATCTAAATCTAAATTTTTATTTGAAAAATTTCCCAAATCAATAAACTTGAGTCACTTCATCACAAGTTCATCCTGAAATGCACAAAAGGTACACACATATTGACATTTGTTACAAAACTGTGACATTAGGCAACAGAAAACACTAAGAAATCTTAAAAATATAAAAAACATTGAAGCACATTTACTTCAGTACAGTTTTTGAGGCTCTGCAGTTTCATTAAATCCTCAAAAACTGCCCTAAAGTAAATTAACTCATTTACTGTCCACCTCGACCTGAGACTCATCACTGCTGCCTCTTCTGTTTTAAACTCATTCATTCATTAATCTTACATTTGCAGTTTTAAACTTTAGACTCGGCCTAAACGTATTGCATTAAAATTCACATAAATGTCCCATAACTGTATTTGAAGAGACATTATAGACCGAGTGAAAGTGAGACGCTGCGGGTGAAACAATCTTAAATGTAAAGATATCGATTGTAAACTTCCCCTGTGGTTTACTCAAATAAATGTATTTTTTGTTTTTCATCATGTCATGTTTTCATGTAGAAATAAGGTATTTATGTAAAAATGACCAAAAATCCACATATTTGGGACATTTAAATCTGAAAAATGGACAGAACCAGGTTTAAATTTCTTGGTTCATTTTGTAACATATTAGTTATAAAAATGTAAAGAGGGGATTTGGATTTACTGTTTAGATTTTGAGTAAAGTAGATTTGACTGAAAATTGTTGTCATTTTTTCAACTTGAAACTTGACTAAATCAGTTTCAGAATCCGATCTTAAATCCTTGTTTGGTCTAAATCTGTTGAGTCCAGATTGTACAGTTTGTGTGGATCTACTTTAGGCTGATCTTTATGTCTCGAGGGACAAAAATGCATTTGAAGAAAACAATGTCAGAGAAATCTATGGATGAAGTGGATTCAATGAAGAATCAAACATCAGGAGCAGATTGGACACGGCTGTTGTTTCACATCAAAGTTGATATTTTGAGAGCGAAAACTGACCAAAAAACAGAAACCTGTAGTGTCTTTAAGGATATTTACAGTCGTGGTCGAACAGTGAAATTATCTCAAATTTCCTCCTGTTTTTTGTGTTATTCCAGTCACACAAAGGGAACAACATAAACATGTGTACAGCAAAACATGTGTCATCTCAGTACTTTTCAGGGAGAGTCACGTCTTTTTCTGGACTGTATATATTTTCTTTGTTGCACTGACAATGCAGGAGGTCATGAATGTGAGCTTTTTGAAGATAGTTTTGTCCACTTTTATGTGAAATCATGATTATTACTCTTGGTTTATTGGTTTATTTTCTGCAATTTGCCAAAATAGTCACGCGCTGGTCAGAAATGATTGAAGTACAGGATCAGCAGGTTTATGTTTCCTAAAGAACTGCAGCTCCAGTGATTGTTCCACAGATAACTTTGGACTAATGACATTAAGTCGACCTTTAGCTGTAGTTTATATGTCCTAAAGTTAATTACTGAGCTGCTACTAAGAATTATTTTAGTGTGCTAAAAAGTGCAGCATATAAATATGACAAACACAACTGAATGTGACAAAAACGCAACAAAAACGTGAGTAAATGACAAAGATGCGACTAGAAGTAACGGACAATTATTTCTAATGCACTTTATTCATAGATATTCTCATCTAGAAGCCTTCAGACTCTTTATTTCACTCTTTATTTGGTTAAAAATATATTGAAAAAGTCTCAAAGTGCAGCAGAAATAATGGTTTGACTGTCGACTTAATCTTTAGATGCAGCTGTAACGATTTATTTAATTATTAAATTTGTTTAAAAAAAATGTATCGCAGACAATGGTGTTAAAGTAGTGACACGGTGATCAAAATTGAATCGTGAGCTGGTCCCTGTGATAATCTGCTGTTTTTGTGAAATGTTGTTCTCTTGATTAACTGTTTGTCTCTTTAATGCAGCTGTCTGTTCAAACATGCTTTTGCGTGACTAAAAATGACAAAAACATGACTAAAAGCGACAAAATTGTGACTAAAAATTACAAAGACATGACTGAAACTGACAAAGATACGTATAAATATGACAAACACAACTGAACATGACAGACGCGACTAAAAGTAACAAAAACACGTATAAATATGACAAACACATGACAAAAACATGACTAAAAGTGACTCAAATGCGACAAAAACGCAACTATAAATGACATAAACATGACTAAATGCGACAAAATTGTGTTTAAATGTGATTTTGAACAACGTAAATCGCAAATCTAATATCGCACTGGTCAGAATCACAATTAGATATTTTTTCTTCAATCAAAGTGACCACAAATCGTGCTAAAATCTCTAAATCATGATCGAAGAAAATCATGATTATAATGTTTTTATCGCCCAGCTCTACGTTGCAGCACCTCTGGTTTTCTGTGTCTCCTGCTGTGTTTCTCCTGGTGTCCTTGAACGCTCCGTCTCTGATAAATAATGGAGCGTGTGGTGTGCGTCTTGTGTTTCAGGCTCCAGAGTGAAGCGTGTGGCGTTCCCTCTGGGCCTCGTGGCTCTGAGCTCGTCCGTGTTTTACCCACAGCAGGCGGCGGCTCTGCTCAAGGTCTGAACACAAACTTCACATTTCACAACATTCTGACCGATCCGACTCGAGCCTCTGTTCACGTCTGTGTCCAAGAAGGATTTATTCACGTTTGAACGCCAAAAATGAGTTGAAAGTTGAATTCTCACACCTATTTTCAGTCCAATTACTCAGATACTAACAAGAGCAGTCCTGGTTTAGTCCAAATTTAGTCCTGGCTTGGTTTCTTACTTTGTTTAGTCCCAGTTTTGATCCTGTTTTAGTCTTTATTTTAAACTGGTTCAGTCCTGATTATTTACAGTAAAATAATTCTAGTTTAGTTCTTGTTTAGACCTGATTTAGTCCTGGTTTAGGCCTGGTTTAGTTCTTGTTTAGTTCTTGTTTAGAACTGGTTTAGGTCTTGTTTAGGCCTGGTTTAGTTGTTGTTTAGAACTGGTTTGTCTTTTTTAGACCTGGTTTAGATCTGGTTTAGGTCTTGTTTAGTCCTGGTTTAGTTCTTCTTTAGGCCTGGTTTAGTCCCAGTCTTGTCATAGTTTGATGTGATGGTAAATCTGTTCTTGGGTTTAGTCTTAGTTTTTTACTTTAAACCAGGGCTAAACGTGGGCTAAAGCGAGGACTAAAATGAGGACTACAACCTGGACGAAAACTGGAATAAGCCAGAACTAAACCAGAGTGCTAAACCAGGAGCAAATGTACACCCTGGTTCAGTCCTGATTATTTCTTATAAAATAATCCTGGTTTAGTCCTGGTTATGTCTTATCTCGCCCTGGTTTATACGGTATATTTTAATATGCTTTAGTGAGAGTTATGACCTTGTTTAGTCCAGGTTTATATCTTCTTTAGTCCTGTTTTAGTCCTGCTTTAGTCCCAGTCTTGTCATAGTTTGATTTATCACTGAATCTGTATTTGTTCTTGGGTTTAGCCTGAAGTCTGATTTATGACATATTTTTTCTTGATTCAGTCCTGGTTCAGTCCTGGTTCAGTCCTGGTTCAGTCCTGGTTCAGTCCTGGTTCAGACCTGGTTCAGACCTGGTTTAGTCCTGGTTCAGTCCTGGTTTAGTCCTGGTTTAGTCCTGGTTCAGTCCTGGTTCAGTCCTGGTTCAGTCCTGGTTCAGTCCTGGTTTAGTCCTGGTTTAGACCTGGTTCAGACCTGGTTCAGACCTGGTTCAGTCCTGGTTCAGTCCTGGTTCAGTCCTGGTTCAATCCTGGTTCAGTCCTGGTTCAGACCTGGTTTAGTCCTGGTTTAGACCTGGTTCAGACCTGGTTCAGACCTGGTTCAGTCCTGGTTCAGTCCTGGTTCAGTCCTGGTTCAGTCCTGGTTCAGACCTGGTTCAGACCCGGTTCAGACCCGGTTCAGACCTGGTTCAGACTGGTCCTGAGCTCAGTCCGGGTCTTTCCTGTTCTTGTATTATTAGATTACGACTCACTCGTGTGGAATGTGACCTAAAGACCATGTTTACACTTTCACTACAAAGAGTCCTCTGTACAGGAAGTACTACTGTTACTACTAATACTGCTACTACTACTACTACTACTATTGTTAATACTACTACTACTGCTAATACTACTACTACTACTGTACCTGCAGTTCCATTCTTGTTTAGTCCTGGTTTAGCCCTGGTTTAGTCTTTATTTGATGTATTGAATCTGTTCTTCTTCTTAGGTTTAATTTTAGTCTGAAGTCTGAGGTTTGGACCTGGTTTGAACAGTTTTTAGTCCTGGTTTAACACATTGTACTTTTAATCATGGTTTAGTCAAGGCCTGGTTTAATCCTGGTTTAGCTTCGACCCATTTTTAATAATAAATCAGTGAATAAATTAAAGCTGATGTAATGTCTGTAAACAGAGGGTGTGTGTGAGCAGAATTCAGCCTTAATCCAGTTCTTGAATTTTATTCCTGGGAATTTATGGGATGGAATTTTTGGAATTTATGGACTGAGTAAGAATGACTCTGCACAACCTGGAATCTTATCAGCAACAGGTCTGGACCAGGACTGGACCAGGACTGGACCAGGACTGGACCAGGACTGAACCAGGACTGAACCAGGACTGAACCAGGACTGAACCAGGACTGAACCAGGACTGAACCAGGACTGAACCAGGACTGAACCAGGACTGAACCAGGACTGAACCAGGACTGAACCAGGTCTGAACCAGGAACAAATCAAGGAAAAAAAAAATTATAAATCAGACTTCAGACCAAGAACAAATACAGATTCAGCGATACACCAAACTATGACAAGGCTGGGACTAAAGCAGGACTAAAACAGGACAAAAAAAAGATGTAAACAAGGTCTTAACTCTAACCAAAACATAATTAAAATACAATGTATAAACCAGGGCAAGATAAGACCTAACCAGGACTAAACCAGGATTATTTTATAGGAAATAATCAGGACTCAACCAGGATGTACATTTGCTCCTGGTTTAGCCCTCTGGTTTAGTTCTGGCTTATTCAAGGTTTCGTCCAGATTTTAGTCCTCGTTTTAGCCCTGGTTTAAAGTAAAAAACTAAGACTAAACCCAAGAAGAAGAACAGATTTACCATCACATCAAACTATGACAAGACTGGGACTAAACCAGGTCTAAAGAAGAACTAAACCAGGCCTAAAGAAGAACTAAACAAGAACTAAAACAGGCCTAAACAAGGTCTGAACCAAGTCTAAACCAGGACTAAATCAATGCTAAGTGCCAAGATCTAAACCAGGACTAAACATAAGTAAACCAGAGCAAAAAAAAGTACTAAATCAGGACTAGAACCAGGACTAAACCAGGACAAGTATGAGTGAGTGTTGTGAGCTGTTGTTGATGACGGAGAAGCCGTTGGCACAGTCTCTTTGCCACATTCCCTTGAACCCGCCTCAGGGCAGCGTGTGTTAAAATGTCTCTAAATGTTTCTCGTGTCATTGTTTTTCAGTTCAGTCGAGACCAGGCCAGGGATTTGTATCAACGGAGCAAAGTCACTGTCGAGAAACTATGGAAAGAGCCTCCTTTTACCAAGACAAAGGTTTGTTTTTGTTCAAAGTGTCAAAACTGTAACAAACAAGCGCGATTTCAGACAGAAAAACAGCTCCATTTATAGATTACAATGTTGGAAGTGAGTAAGAGGTCAAGGGTGAAGCCAGAGGAGCCGAGTGTATGGTGCAGTTAGAGCTCCAGATGGATAGAAACAGAAAAGGATTATTCCTCACCCAACGACAAAAAGATGACAACTAAAACGCTACTTGTGACTTTAAGCGACAAAATGCGACCAAAAGTGACTGAAATGTAATAAAAATCCAACGAAATGCGTCCAATAATGACAAAAACGTGACAAAAAGCGACAAAAATGTGACTAAAAGCAAGAAAAACACAATTAAACGTGACAAAAATGTGACTTTAAGCGACAAAATGCGACCAAAAGTGACTGAAATGTAATAAAAATCCAACGAAATGCGTCCAATAATGACAAAAACGTGACAAAAAGCGACACAAATGTGACAAAATGCAACAAAACTGTGACTAAAAGCAAGAAAAACACAATTAAACGTGACAAAAATGTGACTTTAAGCGACAAAATGCGACCAAACGTGACTGAAATGTAATAAAAATCCAACGAAATACGTCCAATAATGACAAAAACGTGACAAAAAGCGACAAAAATGTGACAAAATGCAATAAAAGTGTGACTAAAAGCAAGAAAAACCCAACTAAACGCAGCCAAAACGTTATTTTATCGACAAAATGCGACCAAAAGTGACTAAAATGTGATAAAAATCCAACAAAATGCGTCCAATAATGACAAAAACGTGACAAAAAGCGACAAAATGCGGCAAAATGCAACAAAACTATGACTAATGGCAACAAAAACACAACTAAACGTGGCAAAAACATGACGTTAAAGTGCGTATGACAGGTTTTTGTGATTCTCTTATTTTGACTTCATTCGGTGTATTAATACCTGCTGTAAACATAAATGATAGTTTTACACCAATCGAGTTGCCGTTTGTGGAGAAAAGTTTAAAAATCCGTCAAATTACAGGAAGTAAACAAATTGATGACATCACACTGGGGAGACAAAAGTTATGCATAATTTACCCAAAAAGGCGTGTTTTTAAAAATTCTTTATACATTAATTCGACAAAAAAGGTGTTCACATGTGTTTATAATTTGAAAAGGTTAAAATATCTGTGAGATTAGATGAATTTGGCTGGTTGCTATGGTAATTTCCTAGCGTGATGTCATCATTTACAACCAGGAAGTGAAACAAAAAATAAAAGAAAATGCTAAACTGGGATAAAATTTGTGAAGTATTTTAGCAAAATTTGAAGTATATTTATCTAAACTACATTTTAGTTAAATGAGTCGTTCAACCTGTCAGGGGCCCTTTAAGCGACAAAATACAACCAAAAGTGACTAAAATGTGATGATAATCCAACAAAAGGCATCCAATAATGACAAAAAAACGTGACGAAAAGCAACAAAAATGTGGCAAAATGCTACAACACTCTGACTATAAGCAAGAAAAACACAACTAAGAGCGGCAAAAACGTGACTTTAAGGGACAAAATGCGACTAAAAGTGACTGAAATGTGATAAAATGCGACCAAAGGCATAATAACGACAAAAATCCAACAAAAGCAACCCAAATTTGACACAACGCAGCAAAAAGTGATGCATACGTGACAGAATGCAACAAAAACACAACAAAAAGCGACAAACACTGTAAAAACATGACAAAATGTGGGAAAAATACGTCAAAATGTGACAAAAACAAGACAATAAGTTACAAAATGCATAAAAGTTACAAAAAGGCAAAAGCAACCAAAAACTGACTAAATATAGTATAAACACAACAGAAGGATACTTCTTCACTTCAAGCTCTGACTTGATCTTGTGCTAAAGCGCTGTATTTCCTCTGACGCTAACGATATGTGGAGCCTTTAGCAAAACAAAGCTAGCAGCACGTTAGCATCAGCTGTTTATGGCTTTGACCCAAAATCTGACATTTCCAGGTCACAGACATCAACATGATCCAAATGTATGACATAAAGAGGTTCAAACGGCGTAAAGTCTTTGCAGAAGGAAATAAAAGCAGAAATTCTGAACGAGTTTGGTTTTATTTCCAACAAAACTCAAGAGCAAAGAGATGAATGTGGCTTCAGCCGACGAGAGGAAACCTTAACGTGTTTCTGTTTCTCTTTCAGTCTGAAGTTAAAGACTCCAAAGAAAACGGCACGTCGAGTTGAGACGACGACACACGACGATTTAAACATTGTCCACATTTACGTCGCTGCTTTGTCCCTGAACACATCGTCCTGAGTCTGAGTCTCACGAAGGTCACGTTCTCTAAACATTCTGTCTCTGAAACGAAAAGCAGAACGATGTCAACGTAACGAGTTCAAACGCCACAACATTATGACCTCTGTCTGACCCTGCTCCTGAGTTTGGACCTGGGTTGGACTTTAGTGTACACCTGGTTTAGTCCTTGTTTAAAAGGGTTTAGTTTGGTTTAGACCTAATTTTAGACTTGGTTTAGTCCTAGTTTTAGATCTGGCTTTGTCCCAGTTTAGACCTAGTTTTAGACTTGGTTTAGACTTTGGTTTAGTCCTGGTTTAAACTCAGTTTAGACCTGGTTTAGACCTAGGTTTAGCCCTAGGTTTACACATGGTTTAGTACACACCTAGTTTTAGACTTGGTTTAGGCCTAGTTTTAGACCTGGCTTTGTCCCGGTTTAGTCCCACTTTTAGACCTGGTTTTAGTCCTGGTTTAGTCCTGCATTACACTTGGTTTAGTCCTGGTTTTAGACTTGGTTTAGACCTTCTTTAGTCCTGGATTAGACCTAGTTTTAGACCTGGTTTAATCCTGGATTAGATCTGGTTTAGTCCCACTTTAGACCTGCTTTAGTCCTGGTTTTAGACCTAGTTTTATTCCTGGCTTTAGACCCGGTATAGACCTGCTTTAGTACTGGTTTAGCCCTGGATTAGACCTAGTTTTAGATCAATTTTTAGTCCTGGTTTAGACCTGGTTTAGTCCTTTATCCTGGTCATAATGTTGTGGCTGATTGATACTTTATTTCACACATTTATTTATTTATCTCATTTTCAGTTGCCTTAAATCCTTAAATGTGATCAAGTTTTCTCTCGTTTTTTTTTTTTTTTTCCGGGTCCAAAAGACGAAACATTCCTTTTATTTTCTGTGAAACTGAAGTCTAATAATAACTACTATCTTTGTAAATATTAAGTTTTATTTTAATTAAAGTTAAGCTAACACAACACTGGCTTTGTCTTTTATTCAAATGGAACTAAACCTGGACTAAACCTGGACTAAACCTGGACTAAACCTGGACTAAACCTGGACCAAACAGATATAAAAATGGACTCACACTTTTAGAACTAAATCAGAACTAAACCAGGACCTAACTAGGACTTTAAACTGACTCAATTCAAGACTAAAACAACTAAACCAGGACTAAAACTGATCGGAGATGGGACTAAAGCTGGACGACACTTTTAGAACTAAACTGAGACTAAACAAGGACTAAACCAGAACTTAACCAGATCTCAGGAGTCGGGACTAAAGCAGGACTACTTTAGGGTCTAATCTAGAACTAAACCAGGACTAAAACTGATCTTAGACTCGACTAAAGCAGGACTGCAATTGTAGAATTAAACCAAGACTAAACGAGGACTAATCTCAGGAGTCGGGACTAAAGCGGGACTCCACTTGGTCCAGACTAGAACTAAACCAAGACTTAACTTGGACTAAAACTGATCTAAGATGTGACTAAAGCTGGACCACACTTCTAGAACTAAACCAGGACTAAACAAGAACCTAACTTAGACTAAAAAAGAGTAAATTCAAGACTAAACCAGAACTTAATCAGATCTCAGGAGTTGGGACTAAAGCAGGACTACTTTAGGGTCTAATCTAGAACTAAACCAGGACTACACTTCTAGAACCAAATCAGAACTAAACCAAGACTAAACAAGGACTAAGCAGGATCTAAATCCAGTCTAAACCAGGACTTCTTGAGCAGATTTACAGCAGAATAAAACCGGACTAAACCTGGACTGTATTCACTGTTGCGTAATGTTTTATTTCTCTTTTATTGTGTTTCGTCTGGACTTTTATCGTTTTAATCCGTTTTATCTTTATGGTTTTGATTATACAAGACTTTAACTGTCGAGCGTTTGACCCAGTGACTCAAAATGACCCAAAGAACATGTCAAGATTTCAAAATAACCTGTTTTTGTCCTGGTTTGGATCTGGTCTGAGCTTTTTGGACCTGGTTTAGACCTGGTTTAGGCTGCGTTCACACTTGTCATTATTTGGTCCTAAATTGAGCCCATTTTAGTCCTGATGTGGGCTTGGTTTTGTTTCATTTTAGTACTTGTTTAGTTCTAATAAAATGGTCCAGGTTAACTTCCAGGTTTAGTTCCAGGTTTAGTCCTGGTTCAGTCCGAGTTTAGTCCTGGTTTAGATCTGGTTTAGTCCGACTTTAGTCTTGGTTTAGATCTGGTTTAGTCCTTGTATTTTGTCTGATGTTTTCAGACTCTTTATGATAAATTCCTTGATATTTTGGAGTGAAAGTTCTGAAACACTTTTGTAGAGTTCTTTTGTAGAGTTTTCTTTTGTGGAGTTTTCTTTTGTGGATTTCTCATGAAACGACACAAACATGAACATTTATCTCAAAGCCCTTCATGATTATGATGCATTTTATGAACCGTAATATCTGGACTTCAGACTTGACCTGACTCTGATTGTGTTTGTATAATTCCCTCTCCCTCTGGTGTCTGATCCCGCTCTGAGCTCAGGACTGTCCCAGAGTCCAGAGCTGCAGGGCTCAGTGTCTCAGCTGTTCTGTTGTGTTCTGGACTCAGATGTGTCTGATGTTCCTCCTGTTGGGGGTCACTGTGACTGCAGAGCCCGACACACCAACCTGTGCACTGCCTGGACTGTCCAATGTATTGATAAAGCACATTTAAAAACAACCACAATGGCCCAAAGTGCTGCACAGACACAATATAAAATACAATAAGACAAAACAGAGCAGACACCCACTAAAATAAAATAATGCAATACAAATGTTTTGCTCAGCTTGTGTTAAAAACAAATGGGTTTTCAACAAAGTCTTAAAAATATTCAAAGATTGTGCTGATCTAATGTCTGAGGAGACTGTTCAGTCTGGATAATTAGTCATTGTAATCATTATAAGCTCTTTACACTAGTCTTTGAGCCAGGACTAAACCAGGTCGAGCCAGGACTAAACCAGGTCAAACCAGGACTGAACCAGGACTGAACCAGGACTAAACCAGGTCTAAACCAGGTCTAAACCAGGACTGAACCAGGACTAAACCAGGTCTAAACCAGGTCTAAACCAGGACTAAACCAGGTCAAACCAGGTCAAACCAGGTCTAAACAAGGACTAAACCAGGACTAAACCAGGACTAAACCAGGACTGAACCAGGTCTAAACCAGGACTAAACCAGGTCTAAACCAGGTCTAAACCAGGACTAAACCAGGTCAAACCAGGTCTAAACCAGGACTAAACCAGGTCAAACCAGGTCAAACCAGGTCTAAACCAGGTCTAAACCAGGACTAAACCAGGACTAAACCAGGTCAAACCAGGTCTAAACCAGGTCTAAACCAGGTCTAAACCAGGACTAAACCAGGTCAAACCAGGTCTAAACCAGGACTAAACCAGGTCTAAACCAGGTCTAAACCAGGACTAAACCAGGACTAAACCAGGACTAAACCAGGACTAAACCAGGTCAAACCAGGTCTAAACCAGGTCTAAACAAGGACTAAACCAGGTATAAACCAGGTCAAAGCAGGAGTAAACCAGGACTAAACCAGGACTAAACAGCACTAAACCAGGACTAAACCAGGTCAAACCAGGACTAAAGCAGGACTAAACCAGGACTAAACCAGGTCAAACCAGGTCTAAACCAGGACTAAACCAGGACTAAACCAGGTCAAACCAGGTCTAAACCAGGACTAAACCAGGTCTAAACCAGGACTAAACCAGGACTAAACCAGGTCAAACCAGGTCTAAACCAGGACTAAACCAGGACTAAACCAGGTCTAAACCAGGTCTAAACCAGGACTAAACCAGGACTTGTTGTTTCCACGTGTTGAGAAAACTGACCAAAAAACAAAACAGTGTGTCTTGCTTGAATCTTTTATATCTTTAATGTGTTTAATGTCTTTAATGTATTGAATATCTTTAATGTGTTTAATATCTTTAATGTATTTAATATCTTTTTATTTCCCGCTCAGTGTTTTTCCGCTCGTTTATCGCTTCTATTGGGGGCAAAGTTCATCTGTTTGAGTCGAGGTGAGGCGACGGCCGTAAAAACGAAAAAGAAGTTCAAAACAAAGAAACGTGCGGAAAAAACTGATAAAGGTTTGTTTGGGTCAAAGGTCAAAGGACAAACCTCCTGACCCCGAACTACAACCACAAATGTGGATTTCACTTGTTTATGTCATTCCTGCTTATACTTTTATTAATTACATACAGCTTTGTAATTAAAACAGATGAAATAAACTACAGTATCTCATTAAAAGTGCAAAACTAAGACTAAACCAGGGACTAAACCAGGACTAAACCGGGACTGAACCAGACCTAAACCAGACCTAAACCAGGACTAAACCAGGTCTAAACCAGGACTAAACCAGGTCTAAACCAGGACTAAACCAGACCTAAACCAGGGCTAAACCAGACCTAAACCAGGACTGGAGTTTCTTTGTCATTAGAAATCCCCAAAAATAAGAAGAGGAACCGGATTAAAATGAGATTAAACAACTTTATTAGATGTTGATACTTTCTGGTTGATAAACTTTAATTACTGAGTCATTTCACCTGAAACAAACACTGGCACGAAGCTCAAAGTCCTCTCTGTCGCACAAAAACACAAAAGTAAACGTATTTATTCACAACATCCTCAGAATGTGGATCTATTCTTCGACTCCAGAGACAAAAGGACCTGAGCCTAAGATGAACCCAAAGTATTAATAAAAAGGACAAACTGTTGTGTTTTTTGGACATTTCTTTCCAAACAGTAAATCTTGACACTTTCAGATGGTTCTTCAGTTAAACACACAGTTACAGTCACTAAAAACAGATTAAACAAACATAATAATCCCTTTTTTTCTGAACCGAAGTGCAAGCCCCGCCTCCGCCTGGATCTGATTGGTCTGTAAGTTCTCTCCCCCTTTCCTCCCTCACTCCTCTCTTCTTACACTCGCTCCTTCCTCTCCCTCACTCCTCGCTTCCCTCCCTCCTCTCTCGCTTTCCTCCCCCTCACTCCTTTTCTCTCCTTCCCCTCTCTCTCTCCTCCCTCTTTCCTCTCTCTCCTTCCTCCCCCCTCACTCCTCTCTCTCCTTCCTCTCCTCCTCCCTCCTCCCTCGTGGACGCCATCTTGACCAGGCTCTCCTTGTCGAAGCGGTACAGCCTCCACCCCTCCTCCTCTCTCTCTCTCTCTCTCTCTCCCTCCTCTCCTCCTCCTCTCTCTCTCCCCCCCTCCTCCCCTCACTCCTCCCTCGTGGACGCCATCTTGACCAGGCTCTCCTTGTCGAAGCGGTACAGCCTCCAGCCCTCCTCCTGGGACAGATCTTCGGCTCCGCGGCGTTTGTAGAACTGGATGGACGCCTCGTTGTTCTCGGCGACCACAAACATCATCCCGCTGCAGCGAGTCTTCATCGCCAGCTGCAAAACGCCACAGGAAGCTCAGCCCAAACTTTCACAATAAAAGCCTCAACTATTCTAAAAAATATATAAAATACAAATGTAAAAACTAGAGCTGCAACTAGCCATTATTTTAGTGTTCGACTGTCAAATTAGAGCTGCACAATCTGGTGCTTTTAGAAAGTTTTGGTCAATTTCAGTGTCGTTTTTATCCATTTTAGTGTCGTTTTTGTCACTTTCAGTCACATTTGGTTGTATTTTTGTCACAATGTTTTTGTCACTCTTAGTCGTTTTAAGTGTCATTTTTGTCACTTTGAATGTCATTTTTGTCGATTCTAGTCACATATAAGTCACTGTTAGTTGCGTTTGTGTCACATTTTTGACCCTACTAGTCTCGTTTTCGTTGCTTTCAGACAACTTGTCAGACAACGCGTTTTTGTCACTTTCAGTCGCTTTAAGTGGCATTGTGTAGTTTTTGTCACTTTTCATTGCATTTTGGTCGCTTTGAGTGTCATTTTGTCACTTTCAACATCAATTTTGTCGCTTTGAGTTGATTATAATCACGTTTTTGTTACTTTTAGTCACTTTAAGTGTCATTTTTATCACGTTTAAGGGTGTTTTTTACATTTCTAGTCACATTTAAGTCACTTTTAGTTGTGTTTTTGTCACATGTTTGTGTTTTAGAACGTTTTTGTCACTTTTAGTTGCGTTTAACTACATTAAATCAGTGGAAGAGTTGTACTTACGTCACTGAGATGTCTCATGATGTGAGAGCCGATCCCAAGACCTGAACACAAACATTTAACCCTCTGTTACTGAACAGAACAAAACAATCCGAGACAAACACTAACAACAGCCGCAGTGACAGAAGTGGGCTTCACTTTAGCCACAATAACTACAATATCGACTTATCATTACCAGTATTAGTAGTAGCAGCAGTAACAGTAGTAGTATCAGTGTCAGTAGTAGTATTGTCAGTATTATCAGTAGTAGTAGTAGTAGTAGTAGTAGTATCAGTATCAGTAGTAATAGTAGTAGTAGTTGGTGACCTCTGTACTCTTGGGTGATGAAGAAGTCCTCCAGGTACAGTTGCTTCCCGACCCACGGGTCGTAGGTGAAGTAGTACATGGCGAAGCCCACCACCTTCAGCTCTGCACAAACACCACAAACACGGCAGGGTCACCTCTGACCTCTGACCCCTGAAGGAGCTGTCTGAGACCTGAACGTCACATCAGGGTCACCTCTGACCTGTGACCTTTAAAACCAGGTCTAACTTGGGTCTAACTCGGGACTAAAACAGGGTCTAACTCGGGACTAAAACAGGGACTAACTCGGGACTAAAACAGGGTCTAACTCGGGACTAAAACCAGGTCTAACTCGGGACTAACTCAGGACTAAAACAGGGTCTAACTCGGGACTAAAACAGGGTCTAACTCGGGACTAAAACAGGGTCTAACTCGGGACTAAAACAGGGTCTAACCCTGGACTAAGACAAGGTCATGTTGACACTTGACGCGTTGAGTTCAGCGTCAGAAAAACCTGCTGGTCCTGAAGGGCTCGTGCTGTGTTTACTGTTCACTTTATGTTTATTGTACACTTTATTCTTGGAAACATCTTTCGGTTTAATCTGGTTATTTATCAGATTATTTATACATTCAAATAAAGACTAAACTAAACTAACAAAAGACTAAACTGAACCAAATAAAGACAAAACTAAATGAAGACTAAACCAAATAAAGTCAGACTGAAGTACCTTCACTGCTCTGAGGCTGCAGCTCAGCGATGATGCAGTGATAGAACGGAGTGTCGCCGAACCCGTCCTCCAGGAGATCTGACCCACAAAACACGGAAAAACACATTTAAAATAAAGAAAAACACATTTAAAAATAAGGAAAAACACGGAAAAACACATTTAAAATAAAGAAAAACACATTTAAAATAAGGAAAAACATGGAAAAACACACTTGAAATATAAAAAAAAAAAAACACAGAAAAAAACATTTAAAACAAAGAAAAACACATTTAAAATAAGGAAAAACAGGCAGAGAAGTGTAATATAATGTACACAAGGGCTAACATTACACTGGATCTACAACAGGGACTAAACCAGGTCTAAACTGGGGCTACATTAAGGACTAAATCAGGACTAAACCAAGACTAAACCAAGACTAAACAACATGTAAACCAGTACTAAGTATGGGATTTAAACAGGGACGAAACCAGGTCTAAACTAGGGGCCAAAATCAGACTTGTTGGGGTCAAGAATAAACCAACCAAACCAAGACTAAACCGAGCCAAAACCAGGATGAAACGAGGGGCTAAAATAGGGACAAAACCAGGGCTAAACTGGATCTAAACCAGAGACTAATCCAAGACTAAACAGGGTCTAAATCAGAGGAAAAAACAGGCCCAAACCAGATCTAGATTGGGTCTAAACCAAGAACGAAACGAGGCCTAAACCAGGGACCAAACCAAGACTAAATCAGGTCTAAACAGGGTCTAAATCAAGGACTAAACCAGGTGTAAACCAGACTTGACGGGTCTAGGCCTGGACTAAAGGAGGTCTAAAGCAGAACGTGTCCAGGTCAAAATAAACTGCTTTTAAACTGATTGTATTTGTGGATTCTGTTTGAAACACAGATTTATTTCACATTTAAACCTTAAACATCTGAGAAAAGCTTTAAACAGATCAGAAGGTGTTTGTAGAGACAGAATAAGACGTGCCTTGCTCAGTGAGCGTCACCTGGTTCTCCATTTCTTCATATTTGGCAAGCTCCTAAAACACACAGAAAATGAGAAAATTTAGAACAAAACATTTCAAAACTTGACAATATTTACTAAGGCTGCAATATTATTCGACTAATCATCCCCTGATAGTCGATTTTGATAATAGTAATGTTTCTACGGATTAAACAGACCTTTTATAACAAAGACAGTGGCATAATTAAATCAAAATGTCAAAAAGTAACCAACAATAGGCTCTCTGGCTAAAAGCTAATGCTAACTTTTATTAAAACGTAAAATATAACATAAACAACCTAAATCTAAATCTAAAACTGTATGTAAAGACTCTATTTGTTTTTGTGAGTAAATCATGTCGATATCTTCAGTTTATGGCATTATTTTTTATATTTATTCTTCTGAAAAATAGCATTAGCGCGTTAGCTTTGACCCACAGACACCTCCCTCACGTGTGGCGTCTTTAACGTGTTGTGGAGCTGCACGATTTAGGGAAAATATCTCATCATGATTTTTTTTTTTTATTTAATAATGGGATTCTGTTTAACGTTCACATTTTAAACACAACCAGGAGAAATGACAAAAGACTGAAATATGAGCCGACAAACTGATAAGAATCGTGTGTTTCAGCACGTTTTTGTTACTTTTAGTTGCGTTTGTTGCTTCACGTCACTTTTTGTCACTTTCAGTCATGCATTAGTCGCTATTATAGTCATTTTATTGTCTTTTATCGTTTCTGTGGCTTTAAGTCGCATTTGTCATTTTAAGTCACGTCTTTGCCGCTTGTCACTCGCTTTTTTGTTACTTTAACTCATGTTTTTGTCACTTTTTTGTTGCTTTAAGTTGCATTTTTGTGACTTTTAGTTGTGTTTGTTGCTTTAAATCATGTTTTTGTTGCTTTAAGTTGCATTTTTTGTGACTTTTAGTTGTGTTTGTTGCTTTAAATCATGTTTTTGTTGCTTTCAGTTGCATTTTGTGGCTTTTTGTTGCTTTAAGTCACGTTTTTCTGGTTTTAATCGCTTTAAGTTGCATTTTTGTGGCAAACTACAGGGTATATATAGAATAAAACAGGATATTTTTACATTAAAGTGCAGCCTTTGCGATTGCATTGTTTCATTCATTCAAACAGTGATTTCGATTCGATCTTGTTTTGTTAATTATGCAGCTCTAACTTGTTGTGACATCCACTCTCTCTAGAATCCTTCAGTCCCATAATTCAACCTTTATTTGGTTAAAAACATATTTAAAACGCCTCAATGTTCAATAGAAATAATAGTTTGACTGTCGAATACTGAAATAATCATTAGTTCCAGCTCTAGCCGACCAAAGAAGACTAGACCAGAGTGATGAACTCCGCGTTTTCACGGATGTTTTTGTCACGTGACCCGCGGCGTCTGCTGAAGGGGGTCAAAGGTCGCGCTCCGTAAACCTCAGGAGATTAGCCCACATCCACAGTCTGAGCCGAAACGCAAAACAAAGGCCGATTTTATGAACTACGACCCGCGCTCGGAGTAAAACCGGGACTAAACCGGGTCTGCGACTGAACCAGGACCCACAGCCGGACCTGGACTGGACCAGGACTCAAACCGGACTAGAACCAGGTCTATTTAAGACTTACTGGGTCTTATCTTTCCATAATATTGATCCATCTTTGTTTACGAGTCAGTGTTTTATTAAAAGTAGAATCGAACAAAACCATAATCCATCTTTATTTATGACACGATCCTTGTTTATTTCATCAAAAACAAATTACTTTCAACATTAATTTCTTGAATATAAACAAGACAGACTTTAAATCTGTTTCAATTAACATAAAAAATAGCAAAAAATGTAAATCTAAAGTCTGAACTCTGCTCCAGAATCATTTCAGTTTGAACGTGAACATCTGCATTAAAAAGATCTGAGCAATTAAAGATTATTTTAGTAGTCGACTGGTCAAATTATTATTTTTATTGCACATCGAGACTTAAAAAAAAACATTTTAAACCAAATAAAGCTTCTACGGATCACTATGTCAACTTATTGTTCAATATTTTGGGCCTCAGTATTTATGGTGTGCACGTTTTCTTTGCTGTTGTGGGAAATGATTGTTATTTTTCTGTTATACAATAATATTTGATGTGGAGAGTGGAATAAGTGATGTTAACGGCTTTTATAGACACTAATGAGAGCCTAAATGTTTAATTCTGCAGTTTATTTGTTTCAATTCATGTTTTTGACAATAATTTATGTTTAGAAAAGGGACATGGTTATTGTGTCAGTGGCATAAAGTAGTTACAGTGTTATCGTTAATTGTGATATTTTACTGTAGATTTTGATTAGATTTGCAATTTATGTTTAAATAATGGGATTCTGTTCAAAGTTCTTGACAGAATTGACCAAAGAATCACATGTTTCAGAATGGTTTTGCCGCTTTTTGTCACTTTTTATCACTTTTCGTTGCCACTTTATTGCTTTCAGTCACGTTTTTTGTCACTTTCAACACTTTAAATTGCATTTTTGGTGCTTTAAAACACCTTTGACACTCTTTTGATGTTGTTCTTATGTTATAACGAATCTAAACTACTGGGTTAACGTTTTTTATGTAGAACAAAGCAAGATATTTTGTTGTTTGAATATATATATATTTTTCGGTGGCAATATATATCGTACGTACATCAAAATCTGTAATTGTGACAGGCCTAAATAAAAGTTGAAATATGTCAACTGAAGACAGAGTTGTTATAAATAAAGTGTGTTATTGATTAAAACTAATTTTCCTGCTCTTTTTGCCGCTGTCTTTGTGTTTAGAGTCTGTATTTTAAGCTTTTCATAGTTTGAATCGTAAAAGGAAACGTTTACATACATTTTTTGACCCAAAGTGAACCAAAAACGTCTGAAAATGCGTCAAACGTCACCGCGGTTTCCCGGATGTCCTTATAAGGAAGCTCGGCCTTGACGCGGAAGTGGCTGGTGTCGGATGTAAACAAAAGAAGCGGAAATTTTCCACTTCTCGGATTTCACGGTCGTTAAATTACGACTTGGAAGAACATTTCGCTTCTTTTTGACGCCGAACACAATTGCGAAACACAAATTAAAACAGGAATGAACCAAGAACAATAAAACGTGTCAAAACAAGAGAAAAAACAAGAGAAAAAAGAGCCAATAAGTGTTACTAAATCTGGAAAACAAGACCGATCCGAGGTTAAAAACAAAAAACAATTCTACGTTGTGTAATCAAACATTTAATAGATCAAAATTACGTTTAAATAGCTTTTGTGTTTGGCCGTAAACCCAAAATAAAACCAGATTAATCCGGATTAAAGAGGAAGCAGAGAAAGGAAACCGCCGCTTTAGAATAGAAAAGGGTCGTGTAAAATGCGAAAAAACAAAATGTACGAACAATTTAGAGATATATTCACTGTTAACTTGTTAAATAAAAAGAAATACGTCTTATTTACGTGTTGACATCGTTATTACGCGTGCATTTGTCGTTTTTAATCCGAAGTAAAAGCACGATTCAGCCACAAAAGAGGAAACTGAGTCATAAAAGATCGTGAAAAATGCGATAAAACACAAAATTTACCAACGATTTAAGGATTTTAACTCTCTTTATTGAAATAAACACGTCTTATTTACGTGTTGACAGCGTTTTTATCGTGTATTATATCGTTTTAACCAGATTAACCCGGATTCAATCCACACAATGCAAAGACGGAGAAAGAAGAAAACAGCCTCGTAAAATCTCATGGAAAATGCGATAAAACACAACATTTACGCGCGATTTAAGCACGTATTCAGTGGAAATGTGTTAAATTAAAAGGTAATGCGTCTTGTTTCCACGTTGACATCGCATTTTAATCATTTTTACCCGAATTAAAATTCTCATTCAACACACAATAACTATAAAGCTGAGAAAAACAACAAAATACCAAGGAAAACGAGATAAAACTGAAACTGTACGCGCGTTTTAAGTATGTATTCAATGCAAAACGCGTTACATCAACAGAAATACCTATTGTTTCCGTGCAGACAACGTAATTTAATCGTTTTACCCAAATTAGAATCCTTATTCAACCCATAAAAACGATAAAACTGAGAAAAAACAGCAAAACACCGTGGAAAATGTGATAAAACACAACACTTACGCGCGTTTTAAGGACGTATTCAGTGCAAACGCGTTAAATCGAAATAAAAACGTGTTGCATTTTTTACCCGAATTAACCTCCTGATTCAACAACGAAAATCGATAAAGCTGAGAAAAACAACAAAACACCGTGGAAAACGTGATAAAACACAGCATTTACTTGCGATTTAAGGACGTATTCAATGCAAAGGCGTTAAATTAAAGCCTAATACACACTGACATCGCTATTACACACGTTTTTGGTCGTGTTTATCTCACATACGTGGCAGATTATCCTCGGCCTACAGCTGCAAACCCACCTTCACCAGTCGTAAGATATCGGGCACATCCCGGGGTTCAGCCTTTCGTAATTTATAGTCCATTTTCTTCTTTTACTCTTTTTTCCTTTCGTGAGAAGTCCTCTGTATGTGAAGTGGAAGATTAGATGTTTCTTCATTCGCTTGAGAGTGGCTTTCCTCCCACAGTCAGCCTCTGGTCGGGTCTCGTAGTTCCGCAGTAGCACATTCAGCAGCTCTCGGCCCGCGCGGCTCCTCTCCGTTAACTGCCCCTCAAACCCGGAACAAAGCTTATATACCCCCGCGCGCGCACGCCTCTCATTGGCCGGGGCGGGATGGAGCGTCGCCGTGCGCCCGCCTCCCGGCCAATCAGCGCCGAGGACGGTTTGTTTTTGTTTTTCGCAGAAGAAAGTGAGCGGTTTGGTGTGTCTTTTCAACATTTATGGCGAAAGAAACGAAATAGAACGAGTCTCGCCTGGTTTGTGGTGAATGTGCCTAAATTACCACACGGTTTAGAGCACGTTTATTGAGCGCGGGATGATGACGTCACACATTTTTACATTTTCAGTTAGCCCCATGTTAAATCAGTTCTATGGTGAAGATTTAAGATGCTAAATGCTAAACTTAGCGTTAATTCAAAAGTATTCTAACACAATTTATTGATGAATGTATTTATCAGAAGTGGAAAAGGTTGAACATCAATCTAAACGCCAAATAAGATCCTAAATCCAATATGTACATTTTTGTATCTTCAATGTCAACCAAATTAAGCAAGAACTGTAAACATGGCTCTACCAACTTTCAGATTTATGTGTCCCAAATATATGCAGTTTTGGTATTTTATGTTTGAAAAAGTGTTATAGCCTTAATTTTTCCATTTCAAATCTCTTCCTCTAAGTGTAATATCAGACCGATGCTAAATGTAAATATTAAAGCTTTAACCTTTAAAAACAGCTGCTGCCCTTTATTTTTTCTATGATCCATATTATAGTTACAGACTTATTTAGTTTCATATTATATTAAAGGTGCTCTATGTAACTGTTTCTGGTGGAGGCTCTGTCGTCTTCTTGTCTCACGGGGAATATTTGAGGAATAAAAACACCTGTAATTGATCACGTGCAAGATAGAGGAGTTTACTTTTCCGTGGAGAGAGCAGGTGGTGGACTCTCCAACAGAAAAGTTACATAGTGCATCTTTAAACTGTGTATTCATACTATTTCATTCTAACACAACAGTAAACAATTGTACACACTCAGGAAAAATGTATGCGACTGGTCAAAGGTGGAAAGTAAAGAAGTTCAGAATTAAAAGTACTGTACCTAATTATTAATTTACTTTTTGTATCTGTACTTTACTTTATTGCAGTGGATACTTTTTACTTTTAATATTAAGGGGCACTTTTATGTGTTTTATGTTGTTATTTAAATATTAAGACATGTTGACCAAAGATCACAATCATTCTTTATCATTAACATTTGAGTCTTTAATCATTCTTAAAATCTATGTGATATACTTTTACTTTTTTAAACTGGTATTTCAAAACTTGTTTTTAAGAGTTACATTTTTTATTTGAGTAATCTTTTTGCACGGGTATCCGTAGATTTACTTACATACCAAAATGTAGTATTCTTAAACCACTGCTACAGTTACGTGTGTCCCACTTAGGGTGGTGGTGCTGTTTTTTGGTGTAGTGCGCCCCCTGCTGTCAATAAAAAGAGGAGCAGCGACTGGACCAGACTTGGGACAAGGCCAAAAGAGAAAGTATTAACCATAAAAAGTAATTGAATCCTTAAATAAATAAACCCTATTTAAGAATACACCTAAAATAAAATAAAATAAAAATAAAATAAAATAAAATAAAATAATGTAGTGGCGATTTATCCTGAGAAAACAATTTTAAACTAATAATTGTCTCAAAAAAATAAAATAAACAAATGTCGAAACAAACGTAACTACAGACGAAAGACGAAACGAAACAATTACAAAATTAAATTAACAAATTATTTAAACTGTAGGTAATAAATATATGCAAAATAAAGAAAAATAACTTAAGCAAAAATAAAAACAACTCCAACAATCCACCAGACCAATCACAACAAAGAACGTCACCACGTAGGCGGAGCGAAGCGTCAACCCGGAAGTACCGCGCGGAGTCCGATTCCTCCAAAGTTAGCCGAGATTCCGCTCCTCTTCCCGGCTTTGAGACCTCCAGCCCGCCGTCCTCAGCCTCCGCTCGGCCTCACCTCCGTCCACGATGTTTTCCCCGAGGTTTGTGCACTTCTCCCGGCGAATAACCTCAGAAAATCCACATTTTTAAGCTGTTTGACGCGGCCAAGTATACAGTCTATGAAGCTAACACAACTAGCCTCGATATTATGACAAATTACAGTATATTTTTACTCATGACTCACGTTTTCCGATGAGTCACGAGCAATGCGACTTTATTTATAGCCTTTAAAGAGTATTTTTCAGGCTTTAGTGACTTAAAAGCTTCACTGGAATCACGTCAATTGAACATTTCTGTAAAATTATTATTTTTTCCTCACTTGGGTTGGGTTTAAGTGGTGTGGCAGTCTGGGCGTGGGTTCTGTCTAAATAAAGGAGTGTCAGCTGCTTATTGTGGGCAGTACTTTTCCTTCTTCTGGAGAAATATGTTGTACAGTATCACAGTTTCTTACCTGAATAAATTGACAAAAGCTTTATGTTGACAATATGAAATGATTTGAACATTGTGTTTCTTTAGTTTAATTAATTTTTGTGTCTTTCCTTTTGAAAACACCAGATTTTGTGCATTATTTTGTGTTTTTTCCCTTGCATTACATGAACTTCTAATCATAAATCAGATGTTTTGTCCAGACAGTTTCTCTTACTAAGAAGTTGTTTCCCTCAATACTTTTTACTCTTATTGTGGACAGGGACGCCAACGCGTTTCGACCGTGGCGGTCTTCATCAGGGCATTGAATTGAATGTATTCTATCATCCTCGAAGAGCACCTGATCCTGTTCATCAGTCTTCAGACCCAGTGAAGCGCTCACTTCTCCTTTGTTTTCAACTTTTTACTCTTACTTGAGTCACTTCTTGGACTGTTTATACTTTTTATTTTACTACAGTTATGTAGAAGTATCAGTGTCTTATTCCTGCGTTCAGAGGGCAGGAGCTGGAGGTGATGGATGGTGCAAAAACAGGAGGAACAGCAGAGTAGAACGGACTGGATGATGCTCTTTGCAGAATTAGCAGGAGGTGGAGTGTGTGGAGGACATGAAATATAATGGATAGTGGATGTTTGTGGTGTGATGTTCAACAGCAAAGTTATGGTCCAGTCTGAGTGTCAAGATATTTATGTTGATTTACTTTTAATTTACTAGTTCTATTATGTTGCAGTTTATGTTAAATTGATTCAAAAACCGCTGCAACTAACGATGATTTCAGTAATCGACAGTCAAACAAGTATTTCTATTTTTCAACACATTTTTAACCAAATAAAGTTTGAAATATGGGACTGAAGGATTCTGGATTGAGAATATTTATGAATTAAGTATGTTATTGATTAAAAGTGTATTATTTTTTGACATTTTGATTAAATAATGCCACTGCCATTGTTATAAAAGGTCTTTTCATTTGTGTTTCAGGGTGTTTTAGTCCAGAGAAACATTATTATTATCAAAATACATTATTAATATTTCATTAGTCATAATTGGTTAATTCATAGTTCCTGCTCTGTTAATAAATGATTAGTCCATTCTTTTTGTGATTCTTCCCTCATTTCATCTGTTTCTTGTTCCTCCAGATTTCGGTGTTTGCGGTCAGCAGTGACTTTCACTTCGCGGTCGCTGTGTTCGAGGCCTGGACAAGCTCCGGACATGAAAGAAGGTTCAAATGTTAAACTTTTATTTTATTTCCCTATAAACCCCATTGACAATAGTGAGACATCTTTTTACAAATTTGGAGGAAACTTGGAGTAAAATTACTCAGAAATTGGTGGAACGTGTGTTGAAAAATTTGTAGAACATCAGTGGAAATCTTCTTTTGAAAAATGTATGGAAAAATTGTCAAAAAGTGCAGGAAATTTGGTGAGAAATTGGGGGAAAATTTTCAATTTTTTGGAAATATGTAAAAATGTGACAGACATTTGAGGAAAAATTGTAGAAAAAATGTTGAAAATGTATATAGGAAAATTTGAAGAAACTTTAAAGAAAATTTGAGGGAAGTTAATGGAAAATTTGTTTAAAATTGAGTACATTTTGTGAGAATTTGGTGGGAAAATTAAGGAAAATGGTTGGAAACATGTACAAAATTAGAAAACAATTAGTAAAAAAAATGTGAAAGAATTGGTGGTGGATAATTTGATGAAAAATTGGGGAAATTTTGTGAAATATTGTGGAAAAAGTGTGGAATAAAATGTAGAAAGTTTGTGGAAAATTTGAGGACTTTTTTGAGAATTTAGTGAAAATGTGGAAAATATGTAGAAAATTGGGGATAATTCTGAGGAAACTTGAAAGAAAAGTAGAGGAAAATTTGCGAGGCGTAGGAGCAGAGCTGAAGATGTTGAGGTTCTCATTTGTCGGTTTTGTTGTGTGTTTTTACAGGAAATCCTCAGTTACATGTGTCCAATGGTAAAACAATCCTAAATCTCAGCCTCCTGTTATTAATTCTTAATTAATTTAGTAATTTCACTTAATTCTTCTCTTTAGCAGCTGCTGTTCGACACTTCAGTCTTTACCTGTTTTTATTTTCTACACCAATCTGCCATTACATTATGATCACCTGCCCAGGACTGAACCAGGACTGAACCAGGACTGAACCAGGACTGAACCAGGACTAAATGAGGACTAAGCGAGGACTTAACCAGGTCTAAACCAGTTCTAACCAGGAGTAAACAAGTATATCTATGCACTAAACCAATTCTATCTAAGCACTGGGGTCTAAGCCTGGACTAAACCAGGAACCAGGTCTAAACCAGGCCTAAATCCCCTCAGACAGGTCCTGACTCTGCAGATCCTCTTTACAGCTCCTGAGTGAGAAAAAGTGGTGATAACGTAACGGCAGGTCGGTCTGTGGTCTTTATCCTCAACACGTGCACGAGCTTCTGAGACCTTTTAGTTTCACAGAGTTCGGTTTAACTTGTTTCCATTTGAAGGCTTGCTCCTTGCTCTTCCTCTGTCTCTGCTGAGCTTCAGGTTTTACTGCGATTGTCGTGAACTGACGGCAGACTTTTGTTTCAGTGCGGAACAGACTGAGGGAGATTGTCGGAGCGTCCACAAACTGGAGGTGGGTGACGTGTTGAACCAGACTTAAGCGTCTTAAGCTGTCTTCTTTTAAATATTAACTGGTGAATTTCTTCTGATAAGTCAGAAGTTTGACCTCTGAGGTGTCAGCTAAATGTGCAGATAGCTTTTTTACATCTGTCTTATTGGTAGAAATTCACAAGTGAACGTATTTGATGAATTCATCTTGTGACTGCTGTATGTGACTCTAAGACCCGTCCACACGGAGCAGGTGAAGTAGCAAAAATATTTATCTGAAGTGTGTATCGTCCACACGGAGCAGGCGTTCAGGCTCTGAACCCGACGCTTTTTGAAACCAGGTCCCAGAGTACAAACATTTCAAATCGCCGTTTACACGTCTTCGTAGTTAAGTGAAATCTTCCACTTTTTTATACGATGACGTCACAGGCCCAGCACTGCGTCTGTTCTGTATAATGTACTGACCTTTATATGATGTTTACAGCACGAGCCACAGGCCACACCAGAAATAAATAAATCCACCACAGAGTTTGTCTTCATTAAGTCGTTTTGAAGCTTTGTCGTTCTATTCCAGTGAGTCGCTCTCTGTGTCTCTTCTGTAGATTTTACATCCTCCTGTACGCTCACTCACTCACAATCTTTGAGTCACAAGTTAAAATAAAAAACTCCGCTAAGTTTCTGTTACATTTTGCAACTTTTCTGTGCATGCTCCGTGTACGCTCTTTTTTTTTTTGGTGTGCTCTGGTGTTGACTCTGTGCTGCCCCCTGTGTTGACTCTGTGCTGCCCCCGGTGGCGTGCTCTGGTGTTGAGTCTGTGTTGACTCGGTGCTGCCCCCTGTGGCGTGCTCTGGTGTTGACTCTGTGTTGACTCTGTGCTGCCCCCTGTGGCGTGCTCTGGTGTTGACTCTGTGCTGCCCCCGGTGGCGTGCTCTGGTGTTGACTCTGTGCTGCCCCCTGTGGCGTGCTCTGGTGTTGACTCTGTGTTGACTCTGTGCTGCCCCCTGTGTTGACTCTGTGCTGCCCCCGGTGGTGTGCTCTGGTGTTGAGTCTGTGTTGACTCTGTGCTGCCCCCGGTGGCGTGCTCTGGTGTTGACTCTTTGCTGACTGTGCTGCCCCCGGTGGCATGCTCTGGTGTTGCAGTGACCATCAGCAGGCTTTGGCAGAGCGAGTCTCTCTTTCCTCGATGTTGGCCAAGTCTCAGAACGATCTTCCTCCAAAGTCGATGAAGGACAGTTTCCTGGAGGTTCATCTTCCTCTGGGCTCTGAGCCGCAGCTGAGGGAGAAGTACCTCACCTTCCACAACACGGTCAGGTAATGCAAATACTACAAATACTACTATATATAATACTGCTACTGCTACAAAAACTACTGCCACTGCTTGAGGTTTGAGCGCCGTCATCTGGACCCTGAACATTAATGATTGTCACAGTGAGATTAAACTGTCACTGCACAAAAGGCTGTACACAGAAGACACTCGAGTTCTGGTTTACAGTCCGCTGTGCTCCATCTCAAAGACACAAACCGCTCTGAAGGCTCTTGAGGAGCAGATTTTAAGCACGAGAAATGGTTTGAATTAAGAGTGAAGGAGGCCATTTTTGAGGGAGAAAAAAGAATCCCTCTTTGAACAGAAATGTTTTAAGGTTTAATTTCCAGTCGTTTCCAACAGTGTCCTCTCTCTTTGGCCAAATGAGAAAACAAACCAGTCACATGTTAATCAGTGCTTCATAACACGAAGCAGTCAGTCAGACTACAATAGGACTGTAATGGCTCATAACAGGTCGAACTATTTATTTATTTATAATTTATTTATTCTATTAATTTATCTCTATTTTATGGTTTTATGATTTTACTTGGATTTGATTTTACTGGTTTTACAGCCGTGAGATCAAATTGAGTTGTTATTATAAACTTTGTTCTGCTGTTTTATGTTTGTGTCTGTGCAGCACTTTGGAAACAGTTCTGTTTATAAAATGTGCTACTAATAACGTGGATTTGGATTTGGATTTGAACTAGATGCTGTTGCAATAGCTGAAGCTATTGCGAGTGACTGCGCAATTGAATTCGTGTGATGTTGGTATGATCCGGGATTCGAACCCACAATCTACTTATTGGGAGGCAGAAGCTCTAGCCGCTCTGCCACTGTGCACCTGCTAAAAACAGTTTAAACACCAAACTTTCCTGAGGACCAACAGAAAGGCTCCCACTGTAAAAGAGGGAAAAACTGCTCGGCAAATTATGAAAAAACTACAAAAGGTACATGTACCAAAAGTAATAGCAGACATTAGAAGACTAGGAACTATTGAAGAATTTAAAAACTGTGGCCTGTGAAACGTGCCGAAAAACAGGAAAATACAAGAACAAATAGTGACTGCCTATGCATAGGCAGTCACTCAATAACAGGTCGAACAGTAACAAACACAGGGCAGTGTCAGGTGAAACTGCTCCCAGGGGGCGGGGCTTAGTCACTGAAAATGACTTTCAGATAGAAGTCGAAACGTCTTGATTTTGAGTCCAGATAAAACCTCTCAAACCTCGTCTATGATGCATCACTGCTGGACCAATGAGGGAGAACACAGATTTACTGCTACAAAAACTACTGCTACAAAAACTATGACAAAATATGACTACTGTCCTATTTTATCATCTAAAGACTTCTGCACTAGAGCATTTTTAAACCTGATGTTCCTCTCCACGACCTCAGGAGGCTAACGCTCTCGCTTCATCTGGTTAAAAATGTGTTTAACAAGTCAGTGTTCAATAGAAATAAACCACTGACTGTCAAACACTACAATAACTACTACAAATGCTACTATAACGTTTACTGTTTCTTAAAGTTGTAATTGTTTCCAGGTTTGGCAGAATCCTGGAGGACTTGGACAGTTTGGCAGGTTTGTTTAGTATTATTTTACTATTTTTTATTTGTTGTGGTGGAAAGTAACAAAGCAAAGTAAAAGTACTGCACTTTAGTAAAAACTGGAGTGTTTTTTTCTTATATTTTGAGACCTGCTGAAATGGCAGAGTTTAATTGTCTAAAGTACATTTTAAAGCAATACTTACATGTTACATAAAGTAAACTGCTGGACTGTTGGAAAAAATGTTTAATGATTCAAATATTATTTTATTTGTATGACATGTTTCTATGAGTTTGACTTAACTTTGACTTTATTCAGTGTATTAACACCTGAAGTAAATATAAATGATAGTTTTACACCAATCAAATAGCAGTTTGTGGGGAAAATGGAAACATTCAAAAAGTAAACAGACTGATGACGTCACACAGACAAAGGTTATGCATAATTTACACAAATAAACTTAACTTTAAACGTTCATTCAACACAATTATGACGTTCACATGTGTTTTTATTTGTCAAATAAAATAATCTGTGGCATTGGAGGAGTTTTGGCCCAGTGTACAGTGTGGTTGCTATGGTCATTTCCCAGTGTGATGTCATCATTTACAACCAGGAAGTGCAATTAAAAACTTAAAAAAATAACTAAACTGAGGTCAAATTTGTCAAGAATTTTAGCAGAATGTTAAAATGTATTTATCTTAATTGCTTTTTAGTTTAAAGAGCAGTCCAACCCATCAGAGGCACTCAAAGCTGATATGTGTTTGACTTTTAGTGTGTGTCTCTGGACTTGTGTGTTCTGTGTTCCAGTCCTGATCTCGTACTCGCACACGTACAACACGGACCTGAAGCGCTCGCCGCTGTCCATCGTCACGGCGCTCGTCGACAAAATCGGTGAGAATTTACTCCAGAACTGACTCCTCGCTCTGTTCCTTTGGCTTTTGTTCTTTAAATCATGGTCAAAGAGTCTGTTGGCAAGGTTTAAGTTAAATATGAAAGGAGTCGATGTTTAATAGAAAGTTAAAGTTTAAATTAAGTGTAAATAACAGTTTAAAGATGGGTTTATAAAGTTTAAAGGACACTTAGTATGCTTTTAACTCTGTTCCTCATCAAAAACACACCTGGAGTTACATTTAGCTTCATTCACACTAATTTGATGAATCCTGGTTAGAAAATCCTTTCCCTCCGACGTCAAAAACACCTCTTGGGTATCTTTAGTTACTAAAGGCAGTCTCTTGAGTTTGGGGAGATGCTAATTAGCCGTTAGCAGCTGCAGTGATCGTGTTTAGAGACAGAAATGCTCAGAACGATTCTGTGATGATTTAAGGTTTAAAAAAGGAATTTTCTTTTGAAAAATGTATGGAAAAATTGTCAAAAAGTGGAGGATTTTTTGTGAGAAATTGGGGGGAAATTGTCAATTTTTTTGAAATATGTAAAAATATAACAAACATTTGTGGAAAAATTGTTAAAAAAATATGTTGAAAATGTATATAGGAAATTTTGAGGAAACTTGAAAGAAAATTTGAGGGAAATTAGTGGAAAATGTGTTTAAAATTTGAGTAAAGTTTGTGAGAATTTGATAGAAAAATTGATGTACAAAATCAGAAAACAATTAGTTAAAAACAAAAGGAAAATTGGTGCATAATTTGCAGAAAAATTGGGGAAAATGTGTCAAAAAAAATTGTGGAATAAAATGTACAAAGTTTGTGGAAAATTTGAGGAGATTTTTTGAGAATTCAGTGAAAATGTGGAAAATTGGGGAAAATTCGGTGGAAACTTGAAAGAAAAGTAGAGGAAAATTCACGAGCCACAGGAGCAGAGCTGAAGATGTTGTAACTCCAGGTGTGTTTTTGATGAGGAGCATTAGAACAGGATTAAAAGAGAAAAAATCAATTTTGCATAATATTTGTCGTTTGAGTCCATAAATCATCACAGACTCGAATCACGACCAGTACAGCTGCTACAGGATCATCTCCAGGGAAACTGGAGGCTGTTTTTAACTTGTGTAAGTTCTGTGCATCCAGGAGAGGGCGCCAAAACTCAGGGCCGTGGGAAGCAGCACATACAGATGTTTAGAAGAAAATTAGAAGATGAAATTCCAAATTAAATGCACTCATTAAAAAGGTCAATTACACAAATAATGTTAATATTTGTTTGTTTGTGTCAGACATGAGGCATCACGTGATCTACCCAGACTGTGACATCAAGTTCAGGGGTCATGTGTCGTGGGTCGGCCGCACCTCCATCGAAGCCAAGATGCACATGACGCAGGTCCAGCCTCATTCAGGGTTCAATAACAGGATACATTTATGATTTACTGACAGAAGAATATTATCATTAATAATTAATGGGGATAAAAAAATATATATAAAGTTAGATCTGGAACATGACTTGAGTTTGTGCTTTGTATTTTCTGTTTTGTTTCTGCTGCAGTTCAGAGACGGGGCGTATGCTCCTGTGTTAGACGCTACGTTTGTGATGGTCGCCCGGGATCCAGAGAACAAGAGGTACGCCCGGGGCGGGGCCTGGGGCCGGGGCTGGGCCTGGGGCCGGGGCTGGGCCTGGGGCCGGGGCTGGGGCTGGGGGGGCAGAGGCAGGGCCGGGGGCTGGGCCGGGGGCTGGGCTGGGGTGGGGCCTGGGGCCGGGTGCTGGGCCGGGGGGCTGGGCCGTTGAAATAAAGGCAGAAAAGACAAGGGCTTTGTACCTGAGCTTTACTCTGTTTTTCACATTACTCAATCTGAAAAACAGAACAAAATTTGGTAACACTTTATAATAGCTACACTTATTCCTGCCTTAGCAAAGCATGAATAAAGACTTCATAATGAACAAAGAATTAATTAAGAATCATTTAGGCTTATTAACTGCTTAACTAATACTCTAACCCAAATTCCTAGCCCTAACCTTAATTAAGTAGTTACTAATCCTGAATCAGGCTTAATAAATGATTTGTTTAGTATGAATTAACTCTTTGTTCAAGCTTTGTTAAGACAAAACAAGGTGTAGTTATTATAAAGTGGTACCCAAATGTTTAACTAATTCCAGCCGTCATGTATCACTCACTTTCCAGAGGCAGAGTGTCTTAAATAATCCCTTCATTGATCTTATAAGTGCTTTTCACAACTTTGAAAGACGAAAACATAGTATCACAATAAAGCTCCAAACATTAGCATACCCGCGGCACTCTTCCTGCTTCTTGTAGAATAAAACACTTTATAAATAAACGCTGAGAAAGTGCTGCGTCTCATTTTCACAGAATACATGCTTTTACAACATCTCTGTGTCGGAGCAACACAGACTTTACTTTATAACGTGCAATAATAGGGTTTTAAATCGGAATATATTGTACAAAATAACAACATGGTCAAGTTGAATTTTACACACAATTTTATAAAGAAAGCCTCAGGACTAGAACTGAACTGGGAATTCAACAAAGCGACATACATTTAGAGACTCTTTTGGACTAAATAATCTTCCTAATGATTATATTTTCTTGTTTGTTTTTTTCCAGAGCAGCGTTTGTGAATCCACTGAAGCCTGAAGGACCAGAGGAAGAGAAACTGTTCCAGGAGGGAGAAGGTGCGCACAAGTTTAAGGACATAATAATAGTAGTGTTTGTTGATGTTTTTTCACGGTTTAAATCGTGTTTTCAGCTAATAAGTCTCGGCGCGTGGACCTGAGCACTGCGTCTCTGCTCAAAGTGGCTCCGACGGCAGAAGAAAGAAAGATCGTCCACAGCCTCTTCCTCAACACGCTCGACAACAAGTGAGAGCAGGGGCGAGAAACTGGTGGGAAAATGAGTGGAACTCAGGAGGAAACCCACATTTTCCTTCAATTGTTTCACACTGATTTTTCCACCAATTGGACTCAACACTTTTGCCAGTTTTACATCAAAAAATTGAGGAAAATTGGAGAAACATTGGTGGAAAAATCAGTGGAACATTGTGGAAAATTGGTAGAAAACTAGAGGAAATTTTGACGCCAATTGGTGAAAAAATCAGTGAAACATTAGCGAAATTGCTGGAAATTTTGTATAAAATTGGTGGAAGAATCAGGAGAAAATGTGTGTTTCTTCCAATGCTTCACAGATTTTTCCACCTATTGATTGATCGATTCCTCCATTTTTTGACGGAAAACTGGTGATTGAAGGAAAGATCTGTGTAACACTGGTGGAAAATTGGTGGGAAATTGGTGGAAAACTGGTGGAAACTGATTTTTCCACCAATAGGACTCAACATTTTTGCTAGTTTCACATAAACATTTTTAGAAAAATTGGAGAAACATTAGAAAAATCAGTTAAACATGAGCGAAATTGCTGGAAATTTGTGGAAAATTGGTGGAAGAATCAGGAGAACATTGCAGGAAACACACATTTTCCTCTAATGTCTCACAGATTTCTCCACCTATCGACCAATTTTCCATCAAAAAATGGATCACAGATTTTTCCACCTATTGATTGATTGATTGATTGATTCCTCCATTTTTTGACGGAAAACTGGTGATTGAAGGAAAGATCTGTGTAACACTGGTGGAAAATTGGTGGAAAAATCTGTGGAACTTAGGAGGAAACCCACATTTTCTTCCTATCGACCAGTTTTCTGTCAAAAAATTGGTGATTGATGGAAAAATCAGTGGAACATTGTGGAAAATTGATGGAAAAGTAGGAAATTTTGAAGCCAATTGGTGAAAAATCAGTGAAATATTAGCGAAATTGCTGGAAATTTTGTGGAAAATTGGTGGAAGAATCAGGGGAACATTACAGGAAACACACATTTTCCTCCAATGCTTCACAGATTTTTCCACCTATCGACCAGTTTTCTGTCAAAAAATGGGGGAAAACTGGTGATTGATGGAAAGTTCTTTGTAACACTGGTAGAAAATTTGAAGAAAAATGAGTGGAACACGGAACAAATTTATGGAAATTTTGAAAAAAACATCACCGGAAAATTTGTGGAAAATATAATGAAAGTTGATGGATATTTTGAGAGCTAAAGGAGCAGTTGTAGCTTAATTCATTAGAGAAAAGACATTTATGACAAAAAACAACAACATTATTTGATTAAAATGTCAAAAAAGAATAAAACAATTTAGGATTTTCATCAATAACACTCTTTTTTTTCCATAAATATTCTGTATCTAAAAACCTCCAGTCTCATATTTCTTTTATTTGGTTCTAAATGTGTTTAAAAAGTGTACGTGTTCAACTGAAATAATCATTTGACTGTTGAACACTACAATAAGCATTAGTTGCAGCTGTAAAGAACAAATCGTCACAGTTAGAGTTGCCTTTTCTCTTTCCGGTGTGTTTTAATTGTATTTTTTTGGTTGTTTTTGAGGACGGTGAGTTTCCGCAGCAGAGTTCTTCCTCCGAACTCCGTCTGGATGCAGGACGCCAAACTGAAGGGTCTGGAGATCTGCCACCCTCAGGTCAGACCAGACAAACGTTATTCATCCAATGTTCTGCTGTTCAGGGTCAAACGTTTCACAAGAACATCATGTACCTTTACAATACGTGGAAAACAAGTTAGTGTTTCTACGATGTTTAAACCATATCGTATCACAAGGTTAAAAAGAACTATGAAGGCGTTAAGGTGAGACACAACAGGAAAAACACTTTCATTTGGAAACAACAAATGTGTCCAATCTGCTCCTGATGTTTGATTCTTCATTGAATCCACTTCATCCATAGATTTCTCTGACATTGTTTTCTTCAAATGCATTTTTGTCCCTCGAGACATAAAGATCAGCCTAAAGTAGATCCACACAAACTGTACAATCTGAGACTGAATGAGATTCTGACACAACGGACACAAGGATTGGACAAAAACACAACCAACGACGACAAAACGCACTCGAACAGACAGAAACGTGACTAAAAGTGACAAAAACATGACAAAAAATGATGAAAACATGACTAGAAGCGACATAAAATTGACTGAAGGCAGCAAAAACGTGACCAAAAGCAACAAAAAGGCGAATAAATGTGACAAAACTGTGACTACAAGCAACAAAAACGTGACCAAAAGCGGCAAAACTGCAACTAAAAGCGACAAAAACGTAACTAAAAACGAACAAAAAACGTGACTAAAAGCGTCAAAAAATAAAACGACATACAAAACTTAAAGATCAGCCTTAAAGTAGAGCCACACAAACTGTACAATCTGGACTCAACAGGATTCTGACACGACACAAGGATTTGTTGATATTTAATTCTAAACTCGATGTATAAAACTTTTAAGTAAAAAAAATTTGGCTAAATTTGAATTTTTGGACAAATTTTCAGTCAGAGCTAGTTTTACTCAAAAACTAAATATAATATATAAATACAAAATCCTCTCTGTACATTTTTATAACTAATATGTTAAAAAATGAACCAATTCAAACCTGGTTCTGTCCATTTTTCAGATTTAAATGTCCCAAATATATTGATTTTAGGCTGTTTTTTTTTTTTTTAACATAAAATTATATATTTGCTTCTTACATCTCTATGAATAAACTACAGCAGAAGTTTACATGTTATACCTTTTAAATGTAATAGTTTTCCTGTTTAACCCTGCATTTCTCAGTTTTTGTCACGTTTTTGGTCTGTTTTCAGCAAAGAAACATCTTTAATCGTATTTTCGGGGGGTTCCTGATGAGGAAGGCGTACGAGCTGGGCTGGGCCAACGCCTGCTCCTTCGGGTAAAACATGGCTTTTATTTTCTCTGTCAGTTTCCAAAAAAAAAAAAATTAAAAAAAAAAAAGCCTTTAAATGCATTAAAAATCTTTGAATTCAATCCCCACACACATTCATTCATTCATTCATTTTCTACCGCTTATTCCCGTTAGGGGTCGCGGGTGACTGGAGCCTATCCCAGTGACTTTGGGCCTTAGGCGGGGTACACCCTGGACAGTGGCCAACTCGTCGCAGGGCTGACACAGGAGAGACAGACAAGGACAGACAACCATTCACTCTCACATTCATTCACTAGGGACAATTTAGAGTTCTCAATTAACCTACACAGTCATGTCTTTGGACGGTGGGAGGAAGCCGGAGAACCCGGAGAGAACCCACGGTAACACGGGGAGGACATGCAGACTCCACCCAGAGAGATCGTGTGATGTTGGTCTGGTCCGGGATTTGAACCCACAATCTCCTTGCTGAGAGGCAGAAGCTCTAGCCGCTCTGCCACCAATATTTTGAAACAAGATTTATCCTTCAGAACAATAAATATAAATGTGAGAAAATTAAGAGCAATTCATTATTTTTAATCCCAGATGTTAAAAGATCAAATCATCTAAAAAGTGAAAGACTGGGTTCAAAGAATACATTTCATGGTTTAATTTTTATGTAAATTAGCTTTTTTAATATTATAAATGGAATGGAACGGTTAGAAGTCAGTAGTTTGACATGATCAAAGTGTCTTGCTTTGACGTTGATTATGGCATTAAAAATCTTGAAATGCGGCATTAAAAAGCATTAAATTAGATTTACTGAAACCTGCATAAACCCTGTGTCTGCTGCATGTCCACAACAAAGAGCGGCTTTGTATCAGGAAAAAAACAGAAACTGTTTAACTACACAATAATAATGTTTAGTTTAAACACTTTAATTCATTCTAGTCACATGCATCGTGTGGTAAAAGCGGATAAACAAGAAAAAAAGTATTGTAATAAAGAAAAGAAATCAGTCAACAAAAAAATACAGTTCACAGGTCATAAAAATGTACTGAAATGTGTTAAATATAAAATAATGTTCTTTTCTGTACATTTATATGAAGAAAACAAGAATCATATTTGTATATTTTTAAGGTAAAGATTCAAAAGGTTCTCCAGGGCTGAAAATTTACAAAAATTAAACACATTAAACTTATTTGTCGGTTTGAAATTCCTCACTGGACACTTTGAAATGTTTTGGTCGGTCAATTTTATTACTTTTGGTCTCAATAGTTTAATTTATGTATGTTATTCAGTATTTACTCGAGCTGCACGATGTTTCTGACCCGTTTTGTGATTAGATTTGCGATTCTGTTCAATAGGATTCTATTCAAAGTTCAAATTTTAAACAGAACCAGGAGAAATGACAAAAGACTGAAATGTGAACTGATCAACAGATAAAAGAATCATATGTTTCAGAACGTTTTTAGTCACTTTTAGTTGTGTTTTTGTCATGTTTATGTAGCTTGTAGTCATGTTTGTTTTGCTCTTAGTCAGGTTTGTCAGGTTTGTGTCATTTTTAGTCTGGTATGTGTCAGGTTTGTGTTGTTTTTAATCAGGTTTGTGTCACTTTTAGTCAGGTTTATCTCACTTTTAGTCAGGTTTGTGTCACTTTTAGTCTGGTTTGTGTTGTTTTTAATCAGGTTTGTGTCACTTTTAGTCAGGTTTATCTCACTTTTAGTCAGGTTTGTGTCACTTTTAGTCTGGTTTGTGTTGTTTTTAATCAGGTTTGTGTCACTTTTAGTCAGGTTTATCTCACTTTTAGTCAGGTTTGTGTCACTTTTAGTCTGGTTTGTGTTGTTTTTTTAGTCAGGTTTGTGTCGCTTTAGTCAGGTTTTTCTCACTTTTAGTCAGGTTTGTGTCACTTTTAGTCAGGTTTGTGTTGTTTTTATTCAGGTTTGTGTCACTTTTAGTCAGGTTTATCTAACTTTTAGTCAGGTTTGTGTCACTTTTAGTCTGGTTTGTGTTGTTTTTAATCAGGTTTGTGTCATTTTTAGTCAGGTTTATCTCACTTTTAGTCAGGTTTGTGTCACTTTTAGTCAGGTTTGTGTAACTTTTAGTCAGGTTTATCTCACTTTTAGTCAGGTTTATCTCACTTTTAGTCAGGTTTATCTCACGTTTAGTCAGGTTTGTGTCACTTTTAGTCTGGTTTGTGTTGTTTTTAATCAGGTTTGTGTTGTTTTTAATCAGGTTTGTGTCATTTTTAGTCAGGTTTATCTCACTTTTAGTCAGGTTTGTGTCACTTTTAGTCAGGTTAGTGTCACTTTCAGTCAGGTTTGTGTCACTTTTAGTCAGGTTTATCTCACTTTTAGTCAGGTTTGTGTCACTTTTAGTCAGGTTTATCTCACTTTTAGTCAGGTTTATCTCACTTTTAGTCAGGTTTATCTCACTTTTAGTCAGGTTTGTGTCACTTTTAGTCAGGTTTATCTCACTTTTAGTCAGGTTTATCTCACTTTTAGTCAGGTTTGTGTCACTTTTAGTCTGGTTTGTGTTGTTTTTAATCAGGTTTGTGTCACTTTTAGTAAGGTTTATCTCACTTTTAGTCAGGTTTGTGTCACTTTTAGTCAGGTTTATCTCACTTTTAGTCAGGTTTGTGTCACTTTTAGTCTGGTTTGTGTTGTTTTTAATCAGGTTTGTGTCATTTTTAGTCAGGTTTATCTCACTTTTAGTCAGGTTTGTGTCACTTTTAGTCAGGTTTGTGTAACTTTTAGTCAGGTTTATCTCACTTTTAGTCAGGTTTGTGTCACTTTTAGTCAGGTTTATCTCACTTTTAGTCAGGTTTATCTCACTTTTAGTCAGGTTTGTGTCACTTTTAGTCAGGTTTGTGTCCCTTTTAGTCAGGTTTGTGTCCCTTTTAGTCAGGTTTGTGTCACTTTTAGTCAGGTTTGTGTAACTTTTAGTCAGGTTTATCTCACTTTTAGTCAGGTTTGTGTCACTTTTAGTCAGGTTTATCTCACTTTTAGTCAGGTTTATCTCACTTTTAGTCAGGTTTGTGTCACTTTTAGTCAGGTTTGTGTAACTTTTAGTCAGGTTTATCTCACTTTTAGTCAGGTTTATCTCACTTTTAGTCAGGTTTATCTCACGTTTAGTCAGGTTTGTGTCACTTTTAGTCTGGTTTGTGTTGTTTTTAATCAGGTTTGTGTCACTTTTAGTCAGGTTTATCTCACTTTTAGTCAGGTTTGTGTCACTTTTAGTCAGGTTTGTGTCACTTTTAGTCAGGTTTATCTCACTTTTAGTCAGGTTTATCTCACTTTTAGTCAGGTTTGTGTCACTTTTAGTCAGGTTTATCTCACTTTTAGTCAGGTTTGTGTCACTTTTAGTCAGGTTTATCTCACTTTTAGTCAGGTTTGTGTCACTTTTAGTCTGGTTTGTGTTGTTTTTAATCAGGTTTGTGTCATTTTTAGTCAGGTTTATCTCACTTTTAGTCAGGTTTGTGTCACTTTTAGTCTGGTTTGTGTTGTTTTTAATCAGGTTTGTGTCACTTTTAGTCAGGTTTGTGTCCCTTTTAGTCAGGTTTGTGTCCCTTTTAGTCAGGTTTGTGTCCCTTTTAGTCAGGTTTGTGTCACTTTTAGTCAGGTTTGTGTCCCTTTTAGTCAGGTTTGTGTCCCTTTTAGTCAGGTTTGTGTCCCTTTTAGTCAGGTTTGTGTCACTTTTAGTCAGGTTTGTGTCACTTTTAGTCAGGTTTGTGTCACTTTTAGTCAGGTTTGTGTCACTTTTAGTCAGGTTTGTGTCACTTTTAGTCAGGTTTGTGTCACTTTTAGTCTGGTTTGTGTTGTTTTTAATCAGGTTTGTGTCATTTTTATTCAGGTTTATCTCACTTTTAGTCAGGTTTGTGTCACTTTTAGTCAGGTTTATCTCACTTTTAGTCAGGTTTATCTCACTTTTAGTCAGGTTTGTGTCACTTTTAGTCAGGTTTAGCTCACTCTTAGTCAGGTTTATCTCACTTTTAGTCAGGTTTATCTCACTTTTAGTCAGGTTTATCTCACTTTTAGTCAGGTTTGTGTCACTTTTAGTCAGGTTTATCTCACTTTTAGTCAGGTTTATCTCACTTTTAGTCAGGTTTATCTCACTTTTAGTCAGGTTTGTGTCACTTTTAGTCAGGTTTATCTCACTTTTAGTCAGGTTTGTGTCATTTTTAGTCAGGTTTATCTCACTTTTAGTCAGGTTTGTGTCACTTTTAGTCTGGTTTGTGTCAGGTTAGTGTCATTTTAAGTCAGGTTTGTTATTTTTATTCAGGTTTGTGTCGCATTTAGTCTGGTTTGTGTCAGGTTAATGTCATTTTTACTCTGGTTTGTGTTATTTTTAGTCAGGTTTATCTCACTTTTAGTCAGGTTTATCTCACTTTTAGTCAGGTTTGTGTCACTTTTAGTCAGGTTTGTGTCACTTTTAGTCAGGTTTGTGTCAGGTTAGTGTCATTTTAAGTCAGGTTTGTTATTTTTAGTCAGGTTTGTGTCGCATTTAGTCTGGTTTGTGTCAGGTTAATGTCATTTTTACTCTGGTTTGTGTTATTTTTAGTCAGGTTTGTGTCACTTTTAGCCACGTTTTTGTCACTTGTTTCAGAACATATTTCAACAAATCCAAACTACAGGTTCAGCAGTTTTTGTGCAGAATAAAACGGGACATTTAGCTGTTTTTTGAGGAAATGATTGCACTTCAAAATTGCAGTATTTGCTAATTGCATCCATTCAAATTGCGATTAGATTTCGATTTAATTGCCCAGCTCTAGCTTTTACCGCGTCTCTCCTACAGGCCCTTTAAACGTGTTCTGTGTGGAGTTTGCATGTTCTCCTCGTGTCTGTGCGCTCAAACTTTCCTCTGAAACTTGATCTTTGTGCCGTTTGTCCCTCAGAGGCTGCCGTCCCAGTTTGGTGGCGGTGGATGACATCTTGTTCCAGAAGCCCGTGGAGATCGGCTCTCTGCTGCTGCTCTCGTCACAGGTCAGTGTCCCATGATGCAACGGGGCGTGAGGTCTGGGTGATACGGTGTTAAAAACGGAATCATGAGCTCGTCGCTGTGACAGTCTGCTGTTTTTGTGAAATCGTCGTATCGTGATTGACTGTTTGTGTCTTTAATGCAGCTGTCTGTTCAAACACACTTTTTCTCCTGTTGTTTAGCCTCTGAAGCCTCTGAGCAGATGACTTTATTTACCTCTTAAAGGCCAGAGCTGCACAATTAAACCAAATCCACATAAAAACAACATTTTAATGGATGTAATTAGCAAATCACAAAGACTGCAATGTTTGAAGTGCAATAATTTCTTCCACAAACAACAAAATGTCTTGCTTTGATTTGAATAAAAACTGCTGACACTGTAGTTTGGCTTTATACAAACATGTTCTGAAACAAGCCACAAAAGCACGATCAAAAGAGATAAAAATGTGTTTAAAAGTGACACAAACGCTCCTAAAAACAACAAACACAAATCCACCAAAACGTGGCTAAAAGTGACAAAAACTTGACTTAAAAACGACAAAGACGCAACTAAAAGTGACAAAGACGTGTTTAAATATGACAAACACAACTGAATGTGACAAAAAAGCATCTACAAACAACAAACGCAACTCGGTGCACTAAAACGTGACTAAAAGTGACAAAAACGTGACTTAAAAATGACAAAGACGTGACTAAATGTGACAGTCACAACTGAAAGTGAAAAAAATGTGATTAAAAGGGACAAAATTGTGTTTAAAACATGAATCTGAACAGAATCCTTTTATTAAAACATAAATCTAAATCTAATCACAATCACACTGGTCAGAAAAATCACAATCAGATGTTTTTACTAAATGGCGCAGCTCTGTTAAAGACAATAGAAAAATACAAAGTGAACATGAATCGAGATAAAATAGAAATCATGATCTGGACCCAGAGAGACAGAGACAGTCTCTGTCTCTGTCTCTCTGTGTCAGCCCTGCGACGAGTTGGCCACTGTCCAGGGTGTACCCAGCCTAAGGCCCAAAGTCACTGGGATAGGCTCCAGTCACCCGCGACCCCTAACGGGAATAAGCGGTAGAAAATGAATGAATGAATGATCTGGACCCAAGACAATCCTGCTAATCGTTTTCCTCTGCCCGTCTCTGCCGCAGGTCTGTTACTCTGAGGGGAAGTACATCCAGGTCAGAGTTCACAGCGAGGTGTTTGACCCTTTGACCCGGACGCACAACACGACCAACGTCTTCCACTTCACCTTCGCCTCGGACCGCGACGTGCCCAACATCATCCCCGAGACGTACGGAGGTGAGACACGGCGCGAAAAGAGCTTCTAACGCTGCGGATTTGGAAACACATTTTAGATTTTTTTTTTTTTTTTTTTAGATTTATTTATTTAAAAGGGACAGTGCATATTGATGAACATAGAATGTAAATATGCCAGAGTTAGCCATTGGCTACTTTCCATCTGTAGTCCCTGGCAGATCAGGACAAAGAACAACACATAAAAACACATTCCATACAAATGACATAAGACAACATTAGACTTAGACAACACTTCTTAGACTTAGACAACACTTTTAATTTATGTCGCTCAAATAACAAAAGTTTATTGATTTAGGACCTCGAAAAATAGATTTGAACCATTTACCAATTCATAAAGGACAAATATTATGCATTATTTATATTGTTTGCTTTTAAACCTGCTCTTGAGTGTCTTCATTTTGACGTCTCATGTTTTAGAACTAAAAATAAAATGCTTTTATAAAGAAAAACATTACTTTAACTCTGTGTTGGGAGATACCATTTTGACTTAGCTGTGGCTCCATCTGCTGGCTGTAGAGGCAATTACACATTAATTTGACAGGAAATGTTCAGAGCGAGTCTGGCCATGATTTAAAGACTTAAAACAGCAAAGCATATTGGGATAAATGACGTCAGCATCATCTACGTCACACGTCGAAGGAGAACGAAAGGATTTACAAACCAGCGTCAAAGAAACAGGAATCAAACTAATGCTGCTCCAGGTGTCTTTCTGACGACGGAACTTTTTAGGGCTGAAACCTTTAGTCGTTTAGTCCAGTGGTTCCCAACCTTTTTTGTCTCGAGTACCTCCACAAGCTTTGTCTCACACTCAGAGTTCCCCTTAACTTGAGTTTCAGGCAAATAATTGGGTTTATTTGTCGAATATAGTCAGTTATTACTACTATATTTTTTGTTTTTATTATATTTATGGTCCAAAATACGCCAAAAAGATTCAAAATGTACAACTAATTACACTTTTTATTCAGATACATGTACATTTCATCTTCATTTAAAACCTGAAACCATTCCAAGTACCCCCTGGTAATACTTCACGTACCCCTTGGGGTCCCCGTACCCCTGGTTGGGAAACACTGGTTTAGTCGATTAATCGGTCGATGGTGTCTTAGTCAACCAACATTTTTATTAGTCGACCAATTATTTTATTTATATTTAAAGGCAAAAACAGCAAACTCGGGAAGATATGGCGTCAGTTTGATGAAGATTTTTGAGTCCAACATATAAATACAGTTTCCTGGCACTTTTCCGTAAAAATTGTTGCTTTGGCATGAATTCCTGTGCAGTTGAGTTTGAGACAGATACGTGGAAATACTTCATCGTTTTGACATATTCTTGACACACCCCCTTTTATTCGATTCATCGGTTGAAAGGGCAGGTCTCTAGTCGACCAAGAATTTCTTTAGTCGACTTCAGCCCCAGAACAATGTTAGAACATGGATAGCTCAAAAAAATACCTTTTTGCATAATATTTGTCCTATAAATAAGTTATTGTATGTGTTGTATTGTCAATTTCTCGTATTCAGCCTTTCCAAATGTACAGTTTTCATTTTTATTCAAATTCATAAAACATCTGTATTTCTCAAACAGGCAGAAACTTCATCTAACATTTATCTGGCTTGAAAAAAAATTCTGAAACGTTTAGTCATTTACACTTTATGAGAGAAAGAGGCTGGAGTTTCAGCATTTGGGAAAAGTATGTAAAACAAATATGGACATTTTAAGATGTTGAATGATTTATTGTGCATTTTAGTTGTTTTAAATATTAAACTTGATCTATTTGTGACACACTGTCGGCCCCAAAAAGTGGAAATACAGGTCACACTCTAATGTCTGGTTGGAGCCTTTAGTTCAGCTCAGATTCAACGTCTGCACAAGTTTAATTCATGTGCCTTCCATCAGGTGCCACAAGGGGGCAGCAGTGACTTTAGTGCAAACTGTCATTGTTTTGTTGAGCAAGACACTTCACACACTTTGCCTCCAGTGTTCAGTGAGAGTGTGTTTGTGAGAGAGAGTGGAACATGGATGTAAATTATAAGATCAGATAATACACCTTTATTTGTCCCATGATGGGGAAATTCCAGTGTTGCAACACAGGAAAAACAGAAACATGCAATTAAAAAAAAAGAATTAAAATAGACTTAAATCTAACTGACTATGACATAATGTGACAGAATAAATACCATATAAATAACAGTTTGTGCCTTAAGAGCATTAGGCTATGTCTGTGCACATGGATAGAATAAATGACGTGTGACTTCAGCAGTGGATTTAGGGATGTTGCGGTCCAGCTTTTTCAGATCCAGTGCCGATTTCGACGCTTGAGCTTTGCCGATATCAGCCGATACCTGATATCAACCTCTGCAGAGACAGAAAACTTCTTAAAACAAGAATAGCACATGACAAAACTGATCCAAAAGTGCAGCTGTTCTTTATTCTTGAACTAACGACAACTTTATGAAACAAAACCTCAAACATCATGATGTTCTGGACCAACAAGGGCCTGGAAATGTCTCAATTAATCAATTTAAAGTCCAATCGATATTCTAAAGCCGATATCCGATTCATCAAATCTTTCTGTATCGACACTGAACCCTAATAGTGATTGCACCAGAGATGATTACATTACAGCACTCATCCCACGACTTCAATGTTTAAATTGACCGTTCCGTTGTTATTTTTTGTACTGTTTTTGCTGCGTGTCTTGAAACATTTGCGTGTGTTTTTGTTTTCAGAGTCGATGCTGTATTTGGACGGAAAGAGACACTTCAACCAAACCATTCACTGAAGTCCACCGCCTTCCAAGAAAACGACCCACGAACAATCTATTTACGCAACGTTTGAACCAAAGTTTACAGCAGTCTATGGAACACACCCTCCGCTAATGTTGGCTTATTAGAATCTGAGAAAATATGACACAATAAATTAAACTAAGAAGGATTTATGTCTAAAAACTGCACAACTATTGGAAATTACATCAAATGAAAACCAAACGGAGAAAAAACGAGACAAAAACAAGGCCATTTTTAGACTGAAAAAGAAAAATAATGGATAAAATCTGCCTTTTTTAACAGTAAAATTACGTACATTTAGGTTGTTGCGATACAGATAGTTTTGTGATACGTTGTGCAGCCTTGAATAAAAACTAAATAAGTGTGTTGTATGTACTCTCTAGTATAGATTCAAAGTCCTGGTTTAGTCCATCATTAACTTGGAAACAGAATTTTACCCACAGCTTTTTAAAATGACTTTAGAAACAATATCAGCAGAGGGCACTTTAAGTTTTTTATTTCAACAATTCATGCAAATGTCATAGTATTATCTTGTTATAACTGACTTTTATATCATATTCCAGCTTCTGTTACTGCCTTTTATATCATTTACTTTGCTGCATGCTTGGGATTATGTTACAGGGTTATGTTTCACAGTCTATGCGCACAAAACGCTTAAAGTGCCTCTGACAGGTTGAATTACTCATTTTACAAAAAGAAGATAACTGTATTTAAGATTAAGCAAAAACAAATTGCAATTTTTGCCCCTGATTGGCCATTTTTAGGCTTAAAAATGTACTTCCTGGTTGTAAAGTATGACATCACGCCCTGAAATTCTGCAACCGTGTCAAAATCCATAAATTCGTTTTTTGACAAATAAAAATGTATGAGAACAGCTTTATTTTGTTGAAATAATGTTTAAAGGATCAAAAAAATGCGCTTGTCATGTGTAAATTGTCTTGAATGGAGTCTCCCCGCTGTGATGTCATCATGTTTTGGATCTCTGGTCTACTTCCTGTCAATTTTTTCAACATATTTTTCAACTTTTTTACATAAACTAGTGCTTGATTGGTTTTAAACTATCATTCATGTTCAAAATGGGTGTTTTCCCTCTAAATTAAGTCAAAATTGGAAGATCCTAAAAACCTGTCATATGCACTGAAGGTCCAAAAGAGGCAGCTTTAATGCTTTAGACGAGGGAGTGGCACTTTACAGCCTTATTATAGTCACTGCAATAAAAGACTTTATTTATACAAAACTAAACCTCTGCGTTGTGTTTGAACTCCATGTTAAAAGCTTATCCAGGCTTTTTAAAACAAAGAAAAGAACAACTTTAAGTAAATATATTAAATAGTAAATATATTAATCTCTCTCCGAGTGTGCTGTATTAGTTTAATTTACTGAATTACATTTGCTTCTATCTCTTTATGAACAAATTATACTTTCTTCTGAAGTAACAGAATTGGATGACACAAGAAGTAGTAAAAGCTTTATGTTACCAAAGAGAAATTATTTTAACATTTAATTTTTTGAGATTTTTATTTTTCGTTCTGAATTTCATGATGTTTGTTATAGATTTTTTAAATTTTTTTTTTAACTTGATTAAATATATGATATATATTTCACATGTTCTGGAGCTTTTTTATCAGATGGTGGACAAAGAAGAGGTTATTAAATTAAAGGGGTTTAAAGAATTCGTAATTTCATTCCGTTAACAAATGATAATTCGTCTGTGATTGTCTTGTCAAAATAAAACGTCCTTCCGCCGCCCTGCTCCACACTTCCGGTCTGTCCGCGCTCACTTCCGCCGCCTTCACGCCGCTCTCCGCGGGCAGAGCATCCTCGTCCTCCGTCACACCTGCTCCAGAGCCCCGGCTCTCCTCCGCCCGAACCTCCGCTCTTCCGCTCGGTCTGCGTCACTCGGGCCTACGGGACTCTGCTGCGGGGCTTTTCGCTGGGATTTGACCGCTCTTTTCGGCTCTTTTCGGCCCGGTTCGGCTCTTTTCGGCTCGGCTCGTGAGCAGCAGCGGAGATGAACCCGCCGTGCGCGCGCTGTGGGAAAACCGTTTATCCCACGGAGAAAGTCAACTGTCTGGATAAGGTCAGCACTTTACCCGCTCCAAACACACCCAAAACAACACCAAACCGGCAAACTACGGCACAAATGCGTGGATAAACCATGGAGTGTGACATCTGCCCGGCTTTGGCTCATTTTAGTCCCATTTAACGTTTGGAATAAAGTTTTAAATAAAGTTGCGCAGATGTAACGGTCAAGATATACCTTTATTCCACGAAAAAAAGTCAGATTACGCGCACAAAACTGCACAAAAATATCCTCTAATAATACAGATAACGTCAGAAATCTTTGAATAAACGGTGTAGTATAAAATGTGCCTGATTTTGGCTTAATTTTGGTCAAATTTAAACGTTTGGAATGAAGTTGCGCAGACGTAACGGTCAAGGCTTAACGTTACATTTATACCACGGAGGAAGTCAGTTATTTCACAGTTTTTACACATAAAATTACACAAAAACAACACTATATACTATGAAATTTGCCGGGCTTTGGCTAATTTCAGTCGTATTTGACGTTTTGAATAAAGTTTTAAATAAAGTAACGGTCAAGATTTACATTTGTTCCACTAAAAAAATCAGTTATTTCACAGTTTACACGCACAAAATTACACAAAAACAACACTAATCTGTCAAATAACGTTATAAATCTTTGGATAAACAATTTACCATGAAATTTGCCTGACTTTGGGTAATTTTAGTCGTATTTACACATACACATACGGAAGAAGTCAGTTTTTTAACACTTTTTACTCACAAAATTACACAAAAACAACACTAATCTTTGAAATAACATTATAAATCTTTGGATAATTTGCCCATTTTTAGCTAATTTTATTTGTATTTAACGTTTTGAACAAAGTTTTAAATCAAGTTGCGCAGATGTAACGATCAAGATTTACATTTATTCTACGTTATTTTACAGTTTACGCGCAAAAAATTACACAAAAATAACACTAATAATTCAAATAACGTTATAAATCTTTGGATAAACAGCGTAGTATGACATTTGCTTGATTTTGACTCCGTTTTAGTTGAATTTAACGTTTTGATAAAGTTTTAAAAAGTTGCACAGATGTAACAGTCAGAAACAGGGTCAAGATTCACCTTTATTCCACGGAGAAAGTCTGTTACTTTGCAGTTTACACACAAAAGAACACCAAAATAAATGTTTCAAATAACGTTTAAACATATTTTGATACAGATCACTGTCAAAAAACATTACAAAATACTGAAAAGGTAGCGAAAGCCAAGTATTTTACAGTTTATACGCACAAAACTGCACTAAAATAACACTAATCTTTCAAATAACATTATAAATCTCGGAATAAACCATGCAGTGTGAAATTGGCCTGATTTGGCTTGTTTGTAGTCGTATTCAACAAGACTACGCCAAACTACATCTTACAAAGAATGTTATAAATATATTTTGATAAACGTTGTTGTATTTAATGTTTGCAATAAAGTCCAAAATAATGTTGAGCAGATGTAGTGAACAATCAAACGTTAGAAAACACATCATTATCAGGATTAATACCTTTCCCACAGAGAAATCAGTTGTTTTACTGCTAGTCACTTCTGGTAAATACATTTATCGATATTTAGTGTTAGAATACTTTTGAATTAATGCAAAGTTTAGTATTTGGCGTCTTAAAATCTTCTTTAATTTAAAATTGGGCGAAATGAACATTCTGTTAGGTGTGTGTGTCTCAAAACTACACGAAAATAACATCATCTTTCAGATAACGTTATAAATCTTTGATTGGCTCGTGTAATATGACATTTTCCTGGTTAAGGCTTATTTTATTTAATGTTCACCATAAAGTTTAAAATCTCTCTGACAGGTTCGACGACACATTTCACTAAAACGTAAAACATGATTCTATTTAAGATTTGACTAAACATTTTGCCCATTTATCCCCAGTTTGACAGTTTTCGTAATGTTTATTGACCTTATTCTGCCCCGCCCACTTTTGCAGTTTTTTGCACTTTTGTTGTAAACGCACTTCCGTTTGACAAGAACTCCGTTAAAGCTAATGACGAACGAGGGAAAAGTCTTGCTGCTAAAATGTTACATAAAGTAGATTGATTTGTGTAAAATGTTTAATGAACACGAGCAACAACAAGTCAACAACGCAACAATTTCCTGGTCAGTCTGAAAACGGCTTTTTAGTCCATGTAGAACTTATTTTCTGTTGAGCTTGTCTGCTCCAAAACTAATTCAACGGAAACAAGACGACGGCGCGTACGGCAGCTTCCGGAATAAGGTGAATAGTTGTACTTCCTGGTTGGACATGAGAAGCAAATATTACATAATTAGAGGTGATTCTACAACTGTTACCATAGCAACATTTTCAAATAAGGGCCAAAACTCATATAAGTGACACAATAGTTATGATTGTACAAATAATAACACCCAAAAACAACTTTATTTTGTTGAATGACACTTAAAGGATCAAAAACCTGTGTCAGTTGTGTGTAAATTGTATTTGTATTCTCAATGGCGTGTCGCTTTTTGATGACATCACAGAGGGATTCTGTTTTAGAACTCAGTCACTTGCTGTAATTTTAAACTTTTATTGTTCTAAATTTCTTCACAAACTGCAACTTCACAGGTTCAAAGCTATTGTAAATAATTGCCACAGGTGCCCTCCCACCAGACAAGTTATAATTAGAACATTTTGAGAACCTGAAATATAGACTTTAAAATAAAGTTAGCAGGTGTAACATTCAAACGTTTTTCAGATTTATTCCACAGAGTTATTTTACAGTTTAAACGCACAAAACGACAGTAAAATAACCCAAATGTTCAAATACCTGCTGCCGGCACCCGCTCCTGTCAGGACAGGACGGACCAGACAGGACCGGACAGGACCGGACAGACGCTGGGACAGCAAGAGCCACAGGGGGGCGCTGGAGGAGGAAATGTCCTTAGGCACTTCCCCCACATGGCCCAGTGTGAGAGGGGTGTGTGTGGACAGTTGGTGGGAGGGGCTGACGGCACACACTGGCAGGCTTGCTTCTGTCAGTCTGCCCCGGGACAGCTGTGGCCACAACACTGTCATTATTATAACGTTTTAAATCTTTGGATAAAGTTTTAAATCTTTGGATGAATGAATTGTAGCGGTCAAACGTCAAGCTTTTTAAAACATAGTCATTTTTTTGTTGTTTTGTTTTTTCAAATTTTCACACAAAACACAGAACTAGACCAGAGAACAGAAAACAACAATTAAACTAAAATAAAACAGCACCGAACATTTAATGAAACAAAAATTACGGCACAACCAAATTATCATCCCATTTAGTCCAAAGTCTCTCAAATGGGTCCATTTTCTAATTAAATTCAAACGTAATCATTAGTCATTTGTAAATGTGATTAGAACTCCTGATGGACTGTTTAAATGTCATCAGAATGTTGAAAATTCCAGAGTGGAGGCGAAATGAAGTCGACTTTGACACATTTCCAGCAATTAAACTGACACCAGATCTAAATCTTAACGGTTTTAAGTCTTTATAAGAAAAAAATAAGCCACCGTTTTGAATTTCTGGCTTACAAATGTCTGTTAGTTTCCTTTGCTTTTATTTTTTTGTCCTAAATGTAAATGACTTTAGTCGACACAAATAGAAACAAACAGAATGAATCACAGCGAGTCATTAATTAAAGTCTTAGGGCCAAATGTACGAGAAGGACACTGTGTCAGGATGAACTCCAGCCTCTGAATAAACTAAAACTGACCCTTCAGAAGGAACTGGAAGGATTTACATTTTATATTTACAGATAACAGCACAAATCAGGAAAAATGCACCATTTATATTGACCCTTTAAATGTGACGTGTCAGAACGGAGGAAAAATGAAGTCAATGTTTGAATGATTGTCTCACATTAGATCTAAATTCTACTGGTTTGAAGTGTTTTTTGAATTTCCAGAGTAGAAAGGTCAGTTAGTTTGCTTTTCTGTAAAAAAAACATGGACAAAAGACAAATTTCTCGCCTTAAAATTTGTACTATAGCTTCAAAAGAATCTAATTTATGGAACAGTATCTAATATATCTGTAGATATGAAATGAAAAATGATTGTGGGCTCAACATTACTGTGAGGATTTTTCCAGTAAAACCCATAAATCTGGTTTGTTCTTCATCAAAAATGCAAAGAGTTGATGATAATTTTCTCAAACATGATGTAAAATACAATAATAAAAGTGTTTAAAGCAGCTTCCATTTGTCATATTTTGTCATATTCTGAGGTTAATCCCAGTTTCTCAGTGAAATCACATCATGTTCCACGTCACTTTTGCCTCTGTTCTGAATTGACAGTGTTTTTGTCACAGACTTTTAAGGGTCTATAATACAGTGTTTTCCACAGAGCTGGTTGGTGTCACTTCATGTTTGGTTTGGTTCAGTTCCACACTTTCAGTTCAGTCTGGTCTGATTCAGTGTCAGTTCTCGATTGAAGCGTTCACTCTTTGACTTCAGTGGCAGTGGTTAGCTCTGTGGGGGGCGGAACGGACGTCACAAACATCGTTAACGATATTCAAACGAGACTTTACAATCCGTCACAAATGTGGTTTTTGAATTGTGAAAAGAACCAAAGAAAGTGCAGAAATAGCACATTCTATTTTTTATGTTCTATTTGTTTAGTCCTGGTTCAGTCCTGGTTCTGTCCTGGTTTAGTCCTGGTTCTGTCCTGGTTTAGTCCTGATTCAGTCCTGGTTCAGTCCTGGTTTAGTCCTGGTTCAGTTCTGGTTCAGTCCTGGTTCAGTTCTGGTTCAGTTCTGCGGAGGCGTGTGAGTAATTCTGTTGCATAATTCAGATCCATTATTCATCTGCCGTCAGAGAAGGACTCAACATGACAAGAGCAAACACGGACTTGACCAGGACTGGAGCGGGACTGGACCAGGACTGGACCGGGACTGGACCGGGACTGGACCAGGACTGGACAGGGACTGGACCGGGGCTGGACAGGGACTGGACAGGGACTGGACCGGGGCTGGACAGGGACTGGACCGGGGCTGGACCGGGACTGGACAGGGACTGGACAGGGACTGGATAGGGACTGGATCAGGGCTGGACCGGGACTGGACCAGGGCTGGACAGGGACTGGACCGGGGCTGGACCGGGACTGGACCGGGGCTGGACAGGGACTGAACATGGACTGGACAGGGACTGGACCGGGGCTGGACAGGGACTGGACCGGGGCTGGACCGGGACTGGACCGGGATTGGACCGGGACTGGACCGGGACTGGACCAGGACTGGACAGGGACTGGACCGGGACTAGACCAGGGTTGGACCGGGACTGGACCAGGACTGGACTGGGACTGGACCGGGACTGGACCAGGACTGGACTGGGACTACACTGGGACTAGACCAGGGCTGGACCGGGACTAGATGTTGGAAAATCATTTATTGCGATATAACAATATTTTTTTTACTTTTCACATAATAATCTCAAATATGTTCAGGTCTAATTTATTATTTGTCTAATCTATTAATAATAATAAAATCTTAGAGACAAAACTAGACTAAATTAAGACTAATTTAGACGGAAACAGGAAAACTGTGAATAAAATCAGCCTTTTTTAACATTAGTGCTTCATGATATTGCAATATATTTAGTTTGTTGCGATAACAATTATTGCACATAAGCCAATTTTGTAATTTAAAAAAAGGTTTAATTGAACAACCAGCCTCAGGTTTAATGTGTCTGTTTCAGTTTTATCGTTCAGCTTGTGTTATTGTGACAGGAGCGCCTCGAAAGTCATAATCAACTTGAACAGGTTTAGTTTAAACCACTGGGTTTAATACAGAAACCTTCACCTGAAAAGAGCAGGTTTAAATGTGCCTGAGGTGAATGTTATGGAGCGTTAAGTACACACTGGTGCTGAGTTTAAATGTGATTATTACCATTTGTGACAGTAATAACCGTGTTATTACAGCAGCAGCTTCAGAGGGATCTGAGCACAGACTCAGGACGTGCACCTGACCTCATTATACTGCTCCTGTCTGCTCCTGTCTGCCCTTGTCTGCCCTTGTCTGCTCCTGTGTGCTCCTGTCTGCTCCTGTCTGCCCTTGTCTGCTCCTGTGTGCTCCTGTCTGCTCCTGTGTGCTCCTGTGTGCTCCTGTGTCCTCTTTGTGCTCCTGTCTGCCCTTGTCTGCTCCTGTGTGCTCCTGTCTGCTCCTGTGTGCTCCTATCTGCTCCTGTCTGCTCCTGTGTGCTCCTGTGTGCTCCTGTGTGCTCCTGTGTGCTCCTGTGTACTCCTGTCTGCTCCTGTCTGCTCCTGTCTGCTCCTGTGTACTCCTGTTGCTCCTGTCTGTTCCTGTGTGCTCCTGTGTACTCCTGTCTGCTCCTGTGTGCTCCTGTGTGCTCCTGTCTGCTCCTGTGTGCTCCTGTGTTCTCCTGTCTGCTCCTGTCTGCTCCTGTCTGCTCCTGTGTACTCCTGTGTACTCCTGTCTGCTCCTGTCTGCTCCTGTGTGCTCCTGTGTGCTCCTGTGTGCTCCTGTGTACTCCTGTCTGCTCCTGTGTGCTCCTGTGTGCTCCTGTCTGCCCTTGTCTGCTCCTGTGTGCTCCTGTGTGCTCCTGTCTGCTCCTGTCTGCTCCTGTGTGCTCCTGTGTGCTCCTGTGTGCTCCTGTGTGCTCCTGTCTGCTCCTGTCTGCTCCTGTCTGCTCCTGTGTGCTCCTGTCTGCTCCTGTCTGCTCCTGTCTGCTCCTGTGTGCTCCTGTGTACTCCTGTCTGCTCCTGTGTGCTCCTGTGTGCTCCTGTCTGCTCCTGTGTGCTCCTGTCTGCTCCTGTCTGCTCCTGTGTGCTCCTGTGTGCTCCTGTGTACTCCTGTCTGCTCCTGTCTGCTCCTGTGTGCTCCTGTCTGCTCCTGCCTGCTCCTGTCTGTTCCTGTCTGCTCCTCCTGGAGTTTGGAGTTAGATATTAATAATACATTTGACCTAAACATGTCTCTAATGTAAATGAATGGACAGGTATCAGGCTGTGATTGGCTGACAGTGACGAGCAGGTGACAGGAGGCGGGACCAGGTGTGTTTAATGAAATCAATGTTGTTTTTCAGAACTGGCACAAAGGCTGTTTCCACTGCGAGGTTTGTAAGATGACTCTGAACATGAAGAACTACAAAGGCTACGACAAGAAGCCCTACTGCAGCGCGTGAGTCCTCCCATCCATCTATCACTCAATCTCAAACATTTATTGTTTCAGTCGGGGCAAGGGTTTAGCTGTGGTTTAGTCCCGGTTCAGTCCCGGATCAGTCCTGGTTCAGTCCTGGTCCAGTCCTGCTCCAGTCCTGGTTCAGTTCTTGTGGTGGTTGGTCTATAGGTGATAAATGTGCAGTCATGGGATCTTTAATCTCCTCTGTGTGACTCCAAAGCCCCTCAGCAAAGTCCTACTGTTACGACCAGCCTACCTAGGGAGTAAGGGAAATACCAAGATTTAAAGGTCCCATAACATGCAAAATCGACTTTTCAGAGGTTTTAACCTTCCTACAGTGCTATTTGGGCCTCGTATGTTGTGCCCAAAGTGGTTTTTTGATTGATTCCCTCATGTTTTCACTAGAGAACTGTCTTTTTGTCCCCTCGGCTGAGCAGCAGGCGGGCTCATCACTAAGGATGACGCGGTGTTTAAGCCACGCCTCCAGGAAGCGCGCAGCCGCAAGAATAAAAACAGCTAATGCTAATGCTACACAGTAATTACACGATGGATACGACAGATAGAAGAGTTAGCTTGTTATTTACCAAACGGCACGTCCGTCGTCGAGGCCCTGGAGCACGTCAAACTCCAGGTCAGATCCAGGACGTAGGACTCAGCACGACGCACCGTCAGGACGAGAAAATGTTTATTCAGTGTTTGTGTATCGCTGTTTACCGGAGCACACGGCACATGCACCATCTCCACTCTAGGCTTCGTCGCGGGTTGGGCGGGGGAGGCGCGCGGGTTGGGCGGGGGAGGCAGCCTGCTCTCTGTTCGGGGGGGTCAGATCTCAGAGTGAGCCGTTTGCTTTTGCAGGAGGGGGGCCAGTCCTAGAAATGGGTGTTTTTTGTAAACTGTTATGTTATGGATATTACACAACGAGAAAATGTATCAACAAAGCCCTGAGGACAGACTGTGTGAAGGGGAAAGAGCAGAATATGGGACCTTTAATAATACATTTGAAACATGTCTCTAATGTAAATGAATGGACAGGTATCAGGCTGTGATTGGCTGACAGTGACGAGCAGGTGACAGGAGGCGGGACCAGGTGTGTTTAATGAAATCAATGTTGTTTTTCAGAACTGGCACAAAGGCTGTTTCCACTGCGAGGTTTGTAAGATGACTCTGAACATGAAGAACTACAAAGGCTACGACAAGAAGCCCTACTGCAGCGCGTGAGTCAGATGCCCTCCCATCCATCTATCACTCACTTCTGGAGAGTCATGAGAAAATTATTAAATCTCAAATATTTATTATTTCAGTCGGGGCAAGGGTTTAGCTGTGGTTTAGTCCCGGTTCAGTCCTGGTTCAGTCCTGGTTCAGTCCTGATTCAGTCCCAGATCAGTCCTGGTTCAGTCCTGGTTTAGTCCTGGTCCAGTCCTGGTTCTGTTCTTGTGGTGGTTGGTCTATAGGTGATAAATGTGCAGTCATGGGATCTTTAATCTCCTCTGTGTGACTCCAAAGCCCCTCAGCAAAGTCCTACCAGTCCCTGCTCAGTCCTGGCTCAGTCCTGGTTCAGACCTGGTTCAGTCCTTGCTCAGTCCTGGTTCAGACCTGGTTCAGTCAAGGCAAGTTTATTTATCAAGCTCCAGTCGTACACAAAGTAATTCAGTGCTTTACACAACAGGAAAAATGCTTTAAATCACAATACAATCAGATAAAATCATCTTTGTTAAATGTCCTCTACAGATCAGAGCGCAGGTCAAAGCCTTTCAGTCGCTGCTCAGCTGCTCGAGCCTGGATTTGTTCAGAGGAAAACTAACGCACACCAGAAAGTCTGACTTGAGGAGCAGATGCATTAAACATTTCAAACGAAGCACTCTCAGATTGCAGATATCCATTTTTTATTTGATAACATTTCGGCCTTATTGCCTTCGTCAGATCTTTTTGGGAGTGGAGTCACATTCTCTGCAGTTCCCTTTTCACATTAAATAAAGCTTTGTATCTTCTTTAGGCAGATTTATTCAAATATCCCCCTCTGCTTAAGAATGAAGGCTCAGCTTGATATATCCGTTTATTTTATTTATTTATTTAAAGTGGGAACAATGCATATTAATGAACATTTAAACAGATGTAAATATGTAAATATCTCGGTGAATCTGTCCCAGCAGCAGTGTCTCAGTTTGGTCTGCTCTCCTCTGACAACGGCAGGGCTCATGTTTAAAAAGACTCTTTCTAAAGTTCAATTAAAGTCCTGGTTTAGCGCTGTTTTAGTCCTGTTTTAGTTCTGTTTCAGTCTTGTTTTAGTCCTGGTTCAGTCCTGGTTCAGTCCTGGTTTAGTCCTGGTTTAGTCCTGGTTTAGACCTGGTTTAGACCTGGTTTAGACCTGGTTTAGACCTGGTTTAGACCTGGTTTAGTCCTGGTTCAGTCCTGGTTCAGTCCTGGTTCAGTCCTGGTTTAGTCCTGGTTTAGTCCTGGTTTAGTCCTGGTTTAGTCCTGGTTTAGACCTGGTTTAGACCTGGTTTAGACCTGGTTTAGACCTGGTTTAGACCTGGTTTAGTCCTGGTTCAGTCCTGGTTCAGTCCTGGTTTAGTCCTGGTTTGTGATAATTTCCACTTGAATTCTTGCTGATGTATTATTCCATTGAAGTGAATCTTGCAGCCTCATTCACAGCTTGTGTGAAGTGTGTGAGTGTGAGTGTGTGTGTGTGTGTGTGCGTGTGTGCGTGTGTGTGAGAGGGTCAGAGAGTGTGTGTGTGTGTGTCTCAGTGTGTGTGTGTCTCAGTGTGTGTGTGTGTGTGTCTGTGTGTGTGTGTGTGTGTGTGTGTGTGTGTGTGTCTCAGTGTGTGTGTGTGTGTGTGTGTGTGTGTCTCAGTGTGTGTGTCTGTCTGTGTGTGTCTGTGTGTGTGTGTGTGTGTGTCTCAGTGTGTGTGTCTCAGTGTGTGTGTGTGTGTGTGTGTGTGTGTGTGTGTGTGTGTGTGTCAGTGTGTGTGTCTCAGTGTGTGTGTCTCAGTGTGTGTGTGTTCTGTTGTTCTCTTTGTATTGGTTTTGGTCCGTGTCCCAGAATGCTTTGCTCTTACATAACAGTGGACTCCATTAGGCCTCACATGGTCTGTTTGTGCTGCTGCGTTTGTTAAAGGACACATCTTATGCAGAATGGACTTTGTGGGGCATCAGTTTGATTCTCGTTTGTTTGACGCTGGTTTGTAAATCCTCCCGTTCTCCTTCATGTGTGACGTAGATGATGATGACGTCGTTTATCCCAGAATCCTTTGCTGTTTCAAGTCTTTAAATCATGGCCAGACTCGCTCTGAACATTTCTTCTGTCTAATCACGATCACTACAACTTCATCAGATCCACTCTTTACTGCAGTGCATTGTGGGTCTATATTTACATATGTGTAATTGCCTCTACTGGCTGTATGACACTTACTGAGTGCATCCAACAAATGGCGCCTATATACAATCTAGTGAAGTTATCGCTGAAAAGATGTTCTGATGTGGATTTGCTGCAGCAGTTTTAGTGTTTAGAGGCAGAAATGATCAGAAAGAGTTTAGCGATGATCTTACGACTAAAAACAGCAAATATTCTCAGATAAATGATGTATAAAGTCTGAAAATACGTCCCGGACAGAAGGCGCTCTGCAGGAATGTGTTTGACGCTCGGAGGGAGAGGATTTTCTAATAAACATTTCTCAAAACAGCGTGAATGAAACTGAATGTTACTCCAGGTGTGTTTTTGATGAAGAACATTGTTCAGACCGCAGCGACCAACGCGACCAGTTTACATGTTAAGTCTATGGTGTCGCGCGACTAAAGCCTCCTGCCATTTTGCGGCGCGGATCCTGTGATTCTGTCGCACGGCGTGACAAGAGCGACTTTGCGGCGGCTGCAAAATCGTTTCATTCGCGCGACCGTCGCAGAAGATAAACAAAGCTGAACTTTCTGCGGCCAACGCCACAACTGCCACGGATGGCAACCAATCAGAGACCACGCTTGAGTGACGTAACTACGTATTTCATTATCCGGGAAGAAGTATGTAAACAAACCAAACGCATGATTGACCGAACAGACCTGAGCCCGCACGTGTAGAACCGTAAACTGAGTTCCGTGCAGAGGTTTAGGCAGAATAAGCGCCTGACAGGGCTTCAAGTGTTTAGTGTTCTACCTGCACCAACGGGACGTGTTCTGTACCAGACGGGCCTGTCCCTCCGCTGACGCTGGACCAATGATCCTTCTCCCTCGCTCTTTTCTTCAGCTTTTTGGGAGGGCATCCGTGGCTCTCTCTCTCTCTCTCTCTCTCTCTCTCTCTCTCCTCTGCTCCTGTAGCAGCCGCACTTTTATTCTGGTGCCGTCACATATTCTGACCACTTTATTGGAGGATGAGGAGGAAAACAACACAGTGCTGGCTGCACACCGCGCTCTTTCGCCGTGGTGCACATGTTACACACGTGACACCACACGTGCTCGTCTATGTCCTCTGAGACCGAGCCCACACGGCCCAGGTCCGTGGCCCGGCCCGACACCAGAACGGAAAATGTGGGCCCGAACGCCGCTCCCAAGAATCTAAACTCTAGCAGCAGTTTAGCTGTGCTGGTCGCGCCGCGTGACGCTGGTGGTTTTTTTTCAGCGACCAAAGCGACTGTCCTCACAATGCACAGGCGACAAACTAGGGGCGACAGGAACGATTTTGTCGCTGCGATGTGAACAGGGCTTTACAACCGGATTAAATGAGAGAAAAAGTCACTGCTGCAGGATCTGTGTGCTTTAAATTAAAACTAGTGTAATGTTCACGCCTCTAACGTTGACAAAAAAAAACCTTAAAGATACTGAACTTTTGTGGATTTTTTTTCCTGCGTTCACACTTGCACTCGTTTGGTCCCGGTTTGAGCCCAGTTTAGTTCTGACATGGACTTGGTCTGGTCCTGCTCTAGTTCTGAGTTCAGTCCTACTTTAGTCCCTCCTTTCATGTGGTGTTTGTGTGGACTGAGGCTGATACGGTGATAAATGTCATTCTCAACCCTGTGACGATCATTTTTAGTGAAATTTACACATCATGATTCTCTATTTCTCCAGCTGTCAGCTCAAACACACTCTTTTCACACTCATTTCTCCTGTTTTTAGACTTGTTAAGGCTCTGAGTGAGTGACAGCTGCAGTTAACCAATCACAGACAGAAGACACAGAGGAGTTCATTTACGTCTTAAAGGCAACAGAAAAATACGAAGTGTACATCGTGATCAAATCCAAATCGTGATCCAGCTCCAAGAAAATAGGGATTATTAATGACAAATGCACCCTCAAAAACATGAAAAACACAACTGTTCTGAACTCTTTGCTGTGGTCCTTGTATCTTCACAAATCAAATGCATTCTAATTATTCACTGCAACGTGTTTATAATTTACACAACTTTCTGAACCAGAGCGGGTTTTACCATCGCAGTAAAGCTCACATTAGCTAACATTACATTATTACATGAAAACCATCAGGAACAGGCCTTAAACACAGACAAAAACAAGACTAATCTGGGACTTAATCAGGTAAATCATGATTAAAACCTGCCGTAGTTATGATATCCATGTGTTTGCGATGTATTGTTAGGCTCTGCTCTTTATCGATCCTTGAGATTATCGTTTAGTGATAGAATAATCATTATCTGGACTATGAAACAGACTCAAACAGCTGCCATCTGCTGAGAGAAGAGGTTTATGACTCAAACAAACCAAGAATTACTTCAAAAAGACAAACAAAACATGAACAAGTCGTGTTTTTTAAATGTATAAACCTATTTTGTCAGTAAACATCCCCCATCAGGACGTCCTCTTAACTCCATCTGGTCAAATTTAGTCAAAATCTGATATTTAGTGTTCTGGACAACTTAATTTCTGATTATTTAACAGAATAAAAGCTGTGTAAATGAACGGTCCAGCTCTTGTGTGGAGTGTCTGGTGCAGCTGTGAGTGTTGGACTCTGTGTGGGAGGAACTGAGTGTGGGACGAGAAGCAGAGGCCGCTCAGAGCTGCAGGCGCCTCCTCTGAAACAGGACCTGTTTAGTCCTGGTGTAGTCCTGGTTTAGTCCTGGTGTAGTGCTGGTGTAGTCCTGGTTGAGACCTGCTTTAGTCCTGGTGTAGTCCTGGTTTAGTCCTGGTGTAGTGCTGGTGTAGTCCTGGTTGAGACCTGCTTTAGTCCTGGTGTAGTCCTGCTTTAGTCCTGGTGTAGTGCTGGTGTAGTCCTGGTGTAGACCTGGTTTAGTCCTGGTGTAGTGCTGGTGTAGTCCTGGTGTAGACCTGGTTTAGTCCTGGTGTAGTGCTGGTGTAGTCCTGGTGTAGTGCTGGTGTAGTCCTGGTGTAGTGCTGGTGTAGACCTGGTTTAGTCCTGGTTTAGTCCTGGTCTAGTCCTTGTTTAGTCCTGCTTTAGACCTGCTTTAGTCCTGATTTCGTCCTGGTGTAGACCTGGTTGAGACCTGCTTTAGTCCTGTTTTAGTCCTGGTTTAGTCCTGCTTTAGTCCATGTTTAGTCCTGGTTTAATCCTGGTTAAATCCTAGTTTAATCCTGGTTTAGTCCTAGTTTAAACCTGGTTTAGTCCTGCTTTAGTCCTGTTTTAGTCCTGATTTAGTCCTGGTTTAGTCCTGCTTCAGACCTGCTTTAGACCTGCTTTAGTCCTGGTGTAGTGCTGGTGTAGTCCTGGTTGAGACCTGCTTTAGTCCTGGTGTAGTCCTGGTTTAGTCCTGGTGTAGTCCTGCTTTAGTCCTGGTGTAGTCCTGCTTTAGTCCTGGTGTAGTGCTGGTGTAGTCCTGGTTGAGACCTGCTTTAGTCCTGGTGTAGTCCTGCTTTAGTCCTGGTGTAGTGCTGGTGTAGTCCTGGTGTAGACCTGGTTTAGTCCTGGTGTAGTGCTGGTGTAGTCCTGGTGTAGACCTGGTTTAGTCCTGGTGTAGTGCTGGTGTAGTCCTGGTGTAGTGCTGGTGTAGTCCTGGTGTAGTGCTGGTGTAGTCCTGGTTTAGTCCTGGTGTAGACCTGGTTTAGTCCTGGTTTAGTCCTGGTCTAGTCCTTGTTTAGTCCTGCTTTAGACCTGCTTTAGTCCTGATTTCGTCCTGGTGTAGACCTGGTTGAGACCTGCTTTAGTCCTGTTTTAGTCCTGGTTTAGTCCTGCTTTAGTCCATGTTTAGTCCTGGTTTAATCCTGGTTAAATCCTAGTTTAATCCTGGTTTAGTCCTAGTTTAAACCTGGTTTAGTCCTGCTTTAGTCCTGTTTTAGTCCTGATTTAGTCCTGGTTTAGTCCTGCTTCAGACCTGCTTTAGACCTGCTTTAGTCCTGGTGTAGTCCTGGTGTAGACCTGGTTGAGACCTGCTTTAGTCCTGTTTTAGTCCTGTTTTAGTCCTGGTTTAGTCCTGTTTTAGTCCTGGTTTAGTCCTGGTTTAGTCCTGCTTTAGTCCTGGTTTAGTCCTGGTTTAGTCCTGCTTTAGTCCTGGTTTAGTCCTGGTTTAGTCGAGGGCTCACAATTAGTAAATCATGTGGACCACTCATAATTTCTTTACAATCCTGTTTTTACATTTTAAAAGCTGCTAACTCTGTAGTTTAGATTCTTCTGAAAAACAGGACAAAGTTCTGGGCTTCTGTCGCTCCAGAATAAAACAACAACGAGTAGAAATTCAGACAACTTTATCAAACATCCAGCAAAATGTGATCGCACATTGGTATTTTATTATTTATACAATTCTGTTCCGTCACCTGAAGAACAGATTTAGAGCAGTTTGTGTGAAGTCCTTTGTGTTTAAATGAAGCCTTCTGTTCTTTCAGTCTCTGCTTGGTGTCGATCTTGTTTATCAGCAGATTCTTAAACTCAAAGTATTGATGGATATTGGAAATGACAAAGCAGCTCACGTCTGCTCTCTGTGAAACTGATTCAGCTCCTCTGGTCAACTCTGAGCTGCAACTAACCATTATTTTAGTGTTCAGCTGTCGAACGATCATTTCTAATCAACACTGAGGCGTTTTAAACACATTTTTAACCAAATTAAGGTTGAAATATGGGACTGGAGGCTTCTACACAGATAATATTTATGAATAAAGTGTATTCAGTTCAATGTGAAATAAACTATTCTTTTTTTTACATTTTATGGTCTTTTTTACGTGTTTTAGAGTCTTACAAGTCCAGACAAACATTACCTTCATCAGAATACGACTAGGATTATTTAATAGTCAACTCGTCAGGATTATTCTGATTATTTCTGGTACAAACTTGAGGTGAAAACATGACTCCTGTTGTGTTCCTGTCTCTAAAACGCTCTCGGAGTCGAACAGGAAGTGTGTCCCGTCTGCGCCGCTCCGTTTAACCTTTTCATATTTTCATTTCTGCTTGGCGTTTTTGACATTTTAAACAATGCAGCGCCACAATTCCAGGAAAGTCCCTTTGAATCAGGAGCTTTCAGGACAATGGGCCGAGTTTAGTCCAGACCTGAGCCCGGACCAGACCAGGAACTGAGGAAAACTCCAGGAGGAAAATCCACAAATCCACCGCAACGTTTCTATCAGCGACATGTTCATCGATTAATCGCAACTAATTGATTATAGAAATGGTTGTCACTAATTAAATAATACAGTGATCATTTTCTGGTCCATACAGACTCCAAAACATTTTCTGAGCTGAAAGAAGAGGGTTTAAAACTCAGCAGGAATGACACAAAAACACACAGGAAACATGTAAATTGTGTGTTTTTGATTAAAATACTTGTTCATCTGTAAATATTCTTCACCAGGACATCGTTAAAGGGCCTCTGAGGTTGAAATAGACATTTAACTAAAACGCAGTTAAGATAAATATATTAAAAATTTACTTCCTGGTTCTAAAGTATGACATCACACTAGGAAATAACATAGCAACCACTCTGTACATTGGCCAAAATTCATCTAATGTCACAGATTTTGTTTATTTGACAAAGAGAAATGCATGTGAACACCTTTATTTTGTTCAATCAATGTTTAAAGGGTCGAAAAAGTAGTTTATTTTGTGTAAATTATGCATAACCTTTGTCTCACAGTGTGATGTCATCAGTTTGTTTACTTCTTGTGATTGTCAACAGATTTTTCAACTTTTCTCCACAAACAGCTCCTGATTGGTGTAAAACTATAATTTATATTTACAAGAAGTATTAATGCACTGAAGAAAGTCAAAATTAGAAAATCGTAAAAACCCGTCATACGCACTTTAAGCTGCTTTATCTGGTCGTGAACTCGGGCTGTTTTAGTGAAATGTTGTTCTGGTGATTGACTGTTTGTGTCTTTAATGCAGCTGTCTGTTCAAACACACTTTTTCTCCTGATGTTTAGCCTCTGAAGCCTCTGAGCAGATGACTTTATTTACCTCTTAAAGGCCAGAGCTGCACAATTAAACCAAATCCACACAAAAACAACATTTTAATGGATGTAATTAGCAAATCACAAAGACTGAAATGTTTGAATCACAATAATTTCTTCCACAAACAACAAAATGTGTTGCTTTGATTTGAATAAAAACTGCTCACACTGTAGATTGGATTTGTACAAACAAGTTCTGAAACAAGAGACAAAAGTGCGACAAAAAGCGATAAAAAATGTGTTCAAAAGCGACAAAAACGCACCGACAAACAACAAACGTGACTCAATGCATCAAAACACGACTAAAAGGGACAACTTAAATTGACTAAGACACGTTTAAAGGTGACAAACACAACTGAACGTGACAAAAATGTGACAAAAAGCAACAAAATTATGTTTAAAATGTGAATTTGAAAAGAATCCTAAATCACAATCTAATCAGTCGCACTGGTCAGAAAAATCACAATTAGATATTTGTCCTAAATGGTGCAGCTCTGTTAAAGACAAAAGAAAAATACAAAGTGAACATGAATCGAGATAAAATATAACCATGATCTGGACCCAAGAAAATCGTGAAAATACTTTTTTGCCGTATCGACCAGACTGACTCTTAAGTGGCTCGATGTGTTTTTAAAGAGAATAAATTGTAATATCGTGCTCTAAATCTGTAAAATCTGTCCATCTGATTCACGTTCACCGTCTCATGTCATCAGAAAGTGTCTCTGGAGATGTTTGTGAGAAATACACTTTATTATAAAACCCTGTGCTTATAACGTTCACTGATATGGATTATTAAAATGATGTGATCTTCATAAAACAGTGAAAACATGTACATATGAAGGATAATTCACTCATAACAATGTAATAAACACCTGAAAATCATTGGTTCAACTTTAGTTTGTGATTTTATTAAACAGTTAATTATGCAAACAGTGCTTCTAAAAGACATTTGTGATTGTTTTCTCTTCTATTGACTCTTTCTCGCTTAATTAATGATAACGAATGATTCTGGAGCTTCATTAATGCTTGGCTTGACTCACTGTTTAGTCGCGTCATTCTTCTTGTCTTTCTTCTGCCCTCCATAATATGTCCATCCAGCTGCAAAAACAATCCACAATCTCTGAAACTCACATAAAGTTTGATACTCGCTGTTAGTTTCAGTTCATTTGAAGGTAAACATCTTAAATTTAGAGAAACTAAGCAGCAGTTTACTTTAGTATAATTGACTTCACACCAGTGGTACACAAACACATTTTTATCCACGTGTTTTTCCTCTTTTTGGTCAGTCCTTGTGTTTAACTTCTGTAGCAGTGCTGTAGTCCTCTTTTAGACCTAGTTTAGCCCTGATCCTGAAAGCCACATCTTTTCTTTGGTGTTTTTTCTTTATGTGATGTTTAAAAAAGTGCCAACACATTGGACAGAGTCTGGTTTAAATGTCTGGCTTCATTTTGTCGACAAAACAGAAACAGAAACACGCACAGAAGGGATTTGGTACTTCTTTGAGTGTTTAGTATTTGAGTAAACTGGATCTGACTGAAAACTGGTCAAAAATGTGTCCTAATACTTTGGAGTTTGAATTGAACAGAACAATAAAGCACTCTTGGAGCGGATTGAACAGTTGTGTCTCTTTTGTGGTTTGTGTTTTCAGACATTATCCAAAGACGTCCTTCACCATCGTCACAGACACTCCAGAGAACCTCCGACTGAAGCAGCAGAGCGAGCTACAGAGCCAGGTCTGAACCAGGTCTAAACCAGGACTGAACCAGGACTGAACCAGGACTGAACCAGGACTGAACCAGGACTGAAGCAGGACTGAACCAGGACTGAGACAGGACTGAACCAGGACTGAACCAGGACTGAACCAGGACTGAACCAGGACTGAAGCAGGACTGAACCAGGACTGAACCAGGACTGAACCAGGACTGAAGCAGGACTGAACCAGGACTGAACCAGGACTGAGACAGGACTGAACCAGGACTGAACCAGGACTGAACCAGGACTGAACCAGGACTGAACCAGGACTGAACCAGGACTGAGACAGGACTGAACCAGGACTGAACCAGGACTGAACCAGGACTGAACCAGGACTGAACCAGGACTGAACCAGGACTGAACCAGGACTGAACCAGGACTGAACCAGAACAGAACCAGAACCAGGACTGAGACAGGACTGAACCAAGACTGAACCAGGATAGAACCAGGACTGAACCAGGACTGAACTAGGACTGAGACAGGACTGAACCAGGACTGAACCAGGACTGAACCAGGACTGAACCAGGACTGAACCAGGACTGAACCAGGACTGAACCAGGACTGAACCAGGACTGAGACAGGACTGAACCAGGTCTGAACCAGGACTGAGACAGGACTGAACCAGGACTAAACCAGGACTGAACCAGGACTGAACCAGGACTGAGACAGGACTGAACCAGGACTGAAACAGGACTGAACCAGGACTGAACCAGGACTGAGACAGGTCTGAACCAGGACTGAACCAGGACTAAACCAGGACTGAGACAGGACTGAACCAGGACTGAGACAGGACTGAACCAGGACTGAACCAGGACTAAACCAGGACTAAACCAGGACTGAGACAGGACTGAACCAGGACTGAACCAGGACTTAACCAGGACTGAACCAGGACTGAACCAGGACTGAACCAGGACTGAGACAGGACTGAACCAGGACTAAACCAGGACTGAACCAGGACTGAACCAGGACTGAAGCAGGACTGAACCAGGACTGAACCAGGACTAAACCAGGACTAAACCAGGACTGAAGCAGGACTGAACCAGGACTGAGACAGGACTGAACCAGGACTGAACCAGGACTGAACCAGGTCTGAGACAGGACTGAACCAGGACTAAACCAGGACTGAACCAGGACTGAGACAGGACTGAACCAGGACTAAACCAGGACTGAACCAGGACTGAGACAGGACTGAACCAGGACTGAACCAGGACTGAGACAGGACTGAGACAGGACTGAACCAGGACTGAACCAGGACTAAACCAGGACTGAACCAGGACTGAGACAGGACTGAACAGGACTGAACCAGGACTGAGACAGGACTGAACCAGGACTGAACCAGGACTGAGACCAGACTGAACGAGGTCTGAACCAGGTCTGAACCAGGACTGAACCAGGACTGAGACAGGACTGAACCAGGACTGAACCAGGACTGAACCAGGACTGAGACAGGACAGAACCAGGACTGAACCAGGACTGAACTAGGACTGAGACAGGACTGAACCAGGACTGAACCAGGACTGAGACAGGACTGAACCAGGACTGAACCAGGACTGAACCAGGACTGAACCAGGACTGAACCAGGACTGAGACAGGACTGAACCAGGTCTGAACCAGGACTGAGACAGGACTGAACCAGGACTAAACCAGGACTGAACCAGGACTGAACCAGGACTGAGACAGGACTGAACCAGGACTGAGACAGGACTGAACCAGGACTGAACCAGGACTTAACCAGGACTGAGACAGGACTGAACCAGGACTGAGACAGGACTGAACCAGGACTGAACCAGGACTAAACCAGGACTAAACCAGGACTGAGACAGGACTGAACCAGGACTGAACCAGGACTAAACCAGGACTGAACCAGGACTGAACCAGGACTGAACCAGGACTGAGACAGGACTGAACCAGGACTAAACCAGGACTGAACCAGGACTGAACCAGGACTGAAGCAGGACTGAACCAGGACTGAACCAGGACTAAACCAGGACTAAACCAGGACTGAAGCAGGACTGAACCAGGACTGAGACAGGACTGAACCAGGACTGAACCAGGACTGAGACAGGACTGAACCAGGACTGAACCAGGTCTGAGACAGGACTGAACCAGGACTAAACCAGGACTGAACCAGGACTGAGACAGGACTGAACCAGGACTAAACCAGGACTGAACCAGGACTAAACCAGGACTGAACCAGGACTGAGACAGGACTGAACCAGGACTGAACCAGGACTGAACCAGGACTGAGACAGGACTGATACAGGACTGAACCAGGACTGAACCAGGACTGAACCAGGACTGAACCAGGTCTGAGACAGGACTGAACCAGGACTAAACCAGGACTGAACCAGGACTGATACAGGACTGAACCAGGACTAAACCAGGACTAAACCAGGACTGAACCAGGACTGAGACAGGACTGAACCAGGACTGAACCAGGACTGAGACCAGACTGAACGAGGTCTGAACCAGGTCTGAACCAGGACTGAGACAGGACTGAACCAGGACTAAACCAGGACTGAACCAGGACTAAACCAGGACTGAACCAGGACTGAGACAGGACTGAACCAGGACTAAACCAGGACTAAACCAGGACTGAACCAGGACTGAGACAGGACTGAACCAGGACTGAACCAGGACTGAGACCAGACTGAACGAGGTCTGAACCAGGTCTGAACCAGGACTGAACCAGGACTGAGACAGGACTGAACCAGGACTGAACCAGGACTGAACCAGGACTGAACCAGGTCTAAACCAGGACTAAACCAGGACTAAACCAGGACTGAACCAGGACTGAACCAGGACTAAACCAGGACTGAGACAGGACTTAACCAGGACTGAACCAGGACTGAACCAGGACTTAACCAGGACTGAGACAGGACTGAGACAGGACTGAACCAGGACTGAACCAGGACTGAACCAGGACTGAAACAGGACTAAACCAGGACTAAACCAGGACTAAACCAGGTCTGAAACAGGTCTGAACCAGGACTGAACCAGGACTGAACCAGGACTGAGACAGGACTGAACCAGGACTAAACCAGGACTGAGACAGGACTGAGACAGGACTGAACCAGGACTGAACCAGGACTAAACCAGGACTGAGACAGGACTGAACCAGGACTGAACCAGGACTGAGACAGGACTGAACCAGGACTAAACCAGGACTGAGACAGGACTGAACCAGGACTGAACCAGGTCTGAACCAGGACTGAACCAGGACTGAACCAGGACTGAACCAGGACTAAACCAGGACTGAGACAGGACTGAACCAGGACTGAACCAGGTCTGAACCAGGACTGAACCAGGACTGAACCAGGACTAAACCAGGACTGAGACAGGACTGAACCAGGACTGAACCAGGTCTGAACCAGGACTGAACCAGGACTGATCATATTGTGTCCTGTTTATAAAATGTGTTTTGGTGCTCGCTGTAGAGTCTGTTTTCGCGCTCGTTCCTGCACATGTTTGTAGTTGTCGTTTCTCTTGTGTCTGGGAGAGTTTCCTCTGAGCTCCAGTTTGTACCATTAACACAAAACATGCACCAGCCGTAAAATCCTCCAACTAAAGTCCTGACCAAGACTAGCACAAAGATAAACTAATCTAAACCCACACCAGGACTCATCCAGGACCCCTCAGACCTAAATGAGAGCAGGCCTGGCCCAGGTCTGCTCCAGGCCCGGCCCAGGACCACACAGTGACAGCTGTCGTCTCAGCGGGTTCTGCTGCAGCTCCGGCCTCCGTCTCCTCCATTTATAAACCGTCTCAGCCCCGATCCTGGCCCACTTCTGAACCTCTCTTTAGATCTGACCTCACTACTTCCCTCACTATAATTTTTATTTATGACAATTTACTTTAAGTCATGTTTGGACTGGCCCTCTGCAGAAAGGCTCATCAAAGAGCGCTTTGGACGGTTCTTGTCCTGTGTTTCCTGCTCAGGTTCCACATCGTCACTCAAACATAACTCATGTTTATTCCTAAATCAAATCTAAATCCTCCTAAATTACACTTTTTAATCCTGAGGTCGATGTCAGAGATTCACAAAAAGACATTTAGTAATTCCAAGTTTGTGTCTGCGAGATGTGGATAAAAGTTACAGTCAACAGGAAACTACTTTCTGTTTGTCCTCATCTTTTTCTGCTTTTATTTCTGCAAAGACTCGCCGCGTTTGAACCTCTTTATGTCCCGCATTTGGATCATGTTGATGATTATGACCTGGAAATATCAGATTTTGGGTCTTGACAAAGTGATAAACAGGAAACAGCTGATGCTAACGTGCTTTGCTAGCTTTGTTTTGCTAACGGCTCAACATATCGTTAGCTTCAGTGGAAATAAAGTGCTTTATCCCAAAATCAAGTCAGAGCTTGGTGAGAAATTATTCTATTCTGTTTCTGTTTGCTTGATGGTTCTTGATTAGATGCTTCAGTTACAGTTCATCGCTCCAAGTCTATTTTATTCTTCACTTTATGCATTTATCTTGTTACTATTTTATTCCTTGTTTTATGTTGCGCTTTACGCCAAAACAAGTTCCTATGTTTGTGAATTTTGATCACTGACAGCGGCAATAAACCGATTCTGATTCAGTTACGACAGTGAGACACTTTAGACCCGCCCCGCTCCAAACAGAACCAGTGGAAACATGACTTTAAATGTTCCTGGTGATAAATGACTTGTCTGCGTTTTTGTACCTTGCATTTATTGTCTTTACATCACAGGAAGTCCAGTCCCATCATATTATTCCTGAAATATAAGTCATGTGAGGAAGATAACATGGACCCAGTTGCTCTGAAACTATTCTCCAGTTTCATAAACACAAGATTTAGACGAGTATTTAAATTGAGTAATAAATAATTCTTGGTCTTTGGCTCCTGAAAGGTCAGTGCAACCGCCACAAAGAAGTTTATGAAGCGTGATCTGCTCTGACCCCATTCAAACAAACAGCCTTTACTCCAACTGTGTGTGCACCGAGCCGACAGGAGCCGACAGGGGCGAGGGTCTGCACTGACAGGAGCCGACAGGGGCAGTGATGATGATACTGTGTCATGATGAGAGGCAGAGACACTGACAAAAATAGACCCTTAAAAAGAAAATAAATACATCATAAAATACATAAACATAAATACATAGACCTGCGATGTCGATATTGTGATATTTAAATATACTTTTTGAGGCTGAAACTAACGAATGTTTTAGTCGCCACTAGTCAACAGTTATTTCTATTGTAGATTGAAACAACATTTTTAACTAAATAAATGTTAAATATTGTAAATGAAGCTTCTAGAGAGAGAATATTTATGAATTTATGAATGAAAAGTGTAGAATTGAGGAAAATCAGAAATGATCTATTCTTATTTGACATTTTTCTTTAATAATGTCACTGTCTTTGTTCTAAAAGTCTTAAAGTTTGTGTTTTAGAGTCTGTATTCACCTTATTCGGCCCCGCCCTCTTTTGCCTCTTTTTATGTCTCTGATCCGCGCTCTTGTAGTTTGACGCTAACGGTGTTTGTGCAAACAGAAACGAGGGAAAAGTCTCTTGCTAAAACATTATATAAAGTAGATTGATTTGTCTAAAATGTTTAATGAACATTTCCTGAGGCCTGAAAACGGCTTTTTACTCCGTGTAGAACTTATGTTCTTTTGTCTGCTCCATGTAAACTACAACGGAAACAAGATGGCGGCACCCACCACAACTTCTGGAATAAGGTGAATTATCCAGAGAAAATAAAAATTTTAGTTAGTATACTATTTAAGTTTATAGTCGACTTCATGATTATTCTACTGATTGTTGCAGCCCTATTTATGATGCAATAATGTCTGTTTTATTCAAATAAAAACCAACAAACACAAAAATTAAGCTAATTTAGATTGAAAAAGCTAGATTTTATCCCAAATTTTCCTTTTTCAATGGTTTAATTTTAAAAACAGAACTGAAGACTTTGCTTTTACTGCAATATATTTTGTTTGTTGTGATATCGTTATTGTGTCAAACATTGCGTTTAAACATTTATTAACCACATTTGCGAGATTCATTTTCTTCTTTCAGCTTCCAACGAGTCAGAAATGACATGAAACAAGTTCCACAAATGAATCTAAACCAGTCAACAACTCGGCAAACATAATTATTCTGATTTACTTTTAGCTGTAACTCGTCAGCGATGGTTTTGACTGATCGTCGTGGTTTGTTCTGTTTGTGGCAGGTGAAGTACAAGAAGGACTTTGAGGAGAGTAAGGGGCGTGGCTTCAGCGTGACCACGGACACGCCGGAGCTGCAGCGGCTCCGGAGGACTCAGGACGTCATCAGTAATGTATGAAAAGAGCCACGTGTGAGTGCGAGTGTGAACTAGCAGCTGCATTTAGTCCAAAACACAGACTGAAGACACGCCGTTCAGGTGAGTGGACTCTGACTTACCCTTTAATGAGACACTGCAGGGGAAAATCTTAAAGTTAAAGATATCAATGTTAAACTTCTCCTGTTGTTTAGTCACATAAATGTAAGAAAAAAATGTATTACAAGTTTATCATCATGTCATGTTTTCATGTAGAAATAAGGCAATTTATTTGTAAAAATGGCCAAAAATCCACACATTTGGGACATTTAAATCTGAAAAATGGACAGAACCAGGTTTAAATTTCTTGGTTCACATATGAGTTATAAAAATGTACAGAGGGGATTTGGATTTATTATTTAGTTTTTGAGTAAAGTAGATCTGACTGAAAATTGTCCTAAAAATTTCAAACTTCCATAAATGAGTTTCAGAGTCAGATCTTAAATCCTTGTTTGGTCTAAATGTGTTGAGTCCAGATTGTACAGTTTGTGTGGATCTACTTTAATGATCTTTAAAAATGCATTTGAAGAAAACAATGTCAGAGAAATCTATGGATGAAGTGGATTCAATGAAGAATCAAACATCAGGAGCAGATTGGACAGGGCTGTGTTTCACATCAAAGTCCAGACGTGAGAGAGAAAAGTGACAAAAAACGAAAAAAACTGAAAAATATGAGTTCTGCCTGTAGAGTCTCTTTAATATATCAAAATGTAGATATTATTGTGAATGCTATTTTGGAGATATACTAACTTTGAATTTTGAGTTTATTCTTTATAGAAAGAAATGCTGTAAAAAGAGATGATTATAAATAAAAATGGAAAAAAGTGACGTTATAAACTTTCAAATAAGAGGATAAGATGATATTTCTGCACTTTTGTGATTGATTTGGCAGACATTTCACATTTGTCTGATAATTAAACCTCAACTAATACTTTTAAAGACATGTTTTAACCAATTTCTGTTGGACTGACATAAATATAGTTATCAGGAAACTCCAAAGAAATATCATTGTAGTTTTCCTCAATCCCCAAACTCAAATCAACTCGTGAAATATCGATTATATGATATAGCCACCAGATAAAGTTAAAGTAATAAGTTTGAATGGCATTGCTTTTGGTTCATTATAAACTGGAGGCAAAATGAAGTCGACCATAACACATTTTCAATAATTAATTAATCCAATCTAAATTAGAATGGTTTTGAATGGTTCTTTATAACAAAAATAATCAACAACTTTGAATTTAAGTAAATATTTTAAATTGTTTGCTTTTCTATTACAAAATATGGAAAATAAAATGTTAAAGTATGTAATATATATGTAGATGAAATGAAAAGCTATTGTGGGCTCAACATTTCTCCAGTAAAACCTAAGATTTTTCCTTCATAAAAATGCTAATTGTATGTCATAATGTGCTTTAAATCTCCAGTAAATGCAGTAAAATCCAGTGTTAAATGTGTTTAAAGCAGCTCTGATGTCACTCACATGTGTCTGAGGCTATATTTAAAGGACCTGTATTGAATCAAATTGGATCGTTACACCTTTAACCCTGTTGTATCTGATTTTTGTTGTTGTATTGGTTTAAACTCATCCCTTTTTTCTCTTTTCACTGAGCCTTGAAGACGCCGCCCTCCTGGACGATGATCAGGTACAACACACTGTTTTACACTAGACTTTCCTGAAAAACCCCCAAACTCCTGCTTCACAAATGTTTGTCTTTGTCTTCATTTGTTTGAGATCGACTCCACAAACTTAAACTTACATAATGACACCACTTACTGAGGATGAGATTAATGTTTTAATAAAAGGATTCTGTTCAAATTCACATTTTAAACACAGTTTTGTCGCTTTTAGTTGTGTTTTTGTGCATTGAATAACGTTTGTTGTTTGTTGGCGCATTTTGTCGCTTTTTTTCCCCCCCTCACTTTTAGGTGCGGTTTTTTTTTTCTTCTTCTCACTTTTAGGTGCGTTTTTGTCACTTTAAGTCGCTTTATGGTGCATTGAGTCACGTTTGTTGTTTGTAGGCGTGTTTTCGTTGCTTTTGAGCGTGTTTTTACGCTTTTAGTCGTGGTTTTGTCAGTTTTAGTCACGTTTTTGTCGCTTTTAGTCATGTTTACTGCATTGAGTCGCGTTTGTTGTTTGTAGGTGCTCTTTTGTCGCTTTTAGTCACATTTTAGTCACGCTCAGTTGTGCTTGTCATATTTCAACACGTCTTTGTCACTTTTAGTCATGCTTTTTTAATTCGTTTTTTATTGCGTTTTGGTGCATTGAGTCACGTTTGTTGTTTGTTGGCGCATTTTGTCTTTTAGTTTTGTCTTTTAGTTTATCTTTTAGTTGTGTTTTGTTTTTGTTTTTTTAGCTTTTAGGCGCATTTTTGCCACTTTTAGTCGCTTTATGATGCATTGAGTCACGTTTGTTGTTTGAAGGTGTGTTTTTATCACTTTTAGTCATGTTTTTGTCGCTTTTAGTCATGTTTTGCTGCATTGAGTCGCGTTGGTTGCTTGTAGGTGCGCTTTTTCAGTTGTGCTTGTCATATTTCAACGCGTCTTTGTCACTTTTAGTCGCGCTTTTGACATTTTTTATTGCGTTTTGGTGCATTGAGTCACGTTTGTTGTTTTTTGGCATGTTTTATTCCGTTTTGAACGCATTTTACTGCTTTTGTCCCTTGTTTCTGAACATGTTTGTACAAATCCAAACTACAGTGTGAGCAGTTTTTACATTTTGTTGTTTGTGGAAGAAATTATTGCACTTCAAAAATTGCAGTCTTTGTGATTTGCTAATTGCAGCCGTTAAAATGTTGTTGTTGTTTTTTTGTTTGGTATAATTGTGCAGCTCTGGCCTTTGAGAGGTAAATAAAGTCATCTGCTCAGAGGTTTCAGAGGCTAAACAACAGGAGAAAAAGTGTGTTTGAACAGACAGCTGCATTAAAGACACAAACAGTCAGTCACCAGAACAACATTTCACTAAAATAACAGATTGTCACAGGGACCAGCTCTGATTGCATTTATCACCGCGTCACACACAGATCTTCTACAATCTGACAGTTACACACTGAGTTCTTCCACAGAGTTCTGATCTCCAGCTCTGTTTAAGGCCCTTGCTGCCTGAAAGCCCCACGTCACGCTCTTAAAAAGGCTTTAACACAACTCCACGGGCGTTTTAACCCGGAGTTTTATCTGCAGATTAGTGACAAAACCAGAGACCTGGAGCGAGGCTGTGAGGAGCAGGAAGGCGGTGACTTAAGCTGATTATTATTATTATTCATCTCATTCCGCCGGCCCAGTTTTACTCTTCTCGCCTACAAGAGCGAAAACTAACGACTATTTTAGACGTCGACAGTCAAACAATTATTTCTGTTGTACTTTGAGACTTTAAAAATGCATTTATAACATGATTAAGGTAAAAATATGCCGACTGAAGGGAAGATTTACGAGAAAAGTGTATAATTGATAAAAACTCATCAAGTGTCAAGAACAAGAATCCACACATGGGACTCTAATACAAATTAATTGGAAGAAAGTCCAATTCTGGGCCCCTAAGACACTGGGGCCCGGGACATTTGACCCATGTGTCCCCCGTCGACTCCCCGTTTCCTTTTGCTATTCATTTTTTTATAGTCCGCTCTCTTGGCCATCAAAGTGTTTTAGAGTCTGTAAAGTCCAGAGAACGATGAACAGTTCTTGAAATGGTCAATGAGTATTTCAGTCGTCAGCTAGTCATGATTATTAGATACAGAATAGTATTATCATGTTTTTTCTTATTTTTATTTGTAAAGTTTGTAAAGTCCACAGGAGAATTACAATAATAAAAAAAAATTATCAAGATTATTTTAGTTCACAGTTGGAGCCCGATAGACTTCTGTCACCAGGACTAAACCAGGACTAAACCAGAGCTAAACCAGAGCTAAACCAGGACTAAACCAGAGCTAAACCAGGACTAAACCAGGACTAAACCAGGACTAAACCAGGACTAAACCAGAGCTAAACCAGGACTAAACCAGAGCTAAACCAGGACTAAACCAGAGCTAAACCAGGACTAAACCAGGACTAAACCAGAGCTAAACCAGGACTAAACCAGAGCTAAACCAGAGCTAAACCAGGACTGAACCAGAGCTAAACCAGGACTAAACCAGGACTAAACCAGAGCTAAACCAGGACTGAACCAGAGCTAAACCAGGACTAAATCAGGGCTAAACCAGAGCTAAACCAGGTCAAAACCCAAACTGAACCAGGACCATACCTGGGCTATACCTGAACTAAACCAGGGCTAAACCTAAACCAGGACTAAACCAGGACTAAACCAGGACTAAACCAGAGCTAAACCAGGACTAAACCAGGAATAAACCAGGACTAAACCAGAGCTAAACCAGGACTAAACCAGGACTAAACCAGAGCTGGGTGCACGGTGGCAGAGCGGCTAGAGCTTCTGCCTCTCAATAAGGAGATCGTGGGTTCGAATCCCGCACCACCCCAACATCGTGGTTTCGAATTTTGAACCACCCTAACATCACACGATCTCTCTGGGTGGAGTCTGCATGTCCTCCCCGTGTTACCGTGGGTTCTCTCCGGGTTCTCCGGCTTCCTCCCACCGTCCAAAGACATGACTGTGTAGGTTAATTGACAACTCTAAATTGTCCCTAGTGTGTGAATGTGAGAGTGAATGGTTGTCTGTCAATGTCCTTGTCCTCTATGTCAGCCCTGCGATGAGTTGGCCACTGTCCAGGGTGTACCCCGCCTAAGGCCCAAAGTCACTGGGATAGGCTCCAGTCACCCGCGACCCCTAACGGGAATAAGCGGTAGAAAATGAATGAATGAATGAATGAATAAACCAGGACTAAACCAGAGCTAAACCAGGACTGAACCAGAGCTAAACCAGGACTAAACCAGGACTAAACCAGGACTAAACCAGGACTAAACCAGAGCTAAACCAGGACTGAACCAGAGCTAAACCAGGACTAAATCAGGGCTAAACCAGAGCTAAACCAGGTCAAAACCCAAACTGAACCAGGACCATACCTGGGCTATACCTGAACTAAACCAGGGCTAAACCTAAACCAGGACTAAACCAGGACCAAACCAGGACTAAACCAGGCTCTGATTCGTGACTGTCGGATGTAAACAAACTCAGTGGATTTGGCTCCTGCTTCGACTCACAGAGAGATTCCATCTGCTCCAACACAACAACAAGAGCCAGACCAGAGACCGGACCAGACCAGAGACCGGACCAGAGACCAGACCAGAGACCAGACCAGAGACCGGACCAGACCAGAGACCGGACTAAAACCAGACCAGAGACCGGACCAGACCAGAGACCAGACCAGACCAGAGACTGGACTATAACCAGACCAGGACCAGACCAGAGATATGAATTACCTATTGGACTAAGCTGGTATTTAAACAGATAAAACAGTCCTCAGGGTCCAAAGAGAGAGAAGAGCGCTGGCTTTTGGTTCTTACTATCTTTAAATTCTCCTGGTCCATATTTTGTTGTTCTTTAAATGTAAATCTGATCACGGCTCATGACGCTTTTGTTTCAGCAGAGTCTTCTCTCCTTCGCCTCTCGCTCTGTCATTTAACTTTAGCCGCAATGTTTGAGTTGAGAATAAAAACATCTCTGTTTTGATTTAGCGCGTTATAACTACAGGTGTTGACATGAAGATCTCAGATGCTTTTTATTACTTATTACAAAAAATATTGAAAAAACAATCATCGTAGTTATACTTTGAGGTGGTGAGTATCGATACTCATGCAAAAATATCAATACTTAAAATTTCTCTTCTGATTTTTAAATGAATTTTGTCTGCATTTTTGAAATACTTTGTTTATATTTTAGGTTTTTCTGCATACATATTTACTTTTTTTATATGTTCAAGTCCAGGTTGAAATAAAATAATCACAAACAGAATATTACATTTAATTAAAAATGCGGAGAGGATAATAAGCAAAGAGATTTACCCAAAAGTGGAGGAAACAACAGAAATTCTGACTTCTGTTTTATTAAAAGTTAGCAACAAGACAGGAAATACAAATTGATGGAGAAACGGTTGTTGTCAAGTGGCCCATCATTGCCTTGTGTTCTGGGACTGTCCCTCTGCCTCAAAACTCCTGCCATGAACACAACAAACCTTTGGATTATACTTTAGGTAGCAGGAAAAAACACAAACACCCCAAGTGTTAAGGACTGGACTGATGTTGTAATAGACAAATGGACAATGGATAAAATCACATTTGGACTTGATTTGAATAGAACTGAAAGACTTTGGAGCAATTTTCTTTAGTACTTTGTGTGCCGTAGTTTCAATTTTTTTTTCTTTTCTTCTGGATGTCTAGTCAAATTTGTATTTTTGTTTTGTTTTTTGTGCTCTCTCTGGCCTGTTCCTTTTTTTATAGATATATTTTTTGTTCAAAAATATACAAAAATATCTCTAAATGTAAAAAAAAAATCTGTATCTGATCAATATCGCGATCTTTAACATAGTATTACTTGATATAGGATCGTATCAAAAATCTGTGTTATCTCCCATCACTACAAGACAAAACATAAAACATAGAGCAAAACATTAAAAACACATACATAATAAGACAATTTATGATGAAGACAGAGACAAAAATGTCAAAAAAGAATGAACAATTTCTGATTTTCTTCAATAATACATTTTATTCATAAATATTCTCTCTCTAGAAGCTTCAGTCGACATATTTTAACCTTTATTTGGTTAAAAAATGTGTTTAAAAGTCTCAGTGTACAATATAAATATATATACATATAATATAATATACATAGATGTACATTTCTTTTAGTTTCCCAGTTTGTTTTTTTTTGTTCATTCTGCTTTGGCACAGAGACCAAGGGCACCGTGTCGATAAGGACTTAAGAGGGTCTAAATGTGGACTCGACCCAGATAAGACCCAGGACTGCACAGGTCAGACTGATCCAAACCCAAGTCCGGACCAGAGTCTGAGGCCAGCGAGACCCAAGACCAACGAGAGCCAGGATTCCACGAGAGGTTGGTTTAATCCTCTTTACCCAAACCCTGATGATGATGTTTGAGATATGATTAGATTATCTTTAGACCTGGACTGAAACTGAGCGAAATCCAAAACTAGACTTAAATCAGAACCAATACAGCAGTGTTTTTCAACCTTTTCTGAGCTGTGGCACATGCTGGGTTTAAAAGCTACCACAGCGCACCACCTACCACTAAAATATTACCAAATCAGACCATTTAGTTAAAAATATTATCTATAATGAGGCAAATAATGTCTGTGGCACTGTCTAGTTCTTTAAATTTGGTAATAGTGATGTTTTCCGTTCTTTTTTGGTGAAAATGTTGCTCAGGACTCTCCAAAAAGGTCTATTAGTTCATTAAATCCACATTTAAGAGTGTGCACTTTATACCTTATACTCTATACTTTATATTGTATTTTTTATGACCATGTTTATTTATCCTATTTTTATTGCATGCGCCTATTTCTTTCATTCCTGTCCTAAACTGTGTGTTGCTACAGTGGAATTTCCCCATTGTGGGACAAATAAAGGATCTCTTATCTTATCTTATCTTATCTTATCTTATCTTATCTTATCTTATCTTATCTTATCTTATCTTATCTTATTTGTGAATCTGTGAACTCAAACTGGACATTTTCTCAAGGCACACCTGGCACAACCTCAAGGCGCGCTAGTGTTCCCCGGCGCACTGGTTGAAAATCAAGGCAATACAGGACTGCAAGAAACGACTACAGCAAAGAAAGTGTAGACACAGGACTGCAGCAAAGCAGGATTACACAGATCTAAAACCAGATTTATGTTTAATGAGCTCAAACAAACATGTTCTGAAATATCTGGGATTCATAGTTGTTCGACGGTCTTATTTTACTGGTGACTGCTTGTGTTTGTCAGAAATATCATCAGTTCTGTGCTTCCAAAATGGTTCAGTATCAGGTTCAGTGTTGGTGTGACTTTGTCGAGAGGATGTTTGACCTTGTCTCTCGCACACGTCCACAGCTCCGAGGACATTAAACAGACTCATGAGGAAGGTTAAGGTTGAGCTGGAGCCTCTTCATCAATGTGGAGGTTTTCAAAAATACCATACAAAAATGTCATCCAAACATGGAGGGGGTCTGGGCTTCTCCCCCGGGAAATCATTAGCAAAAACTCACATTATTTCCTATATTCTCCTGCTTTTGAGTTAGTATTGAGTTCAGAAATGAAAGAAACTGTATTGCACGCTGAGGTGGCTACAAGAGCTGCACAATTTGGGAAAATATATAATTGTGACTTGTGCGATTGTGAGTAGATTTGTGATTATGTTTTAATAATGGGATTTTGTTCAGAGTTCACATTTTAAACACAACCAGGAGAAAAAACTGAAGTGACAAACTAAATGATGAATGTTTTGAGACATCCAGTGTTATAATTATTTCAAAAACAGTTTCACTCTCAACCAGGAAGCTTCTTAAGCCCTGAAACTGACAAACTAGTAAAATAATCACATGTTTCATAATGTTTTTGTCACGTTTTGTTACATTGTTGTCGCTCTTATTCGCGTTTTTGTCGCTTGTTTTGGAATGTTTTAATAAATCTAAACTATCTAATCTATGCAGAATAAAAGAGGATATTTTGTTGTGTGGATGAAATTATTGCACTTTTAAAAATACAGCCTCTGCAATTTGCTAATAGCGTCCATTCAAATGGTGTTTTCGATTCGATTCGATGCAGCTCTAGTGGACGCTACACTGTGGTCTGAAGAGAAAAGCAAAATTATCTGACGAACGATTTTTGCCAAAACGAAATCTGAAATAAAAAAAGGTTGGACGTCTGAAGTTGCTGTTCCTTGCATTGACAGGCTATTTGTTCATTTTGAATAATTCATTTCAAAGAATATGTTTCAGTTCAGTGCATATTATAGACAGAAACGAAGGAGAAAACAGATGGTCCAAATGTTTCTGACCTGTAAAAAACGTCTGCACTTTCAGGTCAGGTATGGAGCAAAACCAAACTGAAGTCAGACACGTGATGAAGAAGTCTGAGAGAAAAGTCGAATATCAACTCATCCAAGAATGCATCCAAGAACGTGTGGAGACGACAGACGAGAAGATCACGACGGAGACATGGAGCCGCAGAGGCCGAGAGGCTGAGGACGAGACAGACGAGAAGGAGAGAGGAACGAGGGGGAAGGAGGAGAAGAGCGTAAAAGAGAGAGAAGAGAAGCATGGAGGAGGCGAGGAGAGAGGAAATAAAAGACGAGAAGAGCAAGAAGGAGACGAGGGGGTTAGAGGAAATAAAAACGGAGAAAATGAGCTGGATAAGGAGAGACTAGAGAAAGATGGAGTGAACAAAGAGGGAGAAGAAGAGAGAGGAAATAAAAGAGGAGAAGAGGAACTAGAGGAGGAGAGACTAGAGAAAGATGGAGTGAACAAAGAGGGAGAAGAAGAGAGAGGAGAGAAAATAGGAGAAGGGAAACTTACAGAAGAGAATGGAGGCAACAAGGAGAGGGGAGAGGACGAGGAACTAGAGGAGGAGAGAGGAGAAGAGGAGGGAGAAAAGGAGAGAAAAGAGAAAAGGGTAGAAGAAGAAGAGATGGAACAAAAGGAGAGAGGAGACGAGGGGGAAAGTAAAGAGAGAGGAGGCGACGAAGAAGGAGGCGTTAAAAGAGAAGACGAGGAACTAGTGGAGGAGAGAGGAGACGAGGAGGAGGGAGGAACTAAAAGAGAAGGCGAGGAACGAGAGGAGGAGAGAGGAGACGACGAGGAGGGAGAGAAAAGAGAGGAGGAGGAAGCTGGAGGAGAGGATGCAGAGCTGGAAGAGCAGACAGAGGAAAGCCGGAGGAGGAAGAGGCTTGTGGGCGTCTGGGAAACGGAGGTGAGAAACTCGTGGACGAAGTCTGTAAAGTGTGAAACAGAAAAGAGTTAGATCAGATTAAACCGCTGGACTCTTCGTCTTCACATGAGGCGTTTACATTTGCTCAAACATCCTGGTCATGACAGTGTTCTGACGTTTACAACAGGAGACTCATCATGTCCCTGTTTACACCAGGAGTCTGAGCAAACAGGTTCAACTCTGACGTCCTTTTATTCAAAAAATGCTCTTCAACGTTCCATAAAATGTGTTTCTTTGCTTTTTTTGTCCATAGACCTTTTGTTTGACTCCAATTAACTTTTTACAGCGAAATGTAAAGTGTAAGTAGTTTCTCGATGTTGCTCCGACTTAGCTAGCTTGTTTGCAAACAGGCGGGGGAGATAAAGGACACTTCAACTCAACACAACAGTGAATTTTCTCAACACATGTTGAAACATGTTATTTAAGCAGAGAAAGGTCATGAGTTCAACTGCGTGTGATCCAAAGTCTGTCAGTGACAAATATGAGCTGCAGGTGGCGCTGGAAATCTGATTTTATACAACTTATTTTTCAGATGTCAGGTACAAACCAGATAGAGAGTGAGTGGTAAAGCACGTGAGAGTCAGTGGTGAGTGGTCACCGGTAAAAACTCAAAACACGGCTAAAATGTGAAAGAGCTGCTTAAGGCTGAAACAAGTTAATCAATTAATCGCAACTAATCGATTATTGAGATGATCGTCAACTAATTTAATAATCGAATAATTGTTATCTGGATTATACACAGACTTCAGAGCATGCCATGTGCTCAGAGAATAGATTTTATCACTCAGACGGATCAGAAATGACATCAAAATGACACAAAAACGTGATCTTTTTTTTTTTTTCAAATAGTTCAATAGTTCAAATAGTTCTGCAATTCAGTCACCATTGCATCTATTAATATGAGACAGAATTGAAAATGGCTAAAAATGTTCTCTTTTTATGACGTGAAAGTACGACTCTGATGCAAGATCATAAACCTGCGAGCGACTTTTCAAAAATGAAGCCTAATGTCACTATGCACCTTATTCCAGAAGTTGCCGCACGCGCCGCCGTCTTGTTTCTGTTGTATTAGTTTACATGGAGCAGACGAGCTCAACAGAAAATAAGTTCTACATGGACTAAAAAGCCGTTTTCAGACTGACCAGGAAATCGGTGCGTTGTGACTTGTTGTTGCTCGTGTTCATTAAACATTTTACACAAATCAATCTACTTTATGTAACATTTTAGCTGCAGGACTTTTCCCTCGTTCGTCATTAGCTTTAACGGAGTTCTCGTCAAACGGAAGTGTGTTTACAACAAAAGTCCAAAAAAACGGCAAAAGTGGGCGGGGCAGAATAAGGTCAATAAAGAAGCAGACTGCTTTGTTTATGAGTTTGCCACATCAGGACGTCCCAAAGCGTCCTCCTCTTAGTTTCATCTGGGTCAAAATTTAGCAAAAATCTTATATTCACGCACACTTCACATTCTAAACAACTAATCAATTAATCAACAGAACAATCACTAGACTAAACAATTAGAAAAATAGTCCTTAGTTAAAGCCCTAGAGCTGCTACAGACAGATAACAAATACACAGCACAGCAACAACGAGAAACTACTTTCACTTTACATTTTGCTGTATAAAATTTACATAAAAAGCTCCACGGACAAAAATGCAAAAAAGCAAATTTTTTCAGTTTGTGCCACTGTTGAGGAGAAGAACTTCAGTGCAAAACGTCTATAGTTTGATGATTCCTGGTGAGAAAGTTGTGAATTTCCCTGATTTGCTGTGTCGTACGTCCAGCTCCTTGGTTTCCTGTGCTGTTTGTCTGTCCATAAATCATCGCCGAACTCGTCCTGAACGTTTCTGCTGTAAACTGAGCTGTAAAAACCTTGACTTTGACATTTGTTTGTCAGTGTGGGGCAGAAGTGAAGCCTCCAGTGCCAGACCCAGGCTTCAGCCGGAGGTGCAGTCTGCAGATCAGTGAGGTGAGTCTGGACCCCAAAGTAACCAAGAAATCCACCAAGGACACACCACAAAATGAAACCAATGCCTGTGATCATTTTTAAGATGCAAAACATTTCAAATCAGGTCTCATTGTAATTATCGAATTACGTTTATTGGGTTATTTGACCTGATTTCAGTAAAAAATTGATGCATCTAATTATTATTTTAGTGTTTAGTGTCATTTCTATTCTTTTTAAACACATTTTTAACCAAATATGTGACTGAACACTGAACACTGATACACACTATTTATTAATAAAATGTAGTATTCATGAAAATCTGAAATAATTAATTATTTTTTTGACATTTTGATTTAATAATGCATGTGTTTTAGAGTCTGTTTAGTCCATAGAAACATCAAAATACCATTACTGTCAGCTAATTGTTGCAGCAGAATTAGAAAGAAGGGTTTCTAGAAATGTAGTGGAGTAAAGTACAATATTTATCACACAAACGTAGTGGAGTTTTGAGCTGTAATCGACTGAAGACAAGCCTTGTGCATCTGTTGCCTTGTTTGTGTCGAGGAAAGTAATGTAAAATCTAAAAATGTATTATTTTTTTGTCGCTGTATCGCCCGCCCACGACAAAGCTCTCAAAACTATAAAGTCTTTCTGTGATCAGATCAAATATCTGACCGAAAATGACCACAGGTAATGACATAATTTAAACAGAAAAATGCAATAAACACGTTACTAAAATGTAAAAAAGCAGAATAAACTCACAGTTCACCCCCAAAATCCTGATAAAATAATGAATCAACTAAACGACTGAAGACACATGGAAGAACATTTGTCATGGTTTTGAATTTCAAATACTGGCAAATTTCTCACCTACTCACTCTGAAAGCTTGAATTTCAAGCTGTAATTTTCGCAGTATAGATGAATTGTGTTTTTCTCTTAGTTTATTGATTTATTAAATTTCAAATCAAAAAAATATACCTTTTAAAAATCCAATGAATAGATTTTCAAGCCCTAAAATTCAACCGTCTAAATTCAGTGTGAAGTGAAATCCATTCTGAATTGAAAGTGCCTCTGACAGGTATATTTCTAATTCTGCTAAAATCTTTACATATTTTACCCCAGTTTAGTTTTTTTTATTTTTTTAGGTTTTTACTTTTACTTCCTGGTTGTAAATGATGACATCACACTGGGAAATTACCCAGAAACATCCTGTACAGAACAACAAAACTCCACTAATGTCACAGATTTTTTGATTTGACAAAGAAAAACACACGTGACACCTTTATTTTGTTGAATCAATGTTTAAAGGGTCAAAAAAGTAGTTTATTTTGTGTAAATTCTGCATAACCTTTGTCGCCCCAGTGTGATGTCATCAGTTTGTTTACTTCCTGGAATTTCCAACAGATTTTTCAACTTTTCTCCACAAACAGACACCTGATTGGTGTAGAACTATAATTTATATTTACAACAGGTATTAATACACTGAATAAAGTCAAAATTAGGAAATCATAAAAACCTGTCATACTCGCTTTAAACATTGAATTCTAAGGCTTTAAAATCAGTGCAGTGAATATTTAACAGGTGAAGTTTCCATTTTGAGTTTGTAAATTTACACATATACATTAAATATATAAGTTAAATTACACCTATACACACATTACAAAATTCAGAGGCTGAAATTTAGAATAAAAACACTTCGAACATGTTTATTCAGGATAAAAAATGAAGGCGAGACACTGCAGGCAAAACTTCAATTTTCTGTTTTTTGTTCACTTTTCTCTCTCTCGTCTGGACTTTGATGTGAAACAACAACCGTGTCCAATCTGCTCCTGATGTTTGATTCTTCATTGAATCCACTTCATTCATAGATTTCTCTGACATTGTTTTCTTCAAATGCATTTTTGTCCCTCGAGACATAAAGATCAGCCTAAAGTAGATCCACACAAACTGTACAATCTGGACTCAACAGATTTAGACCAAACAAGGATTTAAGATCGGATTCTAAACTCATTTATTACAGTTTGAAGTCAAGAAAATTTTTGCAAAATTTGAATTTTTAGGACAATTTTCCGTCAGATCTACTTTACTTAAAAACTAAATAATAAATCCAAAATCCCCTCTGTACATTTTTATAACTAATATATTACAAAATGAACCAGGAAATTTAAACCTGGTTCTGTCCATTTTTCAGATTTAAATGTCCCAAATATGTGGATTTCTTTTTTACATAAAATGTCTTATTTCTACATGAAAACATGACATGATGATACATTTTGTTTTTAGATTTATGTGACTAAACTACAGCAGAAGTTTACAAACGATATCTTTTAATTTAAGATTTTTTTCCTATTCACCTGTGGTGTTATAGTTATAGAAATTCACCAACATTTAAAATTCAAAATCTGATGAAGCAAATGATCTTCTAGACCCACAGCCTTAGCGGAGTCAAAGTGATAAACACTCGACTCAGGTAAAGCACAGATCCTCAGAAGCTGTACTTGAGTGAACTGTACTCCGTCTCTGACCTGTAAATGCGCGCGTACATTCAGAGACATATTTCTGTCGGTGTAGTTGGCGCCGCAGTAAAAATAGCCTAATTACGTAAGCAGATTTGGCTTTTATGACTCACTCTGGGCTGACACAGTTTGCATCGAGGACGTGCCGCCGCTGCTGATCACCGTTAATAATAAACCTCTCCTGTTCCAGAGCAAATACAAGGAGGACTTTGAGAAGATGAAGGGGCAGAGCCAGTTTGTGCCCGCGGCTGAGCTCCTCCACTCCCAGAACCTGCGCCCCATCGTCTCCGAGGTGTGTGCGCAGCGCTCCGGGGCGGCAGACAGGGGGCGCTTCTGTGTCTGGCACTGAACATTTACTGAATCCAAAACCATCCGAACCTCAGTGTACAGTATTTATTATGACGAGACCTTTAATGTCATCATTTACAGCTGCAGGATATTCCTAGATTGTTATTCTAACGGGCATTATATTATATTATACCTACATTTACCCCCTAAAAGTCCATGTGAAGATCTCATGTTTTTCTATTTATGACCTAGTTTGGTGGGATAGCTCCTTTGTTAAATATTTATCATAGTTTTACATCTGTGAAGTTGCAGTTTGTGAAGATTTAAAATGACAGGAGCTGAATTCCAAAACAGAATCCCTCTGTGATGTCATCAAAAGGCGACGTACCGTTGAAAATACAGACAATTTACACATTTTTCTGACGGTTTAAACCATCATTCAACAAAGTGAAGTTGTTATTGGGGATTATTATTTGTCAGATCATAACTATTGTGTGCTTTATATGGATTCTGGCCCTTCTTTACAGTTCGGTTGCTATGGTAACAGTTGTGGAATTACCTCTAACTATGTCATATTTGTGCTCATGTTAAGCAGGAAGTGACATTATAAACTTTACACAAACTGGGAACAAACAGGCAAAATGTTTAGTCAAATCTGAAATCTAATCATGTTCAATATGTTTTCGTGAAATGTACTTAAGTTTATGGCTAATTATCTAAAATATCTGACTGAAATGAGCCCTAATTCAAATTGAAGCTGCTTCTTAAACTTTGAAGTATAAACTGGACTATTTGTGAAGCTGAGACTCTTTAACTTAGCCTCAGATTCTGATTCACTGTCATTATAAGTCAGACTTCAAATTGATATAAACCTAGTCCTTGTTTTGTAAATCAAGAAAGTATCAAGTCTTTGGTGCAAGTCCAGTTCACGTCAAATCCTCTGCTCTGAGCTCCAAGTCCTTTAAGTCAAAGCAAATGATAGACAGTTCATATTTTTGCAGGAATTCTTTAAAAAAAAGTCCTGGCCACAACTAAGTAACAACTGTAGACAGAAAAGCACGAGGAGAAAGCAGGAGTCGTCTCATGTCAAAGAGCTCAGAGTCCAAGTCAAACTGCAGGTCGTAGTCCATTTAATCGAGTCTCAATCATCAAACGACGGACTCGAGTCACGACCTCCAGGTCCCACCTCTGCCAAACCTGACAGACAATAAAACTGAAGCCAAAATCACTAAAAATGAGATTTATGGACCTGTTATAAAGTAATAAAGACCTAAAGAAATGTTGTGAAATGTAGGTTTATTCTTTGAAGTACAAACTGACCCAGAATGGTTGATTTGACTGAAAATAAGTGGGTCACAGCTTTCCTTTTATGTTATAAATGCCCAGCAGTGTTCTTTTTTATCAGATGGTGGACAAAAGGGAATACATGTGTGAGTTATTGTTAGTAAAACTGAAGCACAGGACGGTTCTTGTGCTGTTTCAGAGTCAGTACAGAGCCGAGGGGCTGAAGGAGGCCGCCATGTCTCTGTACTCAGTTTTACCTGAGACGCCGGAGACCCAGAGAGCCAGAGAGACGTCAGAGCTGCAGAGCCAGGTACGGCTGCTCCTCTCAGGGCTGGGGTTGTGGGTTCGACTCTCTCTGACGCCTTTGTGTTCAGGTGAAGTACAGAGGCGGCTGGAGACAGGACAGCTCCTCGTCTCTGTTCAGTCTTCTCCCCGAAACGACAGAGACACAGTTCAACAAAGAGCTGCAGGAGCTGATCAGTGAGGTAAAAAAGACACATGTCACAGCGACAAAACAGCATTATTCATGACTTATGCTGCGCTCCAGAAAACTGAGAGGCCGGTTATGTCCCACTTCAGCCTCATGAGTGAAGATCTCAGAGTGTTCTAACTGAAATGACTCATATGTAACAACGAGGCTCATGCTAAGCCAATGTCTCGCTCTCACTCTCTCACATTAGTTGGGTCGACATAACAGAGCTTTCTCTCCAGGAGCAGTGCATTTAACACAACAGGCACAGTTTGGAGTAAACGCTCGCTCCGAGAGCTGAAGCAGGTAATCTCTGAGTGGCTCGTCCCACATTGTGAAGCCGGGCGAAACCTCAGACCGACCTGTCTGAACAGTGCAGTCCGTACTGAGCGCAAAAGTGCTTTGAACTTGATTAAAACACAGTTGGACGTACATTTGCATAAATGGAGCTGCACAGCTGCTGCTTTAAACCTGCATCTGACCAGCTCCAGTTCACACTCGCCAAAAATGAATTTCTAGCTGAGTTCAAATGTCTTAATTTTAGGATTAATCTGAATTTCAGACATTTTGACTCTAGTGAAGACTATTTATTTCATACATTATACAATACATTATTTCTTACTTCAATCCATATTATCTATCAGTGGATTAAGATACTTGTACTTATCCCATTGACAAATGTATTTTCTTATTTTAAGCAAAATAATCCTATGATCAGTCAAAAATATCTTGAAACCAGTGAAATATTCTACGTCACGTCAGCAATTCAATCTCATCGAGTCAAAATAAATCAAATCCAGATTAAAATGATCAATTCAAGCCATTTTAAGATTAGATAGATTTACATTTTAGATAATTTGGATTGAAGTAAGAAATAATGTATTGAAACAAGTCACAAACTGTTTGAAACAAGTGAAATAATCTAGTTCTCATCAAATAAATCGTCTCCACTGATCTTAATGGGTCAAAATGTCTGAAATTCAGATTAGTATCCTGAAATCAAGACATTTTAACTCATCTAGAAATTTATTTTTGCAGTGCAAGGAAGAATGATCAGTTTGAGCGTCTTTTAGTATTTAATATTTTGTTTCTTTTCCAAGCCGGGGGTGTTGCCAGTTACCAGTGTCCTGGAGCGCACCATAATACTATTAATATTAATCTAAATTGTGTAGTTTTTTATGGTGAAAGCAGCACTGTTTTCAGTTTAAACTCCATTGTGTTTGTGTTCAGAATAAATACTACGAGGAGGGTCGGCGGGAGCGGCGAACGTCTCTGTTCTCTCTGCTGCCTGAGACCAGCCAAACACAACACGCCAAGAGCCTGATGCCCTTCCAGAGCCAGGTGACTTTAACACTGTGCAGTCACATCCACTCACAGTTCAACCACCGCCTCACGGCAACAAGGTCCCGGGTTTGATCCCTAGACATTGTGGTGTGCTTATTCTCCCTGTGTCTGTGCCTTCCTACTCCTGGACCGGCTGCTTTATGGAACAAAAGGTCAAATAGAGAGAATATCACTTTAACAATAATATAAATTAGAGCTGACATAATATATTTTGGGGTTCAGTATTTATCGTATGCATTTTCTTTACACTATAACTTTTATGTGATTTTTGTGTGTTTCGTTTTGCTTTTTATTTGTAGCAGAGCATAAACTTAAACAATATTCTATTACAAACATTAGTCCATGTCTCCAGGCTGTTTAACGACCTCTTTAATAGTTTTGTTCTCGTCTGATGTTTCTCTCTGTGTTGTAGATAAAGTACTCGGAGGACGGACGGAGGAGAGCGTCTCTGTCTCTTTACTCACGTCTGTCTGACACTCCAGAGATCCAGCACGCTCTGGAGCTCACCCAGCTGCAGAGCGAGGTACTGCACCCAACAACAAGGCCACTGTTCATCTGAGCAGCGCCCCCTGCTGTTCAGAGCAAAGTTCACTCCTGTGTGATTCTCTGCTTTACTGACAGGAATCAGAATTATAGAATAGGTGTTGTTTAAGTTGTGATACTGAAAGTGTACGCAACAAATCATTTAACTCTTAAAAAAGCCAAGTTTCCTCTGGTTTTCTTTGGATGGTTCAGTCCTCTGTCTTCAATCTTTGGTCTGAGCCGTTTCTCGTGCAGATCCAGGCCCTGAGCAGGAAACACAGCCCCACATTAAAAGAATCTGTTCCAAAGTGCTCCAAAGCAAATCAGTCTGTGCTGGACCACGACTTTTGCTCTGATAAAGCTCCAGATCAGATTTACTCCTGTTGTCTTTCAGGTGAGTTATCGCCCGAAGCTGCTGGTGAAAGGAGCGCCCTCGTCGTTGTATTCTCAGCTGCCTGACACTCAGGACGTGCAGTTTGCCAAAGACATGAGCCTCCTGCACAGCCAGGTACCAGACAGGAACTCCAGTCTGTACTCAGCACACAAATAACACACAACGCACCAGGAGTGGGACCAGTATCTGACCAGCTCATGTTTGACTGGTTTGTTCCAGCGTAACTACGTGGAGCAGAGCAGGAGGAGACTGTCGCAGACTCTGTTCCATCGACTTCCTCAGACGCTCCAGACACAACACGCCCGGACCGTGGGAGAGCTGCAGAGTGAGGTGAGACCCGTGTTAGACCCAGGCAGAATAAACAGATGTGTCGCTCCAAAAACCTCAGCTAAAACGCCTTCTCCTTCTGTTTAGGTTCAGTCCTGCTTCAGACTTGTTTTTGTACCGGTTTACACGTAATATAGTCCTGGTTCAGTCCTGGTTTAGTCCTGGTTTAGTCCTTATTCAGTCCTGGTTTAGTCCTGACTCAGACCTGGTTCAGTCCTGGTTCAGTTCTGTTTTAGTCCAGTTTTAGTCCTGGTTTAGTCCTGGTTCAGTCCTGGTTTAGTCCTGATTCAGACCTGGTTCAGTCCTGGTTCAGTCCTGGTTCCATCCTGATTCTTCAGTCTTGGTTTAGTCCTGATTCAGTCCTGGTTTAGTCCTGATTCTGTAGCCCTGGTTTAGCCCTGGTTTAATCCTGGTTCAGTCCAGGTTCAGGTCTGGTTCAGTTCTGGTTCCGTTCTGGTTTAGCCCTGGTTTAGTCCTGGTTCAGTCCTGGTTTAGTCCTGGTTCTGTCCTGGCTCAGTCCTAATTCTGGTCCAAACTCTCTCCTCTTTTTCAGATGCATTACAGAGAAGCAGCTCCAAAGTCCAGTTCCAGTCTGTTCTCAGTTCTGCCTCAGACTCTGGACACGGCTCACGCCAAACTCACCTCCGAGCTCATCAGCCAGGTACAGCCTTTCACCTGTCCACCCCACCTGCCGTTCCCTCTGTATCCCCCTGGCTCTGACACTACAGTTAATCAGAATGCGTGTCTTTTCAGGTGAAGTACAAAGAAGAGAGTCTGAAGGAGATGAGGCTAAACCTGTTCTCTGTGCTGCCTCAGACTTTAGAGACACAACACGCCAAAGACGCCGACAACCTGCAGAGTGAGGTCAGACGCCTCACATACGCTCAGCCCTGTCTCAGTCCAGGCTTCTGTTTGTTTCTTATCTGTTCTGTTACGTCCAGGTGAAGTACAGGGGCAGTGTGAAGCAGCAGAACCAGAGCAGCCTGTTCCAGCGGCTGGCCCAGACGCCGCTCACTCTGAGGGCTAAAGAGCTGTCGGAGCTGCACAGCGAGGTCTGGAGCACGTTCAGAAACTAAAACATGAGCGTTTTCTTCCTCCTCCTGACGCGTCCTTGTGGTTCGCAGAGGAAGTACAGAGAGAGCGGGAAAAAAGACCTGCGCAGCCCTCTGTTCCACCTGCTGCCGGAGACTTTAGAGATGCTGCACGCTAAAGAGGCAGCAGACAAACTCAGTGAGGTAAAGACACACTAAAGAGGCAGCAGACAAATTCAGTGAGGTAAAGACACGCTAAAGAGGCAGAAAACAAACTCAGTGAGGTAAAGACACGCTAAAGAGGCAGCAGACAAACTCAGTGAGGTAAAGACACGCTAAAGAGACACAAACAAACTCAGTGAGGTAAAGACACGCTAAAGACGCACAAACAAACTCAGTGAGGTAAAGACATGCTAAAGAGACACAAACAAACTCAGTGAGGTAAAGACACGCTAAAGAGACACAAACAAACTCAGTGAGGTAAAGACACGCTAAAGAGACACAAACAAACTCAGTGAGGTAAAGACACGCTAAAGACACAAACAAACTCAGTGAGGTAAAGACACGCTAAAGAGGCAGCAGACAAACTCAGTGAGGTAAAGACACGCTAAAGAGGCAGCAGTGGGACATTTTGAAGGCCAGAATTATAAAATTCCTGAAAGAGGAAAGAGACACGTACATCCATCTCTTAGTTAAGTGTACAGAATCAAAAAGGACAGTATAAAAATTGACAGGAAAAAAATAGATAGCGTTGAAAAGATATTTTCCTGAATCGTCAGCCCTTCATCAGACGTGATCACTATTTGTCTCTTTTGTCCATCCGCATTAGAAAGTTTGGCATCTATTTTAATGTTTTATGTAAACTTTAAATCAACCAAACCCATGCAATATATGGCTCCTGTCAAACTACCTTTAAAAATAAAAATAAATAACCTCTGGTCACAGTTCACATTCGAGTTCAGATGAGAAAACTCTATTTACAGCAGACTTCTCTCCTTCAGGTTAAATACAGGCACAAGGACATGAGCTCATCTGTTTATTCAACTCTGAGCGAAACCAATGAGAGCAGCTTCGCCCGAGAGATCAGGGACGCCATCAGCGAGGTGAGGACTCAGGGTTTGTTCCTGCTGATCAGGGACTGCAGATGGAAAGTCAATATTTACCTGTAACCTGGTGTGTTCTGGTCCAGTCCTGGTCCAGTCCTGGTTCAGTCCTGGTCCAGTCCTGGTCCAGTCCTGGTTCAGTCCTGGTTCAGTCCTGGTCCAGTCCTGGTTCAGTCCTGGTTCAGTCCTGGTCCAGTCCTGGTTCAGTCCTGGTTCAGTCCTGGTCCAGTCTTGGTTCAGTCCTGGTTCAGTCCTGGTTCAGTCCTGGTTCAGTCCTGGTTCAGTCCTGGTTCAGTCCTGGATCAGTCCTGGTTCAGTCCTGTTCTTTCTGTTCTGTCTCAGGTGAAATACCGTGAGGATGGAAGGAGAGCGCTGTCCCAGAGCTTCTACTCTCAGCTTCCTCAGACCACAGACACTGAGTTCAGTCAGAGGATCTCCACACTGCAGAGCCAGGTGAGGTCCTGTGGAGGTCCTGGTCTAGCCCTTGTTAGCGATGTAAACTCCCATTTTTTAATCCAGCTTCCATAAAAAAATAAAAGTTAAAAAATGTGTAGTTTACATAGCTGTGTGGTCTTCCTTCTTTATTTAATTCTGCTTTAGACCTGGTTTGGTCCTGGATTTTGTCCAGTTCTGGTTTCTCAATTTTGAGGAGTAATGGTAAAGCTTTTTGTATTTATTTTTCAGAAAACTCTTGTACAGCAGTTGTGGTCGTATAAACTAGTGTTGGGGATATTTGTAAACCACACTCAGTGGTTGTGTTTAATGTTTGCTCTGTAGATGTCATACAGAAGGTCCATGAAGAAGGCTCCGTCTCTGTACTCGACTCTGCCTCAGACTCTGGAGACACAGCACGCTAAAGAGGCCTCTCAGCTGCTCAGCCAGGTACAGCTCCACAACAACTGCACAGAGAGACGTCATCAATATCAGACAGATTCAGCATGACCTGGTGCTAGATCTAACTTGTCTTATGTATTTTAAATGAATGATTAAAACGTCCCATATTCAGTGTTGAGTGATCTCTTGGGCTGCTGTGTGTTTCAGCTGCAGTACAGACAGAGCCCTGGTCCTGCTCTGTTCCACCTGATGCCTCAGACTCTGCAGACGACACACGCACGAGACCAGAGCGACAACATCAGTGACGTACGTAGTGTTCACTCCTGCAAAGCACCGTGCCCACTGCACCCTGAAAGATTTATAATTTAGTTCAAAGTTCTTGAGCTGCGGCTCAAAAAAGGGCAAAGATTAAACACAGAACAGTCGTGCGACCAAAGCCGAGCTGCAGTCTATATCAAATGGAATCTTGGTCTTAGAGTAAACGCTTCTCTCACTGTGTCTACCATCCATCTTTGTCTTTTTTTTTTTTTTTTTTTTTTTTTGAGTTCAGGACCATGTGCACAAACAATATTTTGTTTGTGACGTGTCTACCATCCACACGTCTCAGGCGTCAGACACCAGAGTTAGAAAAGCTGAACTGAAATTAGCGGCGTGTTGACCAATCTGGAGCTTCGTGGATTTGCACCTTTTTATTTTCTCCATATTTCCATTTAATTTACTACCTTTTACAGATGTAGAAACACCCATAAATCTTACAAGACAAATACAATTGTGCAGTGATCAGCAGGCTTTAGCCCGAGGACATTTGAACACACCCTCTGCTCCCTCTGACCTCGGCACATGTTGTGTCTTTGAGCAATGCCAAGCCTGTTTACCCCAGTGCTCAGCTGCTCTGAGTGACTCCTCTAAAGCTCTATTCACGTGGGATTAGTTTTATTTCGGGACGTCTGTAAAATTGAAATTACATCACGACCTTTGTGTTTTTTGTGAGCATTTGCACAGGAAAAGAAATGTCAGCAAGACACGCTGAAAAATGACAAGAACCTTTTTACAGACATTTTCAACATCTGCGATTCACACAGTTCTAGAAACACTAAACACTAAACACTACATAAAAAATGATTAGAATTTACCCGAGGTCCAGAGGTAAATCTAATGCCGTCTGAATGTTACTTAAAGTGTTTGTGTTTCAGGTGAAGTACAAAGAGGAGAGTCTGAGGGAGATGAGGCTGAACCTGTTCTCTGTGCTGCCTCAAACTTTAGAGACACAACACGCCAAAGACGCCGCCGACCTGCAGAGTGAGGTACTGCAGGGCCCGTCCTCCTGAACATCCCTGTGTGTCAGACTGTGCCAGATGCCCTCCCTCTCTGTTACAGGTGAAGTACAGAGGCGTCTGGAGGCAGCAGTGTTCGGAGGCTCTGTTCCATCGTTTGCCTCAGACTCTGGAGACTGAACACGCTGCTCACGCCTCGCAGATCCTCGACCAGGTGCTGCTCTCTGTTATGTTCCTCTGTAGAGCGCCCCCTACAGCTGTTTGTCTGCACGTACCTTCACCATATCCACACACAGCTGTTGAAGCGCAGATGTTTGACCTTTTTGGGTCTTAGCTTTATAAATACACAGTTTACATGACAATATTTAATAAGCCGCCCAATAGAGGTGTTTTTATCATTTTTTATATAATTTTGTAAATGTTTTGAATTTATGCAAAATTTGAATGTCACAAAAAGTGCTGATTATAAATAAAATTGAAATTAAACTCAGTTGTAAACTTTCAAATAGAAGAATAAGGTGATATTTCTGCACTTTTGTGATTCATTTGACAGACATTTCACATTTTTCTGATAATTAAACCTAATTTAAAGACACTTTTTAACACTTTTCAGTTGGACTGACATAATATCGACTGAATATTGTTATCAGGAAAAAAATGACATATACTGTTTTGTCATTATCGCTCAGCCCTAAAGCCCAGTTCTGCTGGAAAATTGTGGACCTGGCAGCACTGCTGGGCCTTTCCACATTAAACACACTTCATATTCTCTGTCAGAATAATATCACTTTGCTGGTGATATTTTTCTCACACAATTGATTATTAATTCATAAGTATTTTTTGTTCCTGTCTTACACCTCAAGAGGCTCCCCGGTATAAATAATGGATTAATAAAACTAAAAAATCAAGTTGTAGAATAGAACGGCCTCTTGAACGACACCAGGTTTACGACATTCACACTTGTCCTGTCTCTGTCCACAGCGTTTGTATCAGGCGTCGGTGAAGAAGGCTCTGGTCCGTCCTGTTTATCATCAGCTTCAGGAGACTCTGGACACTCAGCAGGCGCGCGAGCTCACACACCTCTACAGCGAGGTCAGACCAGGGCATCCGGGTTAGCACAGCAGTAGTCCTGGTCCAGTCCTGGTTCAGTCCTGGTCCAGTCCTGGTCCAGTCCTGGTTCAGGCCTGTTCTTTCTGTTCTGTCTCAGGTGAAATACCGTGAGGATGGAAGGAGAGCGCTGTCCCAGAGCTTCTACTCTCAGCTCCCTCAGACCACAGACACTGAGTTCAGTCAGAGGATCTCCACACTGCAGAGCCAGGTGAGCGCAAAGCATTGTGGGAGCTGGAGTTTACTGAATAAGCCAGTCTGTGTTCTTCATTAATGTGAAATCCTAGTTAAATAAACCATGTGTGATTAATATTAGTCATAAACACTGCAGAGTCTCAGGTCTGATCAGTCTTTATGACATAAATCCAATATTTTGAAGTTTTATGCAACTGTGTATTACAAGTGCAGTTATAAATCAAGGCAAATGAAACGTGCAATGAATGGGCAAAATGTCTTGGTTAAGCTTTGGTGACGGTTAATCAGTTAACCGTGAACTCCTCTAATCATACCTTCTTTTAATGCACTTGTTTGGGCTTTTAACCTTGTTATTATAACATTATTCTCTCGTCAAAAACACAGCTGGAGTTGTATTTAGCTTCATTCACGCTATTTTTGTTCATCTTCTCTGAGCCTCACAAATCACTCTGTTTAAATATTTCGTCAAAAGTTACATCACAAGTACAAATCTTGAGCATTTTAAAATGTGAATTAATTTATTGTAATAAATGTGTTGTTTTGCTCCATCAAAGTTTTGCCACGTATTATATAATATGCAGACTCCTTCTGGGCATTTCTGTCCAATTACGATCTTTAGCGTAACTGATGCAAAATACTGTATGTTTTCTATATGATATAATTCTTTTGACTAAACCCTTTTTCTGGTCCAAATGACTGACATAACTTGTGTGTTTGTTGTTGTGCAGGTGGAGTACAGCAGGGGGCGCCGCTGTGGCCCTTCTCTGTTCTCTTCTCTGCCTCAGACTCTGGACACGCTCCGGGCCAAGCAGCTGTCCCTCGTCCAGAGCCAGGTACAGCACAAACGGCTCTAAACCTCTGTAAATGTTCTGCTTTAACCTGGACTCTCGTACGTGGAGCAGGTGCAGTACCGGCAGCAGGGGCAGAGGGCGCTGTACTCGTCTCTGCCTCAGACCCTGGACACAGAGAGAGTCCGAGCGCTCACTCAGCTCCTCAGCCAGGTAAACTCACAAAACATGCTTCTAAACACAGTACAGTGAGGCTGGTTATAACACGTTAGTTTTGTTTTGTTTGTTTGTTTGTTCTGTTTGTCAAGGGCTTTCATTTATAAAACTTTACGTATAATTCTTACTAAAAGCGTACGTACAGACACAACACAAACTTCTTCTTCAAACTTGCATATTTCTCATCTCTCTGAGTGTTGATCTCTCTCTTTACCACCTTTGAAAGCCCAGATGTGCAAAGTTCTGAGTTTTTGGACCGGCCCACTCTTTCCTACGTAACATAGATCACAATCGTAACGTAGAAGGTCGTGTCGCATTTTTGTGCGTACGTCCTACACACTCTGTTCTTCTTCAGGTGAAGTACAAACAGGAAGTGAGTCGTCAGCCGCTGTTCCATCTGCTCCCTGAGACTCTGGAGACGGACTTCGCCAAAAACATGTCCGAGATCCAGAGTGAGGTATGGACCGTTCCTCTGGGTTTACTCAAGGAGTCAAGTGTTCAGTCCTGGTTCAGTCCTGGTTTAGTCCTGGTTTAGTCCTGGTTTAGTCCTGGTTCAGTCCTGAAACTGTAACATTGGAGTCCCACAATGCAGTGTAACTTGAACCATTACTTTTTCTTCTGTATATTAAAGGGCCTATGACAGGTTGGACTACTCGTTTAATTAAAATGTAATCAAGATAAATATATTTCAATTCCTGCTGACATCTTTACACATTTTTGCCCAGTTTAGCTATTTTTTTAGGTTTTTAATTTCACTTCCTGGTTGTAAATGATGACGTCACACTAGGAAATTACCATAGCAACCACACTGTACACTGGGCCAAAACTTCTCCGATCTTTTTTCCAATTTTTTTTCATTTGACAAAGAAAAATACACGTGAACATTTTTGTTGAATCAATGTTGAGTAGTTTATTTTGTGTAAATTATGCATAACCTTTGTCTCCCCAGTGTGATGTCATCAGTCTGTTTACTTCCTGATTACTTCCTGTAATTTTCAATATGTTTTTAAACTTTTCTCCACAAATAGCGACCAGATTGGTGTAAAACTATCATATTTACAAGAGGTATTAATACACTGAATAAAATCAAAATTAGAAAATCATAAAAACCTATCATACACACTTTAACAATCTTCCTCCTGTGGGACATTTGTCTGAGTTATTATTATATGCAGATGATACTGTGGTGTTTTATTCCCGTCCTGATTCAAACACTATCGATATGAAACTGTCTGATCTGGAGATATTTACCACTGGCTGTTTGAGAATCAAGAGTCAATGGTTCAGTCCTGGTTCAGTCCTGGTTCAGTTCAGTTATTCACTTGGTCCTGTTTTAGTGTTGGTTTATTATTGCAGTTCTTATAATGTAACCCTGGTTCTCTGAGTGAAGAGACCATGCCGCTATAGTTTTCAAAACAAACTGCCTAAACATGGCACTGGTTCAGTAAATGAGTGCATAGATACTGTCTGCCGTGTGTCACATCAGCGGGCGTGGCCTTCTGTGGGGAAAACTCCTTTGATTCAATAGAAAACCCAACTTTTTCCCTCTTCTAATATATTTACTTCTTTGAGTATTTTAAGCACAACTAATTCAAGTCAAGTCACAGCTAACGGTGTTGACCTGGAGTTTCCTCAGAAAAATAAACAAATAGACGGCGCTAGCTTTGCAGTAGCATTTAGCCTACGTTCTTAAATAAGTATACAAATGTGACCCCTTGGACCACTTTATTCTTCTCCATGTCGTTGTGTCTGTGTTTGGCACAAAAAAACGTAGGTTTGCGGGCGTTCCCTCGGACTGTATCTGTTCACTCTGAGCTCTCAAAACGTGTGATACCTCCAATACCTTGATTTTCTACCAGTGTGCCAGGGAACACTAGTGTGCCTTGAGGTGTGGCCAGGTGTGCCTTGGAAAACGTCCAATTTGGATTTACATGGAATTTAAATTAAAATTACCCTTGTGTAGTAACCTGCACAGCTTTCTACACCAAAAAAGAAAGCAAAGGGACCAGAAATGAACAAAACTTAAAAAACAGGCAGTTATTCCCCACATTATATCCCACATTTTTTTTAACTTAAAGGTCTGAATGGTAGTGTGCTGTGGTATCTTTCCAACCAAAAAACTGTGCTGTGACTCAAAAAAGGCTGAAAATCACTGCCCTAATACACATACCAGGCAGGAGTGAAGATGCACTAAACATCATATTCACCTTATTCTGGAAGTTGTCGTGGGCGCCGCCATCTTGTTTCCGTTGTATTAGTTTACATGGGACACACGAGCTCAACAAAAAATAAGTTCTACTCAGACTAAAAAGCCGTTTTCAAGCCGCCCAGGAAACTGGTGCAGTGTGACTTGTTGTTGCTCGTGTTCATTAAACATTTTACACAAATCAATCTACTTAATGTAACATTTTATCAACAAGACTTTTCCCTCGTTCGCCATTAGCTTTAACAGAGTTCTCGTTTAACGTAAGTGCTTTTACAACAGAAGCGCGCATCTGTGGCAAAAAAGGCAAAAGTGGGCGGGGCAGAATAAGGTGAATAAAGGTCAATAATGTATGCGGAACTGACGTGATGCTGGGGCTGTGCTCTCGTCATCTTTCAAAAACTGTTGTTAGACAAAATATCTTTCTGAATTTGCCTGTTCCACGTGGACAGGGCCTTCGTTCTTTACAGTTGTGACTCGGTCCTGTTGTGACTCTCGGTCCTGCTGCAGTCTGAATGATGTCTGTGTCTCAGGTTTCGTACAGAAGAGATCGGGAGGAGCAGAGCGTGAGCCTGTTCTCTGCTCTGCCTCACACTCTCAGCACACAGTTTGTGAAGGACATGGCAGAGACACACAGCCAGGTGAGGAACTCCATCGTATGTTCTGCTGTTATCTGTGAGACGCTGATAAGTGACGCCGGCAGCTCCTCGACCAATCAGAGCGCGCGGTGGGCGGGGCGTCTCATCCCTGGCTTAAATGGCTGAGTGTGAGTTTGGGCTGTTTTCAGGTGAAGTATCGACTGGAGGCGAGACAGAGGCTCCAGGACTCTCTGTTCAGAAAACTGGCCCAAACTCTGGAGATAAAACACGCCAAAGAGAGCGGCCGGCTGCACAGCGAGGTGAGGCCTACTCCAGTCCAGGTTTAGTCCTGGTGGAGTCTTGGTTTAGTCCTGGTTTAGCCCTGGTTTAGTCTTGGTTTAGTCTTGGTTTAGTCCTGGTTTAGCCCTGGTTTAGTCTTGGTTTAGTCCTGGTTTAGCCCTGGTTTAGTCTTGGTTTAGCCCTGGTTTAATCCTGGTTTAGTCCTGGTTCAGTCTTGGTGTAGCACTGGTTTAGTCCTGGTTTAGTTTTGGTGTAGTCCCAAGGTTTAGTCCTAGTTTAGTCCTAAGGCTTAGTCCTGATTCAGTCCTGGTTTAGTCCTGGTTTAGTCCTGGTTTAATCCTGGTTAACCCTTTATTGTTTTCTCCTCAAAATACAACCTTCAGTGGTGTTTAGTGTCCTTTGCGCATGAATAATCTGCAGATGTCTCTCTACAGAACTCGTTATTCCCGTGACGCCGCTCAGATGTGCTCCTCTGTGTTTTTAAAGTCCATTTGAATCATTTCAGGGCTCAAAATTACTATTTAACCTTGATTTTAACTGAAAAAGTTTCTAGCCTCACTTAAGTTTCTTAATTTCTCTGCACTTACAATAGTAATTATAATGCATTTGTTTAATATTCATAACTTTTGGATAATAGCTAACAAGTAAGAAAAAAAAATTAAGTAAATTAATCTCTAAAGTGTTTTCAAACTAGGGTTACATGAGCACTTAGCAGGCGGTCTTTGGAATAGTTTCAGGGTTTAAAAGAAGCCGGTCAAATAAAAAATAATAAATACAAATACAAATTGAATAGAGAAGGTTTTTTGTAGTTGATATTATGTCCTTAAAAGACACACACGATACAGAATGTCCTTTTCTCTCTTTAACCCTGTTCTAACTCTGCTCCTCGTCACAAACACAGCTGCAGTTGTATTTAGCTTCATTCACACTTGATTTAATCCTGTTTTCCTCTTCTCTGCCTCTCACAGTCTCACAAAAACACTTTACACTTTCCAATATTTGTGACGTCAAAGATCTAGAGGTTCTGTGCTGTTTTTAGATCCATAACTCATCACAATCTGAGCATTTCTGACTCAAATCATCTTCATTTTGAACTGTGTGCTTACATTACCATGTTGGGACAAGCTAGCTTTTGTTTATGTCACCTATGTAATTCCTTGTGCTGCCAGTAGATAGAGCGCTAACACAAATCCGGATGAGGGAACACCTGACTGACAGAATGTTTGGGCCAAACATTATTTAAGTTTTAAAATATGAGATAATAAAACAAATAATGCATTATCTGTTTCCTTTAAGAATGTTTTGGAGGATTTTGGACTTCAATGTCATTAAAATGAGAATGTAAACGATGTAAACAGATTAATTTGCCCCGTACTAGAGTTTGGGGGATAAAACCACTCCAGACAAATGTTGGTGGTCCCTGCTCTAATCGTCTGTTGTGTTTGTGCTCGGCTCCAGAGACAGTATCGACACGAGGGTCTGAAGGCTCTGAGCTCCAGCCTGTTCCACCTGCTCCCTCACACTCCAGAGACCAGGTTCAACCGAGAACTTGGCCGGGTCCTGAGCCAGGTACAGACCGCTCACTCCGGGTTCAGACCGGGCTTCAAGTTCAGCTGCTTTAGTCCTGTTCTTGTTCTGTTTTGGTCCTGTTTTAGTCCTGTTCTAGTCCTGTTCTGGTCTTGTTCTACTCTTGTTCTAGTCTTGTTCTAGTCTTGTTCTAGTCTTGTTCTAGTCCTGTTTTAGTCTTGTTCTAGTCTTGTTCTAGTCCTGTTTTAGTCTTGTTCTAGTCCTGTTTTAGTCTTGTTTTAGTCCTGTTCCAGTCTTATTTTAGTCCTGTTTTAGCCCTGATCTAGTCCTGTGTTAGTCTTGTTTTAGTTCTAGTTTTAGTCTTGTCTTAGTCCTGTTCTAATCCTATTTTTGTCCTGGTTTAGTCTTGGTTTGGTCTTATTTTTGTCCTTGTTTTAGTCTTGTGTCAGTCCTGTTTTATTCTTGTTTTAGGCCTCTTTTGGTCTCGTTTCAGTCCTGTTTTAGTTGTTTTAGTCCTGCTTATGTCTGTACTATTTTAATCAGTTCATCAATATAAATGTACGTATCCCCAAAGGTTAAAATGCCATAATTATAATAATATTAATAATAACATTAATCTAAATTTAGGTTTAGCTTTGTTTTAGTTATTTCAGTCCAGGTTCAGTGCTTGTTTAGTTCAGGTTTATTCCATGTTGCCGCTGCAGTACAGTCCATTTGTTCTTGTTTCAGGTGAAATACCGGGAGCGGCTCCAGAGCTCTTTGTTCTCTCAGCTTCCTCAAACCATCGAGACTCTGCGAGCGAAAACTGTGTCTGACATCACCAGCCAGGTATCAGTGCCACGTCCCTCCTCTGCACGTGTTAGCATCAGCTGTTTCACAACACTGGCTTTGTCATGGCCCAAAATATGATGTTTCCAGGTCAAAATCATCTAACATCATCCAAATCATTACATAAAGAGAGGTTCAAACACGGCGTAGAGTCTTTACAGAAGGAAATAAAGCAGAAAAAGATGAGGACAAACAGGAAGTAGTTTCCTGTTTACTGTAGCTTTAGCCACGTCTCACAGACGCAAACTTGGAATTATTATACGTCTTTTTGTGAATCGCTGAGATTTGGCAACTGACATTAAAAAGAACTCTGTTGACGAGCTCCAAGGCAAACCTGACTAAGAGACCAGAGCATTTATTAGTTTATTATTATTATTCTTGTCAGAGACTGTAGATGGAAACTAGCCATTTAGCTCTGGTGCGGAACATCTCTTGACATCTTTTGATGAGCTTAATGTCTCTTTCAAATGAAGACTAAACTAAACCAGAGTCAGTTCAGACTGATGTATATTCACTGTCGCCCCTCTGTCCCGTTTGTCGCGCTTGTGTCTCGTTTGTTGCTCCTGTGTCCCGTTTGTCGCCTCCTCTGTCCCATTTGTCTCTCCTCTGTCCCATTTGTCTCTCCTCTGTCCCATTTGTCTCTCCTCTGTCCCATTTGTCTCTCCTCTGTCCCATTTGTCTCTCCTGTGTCCCATTTGTCTCTCCTCTGTCCCATTTGTCTCTCCTCTGTCCCATTTGTCGTGTGTTCAGGTGAAGTACAGAGACAGTGGGAGGAAGTGGACGTCCAGCTGTTTGTTTTCAAAGCTTCCTCAGACTCCAGAGACGCTCCACGCCAAAGAACTGTCCCAGATCCACAGCCAGGTCAGCTCCAGCTCAAGTCATGGTTCAGACCTGGTTCAGACCTGTATTTTGACAGATGTGCTTGTTTCTCCAGGCGAAGTACAGACAGGACCACAACTGCAGAAGTCTGTATCATCAGCTCAAAGAGACTCCAGAGACTCAGCTGTGCAGAGCCCTGCAGGACCTCTACAGCCAGGTCAGGACTAGACCAGGTCTGATCCAGGACCAGGTCTGAGCCAGGTCTGGAGACTCACTGTGCTCTGTGTTATTCAGGTGAAGTACAAGGAGCAGGTGAAGAGGACTCAGGCCCAGACTCTGTTCTCTGGACTCGCTCAGACCTCAGAGACGCTTCAGGCCAAACTCCAGTCTGAGCTCCAGAGCGAGGCAAGACCTGTGCACTTCTGTTTATTTTATTTTATATGGGACAGTGCACATTAATGAACATGTGTCAGTACAACATGTAAATGCGTCAGAGTTAGCCACAGAGGCTAATTTTCATCTGTGTCCTAGCGGCAGGTTAATGGAAACATCAGGCCATAAAACAGGCACAAAACATTTACACACACAGGACCACAAGGTGAGATACAATACTTAGAATAATTCAAAAAGAAAATACTCGAAGCACAACTATAAACACAATATAATTTGAACAAGACACACACAAGGTTATTTAACGTCGTGTTCACGTTTGATTGTCCAGAAGCCACTTCTGTACACATTTTCTAAAGCTGTGAAACAATGTCATGTTCGTGAGTTCTGAAGAGTGTCACTCCACTTCTGTCACTCCTTCACTTTAGGTGTTTAGGGCTGGGAAAACAAGCGCCTTGCACATTGCACAATTGTTTTCTTTTAATTAATGTTAAAATAAACGCAGCCTTGATTTGAGCCTCCTCCTCCTACTGCGTTTGTGCAGCGCGAGGTCAGATCGGAGCGTTTGTGTCTCTGAGCTAAAGATCATTCTGTGTTTGTGTGCGCACGGCTGCTGTCTCTCTTTATCTATCTGAAGTTTAGGTTTTTAGGTTTATTTTCTTGTTTTTAGCCAATAGAGTAACGATGATAATAACTCTTTTTGCACAGTATTACGATGTTCATTTGGAAACAGTTTAAACGTGCCGTCTGTTTGGTGGATTTTAAGGATGGGTTCTGTGTGTCTCAGGTTTCGTACAGAAGAGATCGAGAGGAGCAGAGCGTGAGCCTGTTCTCTGCTCTGCCTCACACTCTCAGCACACAGTTTGTGAAGGACATGGCAGAGACACACAGCCAGGTGAGGCCCGCCCTGCATTAAAGTCACACTGCGGAACATGAACATAAAAATAACAAGCCACTTCAGATGTAACGTGTGTCTAATATTTGTCCTCTGATAAAAAAAAAAAATCTGTCCTGCTTTGGAGATTTTATAACTTCAAGACCAAATTAATCTGTGCAAACGCCAGGACTAACCCAGGAATAGACCAGGACTAAACCAGAGCCATGTTTCCATAGGAGCGTTGCCTTCGTGTGGTGGTGTTTTCACTGTACAAAGTGGTCCTTACAGGGTCTGAAGGGGACCGTGGGGGGGGGACTAGCTTACAATCAGCCAACAGAACACTTTAGCGCGAAATGTGAAAACTAAGAGGCAAAAAAGCCGATAGAAACAGAAAAGAATAATTTCTCACCAAACTCTGACTTGATCTTGTGCTAAAGCGCTGTATTTCCACTGATGCTAACGATATGTTGAGCCCTTAGCTAAATAAAGCTAGCAAAGCACATTAGCATCAGTTGTTTCCTGTTTACCGCTTTGTCAAGACCCACAATCTGATATTTCCAGGTCATAATCATCTGACATTATCCAAAGCCAATGCATTACGTTAGGACTGAAACAAGTTAATCGATTAATCACAACTAATCGATTATTGGGATAATCTTCTACCAATTTAGTAATCGAATAATCGTTATCTGGATAATGCACAGACTTCAAAGCATGCCATGTGTTTAGAAAAGAGGTTCTATCATTGAAACAGATCGGGAATGACATCAAACGACAAAGAACACGTGATTATTTAGCGTTTTTGAGCAAATGCGAGATTTTCAAAAAGCAACACGAGACCGAGACTTTGAAAAACAGCCAGAAACAACTGACCCAAGATCCATAAAAAATAAGACAAAAAATCAGCAACTAATTCAACGTCTGTATTTCAGTCACCACTGCATTCTATCAACATGAAACAGAATTTTAAAATGTGCTCTTTTTTTTTTTTACGTGAAAATGCCAAAAACCTGCAACTCGCAACTCTCTCGTAAAATTTTGTAATCGACTTTCTCCAAAAAAAAGTTAAAGGTGCTGTACCTGATTTTTACTGTTGTGAAATGGGAAACACAAAACTAGCCCATGTTCTCAATGTTTTGCAGGTAATAAAGTCAAATCTGTGTTGCTCCAGCACAGCTATAATGTAAACGCATCTATTTGGGTGAAAATGAGACCATAACTTTTACTCTGCATCTGTTTATAGAGCGTTTTATCCTATGAGAGAAGCAGGAAGTGTGCTGTTAGCATGCTAATGTTTATTAGCGTTACCCATCATGCTCTGGGCTCTGAAACTCATGTAAAGACCATGTGTAAACTGAATATTTAGGAGCTGGGACTGCATTAGGAACTGATGTGAAGACTTTAACATCAACTAGTTCACGTTTCAAAACAGTGAAAATCAGGTACAGCACCTTTAAAAACCTATTTTGTCTGTAAATATACTACACCAGGACGTCCCAAAGTGGCATCATTTTAGTAAACCTCATATATTCACGAGCACGTTCTAAACAACTAATCGAATAATCGCTAGACTAATCCATTAACAAAATAATCGTTAGTTCAGCTCTACATTAAATAAAGAGAGGTTCAGATACGGCATAGAGAAGGAAATAAATGCAGAAAAAGCTGAGGGCTAAAACTCCTGTTCCCGTTTGTTTTTTTCTACATACATAAACATAAACACATCAGTGCAGTTACATTAATTCACTCGCACTCGCATTTTGGTTCACTTCCAGCCATAACTTTGAGTCTTTTGAGCCATTTTTTAATCAAAAAATGCTCTTCATTTCAGCGAGTGGTGATTTTCACAGCCACAGCTCTGAGTCTAAATCATGTCCTGCCTGTGGGGAGTTGACAGTTTTGTTCCTCGACTGCTGTTCGCTCTGGATAAACGCACTTGTTCTTTGACACTCAGAGCTCTTCAGATAAAGCTGCTCTGCGTCTATTCTGAGCTCTTTATCTGAGGCTGAGTATCTCCTCTGACGGTCTGCAGGGCACCCAGCTCTGCTTTTGGACATGTTTGTGGCTCCAGTTTAACCCACGCAAATTAGACTCTGACATTTCAAACCGTTTTAAAGCTCTCAGTAACTTTTTTCTAATGTTTTATACATTGTTGTATGTTGCACCTTACGCCAAATAGAGCTGTCGTTTTTTAGTCGTTCAGTTGTTTAATTGGTCGATGGTGTTTTAGTCGACCAACATTTTATTAGTCGACTAATTATATTACTTCAGTTAAAACGATTTATACGACAAAAACAGTGAAAAAGTGAAGATATGGAGTACGTTAGCTAAAGATTTTGGCGTAAATCATGAGTTTAGTATAATTTATATTTCTCTAACATATAAATACACTGTTTCCTTGTACTTTTCTGTATTAATAGTTATTTTTTTGCATGAATTCTTGTGCAGTTGTGTTTTTTTGAGTGCAGTTAAGGTCAGATACTTCATATTTTTGTCACATCCCTTTTTAGTCGATTAATTGGTCGATAGGACGGGTCTTTAGTCGACTACAGCCCTAACGCCAAAGCAGGTTCCCTGTGTTTGTGAATTTTGATCTCTGACAATGGCAATAAACCCATTCTGATTCTGATTTAAACGTCCTTTTCTGTGTTTTGTGTTGTATTCACAGGCAGAACTGGGCAAGATTGACAAAAATGAATATCTCGATCATTTCTTTGAGTTTCCTGATATCTATGGGATTGTTAAGCGATGACGTCACATGCAGCATTTTTTTTCTCTCTTTCGGGTCCTCTGCGTCTGTCGCTGAGTGCAAACACTATTTTCATGTAATAAAGTAAAATCCGTGTGGTCCCAGCACAGATTTATTGTAAAAGAAGCTCTGTGAGACCGCTGTGAGTCGTCTGCAGAGAGCGTTTTATCGTTGGAAAAAAAACAGAAGTGCGCCGTTAGCATGCTAGTTGTTGTTAGCTTTACTGTAACGGTAAACTCTGCTCTGAAAGTTGTGGAAAGCACTTACAAACTAATTGGAGTGAACAATTTGGATGGTCAGACTGAAATAGGTGAGTGAGCAATAACTTTGGACAGTTTATGGTGAAAGAGCTCTGGTTTTCATGTTTTTTAGTAACAAAACAGTAGCTAATTACATCATAATGCGCCTTTAAGAACGCTGTCTGCCTAATTCTTTTATATAACTTTAATAGTATCATATCTACAACACTTCTCTGTCCAGGCCTTTGTTCAAGAGTAAAAAGAGTTCATTGACGTTACCACAAACTGAACAGCTGTTAGTCTAATATAAACTCACCATCAATTCAAGCCACTTCTTTTTTATTCTTACCCGACTGAAATCAATGAAAGGAGCGCGTCTCTGTCCTGTTTGTTTTAATCGCTGATATATTTGAACAAAACTGAGCCCAGACTGTGGCCCAGAGTCAAAAACAGAATAAAATCAGCCGTGAAATTGCCGCAGCAGTTTAGACCCTGGAAGTGAGGAATACACATGTGTGACGTCACATTTAATAATCCCATAGTCAGACGATATTATGTCAATCCAGCAGAAAAGTGTTATAACAGAAAAATGACAGGTTTAATTATCAAACAAATGTGAAATGTCAGTAAAATGAATCACACAAGTGCAGAAATATCACCTTATACCCTAATTTGAAAGTTTACCACATCTCTTTTTTTCATTTTTATTTTGAATCAGCTCTTTTTATAGCATTTAAAAAAAAAAACTTTAATCAATGACTTGATATTCAAATTTAGCAAATCTTAAGTAATTCAAAACAACACTGAGCGTATTATCCACATTTCCATATCTTGCCTACCTCCTCTCACAGGGCAGTGTTCTGTTGTATTTAAAGTGACGTTGTTCAAAGCGTTTCCACCTCGTTCATCTGTGGGTGAACCATGAAAAGTCCCACCTACAGACGGAGAGTGGCCCACAGCGAGGCTCTGGTGTTTGAAAAGGTTCAGGTGGATCAGAGTCAGTGAAGTGTTTGTGTCCTCTGCAGTTAAACTCTCCTCATTTATCATAGTTTATGTTTTACGATTATTATTCATTGTTTTATGTTGTGTCTGATTGCTTATTTTGTTCGCTGACAATGGCAATAAAACGTCTTCTGTTTCTGTTTTAAAAACAGTTTTGTGCCGTCCTTTGGAGATGAAGGATCTTGTATTTATTTTCATGTTTTTACGCTGAATCCTGAAGGAATAATTTTTTCCCTGAAACCCATGAACACAACACAAGTCCACGATAAAGATATCCATATATTAATCAACTTTATTAAGCTTTACTTACATTTTCCCTCGACTCATGGACAAAGTTAAAAAAAAATCCTAAATAAGTCCATCTTTAGTTTGTGTTTGCCTTATACTTTGTGACACTTTCATTTGATTTAAATGTACAAATGTTATACTTTAGTCAGTTACATGTATTTGGTGTTTGTGTTTGTGCAGGTGAAGTACAAAGAGTCCATGAAGAAGGAGTGCAGTAACGCTCTGTTTCACACTCTGCCTGAAACTCTGGAGACGCAACGAGTCAAAGACGTCACAGAACTACAGAGCGAGGTAAACAAGAGGAGGAGGAGAGGAGGGGGGAGGAGAGGAGGAGGAGAGAGGAGGAGGAGAGAGGAGAGGGAGTCAAAGATGTCACAGAACTACAGAGCGAGGTAAACAAGAGGAGGAGGAGGGGGGAGGAGAGGAGGAGGAGGAGGAGAGGAGAGGGAGTCAAAGACGTCACAGAACTACAGAGCGAGGTAAACAAGAGGAGGAGGAGAGGGGGAGGAGAGGAGGAGGAGAGGAGAGGGAGTCAAAGACGTCACAGAACTACAGAGCGAGGTAAACAAGAGGAGGAGGAGAGGAGGGGGGAGGAGAGGAGGAGGAGAGAGAGGAGGAGGAGAGGGAGTCAAAGACGTCACAGAACTACAGAGCGAGGTAAACAAGAGGAGGAGAGGGGAAGGAGAAGAGGAGGAGGAGAGGGGGAGGAGAGGAGCAGGAGGAGAGGAGAGGGAGTCAAAGACGTCACAGAACTACAGAGCGAGGTAAACAAGAGGAGGAGGAGGGAGGAGAGGGAGTCAAAGACGTCACAGAACTACAGAGCGAGGTAAACAAGAGGAGGAGAGGGGAAGGAGAAGAGGAGGAGAGGGGGAGGAAAAGAGGGGGGGGGAGCGGGAGGGGGAGAGGAGGACAGGGAGAGGAGGGGAGGAGGAGGAGATGAGAGGGGGAGGAGGAGAGGGACGAGGAGAGAGGGAGGAAGAGAGGATTAGCAGAGGGGAGGGGGGAGGAGGAGAGGAGGAGGAGATGAGAGGGGGAGGAGGAGAGGGAAGAAGAGAGGAGGAGCAGAGAAGAGGGGGAGGAGGAGGAGAGGGGGAGGAGGAGGAGAGGGGGAGAAGGAGAGGGAAGAAGAGAGGTGGAGCAGAGGAGGAGGGGGGGAGGAGGGTTAGAGGGGGAGGAGCAGATGGGGAGGATGAGTGGAGGGGAGGAGGAGGAGAGGGGGGGAAGAGGAGGAGAAGAGAAGAGGGAGAGCAGAGGATGAGGAGAGGAAGACGAGGAGGAAGAGGAGAGGGGAAGAAGGAGGAGCGGAAGAGGAAGGGCAGAGGTGGAACAAAATGTATGTGGAAAGTTATGAAACAATTGGAGGAAAAAAATTGAAAAGAAAAAAAATGAAAGCACATTTTTGGAAATTTGGTAGAATAATCTGTCCAAAATGTTTGAACTCTAAGGAAAATGTAAAGAAAAGGTGTGGAAAAATCTGTGGAAAATGTTATTTTACAGTGATCCCTCACTATATCGCGTTTCATCTTTCACGGCTTCGCTGCTTCACGGATTTTTTTTTTTTTTACAGTGCGGATATTTTTACAGTGCATTGTGCTCTGAATCCTGATTGGCTCAGGGGCTTTACTGTTGTCTAGTTCTCAAATATAATCGAAGGTGGCATATCCGTTTATAAAAATCTTCTTGCTCAGAAAAAGAAGGAGCGCCAACAAGTACCCATAACAATGTTCTTCTCTCGGAGAAAGACTCCTGCGCCTTCAGTAGAAACAGACGCTACAGCGGAGCGGAGTCAGGACCAAGAGGCACAGACTGTGAAATACGCCAGTGACAATGTTTACAACCTTGTATTACTATATTAAAATTATTGTTTTAAACTAATTTTGGGCTTTAAAACGGGTTTTGATTTTTGGTTTCATTCCATAGTTCAGTATTGCATTGTAAAATAATAAAAAATAATTGGTGGAACATTGTGTGGAAATATTTTGGAATATTTGGAGGAAAACTGCCAGCGAAGCAGACGAGGGATACAACAACATATTGATTAGATTTCGATATGAAATCAACAAAAACAAGTTTTTCAAGTGAATTTTTTCTGCTGATCAGTAAAAATATGACGTCATGTGACATGAACTTATTGAACACGTTTTGATTGTTTCAGGTGAAGTACAAAGAGGGGAGGAAGGCGCTGTCCCAGAGCCTGTACTCCCAGCTCCCACAGACGGCAGAGACGCAGCTGGCAGCCAAGATGTCCGACCTCAGCAGCGAAGTAAAGGCCACACCACACCACGACCTCTGACCTCTGACCTCTGACCTCTGACCCCCGACTGAGCTGTGTGTTTCCTCAGAGCAAATACAGAGAGCAGAGCGTGAGGAGTCTGTGCCAGAGCCTGTACTCTCAGCTGCCCGAGACCCCCGACACCGCTCTGGCCAAAACTGTGTCCGAGCTGCAGAGCCAGGTGAGAGCGCGGCATCATGGGAACTGTAGTCCAGCCCAGTCAGGCCTGATCCTGGGTGTTTGAGAGTGTAGTGATATTATAAAACGTCTTTCATTTCAACACGAAGGAAAAGGCTCAACACTCGATACTGATTTGATACACAACCATAATTTAATAAATGTCCTTTTTTAGGCCGGGGGTCCACTGCGATTTTTTTCCATCTTATTCACCTTATTCCTGAAGTTGCCTTACGCGCTGCCATCTTGTTTCTGTTGTATTAGTTCACATGGAGCTCAACAGAAAATAAGTTCTACACGGACTAAATAGATGTTTTCAGACCTCAGGAAATCGGTGCGTTGTTGTCTTGTTGTTGCTCGTGTTCATTAAACATTTTACACAAATCAATCTACTTTATGTAACATTTTAGCGCCAAGACTTTTCCCTCGTTCGTCATTAGCTTAAACGGAGTTCTCGTCAAACGAAAGTGCATTTACAACAAAAGTTTAAAAAAATGCAAAAGTGGGTGGGGCAGAATAAGGTCAATAAGATTTATGGATGTCACACTACAAGACGTAATGAATTAAAAGTCGTGAGACAGAACACAGTCACATTGTAATATGAATCACATGATCAGCCGGAGCTACGACTAAAGTTTATTTGAGCAAATATCAGGCTCAGGCTCCGTGTGATAAAGTAACACAGTTGTAGCTGTTAGCGGAGGCTAGCGCCACATGCTAGCTGTGTTGTAGCGTTTGTAAAAGTTGCTAAATGAAAGAAAAATGAGAAGATTGCGGTGGAGCTCCAGCCGTTAGTTTGCGGCGCGGCTGTGTTTACATTTTTGATTAAGATTGATGGTAGATGCAGCGACAGGAGGCTCACTCTGAGACCAAGATTCAAAAATATTAAATATGCTTGATATCAATCGTGGCTCGTCTTTGGTCATACGACGGCTCTAAGTTTAGTCTTTGTTCCCGTCACTCTGAGATCTACGAGCTACGGGTTTGAGCCTCTAGATTCTTCCCACGATCTGAAATCTTACGTCGCAGACGACAAAATTGTGCAGTGGACACTGGGTTTAGGCAAAGACTGTAATTTTCAACACAATATAACAGTATTTTTTGTACGTTAGTGTGTGGTTTAAGCTTAAGATCATTTAAAAACTGTTCAGGAAAAGTCCAGTTTTGTGCAATTTTGCTTTTAGTATCATTAATTGCTCACAAGGATCTAGTGTCGATTCTAGTTTTTGTATTCTGTAGTCCAGTGGTTTCCAGCCTTTTTTGTCCTTAGTAACTCCTTAACTTCATTCATTCATTCATTTTCTACCGCTTTTTCCCGTTCCCGGGGTCGCGGGTGACTGGAGCCTATCCCAGTGACTTTGGGCCTTAGGCGGGGTACACCCTGGACAGTGGCCAACTCGTCGTGAGACTAACGCCTTAACTTACTACCATTCTTTTTCATTTTAATCATATTTATGGTCCAAGATACTCCAAAAAGATACAAAATTTACCACTGATAAACATGTTTTTGTTCAGATAAAAGTACATTTAATTTTCTTTTAAAACCATAAACAGTTCTAGGTGCCCCCTGGTACCTGCTCATGTCCCCTCAAGGTCCCCGTACCCCTGGTTGGGAAACACTGGTGTAGTATTTGGTTTTTCATACTTTTGACAATCGTAGTGTTTTTCTGTCCTGTGCTGTGACTCGCTTTTCCTACTAAACAAACCCGTTCTACAACAAACCTAAGGAAGATTTTTCAGCATTAAATGTCTTCACCTTTAAGTGACTCATTCTGGAGACGAAGAATGTCACAGTGACTCCTCCAGATACTTCACTCGTCTCGCCTTAATTTATTCACACAAAGAAATGAAGGCGAGACACTGCAGGAAAAACTCACTTTAAATTTTTGTGTTTTTTGTTCAGTTTTCTCTCGACTTTCACCTGGAAACAACAGCCCTGTCCAATCTGCTCCTGATGTTTGATTCTTCCATTGAATCCACTTCATAGATTTCTCGGACATTGTTTTCTTCAAATGCATTTTTTTCCCTCGAGACATAAAGATCAGCCTTAAAGTAGATCCACACAAACAAGGATTTAAGAGCGGATTCTAAAACTAATTTATTCAATTTTGAAGGTAAAAAAAAAAGAGGAAAAATTTGAATTTTTAGGACAATTTTCAGTCAGATCTAGTTTACTTAAAAACTAACTAATAAATCCAAATCCTCTCTGTACATTTTTATAACTAATATGTTACAAAACGAACCAAGAAATTTAAACCTGGTTCTGTCCATTTTTCAGATTTAAATGTCCCAAATATGTGGATTTTTTACATTTAAGTGAATAAACTACAGCAGACGTTTACAATTGACTCTTTAAATTGAAGTTTTTTTCCTGTTTAACCTGCAGCGTCTCACATTAAACACAACTTGTGTACTTTATAGAAGACAGTTTTGTTCACTGTTGAGTTGAAATTTGGAAAAAGAAGAACATTATTTAGAAAGTAATTTAAAGTGAAAGTACACAAACTGGACCCTTTGTTGAGTTCTCGGTTATAAACGTAGATGTTTTGTTCCAGAGCAAATACAGAGAGGCGAGCAGGAAGGACGCGTCTGACAGTCTGTTCCACCATCTGTCTGTGACGCCGCAGATCCAACGCGCCAAAGAAGTGACGGAGCTGCAGAGCCAGGTGCAAACTCACTCTGAAAAAACTACACTTTTATCATTAATCATGGTCTGTGCTTTTATTGTGTTGTGTCTTCAGTGGCTCTAAAAACAGACAAACTATCAGAGAAACCCTGAATGAGCTTTTCACCCTGTGTTTCTTTGTGATATTTTATTGTTTTTATGGATGTTTTACTGGACACTTGATGAAAAAGAACTTTGCACATCAGTTTCTTTAAGACAATGATAAATATTTACCACAAGTGCTCATAATTTGAATATAATGAGAACCTTCACATAGACTTTAAAGGGCCTCTGACAGGTTGGACACTCATGTAACTAAAATACAGATAAGATAAATATATGTCAAGTTTTGCTAAACATAATTATACATTTTATCATTTTTAGCCATTTTTTAGTTTTGTAATATCACTTCCTGGTTGTAAATGATGACATCACAATAGGAAATTACTCACTGGGCTAAAACTCAGAGACCCAGAGATTTTTTTGTCCGACAAATCAAAATATATGTGAACACCTCTATTTTGTTGAGTTGAATGTTTCAAGAGTAAAAAAAGTAGTTTATTTTGGGTAAATTATGCATAACCTTTGGATGGAATGAGTCTTCCTTAAATGATGTCATCATTTTTTTTTTACTTCCTGTAATTTCAAACAGTAACAATTAAACACTAAAACACTAATTACACCAGGCCACAACCACCTGGATTTGTCATAGTATGTGATATTCTGAGGTTAATCCCAGTCTCTCAGTGAAATCACTTCATGTGCAGAGAGTGGGAACATACAGGTCAAAGGTCGTGAGATGGGGTCGTCTCCACAAGAGGAAAAAAAACATGTGAACAGCAATGAACAGACTCCTGTCGAACTAAAATCTTAAATATTGTTGATGAAAGTAGAAGAACCAGAGACAGTGTTCAGCTCCTTCAGCGTCTCTTCTTTTGGAGGAGCCTGGAGTAGAAGCAGCTGTCCTCGGTCGTCCCGGTGCACTTCTGTCTCTGCCATAGATTCACACACCGTACCACCGTCTGACGAGCTTTATTATGAGTCCTCTCACAGCTCTGAGCTCTTGAGAACATCCAGACACTTGAGCCTCTGAGCGAGAAGCAGCAGATTAAAGGACACTTTCTTTCCCGGGGCCGTCTCACCCTGAACTTGAACCACAGCTGAACGATTTGACAGAAATATCTCCCTGTGATTCAATTAAAGTCTGTTCACATTTTAAACACGTCCAGGAGAACTGACACAAACTCTGAAGTATAAACTGACAAACTTTGTATTTCAGATTGTGTTTGTACAGATCTACACTTCTGACTGAGCAGATTTTATGCAGAATAGGACGGAATATCGAAATTATTGCACTTCAAATACTGTAGCCTTTGTGTTTTGCTAACTGCATCTGTTCAAATTGCAATTTTGATGCGATTAAAAGATACAGTAAAATGCCTAATAAATCTACATATGTTAACACCTCCAGCTCATATGAACATTTATAAACCTGTGCTCTAGTTTTACATCGTTGCACTTGTATTGTAATGAGAATAGACCCTTTAAAAGTCTGTAACAAAAGCATTTTATATTCCAGAACGGAGGCAAAAGTGAAGTGGAACATGATGTGATTTCACTGAGAAACTGGGATTAACCTCAGAATATCACAAAATATGAAAAACTGAGATGATTTTGTCTTAGTAAAAGCCTCAGACACATGTGAGTGACATCAGAGCTGCTTTAAACACATTTATTATTGTATTTTACATCATGTTTCAAGAAATTATGATCAACTCTTTGCATTTTTGATGAAGGAACAATCTAGATTTATGGGTTTTACTGGTTGAGCCCACAATCATTTTTGATTTTATCTAGAGATATATTAGATACTGTTCCATAAATTAGATTCTTTTGACACTAAAATGCAGTTTTAAGGTATTTGTATTTTGTCCATGGTTTGTTACAGAAAAGCAAACAAACTGACCTTTCTTCTCTGGAAATTCAAACGTGTTGCTTTTTTCAAACACAAACACTTTAAACCATAGAATTTAGATCTAATGTGAGAGAATTTATATCTAATGTGAGAGAATCATTGAAACATTTAGAGACAACTTCATTTTGCCTCCAGTCGCCTCCTTCTGGACATTTTGACACGTCACATTTTAAAGGGTGAATAAAGTTGAATCTAAACTAAGAATATTTAGAAGACATTTAGAACAAATATGACATTCTTTCTGTTATAGTTTCCATTTGATTTGATAAATATTACAAGATACATTTACACTGTACTCGCCGGTGGGTTGAGTGTCAGGTCGTTTCTACTTCAGTGTCATGAGTTTGATCCCGTTTGCTGAATGCCTCTACTCTCTCTCTCTCCATTTCACTTTGCGACTGTGTCTACATTTGGACCAGAAAAGCTTTAAAAAAAAAAAAACAATAACACTTGCACCCAGTGACTCGCTCGTCTGTTTGTGCAGGTGAAGTACAGAGAGGGTCAGAAGGAGCAGAACAGCGCCCTCTACAGTCAGCTCCCGGAGACGGAGGAGATCAGGTTCGCTTCAGCCGTGAGCGAGCTGCAGAGCCAGGTACGGACTCAGGACGAAGGCGAGAGACGCGCCCTGAGCTCACGAGTGCGTTCATGGTGTGTGTGCAGAACGCGTACAAGCAGCAGGGCCGAGCCGACCTCCGCAGCAGCGAGTTCCACCTCCTCCCTCAGACCAGAGACACGGAGTTCGCCAAACACGCCTCCGAGATCCAGAGCGAGGTCTGTGCACACCTTAGACTCTTAGATGAACTTAAATGTGCACAAATGCAGCAAATACACTGATTTGAGTCTGGGCTGCACAAGGTAAAGAAGAAAGTATTGATATCGCAACAAGCTAAATATATCGCAAACATGTCTCCATCTGACACAAATGTACTGTTTTTATTTAAAAATGTTAGTTTTCTACATGTTAAGGTCTAAATTAACTTTGATTTGTCTTAGTTTTGTCTCTGTTAAGTTTTTATTTTGACACAGTTGGAATAATAACTTAAGGCATGTACATTTTTGTTTTAATCAACTGAAATTAATGTGTCAAAAAGTAGGTTAAAATCGTAATATCAGTATTCTTCTTATTCCGCCCCAGCCACTTTTGCCGCTCTTTGCCACAGATCACACTCCATCACAAAAAAGTTACTCACAAAAACGTAAAATTTTTGTTTGTTATGCACAGATTCTTTTATTCGAAAAATGCTCCTCAACATTCGTCTGAGTGTCAGAATTACAGGCAGCAGAGACTGATAAAATGTTTTCCTTGTTTTTTCATTGTGGCCTAATATTTGTTCATGGAGCTTTTATTTTACTCAAATTAATTTTACACTTCAAAATGTAAAGTGAAAGTTGATTTTTCTTTGTTAAACCCCAACCTGCACAAAGAAATACAAAACAGTGAATGTCAAATGTTTTGCAAGTTTCGTTTCACTAACCAAGCAACAAAACTGTAATGCTGTCACAAAATAATTCTGTAAATGATAACCAAAGTTACTCATGGTAATATATCGATACAGCAGCCTACGATATCGATACTGTAGCACGTATATTTTGTTATTTTGGCGTAGCTCTTTCACTTTTTTGGTCGTGTTTTGCGCTTTTACAGCAGAACATTTCATCACTCACCATTGACTTTCGTGTGTTTTTGCCGCTCACTGTTAAAATTCAGAATGCTGTGACATGATCTGCATAACCTCTGTGCCCTCTTTGACTCTTTAAATCGGTTTGTGTTCCAGGTTTTGTACAGAAAGGACCGAGAGGAGCAGAGCCAGAGCCTGTTCTCCGCTCTGCCTCAGACTCTCACCACACAGTTTGTGAAGGAAGTGTCCGAGGCTCAGTCTGAGGTCTGACTCATTCACATTCTGCACTCCATCTGCTCAGACCCTGCAGAGACTGGACCAATCACAGTGCAGCGCAGGGGTTTGGGCGGAGCCAAAGGGAAGCGCCTGAACGAAATGAAACAAACATGCGACACTTTGGTCTTTTTAGCAGAAATACAAACTACGCATAGAACTGTAATTAAAACTAGAAGATGAACTCAAAATGGCGCCCTGTTCCTCCTGTGGCCTGAGCTCATTGGTGTATGAACCCAAAAAAGTTCTTTACTTCTGCGTTACGGAGGCGGCCATCTTTGTTTTAGGCCACCACGTGACCACAATCCCCAATGATGCTTTGAGGGAGCAATCACGCAGCAAGTTTCTGTGTTAGCGTTAGCTTGTGTGATTGTAATTGTATTCTTCATGTTAGATCAAATGTGAAAGCGTCTGAAATGAAATAAAATACAATTTACAGGTGTCGCTGGTCTAACCATGTCACGTGCACTTAATATAAAAACAGCAATTTTGGTGCTTTTAGAAACAGGTAAACAGAACATTTTCTTCTATTTTATTTAAATACCAATAATAATTAAGTACAGTCTGCAATTGTAATGTGCAATTATAGAAAAAGGCTGGGCCCACGAGGCTGCAGTACCTCACACGGCCACTAAACAATCTGTGACAGAGGGGTGTGTCTTATCCCGTTAATTTAATACATCCATGAGACTGTCATTCTCGGCTTGTTCTGCTGTTGTGACGTTTCAACCAATCAACTTCAAACGGACATCTTTGCACCTTTGGAGGAAATAAAAAGAAAGACCCCTGACAAAAAAAGAATGCCAAGAATAATCCAGGTGTGAGCAAAAGTCAAAATCTCAAAATGCAAAACTAAAATTAACTTTCAGGCAACAGGACAAGAACAATGAACCAACAAAGGACAGGGACATGGGGTTAAATAGAACAGCAAACATGGAACAGGGGAAACACTTTTGTACAACTGGCAGAAGCACACCAGAGACGTGTCAAAATATGTCATGTCACAATGTATAATTTTAGAATCACAATCATTGTGAGGGAAAAATCACAATTTTACGATTATTCGCGATTATCAGTGTAATAAAAGGAAACAAAGCTGGCTTTTTAAAATAGTTTATTAACACTTAAACTTGAAAATATTAATTCATATTTAACTTATTCCAAATAGTCACGTTGTACTTCGCACGAGACATTTCTGCAGTATTCCGTGGCTTCTAAAACTCCCACCAACTGTGTCCACAAATAATCATGATTATTGAAAAAACGGTCAATCCCTAGTTAAAATAAAACACCAAGGACATCAAGAGGGAACTATAAATGTAAAATAATAACCACATAAAGTCGTGGAAAACAAGGAAACAAAACAGGATTCTGCCTTTTCCTGAGCTCTTTCAGCGAGAGTCTCTCCAGAGTGACTCCATATGTGGACGTTGAACTCAATTCAGAGCGACACAAATCAATCTGGAGTTAATCAGACTCAAGCTTCAGCAGTGTTTGAATTCTGCAAATGTGGATTCCTGTTGTTTCTGACTAAGCTTTGCAGTGCTGTCTCTGTGATACAGGATAAGATTTATTGTTCTGTCTCTGTGCCGTCTCTGTGTTTTAGACTAAATACAAAGCGTCAAAGAAGGACCTGGAGAAGAGCCTCTACTCTCTTCTGCCTGAGACGAAGGAGACGCGACACGCTAAAGAGGCCTCCCAGCTCTGCAGCCAGGTCTGAGCCGGGTCTGTTCAGAGTGAAGCGGCTCCCGGACACTGACGCTGCTGTCGTGTTCCACAGAAAGCGTACGGCGAGGAGAGCAGGAAGGAGGCGGTGTGCAGCCTGTACTCCCAGATGCCCCAGACCATCGAGACAGTGTTCGCCAAAGAAGTCTCCAAAAGCCAGAGTGATGTAAGTCAATCCAACAGTAACTATAAAGAACCCAAAGTGCTGTTCAAAGACAATTCAAAGAGTCACGGCAAGACTCTGCAAGTGAATAGGGCAAACGTCTTACATTTAAAGATATAAATGTGAAGTAGTTTACTCACATAAATGTAAGAAAAAATGTATTACAATTTTTCATCTTGTAATATTTTCACGTTGAAGTAAATAATGCATTTTATGATTTAAAAACAGCCCAAACTGCACATATTTGGGACATTTAAATCTGAAAAATGGACTGAGCCGGGTTCATTTTTTTTGGTTCATTAGGTACACATCTTTGTTATTAAAAATATACAGAGGGGATTTTGGATATCTTTTGTGGTTTTTGAGTAAGCTAGGTCTGCCTAATTTGCCAAAAAATTCAAATTTCGACTCATTCGACTTTTAGACTTAAATCTGTAATAAATCAGGTTTAGAATTAAATATCAACAAAACCTTGTGTCGTTGTGTCAGAATCTTGTTGAGTCCAGATTGTACAGTTTGGTGCAGGAGCTGCTTTAAAGGTCCCATAACATGTAAAATCGACTTTTCAGAGGTTTTAACCTTCCTATTTGGGCCTCGTATGTGTGCCCACAGTGGTTTTTTGATTGATTCCCACATGCTTTCGCTAGAGAACTGTCTTTTTCGTCCCTCGGCTGAGCAGGCAGACGGGGGCTCCTCACCAGTATGACGCGGCTTCACTAGGATGACGCGGCGCTCAAGCCACACCTCCAGGAAGCGCGCAGCCGCAAGAATAAAAACAGCTAATGCTAATGCTACACAGTAATTACACGATGGATACGACAGATCGAAGAGTTAGCTTGTTATTTACCAAACGGCAGCGTCCGTCGTCGAGGTACTGGAGCACGTCAAACTCCAGGTCAGATCCAGGACGTAGGACTCAGCACGACGCACCGTCAGGACGGATAAAAGGTTTATTCCCGTGTTTGTGTATCGCTGTTTACTGGAGCACACGGCGCATGCACACTATCTCCGCTCTAGGCTTCATCACGGGTTGGGCGGGGGAGGCGCGTGGGTTGGGCGGGGGAGGCAGCCTGCTCTCTGTTCGGGGGGGTCGGATCTCAGAGTGAGCCGTTTGCTTTTGCAAGGAGGGGGGCCAGTCCAAGAGATGGGTGTTTTTTGGAAAGTGTTATGTTATGGATATTGCACAACGGAAAAATTTATCAACAAAGCCTTTAGAATAGACTGTGTAAAGGGGAAAATAGCAGAATATGGGACCTTTAAGGCTCATCTTTATGTCTCTGTGGGACAAAAATGCATTTGGAGATAATGTCTTTTACAGTTAGTCGCTTTTAGTCGTGTATTTTTGTCGCTGTGAGTTATGGTTTTGTCATTTTTAGTTGCATTTTTTACGCTTTTAGTCACTTTTAAGTCGCTTCTAGTCATGTTTTTGTAATTTTTAGTTGTGTTTTTGTCACTTTTAGTCACGTTTTTGTCGCTTTTAGTGTGTTTTGTCACTTTTTGTTGCTTTTGCTATTTCCCCATCAAAGCTTTTATGTTGAGAGAACAAACTGACCAAAACACAAATGGGTTTTGCCTGTTGTGTCTCGCCTTAAGCACTGAACTATAAATGAATCCAGGGTTTCTTCTGTCTGTGTTTCAGTGAGAGTTAGCAGCCTACAGAGCCCAAAGTATCCTAAACAAAATAAAGTGCTTGTGCAGTGTATTAACTTTGCAAATCCAGACGTAGTTCCCGTTCTCTTTCCTTTGGTGCATTTTGAGCTGTGGAGCTTGATCATCCTCACTCCGCTAAGAGCTAAATAGACTTGCTTTGTAAATGTGGAGCTGTGTAATTACTGACGATGTTTGGGGGCTGTGGAGCTGCATGTAGAGGAGTCACTGTGTTAGGTTTGAGACTCAAATGAATTTATTATCATTATTTTGTAGTTCTTACTTACGGTGTTCTTGTATTGTGTCCTGACCTGATTAACCTCGATGCTCCTGACATCTCGGTGCAAAGACAGGACGTGAACGGTTCCCCGGAGAGGCTCCAGGAGGCTCTGAAGCAGATGTGGAGGAGTTAGCTCAGATCATCATCCCCCTCTCTCCCTCGTCCTGTCTGCGTCTCATGTATAACCCATAAGTGCAGTACGGTTTGTGTCTGTGCTCTGGAGCGTGAGGACAGAGAGCAGATGTTTGTGTTTGTGACACAGTGACCCAGTGACACCCAAAGGAACCCTCAGAGGAGCAGCAGCAGAGCACACGCCACTGCACACACTCAATACTCCAGACATTCACAGAGACGACGGGATGGAAGCATTACTCGACTTTAACAGATATCCACTTTATTTATACAGCACATTTTATTTAAAACTGGACAATGTGCTGCACAAAACACTAAAACAGAACAATAGCTCCACCAGTGCTCAGGAAATCATCAAATACAACCAAGAGAATACCATAAAACATTATCAAGAAGCTAAAAACAATAAATAACAATAATCACAAGGAAGGACAGTGAATATGGGGTTAGATGATGACAGTTTAAACATGAATTTTAACTAAATGAAGGCGTTGAGATATATTTTAATGTTTGTGTTTGTGTATTTGTTTTGCAGAAATTCTACAAAGAGCAGTACAACCGAGAGAAAGGCCGCAGCAGCTACAGCCGCCTCCAGAGTCTGCCCCAGGTCCAGCACGCCATGGAAGTGTCCAAGAACCAGAGCCAGGTACAACACACGCCATGGAAGTCTCCAAGAACCAGAGCCAGGTAAAAAACACACCATGGAAGTGTCCAAGAACCAGAGCCAGGTACAAACACACGCCATGAAGTGCCCAAGAACCAGAGCCAGGTAAAAAACACACCCTGAAGTGTCCAAGAACCAGAGCCAGGTAAAAAACACACCATGAAGTGTCCAAGAACCAGAGCCAGGTAAAAAACACACCAGGAAGTGTCCAAGAACCAGAGCCAGGTACAAACACACGCCATGGAAGTGTCCAAGAACCAGAGCCAGGTAAAAAACACACCCTGAAGTGTCCAAGAACCAGAGCCAGGTAAAAAACACACGCCATGGAAGTGTCCAAGAACCAGAGCCAGGTAAAAAACACACCCTGAAGTGTCCAAGAACCAGAGCCAGGTAAAAAACACACCAGGAAGTGTCCAAGAACCAGAGCCAGGTAAAAAACACACCAGGAAGTGTCCAAGAACCAGAGCCAGGTACAACACACACCATGGAAGTGTCCAAGAACCAGAGCCAGGTACAACACACACCCTGAAGTGTCCAAGAACCAGAGCCAGGTACAAACACACCCTGAAGTGTTCAAGAACCAGAGCCAGGTAAAAAACACACCAGGAAGTGTCCAAGAACCAGAGCCAGGTACAAACACACGCCATGGAAGTGTCCAAGAACCAGAGCCACGTACAAACACACGCCATGAAGTGTCTAAGAACCAGAGCCAGGTAAAAAACACACCCTGAAGTGTCCAAGAACGAGAGCCAGGTAAAAACACAACATGGAAGTGTCTAAGAACCAGAGCCAGGTACAAAACACCCTGAAGTGTCCAAGAACCAGAGCCAGGTAAAACACACACCATGGAAGTGTCCAAGAACCAGAGCCAGGTACAAAACACCATGAAGTGTCCAAGAACCAGAGCCAGGTACAACACACGCCATGGAAGTGTCCAAGAACCAGAGCCAGGTACAAACACACGCCATGAAGTGTCCAAGAACCAGAGCCAGGTACAAACACACCCTGAAGTGTCCAAGAACCACAGCCAGGTACAAACACACCCTGAAGTGTCCAAGAACCAGAACCAGGTACAAACACACCCTGAAGTGTCCAAGAACCAGAGCCAGGTACAAACACACCCTGAAGTGTCCAAGAACCAGAGCCAGGTACAACACACGCCATGGAAGTGTCCAAGAACCAGAGCCAGGTACAACACACGCCATGGAAGTGTCCAAGAACCAGAGCCAGGTACAACACACGCCATGGAAGTGTCCAAGAACCAGAGCCAGGTACAAACACACGCCATGAAGTGTCCAAGAACCAGAGCCAGGTACAAATACACGCCATGAAGTGTCCAAGAACCAGAGCCAGGTACAAACACACGCCATGAAGTGTCCAAGAACCAGAGCCAGGTAAAAAACACACCCTGAAGTGTCCAAGAACCAGAGCCAGGTACAAACACACGCCATGAAGTGTCCAAGAACCACAGCCAGGTACACAAGTAGAGTAGGATCTCTCCTTCTCTCTGGTTCTCCTTGAGGTTTAGACTTTTTCTCACAGGGTTGTTGTCGTTCTTCCTCTCAGCCGGAGGTTCTGCAGACAAACTCTGGGACAGTTATCCATTTGCTTAAATCCTGTGACTGTGGGTTAATCTGCTCCTCTGTTATCGACTAATGACTGTTTCATTGTTTGATTTTCTAACTTTTTGCTGGTTAAATCAATCATTTTGTGCTGCCCCTTGAGGGAACTGTTGTGATTTTGAGCATAAATAAATTGAATTGAAATGTTCTAAACCCCAGAACGACAAATTCCCTCAAACAATTAACCAGAGTACTTTAGACCTCTACATTTCCAGCGTGTGTGTGTGTGTGTCTCTGTGTGTGTGTGTGTGTGTGTGTGCGTGTATTAAAGTGCCCTCTGTGTGTGTCTCTGTGTGTGTGTCTCTGTGTGTCTCTGTGTGTGTGTATTAAAGTGCCATCTGTGTGTTTCAGGTGAACTACTCTAAGTCTCGTGAGCAGCTGCATCAGTTCCGCTCGGCTCCGGATCGACCCGACATCATCAGCGCCTCAAACGCCGCCAAACTCGCCAGCGACGTGAGCATCTCTGTCACTAACACCGTCTCCACGGCAACCGCATCACATTACCACCGTCTCCATGACGACCACAAACCCTCAGAAAAGTGCCGAGGCCTGTTACGCAACACAACATGTTTTATTCAGAACTGAAGTCTCCCACACAAATGTTTTATAAAACATAACTGTCTTTCATATTATATTTTATAGACAATTCAGGATCACTGTGAAACTTTTCTGGTGGAGGGTCAGTCACCTGCTTGTCTCCGAGGAGATGTAATTTCTTTGTTTTTTTGTTATAAAAGCTAAATCTTTTAGTAACCGATATCTCAGTTTTTGATACTAAAGTGTTTTAATTTTTTATACTATCCATCCATCTATTTATTTATAAGCACATTCTATAAACAAACTGCTCCCAAGGCGCTGCACACAGCTGAATTAAGAAAATAAACAAACAAAAAAACTACTAAACGACTAAAACAAGTCCATAAATAAAATACATAAAACCATAAATAGCAGTAAAATACATATCCATATATTAGTATCTTAAACATGTATTATTAACGTATGTATGAATTAACTCTAAACAAAATTTTGTGTTTATACAAGGACAAGGTACAATAAACACTGACCAACACAAAAGATGTGTTGACTAGTAATCGTGACTAGTCAACTATAAAAAATCATTGTAGTAGAAATAATGTTTTATTACAGTGCCATTATTAAATCAAAATGTCAAAAAAGAATAAACTATTTCAGATTATGATCAATATTATACTTTAGATTAGATTAGATTAGATGTTTAGTGTCTCCTAATGGACAAATTTGTGTTGGACAAACAATGGGCACAAAAACAAACAGATCTGACAAAAGACAGTCCAGTCCTCGCGTTCACACCAGGGACATCAGACGCCCACGTCACAGTTTCCACGTGAACCTGCCAGCCTCAGTTACCGTCCGATTTCAAATGCCAGGTAAAACACAGAGCACCATCCAAAAAGTACAAACTGATTACAAGAGACATTGACACAGGGACCATGGCATGTTTATATCTGTTCAACTTGCTGTTCGGAACCCTGCATCTTTTGCCGGACGGCAACAGCTCAAACTCCTGCATTTCCCGCAGCGTGTGGAGGAGAGGCATGTGACTTTATTCATAAATATTTTCTCTCTAGAAACTTTCAGTCCCATATTTCTACCTTTATTTGGTTAAAATGTATTTCAAAAGAATAGGAATACTCGTTTAGCAAAGAAAGCCATGACAAAGAAATGGTTGACACAAACTGAACCATCAATTAAGGACTGGACTGAAATTGTGAGTGATTTAAAAAAAACAACATTTAGACTCAATTTGAAAATGGACAGACTTTGTACTAAATGATTAATTGATTTTCATTTTTTATGTGTTGTCCGCGCTCTGGTCCTGTTCTGTGTTTATAATTTAAGGAGGGTTCATTAGCAAGGACCACGCCGCAACGAGATGTGCGATACAATAATTTATTAGTGAAAGAAAGCAGGTGATTAGAAGTAGCTCGCGCTGGCACACGATGGCTGGGTGATGAGACTCAGTGTGGGGGCTCCGTCTCGGTGATCTGCCCAGCCGATTCGGGACCCCCCCTTTAGGGAACTGGACGCTGAAAGAGAAAACATATGACATAGAAGGAGAGGGGGGGTGGGTCGAGAGAACAGTGGCAAACGGTGATTGAGGCATAGGCTGGTATATGAAGCTTCTGGGAGTTAGAGGTGTGCCCAGGGACGACGATGGGGGCGTGATCCTGCTCACGAACCTCAGTTAACATATTAACTACATTAATAATCGTTTAGCTAATCTACTGACTGAAGAAGAAATGCAGACTAGTCAACTTCTGAAATAATCTTTAGTTGCAGCTCTGGAGACAATCTTTTATCCTGGTCGGTGTTGTGTGGTTCAGAGTGTGTCTGTGATCACAGGTGGCCTATAAGAGCAGCTCCAAAGCTCCGGTGCTCAGCGATGGGTCCCTGCTCTCACGCACAGACATCGCACACGCTCAGCAGGCCTCGTCTCTGATCAGCCAGGTACAGACTCACCGCAGTGACCCTCATGACGCTGCAGAGAAGATCACGACAAAACTGAGATGTTGTGTTTGTGCAGGTGAAGTACAGGGAGGGTCTGGAGGGGCAGAAGGGACAGAAGCCCCGCTACAACCCTCTGTACTGTGTCTCCTTCAAGCACACTCAGGCCGCAGCCGCCCTGGCCTCACAGGTCAGAACCACCACGGGATAAACTAGGATGGACTGTGGGCTAAACTAGGACTGAACTGTGGGCTAAACTAGGACTGAACTGTGGGCTAAACTAGGACTGAACTGTGGGCTAAACTAGGACTGAACTGTGGGCTAAACTAGGACTGAACTGTGGGCTAAACTAGGACTAAACTGTGGGCTAAACTAGGACTGAACTGTGGGCTAAACTAGGACTGAACTGTGGGCTAAACTAGGACTAAACTGTGGGCTAAACTAGGACTAAACTGGGCTAAACTAGGACTAAACTGGGCTAAACTAGGACTGAACTGTGGGCTAAACGAAGACTAAACTTGAGTCTAAGTTTGGACTAAACTGGTCTAAGATAGGACTAATCTTTGGTCTAAATTAGGACTAATCTTTGGTCTAAACTTGGTCTAAGCTTGAACTGAACTTTGGTCTAAGTTAAGTTCAGAGTCACAGAGATCTGCCTCAGTTGAAAGTGATGGAGCTTCGAGGTTCAGGACTCAGGACTAAATTGAGGTCTAATTATGAACTAAACTAAATCTATTTTGTTCTTTGTTTGTTTTGTTCTAACGTTTGCCTGAAGTCAAACCTGAACCTTTGACTTTAATGAACAAAATGAACTGAATTCACCTCCATGTTTTTCCTGCAGAAGCTTCAGGCAAATCTGAGAATCTAATAATCTGATACAAAGAGACTGTCAACGTGCAGCGTGGGAGGAACGAGGGAGGGAGGGGGAGAGAGGGAGAGGGGGAGGAACGGGAGAGAGAGGGGAGAGAGGGAGGAACGAGGGAGGGAGGGGGAGAGAGGGAGGAATGAGAGAGGAGAGAGGAGGAGAGAGAGGGAGAGAGAGAGAGGGAGGAATGAGAGAGAGGGAGGAGAGGAGGAGAGAGGGAGGAGAAGGAGGGAGGGAGAGGGAGGAACAAGAGAGAGAGAGAGGGAGGAGCGAGGGAGAGAGGGGGGAATGAGAGGGAGAGAGAGGAACGAGAGAGAGAGAGAGAGAGGAACGAGAGGAAGAGGAGGGAGAGTTAAAGAGAGGGGGAGAGAGAGAGAGAGAGAGAGGAACGGGAGAGAGAGGGAGGGGGAGAGAGGGAGGTTAGAGAGAAGAACGAGAGGGAGAGGAACGAGAGAGAGGGAGGAATGAAGGAGGGGGAGAGAGAGAGAGGAACGAGAGAAAGGGGGGACGAGCGGGAGGAACGGGAGAGAGGAGGGAGAGAGAGGAACGAGAGGAGGGAGAGGAAAGAGAGGGGGAGAGAGAGGGAGGAACGAGGGAGGGGGAGGTTAGAGAGAGGAATGAGAGGGAGAGAGAGGGAGAGGAACAAGGGAGAGAGAAGGAGGAACAAGAGGGAGGGAAAGTGGGAGAGGGATGAACGAGAGGGAGAGAGAGGAAGGAACGAGGGGGAGAGAGGGGTGGAGAGATAGAAACGAGGGAGCGAGGGGGAGGAACGAGAGGGAGAGGAAGAGGAGAGAGGGAGAGGTAGAGAGAAAGGGAGGAACTACGGAGGGTGAAGAAGGAGAGAGAGGGAGGAACGGGAGAGAGGAAAAGAGAGAGTAATGAGAGAGAGAGGGGAAGAAGAGGAGGAGAAAGGAAAAGGGGAGGGGAAGAGAGGTGGATGAGTGAGGAGAGAGAGAGAGGGAGGAACAAGAGGAGGATAGGAGCGAACGAGTGAGATAAAAGAGACAGTGAGGGAAGAGAGGGAGGGAAAAAAAGAGGAGAAGAGAGAACAAAGGAGAGAGGGAGAGCGAGAGAAGGGGAGGAAAGAGAGACGTAGGAGAGAGAGAAAAAAGAGGAGAGAGAAGAAGGAAGAGTGAGAGGAGCAGAGTGTGGGATGAAAAGAGTCTGAATCACAGACGTTACATAACCATTTGTTTGGCTTCATAAAAAAACTCAGAACACAGACTCTGTTCCTCCTCCTCTGCTCCTCCTCTTCTCCTCTTCTCTTCTCCTTCTCTGCTACCTCTCCTCTTCTCTTCCTCCTCTTTTCCTCCTCCTCCTCTGCTCCTCTTCTGCTCCCCCTAGGCTCCTTCTCCTCCTCTGCTCCTCCTCTCCTCCTCCTCTGCTCCTCCTCCTCTGCTCCTCCTCTCCTCCTCCTCTGCTCCTCCTCCTCTGCTCCTCCTCTCCTCCTCCTCTGCTCCTCCTCCTCCTCTGCTCCTCCTCCTCTGCTCCTCCTCTCCTCCTCCTCTGCTCCTCCTCCTCTGCTCCTCCTCTCCTCCTCCTCTGCTCCTCCTCTCCTCCTCCTCTGCTCCTCCTCTCCTCCTCCTCTGCTCCTCCTCCTCTGCTCCTCCTCCTCTGCTCCTCCTCTCCTCCTCCTCCTCTGCTCCTCCTCTCCTCCTCCTCTGCTCCTCCTCCTCTGCTCCTCCTCTCCTCCTCTGCTCCTCCTCTCCTCCTCCTCTGCTCCTCCTCCTCTGCTCCTCCTCTCCTCCTCCTCTGCTCCTCCTCCTCTGCTCCTCCTCTCCTCCTCTAACCCTGTCTTCTTTTCTCTTAAACAGGTGAAGTATAAATCGTCTCTAAAGGAGAAGTCGGAGTTCGTGTGTGACGTTCCAAACCTGCTGCAGCTCCAGCACGTGCTCCACGCCTCCAAACTCCAGAGCACCGTACGCACTGATCAGGACCAACACGAGATCTGAACCAGGGCCGGATTAAGACTAAACCAGGGCCGGATTAAGACTAAACCAGGGCTAAACCAGGGCCGGATTAAAGACTAAACTAGGGCCGGATTAAGACTAAACCAGGGCTGGATTAAAGACTAAACCAGGGCTAAACTAGGGCCGGATTAAGACTAAACCAGGGCTAAACCAGGGCCGGATTAAAGACTAAACCAGGACTAAACCAGGGCCGGATTAAAGACTAAACCAGGGCTATACCAGGGCCGGATTAAAGACTAAACCAGGGCCGGATTAAGACTAAACCAGGGCTGGATTAAAGACTAAACCAGGGCTAAACCAGGGCTGGATTAAAGACTAAACCAGGGCTAAACTAGGGCCGGATTAAGACTAAACTAGGGCTAAACCAGGGCCGGATTAAAGACTAAACCAGGACTAAACCAGGGCCATATTAAAGACTAAACCAGGGCCGGATTAAAGACTAAACCAGGACTAAACCAGGGCTGGATTAAAGACTAAACCAGGAATAAACCAGGGCCAGATTAAAGACTAAACCAGGACTAAACCAGGGCCAGATTAAAGACTAAACCAGGGCCGGATTAAAGACTAAACCAGGGCTAAACCAGGGCCGGATTAAGACTAAACCAGGGCTAAACCAGGGCCGGATTAAAGACTAAACCAGGACTAAACCAGGGCCAGATTAAAGACTAAACCAGGGCCGGATTAAAGACTAAACCAGGAATAAACCAGGGCCGGATTAAAGACTAAACCAGGGCTGGATTAAAGACTAAACCAGGAATAAACCAGGGACAGATTAAAGACTAAACCAGGACTAAACCAGGGCCAGATTAAAGACTAAACCAGGGCCGGATTAGAGACTAAACCAGGAATAAACCAGGGCCAAATTAACGACTAAACCAGGACTAAACCAGGGCCAGATTAAAGACTAAACCAGGGCCGGATTAAAGACTAAACCAGGAATAAACCAGGGCCGGATTAAAGACTAAACCAGGGCTGGATTAAAGACTAAACCAGGGCTAAACCAGGGCCGGATTAAAGACTAAACCAGGAATAAACCAGGGCCGGATTAAAGACTAAACCAGGGCTGGATTAAAGACTTAACCAGGGCTGGATAAAAGTCTAACCCAGGACTAAATTGAGGACTGAACCAGGAGATAATTTAAAAATCTGGACTAAATCTAAATCTAAAAATCTGTACAATTATTTTTTTAAAGTTCATCTTATTTTAAGTATACGAAACTAGAACTAAAATCGTCTAGGTTTTAGAACTAAAAAGAAAAAGTTATAGGGTTTTTATGGACTAAATCAGGACTAAACCAGGACTAAACCCGGATCTAATCAGTTCTTATTTATAATACGTATAAACCAGAGCTAGCACTAGACCTGAACAAATAGAGTAGTTAAAAACAGGACTAAACAGGGCCTAAACCAGAACCTAACCAAGACTAAAGCAGAACTGAACCAACACCAAACCAGGATTAAACTAGAACTGATCCAGGACTAACAAGCACTGGGTCATAAGAGATTAAACTTGTTCTAAACCAGGATTAAACAGGGACTAAACAGGGGATAAATCTGGATGAACCGGTACCAAACCAGGACTAAACTGAGTCCCAAACCTGTGTCCTGTGCGTGACCTGCAGGTGGAGTACAAACGACGGTACGAAGAGAACAAGGCTCAGTATCACACGGCTCTGGACACAGCGGAACAGCGCCACCACAAGGACAACGCGGTACTGCACTCACAGGTCGGTTCACTGGGATTTACAGCAAAATATCAGGTTTTACTCTTTATAACTCCAGCCTCTGTCAGTCTCCTGTGATGTTTAGTACTAGTTTAGCTCAAGTCTGAAGTGATTTTACACTTCATCAATCATTTTTCATCCAAACAATACTACACTCAATCAATACCAGGTTTATGTAAATATTTAGGCAGTGAGTAGGCAAAATTTAGATATATCAATTTGGAATTTCTTAAGTTAAAAAATGTATTACAAGTTTTCCATCATGTAGTGTTTTCAAATATAAATAAATAAGGCATTTTATGGGTAAAAATAGCAAAAATTGCGCACATTTGTAGCATATGAATCTGAAAAATGATCCAGATTTAAGGTTCTTGCTTCATGTTTTTGACAAATTAGATACAAAATAATTTACAGGTGAGAATTTTATTTAGTATTTGAATAACTGAAAGTCAAGTTTAGCCTCATTTTATGGAGTTAAATGTTTAATAAATCAGGCTTAAAATTAGATATCGACAAAACCCCTCTGTTAAATCCGTCAAAATGTCATTTTAAAAATCATTTTTGTTTTGCGTTTCAGGTGAAATACAAAGAAGAGTACGAGAAGAGCAAAGGCCGTTCACAGATGGAGTTTTCTGACACTGAGGCGTACAAAGTGTCCAAAGAAGCACAGAAGATGACCAGCGAGGTGGGACCAAATCATAATTATAACAAAAACTGTTTCCTGAAAAGTCAGTTTGCTTTTCTGTCACAAAGGATGAAAAACGTAATATTTTCTTGCCTTAAAATTGTATCTGAGCTTCACAAAAGTCTAATTTGCATCAGAGTCTAAATCTGAACGCTTCAGAAAGACTTTAGTCCCGGATGCAATTAAACTGTTTAATCCATAGATTTAATGTTCCTGCACTTTTTAATTAATGTGAATAAATCAATGACAAGTAATCTTTACTGTTTGTACAAATGAGATGCTGCAACAAATCTAATCGATCTGTCAAACATATCTATAGGTAAAATAAAAAACTATTGTGAGGTCAATATTTGTCAAGTATTTGTCCAGTAAAACCTAAAAAATAATGTAAAATCCAATGTTAAATGTGTTTAAAGAAGCTCTGATGTGCTTTTACTGCCACAAAACCACCTGGATTTTTCATATTTGGTGAAATTCTGAGGTTAATCCCAGTTTCTCAAGAGAAATCATATTATGTTACACTTCACTTTTGCTTCCAATCAAAAACTGGAAGAATGTTTTTCTGCATTTCAAAATGATCAGATTCTAGCACAGTCTTCTCCTCCAGCTCAGATTGAATCTTTGTTGTTAAATGTTAAATATTAGACTTCTCGCACACGTGAGACCGGCTGGTTCTGACAGCACTTGTTATTTGTGTTTGTGACGCAGAAAGAATATCGTAAAGACTACGAGGAGCAGATTAAAGGGAGGCCCCTGATGGAGGTGGATCAGACTCCCAGCTACAAAACAGCTCGCCTTGCCAGCTCCTTACTCAGTCAGGTACTCTGTACTCAGGTACTGTACTCAGGTACTGCTCTGTACTCAGTCAGGTACTCTGTACTCAGTCAGGTACTCTGTACTCAGGTACTGTACTCAGGTACTGCTCTGTACTCAGTCAGGTACTTTGTACTCAGTCAGGTACTCTGTACTCAGGTACTGTACTCAGGTACTGCTCTGTACTCAGTCAGGTACTCTGTAATCAGTCAGGTACTCTGTACTCAGTCAGGTACTCTGTACTCAGGTACTGTACTCTGTACTCAGTCAGGTACTCTGTACTCAGTCAGGTACTCTGTACTCAGTCAGGTACTCTGTACTCAGTCAGGTACTCTGTACTCAGGTACTGTACTCAGGTACTGTACTCAGGTACTGCACTCAGGTACTGTACTCAGGTACTCTGTACTCAGGGACTGTACTCAGGTACTGCACTCAGGTACTGTACTCAGGTACTCTGTACTCAGGGACTGTACTCAGGTACTGGTCTATACTCTAGTACTGCTCTGTACTCTTTCTTTAGTCTTTACCATTTCCAGACAGTGTGCATTAATTAGATAATTTACCATTTTAGAGTGTCCTAAGTAAACATCTGCACCAAAAAGTAAAGCAGAACAATCAGTCTTTATGACAGGACATCTTATCATGATCTAAAAGAGAAGGTTTGTGATAACGATGTAATTTAAGTGAGACAACATCCTTCAGTGTGTTCAGACCCCTGTCCTGTCATGTTTTCATGTTTGTGTTTTAATGTGTGCAGAAGGAGTACAAGAAGGACCTGGAGGAGGTGAGGGGGCGGGGCCTGTCAGGAGCTGCTCTGGAGGAGACGCCTGAGCTGCTCAGAGCCAAGAACGCCACCTCCATCCTCAGTGAGGTACAGGCTGAAGCTACTCCTCTGTCACTGTGCTTTAAGTCACTGTGAAAGAGTCGTGTTTAAGATGAGAACATTAGTGCAGTCTGACCTCACCGGGGCGTCGGCCCCTGTGACGTCACACTGTGGAGCGTGTAACCTGTGCCTCATGCTTGTGTTGCTGACTCCGGGCGGGTGCAGTGTGGGACCTGCCCGGGTCACTGTGTGGGTCGGACCTGGACCGGAGTCAGTGTACACCAGGGGGCAGTGTGACTCAGGGCAGCTGTGACACCAACCTGAGGATGTGTCTTTACAGAAGGAGTACAGGAAGGACCTGGAGGAGGTGAGGGGGCGGGGCCTGTCAGGAGCTGCTCTGGAGGAGACGCCTGAACTGCTCAGAGCCAAGAACGCCACCTCCATCCTCAGTGAGGTACTGCACTGTACTGCACTGTACTGTACTGTACTGTACTACACTGTACTGTACTGCACTGCACTGCACTGCACTGCACTGCACTGTACTGTACTGCACTGCACTGCACTGTACAGTACAGTACAGTACAGTACAGTACTGCACTGCACTGCACTGTACTGAAGTCTGTATTTCAGTGTTTAAGGGCTGATTGTCCTGGTTTTGTGTCTGGAGCAGTAGAAGTACTTTTAAAGGTGATTGAGTCATGTGTTTGTAGAAGTCGTACAAACAGACTGAGCAGTTCAGAGAGAACTCGTACGGCTCCGTCACAGACACTCCTGAACTCCTGCACGCCTCCTACGTCAAGGACATCTACAGCCAGGTACGCCCGGGGTGGTCCTGCTTTAGTCCTGCTTTAGTCCTGCTTTAGTCCTGCTTTAGTCCTGGTTTAGACCTGCTTTAGTCCTGCTTTAGTCCTGCTTTAGTCCTGGTTTAGACCTGCTTTAGTCCTGCTTTAGTCCTGCTTTAGTCCTGCTTTAGTCCTGCTTTAGTCCTGCTTTAGTCCTGCTTTAGTCCTGGTTGAGTCTGTTGCAGATTGTTTTTTGTGGTGAAGATGATGTACTTTTAATTCGATCTGGCTCATATTTAGGTAAAAGCCTGATTTGTTTCTGAGGACGTGTGGTTTTTTTTCTGAGGACGTGTAAATGTGTGTTTTGTAGAAGAAATACCGTGACGAGGCGCAGAGGCTGAGGAGCAGCTACAGTCTGGTCTCTGACACTCCAGAGATGGAACGAGTGCGAAACAACCAGAGACAACTCAGCTCTGTGAGAAACAACCACATGTGACTCAGACCTGGAGCCCTGCAGGACGTGGACGTCTCATCCATAAGTGACTCTGTGTCTGTGTCTGCAGCTGCGTTATTGCTGGGACTCAAAGCTGATGCGAGGGCTCATGTCGTCAGTCCCAGAGACGCCAGAGACCGTCCTGGCCCGAGAGAACAGCAAGAAGATCAGCGACGTGAGCACTTTAGAGGGCTCTTAAGAACACTTTAGAGTAGTTTAGAACACTTTAGATCTCCAAGAAGGGTCAGCGATGTGAGGCTTACAACACTTTAGAACACTTTAGAACACTTTAGAACACTTCAGGGCAGTTTAGAACACTTTAGAACACTTTGGAACAGTAACAAGGATCAGCGACAGGAGTCTAAGGACACAGAAGCGTCTGAAGAATGTTGTTGTTTTCAGGTTCATTACAAAGAGGAAGTGGGACGTGGAACTCCAGTGACCGAGACTCCAGAACTGGAACGAGTCCGACGCAACCAGGACAACATCAGCAACGTGAGACCAGACCAGGACTGGACCAGGACTGGACCAGGACTGGACCAGGACTGGACCAGGACTGAACCTGGACAACATCAGCAACGTGAGACCAGACCAGGACTGGACCAGGACTAGACCAGGACTAGACCAGGACTAGACCAGGACAACATCAGCAACGTGAGACTAGACCAGGACTGGACCAGGACTGGACACCAGGACTGGACCAGGACTGGACCAGGACTGGACCAGGACTGGACACCAGGACTGGACCAGGACTGGACCAGGGCTGGACCAGGACTAGACCAGGACTAGACCAGGACTAGACCAGGACTAGACCAGGACAACATCAGCAACGTGAGACCAGACCAGGACTGGACCAGGACTGGACCGGGACTGGACCAGGACTGAACCAGGACTAGACCAGGACTAGACCAGGACAACATCAGCAACGTGAGACTAGACCAGAACTGGACCAGGACTGGACCAGGACTGGACCAGGGCTGGACCAGGACTGGACCAGGACTAGACCAGGACTAGACCAGGACTAGACCAGGACAACATCAGCAACGTGAGACTAGACCAGGACTGGACCAGGACTAGACCAGGACTAGACCAGGACTGGACCAGGACTAGACCAGGACAACATCAGCAACGTGAGACTAGACCAGGACTGGACCAGGACTGGACCAGGACTGGACCAGGACTAGACCAGGACTAGACCAGGACAAGACCAGGACTAGACCAGGACTAGACCAGGACTAGACCAGGACTAGACCAGGACTGGACCAGGGCTGGACCAGGACTAGACCAGGACAACATCAGCAACGTGAGACTAGACCAGGACTGGACCAGGACTGGACCAGGGCTGGACCAGGACTAGACCAGGACAACATCAGCAACGTGAGACTAGACCAGGACTGGACCAGGACTGGACCAGGGCTGGACCAGGACTAGACCAGGACAACATCAGCAATGTGAGATTAGACCAGGACTAGACCAGGACTGAATGAGGACTAAACCAGGACTAGACCAGGACTGGACCAGGACTAAACTAGGACTGTGTTGTTCCAGGTGAAGTACCGCAGTGACCTTCAGGAGCTCAGGGGGCGGAGCCTGAGTCACCTGGACACACCTGAGTACAGACGAGTGCGCCGCAGCCAGGACGCCGTCTCCATGGTAACACCGCATCAGCGCCGCCACGGCAACTAACGCCACGGAAACTAACGGCACAACGATGGAGATGAGAGTGACGTGAGATCCACCCATCACCGACTAAACCAGGACTGAACCAGGACTGAACCAGGACTGAACCAGGACTGAACCAGGACTGAACCAGGACTGAACCAGGACTGAACCAGGACTGAACCAGGACTAAACCAGAACTGAACCAGGACTGAACCAGGACTGAACCAGGACTGGACCAGGACTGAACCAGGTCTGGACCAGGACTGAACCAGGTCTAAACCAGAACTAAACCAGGACTGGACCAGAACTAAACCAGAACTAAACCAGGACTGAACCAGGACTAAACCTTGCCTGGCGAGTCCAGAATGATATATCTCTGTATTATTTATACACATACATCAGTCTGGTGGCCCCGCCCTCCGCTGTGCCTCGAGTCAACTCCAAATCGTACCGAGCATCAGATTGGTTTATTTCAGTGACGCAAACGGCGTCGCTCTAGAGCGGCGGAAGTAGCAGCTACTGCACACATATTCTCAAAGGCTGTGTGTGAATGTCCCACTCTCTCTTCTTCTCTAATCACTCACAGTCGTGTCCTGTTCAGTGACTAAATAGTGCCCTCAGTCCTGGAGCGATTCGGACAAGCAGCTCATACTTTCTCCTCACCGCTGTTTAAAGTGTTTTGTTCATAATCTCGGCTCAACAGTTCGTTTAAACGTCTCCTCTTTTTGTTTTCATTCTCTGTAGTTTTTCCGACCCTCACAATGCATTGTGGTTAATATTGACCGCTAGTGACCAGCGCTGGACACTACTTTTCAAGATGCATTGTGGGAAACTTTGAGTGCACAACTTTTTCACCTGCTGGACATTTGGACAGCACTAAAAACGTGTGACCCCTGTACAGTAATAACTCTGATTGGTTTACTTCACTTCCTGTTTGCTCGGGTTTGCTCCGCCCTAGAAATCAAATTGGACTGAACCAGGACTAAACCAGGACTGAACGAAGACTAAACCAGGACTAAAACAGGACTGAATCAGGACTGAATCAGGACTAAACCTGGACTGGACCAAAACTAAACCAAGACTAAAGCAGGACTGAACCTGTACTAACTCTTTGTTTGTTTTGTAGCAGGAGCCAGAGAAGAATCCAGGTTTGGTTCTCACTCGACACAAGTTTAATTCACTCTTAAAACTCTTAAACCTCTTTGTGTTTTGGACTAAATGCACGTGTGACTGAGTGAATGCTCTGAACTCTTATAAACATGTTATCATTGAACCGTTATTGAATCCTGTTTCTGTCTCCGAAGGCCAAGTACCACGAGGACTTCGACCGGTCCCGCGGCCGAGGCTCCGCGCTGGGATTGGACGAGCCGGGGATGGAGCGCTACCACAGAGCCAATCAGATGATCGGGGAGGCGGGGTTTAGCCGAGGACCACACTCCCAGAGTCTGGACATGGACAGAAGGCCCGGAGGCATCATCGTGGGTCAGTGTCCGGGTTTACACACAAATGAGAGAAAAATTTAAAAAAATATGTCAATGACTGCAAAAGATAAGCATAGATGAGTTAAAAAGTCCTGGGTATTATTGGATATTAATCTTAATTTCAGTTTCCTGTTGGTTGTTGGCCTTAGACAGTGCTGACAGTAACAAAAGTACTGTACAGTCTGGGGGGGTGTTTAACACGTTGATGATGATGTTCTGCCTGAAGGTTTTGAGTTCAAGCTCAACAACAGACAAACATATACACTGTAAAAATGAACTTCTAGATGAGTTAAAATGGTTTGATTTCAGGATATTAATCTGAATTTCAGACGTTTTGACTCGTTAAGATCTTTTTAATAGAACTAGATTATTTTACTTATTTCAAACCGTTTCTGACATTATTTCTTATTTCATTACAAATTATCTGTCACTGGGTTAAGATCATTTTACTTATCCCACTGACATGTATTTTCTTAATTTAAGCAAAATGATTGTATGATCATCAGAAATATCTTTAAACCAGTGAAATATTCAGCATCACATCAGCAATTAAAACTCATTGAGTCAAAACGACTCAAATCCAGATAAAAATTATAAATTCAAGCCATTTTAATCTTGCATAGATTTACATTTTATATTATTTGGATTGAAATAAGAAATAATGTATTGAAACAAGTCACAAACGGTTTGAAACAGATTAAAATTCTGAATTAAAGACATTTTAAACAAGACTAGACATACGTTTTTTGCAGTGGACTCTTAAGACGGTCCAAAAGTTCTGGTTCAAGATTAATCGATAAAATAATAACTGCAAGCATTTTAGAAGCAAAAATGAAGCACTTTCAAGTCAATCTATATTCAGAAACAAAAAACCTAAACGTAAAGCTTGTTTTTGTGACATTAATTTGACTTGTGTGATTTCATAAAGCTGGTCACAGAATAGGGGAGGGCCGATTCATGAGACGATGTGAATGAAAGTGGAGTAAGGATTTCACTGCTGTTTGATGTCAGTAATCATGAATAATCGTTAAACTGAGCTGTTTTTTTCATAATAATTGTACCTTTCCAAACACAGACACAAACAGAACAAACCTGAATGTGTCTGAACCTCCTGCTCACTGTTTTAACTATTTTAACCCTGGTCCAGACTTTCAGTTCCTGACTCTTTTGTCGATGTGAATGTTTGACGTCTTTATCACAGTCGGTTTGTTTCAGGTGTGACGTTTGGATGTTCTGGTTTGTGTTAAACTTTGAGTGTTTTGTGTCCTGGACCTGAAGACCTGAAGGTTTGGAGAGCAGACCCAGGATCCATCTTTGACTTTGACCCTCTGGAGGACAATATCCAGTCCAGGAGTCTGCGCCGCATCTCCGGTACCAGGACCGGGACCAGGACCAGGACTAGACCAGGACAAGGACTAGACCAGGACCGGGATTAGACCAGGACAAGGACTAGACCAGGACCGGGATTAGACCAGGACAAGGACTAGACCAGGACCGGGACTAGACCAGCACCAGGACCAGGACCAGGACTAGACCAGGACCAGGACCAGGACTAGACCAGGACCAGGACTAGACCAGGACCAGGACTAGACCAGGACCAGGACTAGACCAGGACCAGGACCAGGACCAGGACTAGACCAGGACCAGGACCAGGACTAGACCAGGACCAGGACTAGACCAGGACCAGGACTAGACCAGGACCAGGACTAGACCAGGACCAGGACCAGGACTAGACCAGGACCAGGACCAGGACTAGACCAGGACTGGGACTAGACCAGGACCGGGATTAGACCAGGACCAGGACTAGACCAGGACCGGGACTAGACCAGGACCAGGACCAGGACTAGACCAGGACCAGGACTAGACCAGGACCAGGACTGGGACAAGACCAGGACCGGGACTAGACCAGGACCGGGATTAGACCAGGACCAGGACTAGACCAGGACCGGGACTAGACCAGGACCTGGACCAGGACCAGGACTAGACCAGGACCGGGACTGGGACTAGACCAGGACCAGGACTAGACCAGGACCAGGACCAGGACCAGGACTAGACCAGGACCGGGACTAGACCAGGACCAGGACTGGGATTAGACCAGGACCAGGACCAGGACCAGGACTAGACCCCACGCACCTCAGCCCATAGAACACACATAGACCCAGTGTTCATTTTGTCGACTGAAATATAGTAGTTTAACAGATCGATTTCGTTAATACCAGTGACTTTTCTGACTAAAACTAAATTGTAGTGACTAAAACTATGACTAAATTACATACAATTTTGTCGACTAAAACAGATACAGCTTAGTCAACTAAATTACTGATATATTTTTGTCAAATTGTAAAAATTAAACAAAAATAGATTAAAGAAACGAGAGGAGACTAGAACCAGAACAAATTCAACATCCAAGAACACGTTGATGTCCCACGAAGCAATGACACAATTTAAAATATATTTATATTTTCAGGTCGAGTCAGTCAGTCGTCTAAAACAAAACTAAACCAGACTAAACTAAAAATAAATGTTTGACTGAATCTTGACGAAAACTAGAAATAATTTTACTTAAACGACTCAAACTACTTATTTTTTGTCAAAATGAACACTGCAGAGAACCATAAAAAGCCCCAAAAAATCACACGGACTGAATTTAGATCAAGAACTCAAACCAGGACCAACATCCAGACGTGTCCCTCGTCAGAACCTACTGCACTTTGTACTTCTCAAAACCAAAGATCACAAACATGAGCCAAAAGAGCTCCAGAATCTTTATAACTGAAACTCAAACGTTTGAAATTTGGGAAAGCAACTTTGATTTTGAACTGTGAAAATAAATAATTAATTTTCTTAAAGTTAAAAGCCAGACCAGGTCCAAACTAAGACCAGACCAGGTCCAAACTAAGTCCAGACCAAGTCCAAACTTGTCCAGAGCAAGTCCAAACTAAGTCCAGACCAAGTTAAAACTATGTCCAGACCAAGTCCAAACTAGTCCAGACCAAGTCCAAACTCTGTCCAGGCCAAGTCTAGACCAAGTCCAAACTATGTCCAGACCAGGTCCAGTGCCTCTGTGGCGACAAACAAGTTTGAATTTGAAAAAAAATATTAGCTTTAGGTACTCACTTTCACAGTTCAAGATTAAAACGTGCTTTTTCAGTGTCAAAGATGGACTTTTGTTTCTCATGAACAAACACACAGTGAACAGAACACAGAGGTTCCTGAATGGTCTTTAAAGCGTGGCTGGTGTGTGTCTCAGGTGGAGCCGAGCGCAGACAGACGCGCTCTCTGCCTCATAGTCGAGCTCAGTCTGTGTCCTCCGAGCTGTGGGACCAGAGCAGCGCCGACACCGGTACAAACCAGAGCCAGAAACCAGACTAATAAAACCATACAGAGAAACCAGAGCGAGAAACCAGAGCGAGAAACCAGACTAACAAAACCAGAGCGAGAAACCAGACTAACAAAACCAGAGCGAGAAACCAGACTAACAAAACCAGAGAGAGAAACCAGACTAACAAAACCAGACTAACAAAACCAGACTAACAAAACCAGACTAACAAAACCAGAGCGAGACACCAGACTAACAAACCAGACTAACAAAACCAGACTAACAAAACCAGAGCGAGACACCAGACTAACAAAACCAGACTAACAAAACCAGAGCGAGAAACCAGACTAACAAAACCAGACTAACAAAACCAGAGCGAGAAACCAGACTAACAAATCCAGACTAATAAAACCAGAGCGAGAAACCAGACTAATAAAACCACACCGAGAAACCAGACTAACAAAACCAGAGCGAGAAACCAGACTAACAAACCAGTGCGAAAAACCAGACTAACAAAACCAGAGTGAGAAACCAGACTAACAAAACCAGACTAACAAACTCAGACTAACAAAACCTGAGCGAGAAACGAGAGCGAGAAACCAGAGCGAGAAACCAGACTAATAAACCAGACTAACAAAACCAGACTAACAAAACCAGAGCGAGAAACCAGACTAACAAACCAGACTAACAAAACCAGACCAACAAAACCAGAGCGAGAAACCAGACTAACAAACCAGACTAATAAAACCAGAGCGAGAAACCAGACTAACAAAACCAGACAAACAAACCCAGACTAACAAACCCAGACTAACAAAACCAGAGCGAGAAACCAGACTAACAAACCCAGACTAACAAACCCAGACTAACAAAACCAGAGCGAGAAACCAGAGCGAGGAACCAGACTAATAAAACCAGAGCGAGAAACCAGACTAATAAAACCAGAGCGAGAAACCAGACTAACAAAACCAGAGCGAGAAACCAGACTAACAAACCAGACTAACAAAACCAGACTAATAAAACCAGACTAACAAAACCAGACTAACAAAACCAGAGCCAGAAACCAGACTAACAAACCAGACTAACAAAACCAGACTAACAAAACCAGAGCGAGAAACCAGACTAACAAAACCAGACTAATAAAACCAGAGCGAGAAACCAGACTAATAAAACCACACCGAGAAACCAGACTAACAAAACCAGAGCAAGAAACCAGACTAACAAACCAGTGCGAAAAACCAGACTAACAAAACCAGAGCGAGAAACCAGACTAACAAAACCAGACTAACAAACTCAGACTAACAAAACCTGAGCGAGAAACCAGAGCGAGAAACCAGACTAATAAAACCAGAGCGAGAAACCAGATTAACAAAACCAGAGCGAGAAACCAGACTAACAAACCAGACTAACAAACCAGACTAACAAACCAGACTAACAAACCCAGACTAACAAACCCAGACTAACAAAACCAGAGCGAGAAACCAGACTAATAAAACCAGAGCGAGAAACCAGACTAATAAAATCAGAGCGAGAAACCAGACTAATAAAACCAGACTAACAAAACCAGAGCGAGAAACCAGAGCCAGAAACCAGACTAATAAAACCAGACTAACAAACCAGAGCGAGAAACCAGACTAACAAAACCAGACTAACAAACCCAGACTAACAAAACCAGAGCGAGAAACCAGAGCAAGAAACCAGACTAATAAAACCAGAGCGAGAAACCAGACTAACAAAACCAGAGCGAGAAACCAGACTAACAAACCAGACTAACAAACCAGACTAACAAAACCAGACTAACAAAACCAAAGCGAGAAACCAGACTAACAAACCAGACTAACAAACCAGACTAACAAAACCAGAGCGAGAAACCAGACTAACAAACCAGACTAACAAAACCAGACTAATAAAACCAGAGCGAGAAACCAGACTAATAAAACCAGAGCGAGAACCCAGACTTATAAAACCAGAGCGAGAACCCAGACTAATAAAATCACACCGAGAAACCAGACTAACAAAACCAGACTAACAAAACCAGAGAGAGAAACCAGACTAACAAAACCAGAGCGAGAAACCAGACTAACAAACCAGAGCGAAAAACCAGACTAACAAAACCAGAGCGAGAAACCAGACTAACAAAACCAGACTAACAAAACCAGAGCGAGAAACCAGAGTGAGAAACCAGACTAACAAAACCAGAGCGAGAAACCAGACTAACAAACCAGAGCGAAAAACCAGTCTAATAAAACCAGAGCGAGAAACCAGACTTATAAAACCAGAGCGAGAACCCAGACTAATAAAATCAGACCGAGAAACCAGACTAACAAAACCAGACTAACAAAACCAGAGAGAGAAACCAGACTAACAAAACCAGAGCGAGAAACCAGACTAACAAAACCAGAGCGAGAAACCAGACTAATAAAATCAGACCGAGAAACCAGACTAACAAAACCAGACTAACAAAACCAGAGAGAGAAACCAGACTAACAAAACCAGAGCGAGAAACCAGACTAACAAACCAGACTAACAAACCCAGAGCGAGAAACCAGACTAACAAGACTAGACTCACAAAACCAGACTGACAAACCAAAGCCACAAACCAGCCTCATCCTGAGCACTCTGCACTTACACTGTCTGCGTCACACTCTGGACACTTTGATCACGTTTGGAGTGTTTCTCCCACAGGAGTTTGAAGCAGTGGTTTGTCACGTGTCTCTAACCAAAACACAGCACCAAACATCCAGCATTCTGTCCCAGCGGGACTCAAACCAGAGAACAAACTCTCAGGACGGGTCCATGGTAGAAAAATCTGCTGTTATTTAAGACGAGATTCTACAGGCAAAACTAATTTTTCTGTTTGTTGTTTACTTTTCTCTCTCTCACATCTGGAATTTGATGTGAAACAACAAACGTGTCCAATCTGCTCCTGATGTTTGATTCTTCCATTGAATCCACTTCATCCGTAGATTTCTCTGACATTGTTTTCTTCAAATGCATTTTTGTCCCTCGAGACATAAAGATCAGCCTAAAGTAGATCCACACAAACTGTACAATCTGGACTCAACTTTCTCAATTTTTCGACATCTAATTCTAAAACTGATTTATTGGAGTTTTAAATGAAAAAGATTTGGTGAAATTTGAATTTTTAGGACAGTTTTCAGTGTTTTAACTTAAAAATTAAATAATAAATCCAAATCCCCTCTGTACATTTTTATAACTAATATGTGACTAAATGAACCAAGAATTTAAACCTGATTTTGTCCATTTTTCAGATTTAAATGTCCCAAATATGTGGATTTTTGGTCATTTTTACATAAAATGTCTTATTTCTACATGAAAACATGACATGATGAAAAACTTGTAATACATTTTGTCTTACATTTATTTTACTGAACTATGAGGAGAGGTTTAACATTGATATCTTTAAATGTAAGATTTTTTCCTGTTCACCTGCAGCGTCTCGCCTTAAAAAAAGTAAAATAAAAATCAGTTGTTTCATGATTTGACAGAACAAACAGGACAGAATGCTGGATATTGAAGTGGTTTGACAGGAGCATTGGTTTGACAGGTGCAGAGGTCTGACAGGAGCAGAGGTCTGACAGGAGCAGGAGAGCGCCCCCTGCTGCTCACGCTCACAGCTCTGTCCTGTTTGTGCAGCTCCTGTGCTTCCCGGGGCCTACCAGCAGGTGGCGCAGCAGCAGCAGTACGGATACATGCACCAGACCAGCCTGTCCTCCGTGAGATCTGTGACCTCACCCCCCCACGGGCCCAGCATGGTACTGGACCAGGACTGAGACTGGGACTGAGACCAGGACTGAGACCAGGACCGGGACTGAGACCAAGACCGGGACTGAGAGAGGGACTGAGAGAGGGACCTGGACCGGGGCTGAGACTGAGACCAGGACTGAGAGAGGGGCTGAGACCAGGACTGAGAGAGGGACTGGGACTGAGACCAGGACTGAGAGAGGGACTGAGACCAGGACTGAGAGAGGGGCTGAGACCAGGACTGAGAGAGGGGCTGAGACCAGGACTGAGAGAGGGACTGGGACTGAGACCAGGACTGAGAGAGGGACCTGGACTGAGACCAGGACCGAGACAGAGACTGAGACCAGGACTGAGAGGAGACCAGGACTGAGAGAGGGACTGAGAGAGGGACCTGGACCGGGACTGAGAGAGGGACTGAGACTGAGACCAGGACTGAGACCAGGACCGGGACAGAGACTGAGACCAGGACTGAGAGAGGGACTGAGACCAGGACTGAGAGAGGGACCTGGACTGGGACTGAGACCAGGACTGAGAGAGGGACCTGGACTGGGACTGAGACCAGGACTGAGACCGGGACTGAGAGAGGGACTGAGACTGAGACCAGGACTGAGACCAGGACTGGGACAGAGACTGAGACCAGGACTGAGAGAGGGACTGAGAGAGGGACCTGGACCGGGACTGAGAGAGGGACTGAGACTGAGACCAGGACTGAGAAAGGGACCTGGACTGAGACCAGGACCGGGACAGAGACTGAGACCAGGACTGAGAGAGGGACTGAGACTGAGACCAGGACCGGGACAGAGACTGAGACCAGGACTGAGAGAGGGACCTGGACTGGGACTGAGACCAGGACTGAGACAGGACTGAGAGAGGGACCTGGACCGGGACTGAGACAGAGACAGGACTGAGACAGAGACAGGACTGAGACCGAGACCTGGACTGAGACCTGGACTGAGACCTGGACTGAGACAGAGACAGAGACAGAGACAGGGACAGGGACAGGGACAGGGACAGGGACAGAGACAGAGACAGAGACAGAGACAGAGACAATTAGCGCTGCCCCAGTGTTGTGTGTAATGTGTCCTGTGCCCTGTGCGCCCCCTGCTGTCCCCTCTGTCCCGTGCAGCGCGTGTATCGAGCTCTGTACGACTACGCGGCCCAGGACCACGACGAGGTGTCCTTCAGAGACGGAGACGTGATCGTGAACGCGCAGCACATCGACGAGGGCTGGATGTACGGGACGGTGCAGAGGACGGGCAAGTCCGGCATGCTCCCGGCCAACTACGTGGAGACGGCCCACTGAGGACCGGCCCACTGAGGACCGGCCCACCGAGGAGGACCGGCCCAGAGAGGAGGACTGGCCCACTGAGGAGGACTGGCCCACAGAGGAGGACCGGCCCAGAGAGGAGAGGCTCAGGGCGTTCAGACACACCTCCTGCACGCAAACAATACAGTTAGAGATGAGTTAAATGTCTTGATTTCAGGATATTAATCTGAAATGCAGACGTTTTGACTCGTTCAGATCAGAGCAGACGATTCATTTGATGGAACTGGATTATTTCACTTGTTTCAAACATAGACTGTATAAATCACTGGACTTCCAGCTCCTTCAGACGAGCTCCGTTCACTTCCTGTGACATTGGTGTCTTTTCTCTAACGGCTTCTGTCAAATTCACATCTGGAACTAAAATGTCCGTCTGACTCACTTGTTTTTTCTCGTTAGTTGTTATTACAATAATCACTGACCAATCAGGTGCTTCCTTTTCCAGGGGTTGGTTTCGCTCGTGTTAGCAACAGGTTTGATTGACAGCTAGCGCTGCACGTTGCCGCCGTTTCCTCCCACCGAGGGGCGGAGACCGTTAACAACCTCCCTCCTGATTGGTCCGTGTGGTCGCCACGATACGCACTCGGATTTAAATATGGAGTCTGGCTCCACTTTAGCCGCTATAACTGCTAGCTCCACTTTAGCCGCTATAACTGCTAGCTCCACTGTAGCCGCTATAACTGCTAGCTCCACTGTAGCTAGCTAGGAGTGGCTTCATTTGGCTGGAGCTATGGGTGACGTCACATTCCCACAGTCCATCGTTTTACGGTCTATGGATTTCAAACCGTTTGTGACTTGTTTCAATACATTGTTTCTTACTTCAATCCAAATTATCTGTCACTGGGTTAAGATCATTTTACTTACCACTGACACATTTATTTTCTTATTTGAAGCAAAAATATTGTATGATCATCAGAAATATCTTTAAACCAGTGAAATATTCTGTATCACATCAACAATTAAATCTAAATCCAGATGAAAATGATAAATTCAAGCCATTTTAAACTCTGATAGATTTACATTTCAGATCATTTGGATTGAAGTAAGAAATAATGTATTGAAACTAACAACAAACTGTTTGAAACAAGTGAAATAATCTAGTTCCATCAAATAAATCGACTGATCTTAACGAGTCAAAACGTCTGAAATTCAGATTCATATCCTACAATCAAGACATTTAACTCATATAGACATTCATTTTTACAGTGTGTGTCAGACAGTTTTATTTTGTCGACTAAAACACATTTGTCTTTAGGGCTGGGGAACACTAACAAAATGAATATTAATATTTTTACAAACATCAGAATGAGATGAAATGTGTGTAAATGTTGTGTTGAGGTTCAAGTGTCGCACAAAACATGAACGGAACATAAAATGAACCACAGAAGAGCAGAAATATCACCTCATGGTCTTTAGTTTGAGATTACACTGGATGTTTCTGTCTCTTTTCAGCTCATTTTAATAGTTTTAAGTCGAGACTCTGCAGTGAAACAGGAATAAATCTGAAATTTAAAGATATAAATATGAATCTTCTCCTGTAGTTTACTCACATAAATGTAAGAAAAATGTATGACAGGTTTTTCATCATGTCATGTTTTCGTGCAGAAATAAGACATTTTATGTGAAAATGTCTAAAAATCCACATATTTGGGAATTTGGGAAATATCTGAAAAATGGACAGAACCAGGTTTAAATTTCTTGATTCATTTGTAACATATTAGTTATAAAAATGTACAGAGAGGATTTGGATTTATTATTTAGTTTTAAAGTAAACCAAAATGGACTGAAAATTGTCCTAAAAATTCAAATTTCACCATATTTTTTCCCCTTCAAACTTCCATAAATGAGTTTCAGAGTCAGATCTTAAATCCTTGTTTGGTCTAAATGTGTTGAGTCCAGTGGAGTCAATGAAGAATCAAACATCAGGAGCAGATTGGACACGTTTGTTGTTTCACATCAAAGTCCAGATGTGAGAGAGAAAACTGAACAAAAAACTAAAAAAAAAAAAAAAAGCTTTTTGCCTGTAGTCTCGACTTAAATACAGACGATTCTCTCATTTTAAAAATCCCCAAAACAACAAAAGCCATATGTCCCTCTTCATTTTGTCATAGTTTGGTCAGTGTCATATTTTGTGAACTAAAACTACATAAAACCTAAATAAAAAGTGATCATTAAAACTAAAACTGTGACTAAAAGAAGACTGTTGTATTTGAATAATACAAACAAAACATAATAAAATAAAATAAAAGAGAGTTCAACCCAGAGCCTCAAACCTTTGAAACCAAAACTGGTCCATGATCTTTGAACTGAAAAACATCAAATGAAGCTTTAACGCTGAAAAGTGTAAAAAGATGAATTAAGTCGTCTTGCTGGAAAGAAAATTTTAGTTCAATTAAAAAATGTATCTGAAAAAATGTATCTGAAATTTGAAAATTTTGTTAATGTCAATTTTTGTTAATCCGTACATAGTTTTTTTCACAGTTCAACATTAAACCAGACTTGGATCCATGTTTTTGTTTTTCAAATGATGGCCCTCTTTTGGCTCCAGAGAAACAAATTGAACGTCCTCCGTTCATCAGAGTCAAAATAAAAACATACTCATGGATTTAGAGGATTAAATCAGCCTGAAATAAACCTTAAAGTGCGTCTGACGGGTCGGACTCATTTGACTAAAATACAGTTAAGATACATGTTTTCAAAGTTTGCTAAAACACTTGACACATTTTATCCCCGTTTGGTTATTTTTTTAGGTTTTTAATTTCACTTCCTGGTTGTAAACGATGACATCACACGATTACCATAGCAACCATCGTATAGATCGGGCAAACTCATCTAATGTCACAGGTTTTTTGATTTGACAAATAAAAATACATGAACATCTTTATTTTGTTGAATTAATGTTTAAAAGGGTAAAAAAAAGGTTGTTTCTTTTGTGTAAATGATGCATAACCTTTGACCCCACAGTGTGATGTCATCAGTTTGTTTACTTCCTGTTACTTTCAACAGATTTTGACATGTTTATCCACAAACGGCTGCTTGATTAAGACACTGAATAAAGTCAAAATTATAAAGTGATAAAACCTGTCAAACGCACTTTAAACTAAAGGTTTAAAACTAAAAAGAAAAATTTGACTAAATAGAAACATCAGGGAAAACATTTGTGGATTTATGTTAAAAAAAAAAAAAAAGACAATACAAAACTGTCTCCTTTTCTGTCTGATATTATTAACCTGGAATTATCAACAAACTCAAACAATCCCCTTTAACCTAAAAGTGCTGTGTGTTTTGTGTTTGTCTGACGCTCTGAGCCGTTCACTCAGATTATCAGATTTATCGAGCGTTAAAGATGTTTTAAGTGGAACACAAACGGCTAAATCTGATCATGAAAAGAACGAAACCGATGATTCTGCTGTTTACAGTTCATTTTAATCCTCTTTTAACTCCGGAAGTCTAATAATCAGACTGAGAGCGCACGCCGTGTGAGTCCAGCATGCCTCTGTACATTTGTAGGAGTTTTTTAGCCCAAAACTGGAACCGAGAATATTTTTGTTTAACACGAGCTCAAAGCGGAAAAGCACAATTTTTATAAATGTTTTGCTCCGCCCACTTAAAATATTATTAACCATTCTGTGCATCCCTTTTACCCAACACTCTTTAAAACGTCATCAGAATGTTTTAAACTACACAATGGAATGAAGTCAACATTCTCTGGGATTAACTTTGATAAAACTCTGGATTTTTCATATTTTGTGAGATTTTGAGCTTAATCCCAGTTTCTCTGTGATTATTTTGCTCCATTTTGTCATTTAGAATGTTTTGTTCAGACGTTTAAAGGTGATTATGTATAACTTCCTGTTAATCAAACCTAACAGCGCTGTGTGCACCTATAGCGCCCCCTGCTGGCCGGATGTGACACGAGGGCTTTTATTTCTTCTTCTGAGCGTTTGTAAATCTGCTGTGACATATTTAACCCCTGCTCCCCGTGTCCGTCCCGTTTAGAGACTTTTAAAGGCTTTGTGGACAAGTTCCCATGATGCTCTTCTTCTGTGTTCAAATAAAACGTGTCTCACTCCTGGAGCGGCCTCTGAGCTTTGTGTGAACCAACGTCTAGCTTCACTCAAAATTACTTGAATTTACTTTTTTTTTATCTGGAATTGAGTAGATTTTACTTAATGTGATTTATTTCTTACGTGATGCAGAAAATGTCACTGGTTTCAAAGTATTTCTGCCTGACTATGTGATAATTTAGCTTAAAATAGGAAAATAAATGTTCCAGTGCGTTAAGTACAATAATCCTAAAGTCAGATTAGACGTCATATTTCACTGAAACATAGTGAACATGATCATATTTAAGATTTTACTGAACATTTTGCCCATTTGTCCCAGTTTGACGGTTTTTCGTGAACTTTATAATGTCACTTCCTGGTTGGACATGGGCAGCCGTTACCATAGCAAGCGTTTTGTTATCAAGGACCAAAGCCCATATAAATTGCACAATAGTTAGGAACTGACAAGATGTAACACCGGATAACACCTTTATTTTGTCGAACTGTCAAAAAAACTGTGTTGAGTTTAAAATGTCCTTGTATTTTGGACGGTGCGTCGCTTTTTGATGACATCACAGAGGGATTCGGTTTGGAACTCAGCTTTACTTCCTGTCATTTAAAACTTTCATTTGTCTCAATTTCCTAATAAACTGCATCTTGACTGATGCAAAACTATGAAAAATATTTACCACAGGTGCCCTCCCACCAAACTGAGTTATCATTGAACAAACATGAGTCGCACAGACTTTAACGCACGACATTTGGAGTGAAATGAGAAAGTCATGATTTCAAACAAGTCAGAAACTATTTGAAACAAGTAACATAATCTAGTTCCATCCAGTAAATACTCTTAACTCGTCAAAACGTCTGAAATTAAAATGAATATCCTGAAAACAAGACAGTTTAACATTTTTTTCAGTGCACGGTTTCGTCCTATTTTCTTTTCATTTAAAGCGTCACTGATTGTTGATGTGAACAAATGGTTCAGTTACAAGAAATAATCTCTAAAAACTACTGTGGGTCAACATTTCTGTGAATATTTGTCCAATAAAACCTGAAAATCATGACTTTTCCTTCATCAAAAATGCAAAAAGTGTGTCATAATCTGTTATAAAATCTCCATTAAATCCAATGAGCTGCTCTGATAACCTCTGGATTATTCAGATTGTGATGTTTGAGGTTAATCTCACGTTACACTTCGCCTTCATTCAGGAGTTAACGGTGTTTTTGTTCACAGACTTTTTTAGGGTCTAGTAACTATTTGTTTCCTTTACAATTTCTGCATTTGTTTTTTGGATGGAACTTAACCGTTATGACCTGTAGGGGGAGTCATACTTCACTTTTTGTCATTTTCAGCTAAAATTGGCCATAACTTCTTCTGTTCTACAGATATGTGATGCTTTTCTGTTACAAAGTTTAGTTTGACCCATTTTTTCTAAATCTCAATTTGGACCCGCCAAATTGAGATTTAAATTTACAGGATTTAAATGTGCTCCGCTCGAGCTGTTGGCGCCCTTTTGCTCCACTTTTTGACAGTTTTCTTTAACTTTTTTTGTGTTAAATTTGTTAATCTGGTTTAATCCTGCTTTAGTCCATAGTTTTTTTTCACAGTTCAACATTATCAACATTAAAACCAGACTTGGATTCATTTTTTTTTTGTTTTTCATATGATGGACCTCTTTTGGCTCCAGAGAAACAATCCATAAAAACTACTTTTTTTCTGTAGCGTAACCACCGTGAAAGTGTGATTCCCTGATGGTTCAGCCAAAGGCCAGAATAAACTACAAAAATCACACATTTATCTGAAAAGGGCAAACAAAATGACTGTAGAGCAGTGGAAATGTGGTTTTAATGGAAGTCACGGGTGGAAACGGCACCAACAGAACAGTATTTAAGTGCATTTACAGATTTAAGCAATAAATGATCCACTACATTTTTAAAGTTGTCAAAAAAGCGCCAACAGTTGACGAGGAACAGAGTCTCAAGGGTTAAACTCGGACCTAAACCCGAACTCTGTCCTATAAAGTCCCCTCGTGCTCAGGTGAGCCGCAGGTGAGTCACGTGCTCTCACTCCGGATGCGTGCGCGTGCGTGTGTGTGCGTAAACGTGCGCGTGGAGAGAAGCAGGACGCGCACCCGGAGCTGCTCTGTGTCCGATGGAGAGCGCGCTGAAGTCGGATTTGGGCGCGCTGAGAGACCGCTACCGGAGCTCCAGGGCCGCGCAGAGGAAGGAGCGCCTCAGGCCAGGTAAGGAGCTCCACAGGCCGGGTCAGGAGGAGCTCAGGCCAGGTAAGGAGCTCTGTGTTTGACTGTTATAACTCTGTGTTTGACTGTTATAACTCTGTGTTTGACTGTTATGACTCCGTGTTTGACTGTTATAACTCCGTGTTTGACTGTTATAACTTTGTTTGGCTGTTATAACTCTGTTTGGCTGTTATAACTCCGTGTTTGGCTGTTATAACTCTGTTTGACTGTTATAACTCCGTGTTTGGCTGTTATAACTCCGTGTTTGGCTGTTATAACTCTGTTTGACTGTTATAACTCCGTGTTTGGCTGTTATAACTCCGTGTTTGGCTGTTATAACTCCGTGTTTGGCTGTTATAACTCTGTGTTTGACTGTTATAACTCCGTGTTTGACTGTTATAACTCCGTGTTTGACTGTTATAACTCTGTTTGACTGTTATAACTCTGTTTGACTGTTATAACTCCGTGTTTGACTGTTATAACTCCGTGTTTGACTGTTATAACTCCGTGTTTGACTGTTATAATTCCGTGTTTGACTGTTATAACTCTGTTTGACTGTTATAACTCTGTGTTTGACTGTTATAACTCTGTGTTTGACTGTTATAACTCTGTTTGACTGTTATAACTCGGTGTTTGACTGTTATAACTCCGTGTTTGGCTGTTATAACTCCGTGTTTGGCTGTTATAACTCCGTGTTTGGCTGTTATAACTCCGTGTTTGACTGTTATAAGTCTGTGTTTGACTGTTATAACTCCGTGTTTGACTGTTATAACTCTGTTTGTCTGTTATAACTCCGTGTTTGACTGTTATAACTCCGTGTTTGACTGTTATAACTCCGTGTTTGACTGTTATAACTCCGTGTTTGACTGTTATAATTCCGTGTTTGACTGTTATAACTCTGTTTGACTGTTATAACTCTGTGTTTGACTGTTATAACTCCGTGTTTGACTGTTATAACTCCGTGTTTGACTGTTATAACTCTGTTTGACTGTTATAACTCCATGTTTGACTGTTATAACTCCGTGTTTGACTGTTATAACTCTGTGTTTGACTGTTATAACTCAGTGTTTGACTGTAATAACTCCGTGTTTGACTGTTATAACTCTGTTTGACTGTTATAACTCCGTGTTTGACTGTTATAACTCCGTGTTTGACTGTTATAACTCCGTGTTTGACTGTTATAACTCTGTTTGACTGTTATAACTCTGTGTTTGACTGTTATAACTCTGTTTGACTGTTATAACTCCGTGTTTGACTGTTATAACTCCGTGTTTGACTGTTATAACTCCGTGTTTGACTGTTATAACTCTGTTTGACTGTTATAACTCCGTGTTTGACTGTTATAACTCTGTTTGACTGTTATAACTCCGTGTTTGACTGTTATAACTCCGTTTTACTGTTATAACTCCGTGTTTGACTGTTATAACTCCGTGTTTGACTGTTTATAACTCTGTTTGACTGTTATAACTCCGTGTTTGACTGTTATAACTCTATGTTTGACTGTTATAACTCTGTGTTTGACTGTTATAACTCCGTGTTTGACTGTTATAACTCCGTGTTTGACTGTTGTAACTCCGTGTTTGACTGTTATAACTCTGTTTGACTGTTATAACTCTGTTTGACTGTTATAACTCTGTTTGACTGTTATAACTCCGTGTTTGACTGTTATAACTCCGTGTTTGACTGTTATAACTCCGTGTTTGACTGTTATAATTCCGTGTTTGACTGTTATAACTCTGTTTGACTGTTATAACTCCGTGTTTGACTGTTATAACTCCGTGTTTGGCTGTTATAACTCCGTGTTTGGCTGTTATAACTCCGTGTTTGGCTGTTATAACTCCGTGTTTGGCTGTTATAACTCCGTGTTTGACTGTTATAACTCCTTGTTTGACTGTTATAACTCCGTGTTTGACTGTTATAACTCCGTGTTTGACTGTTATAACTCTGTTTGACTGTTATAACTCCGTGTTTGACTGTTATAACTCCGTGTTTGACTGTTATAACTCTGTTTGGCTGTTATAACTCCGTGTTTGGCTGTTATAACTCCGTGTTTGGCTGTTATAACTCCGTGTTTGACTGTTATAACTCCGTGTTTGACTGTTATAACTCTGTTTGACTGTTATAACTCCGTGTTTGACTGTTATAACTCCGTGTTTGACTGTTATAACTCCGTGTTTGACTGTTATAACTCTGTTTGACTGTTATAACTCCGTGTTTGACTGTTATAACTCCGTGTTTGACTGTTATAACTCCGTGTTTGACTGTTATAATTCCGTGTTTGACTGTTATAACTCCGTGTTTGACTGTTATAACTCCGTGTTTGACTGTTATAACTCTGTTTGACTGTTATAACTCTGTGTTTGACTGTTATAACCCTGTGTTTGACTGTTATAACTCCGTGTTTGCCTGTTATAACTCCGTGTTTGACTGTTATAACTCCGTGTTTGACTGTTATAACTCCGTGTTTGACTGTTATAACTCCGTGTTTGACTGTTATAATTCCGTGTTTGACTGTTATAACTCTGTTTGACTGTTATAACTCTGTGTTTGACTGTTATAACTCTGTGTTTGACTGTTATAACTCTGTGTTTGACTGTTATAACTCTGTTTGACTGTTATAACTCCGTGTTTGACTGTTATAACTCCGTGTTTGACTGTTATAACTCCGTGTTTGACTGTTATAATTCCGTGTTTGACTGTTATAACTCTGTGTTTGACTGTTATAACTCTGTTTGACTGTTATAACTCCGTGTTTGGCTGTTATAACTCCGTGTTAGACTGTTATAACTCTGTGTTTGACTGTTATAACTCAGTGTTTGACTGTTATAACTCTGTGTTTGACTGTTATAACTCTGTTTGACTGTTATATTTCCGTGTTTGTCTGTTATAACTCCGTGTTTGACTGTTATAACTCCGTGTTTGACTGTTATAACTCCGTGTTTGACTGTTATAACTCTGTGTTTGACTGTTATAACTCCGTGTTTGACTGTTATAACTCCGTGTTTGACTGTTATAACTCCGTGTTTGACGGTTATAACTCTGTGTTTGACTGTTATAACTCTGTGTTTGACTGTTATAACTCTGTGTTTGACTGTTATAACTCTGTGTTTGACTGTTATAACGCCGTGTTTGACTGTTATAACTCCGTGTTTGACTGTTATAACTCCGTGTTTGACTGTTATAACTCGGTGTTTGACTGTTATAACTCTGTGTTTGACTGTTATAACTCCGTGTTTGTTATAACTTATAACTCAGAGACAAACCAGAATGTAAAAGTGTCTCCAGTGAAAGTGTTTTGTTCCAGTTGTCGTTGTGACTCTGGGGTGAAGTTTCTGCTCTAATATTTGTTCAAACTCACATTTCAGGATGTTTTCACAGTCAAACTGGGTCTGGTCCAAGTCCTGGTCCCGGTCTACCAGAGTCTGTCTCCATGGAAACCATACACCGACGTCCCATTGGCCGCTGCTGATCGTCTGACCTCTGACCCCTGGCACGAGCACCTGGATCTGCACCGGAGATCCAGACCCAAGAACCAGGTCCCACCCAGGTACTTAGACCTGCTTTAGTCCTGGTTTAGTCCTGGTTTAGACCTGGTTTAGACATGGTTTAGTCCTGGTTTAGACCTGGTTTAGTCCTGGTTTAGTCCTGCTTTAGTCCTGGTTTAGTCCTGGTTTAATCCTGCTTTAGTCTTGCTTTAGTCCTGGTTTAATCCTGCTTTAGTCCTGGTTTAGTCCTGCTTTAGTCCTGGTTTAGTCCTGCTTTAGTTCTGGTTTAGTCCTGCTTTAGTCCTGCTTTAGTCCTGGTTTAGTCCTGCTTTAGTCCTGCTTTAGTCCTGGTTTAGTCCTGGTTTAGTCCTGCTTTGGTCCTGGTTTAGTCCTGGTTTAGTTCTGCTTTAGTCCTGGATTAGTCCTGCTTTAGTCCTGGTTTAGTCACATAAATCCTGTTCTTATAAACAGCTCAGCCTCTGAAGGGTTTCAGTCGTTGGATCTTGGCTCTTTGGACCAGACCAGACCTGAACCGGTCCCAGTGAAGTCCGGTTATAAACCTGGATCTGGACCAGGACTAAACCTGGATCAGAGGCACTTCCCGTTCCCAAACAGAAGGACTCCGCGCGTCTCAGAGATGGCAAGAAAACTGAGGCTTTACTCCTGACCCAATGTTTGTAAAACACTTGTGATGTAAATATAATGTGAATATAATGTAAATATAATGTGAATATAATGTAAATATAATGTAAATATAATGTGAATATAAATGGAACCAGATAATAATGTTTGTTATTGTGAGTTTATTTGAATTTATGGGATGAAGGATGTTCATTTATACTAAAAAAGTACAGTTTCATGGCTAAAAATGTCCTCAAATAAAGTGCTGCTGCCAAAAGTAAACAGGAAAGACACGACTCAAAGAACGATTTACTTTTTATTTTATTCTAATTTTCATTATTCACATTTTCAGCATCAGGATATTTACATTTGAAACAAAACTTGAAAAGTGTTATTGTTTAAACTGAATTAAGTTGTTTTAAAGCACTTTCTGCTTCTTGTTAGAATCTGCCAATCAGAGCAGGCCTTATAGGGACGTGTTTGTGACAGAAGTGGGACCAAGTTTTCTCCCCCTCTCCCTCCCTCTCTTTCCACTCTTTCCTTGCTCTCTTTTCTCTCCCTTCTCTCTCTCCCTCTTTCCCTCTCTCTCGCTCCCCTCCTCTCCCTCCGCCTCTCTTTCCTTGCTCTCTTTTCTCCTCTTGTCTGTCTCCCTCTTTTCTTCCCTCTCTCTGTCTCTTTTGCTCTCTCTAATTCTCTCCTTCCCCGTCTTTCTCTCTCTCCTCCTTCTCCTCCCTCGCTCCCCTCCCTCTTTGTCTCTCTCCTTTTCTTCCGTCTTTCTCTCTCTCTCTCCCATTCCCCCCCTCTCTCTTCTCCCCCCTCTCTAACTCCCCCTCTCTTTCTTTTCTCTCCCTTCTTCTCTCTTCCTCTCTCTGCGCCCCTCTCCCTCCCTTCTCTCTCTTCTTTCTCTATATTTTCTCCCCTCTCTCTCTTCTCCCCCTTTCTCTCTTCCCCCCTCTCTCCCTTTCCCCCCCCTCTCCTCCCCTCTCTCCCCCTCGCTCTCTTTCCTCTCTCCTCCCCTCTCTCCCCCCTCGCTCTCTTTCCTCTCTTGTTTCTCGCTCTCTTCCCTCTCCCCCCCCCTCTCTTTCCCTCCCTCTCTCTCCCTCTCCCCCCTCTCCTCTCCCCCTCGCTCTCTTTCCTCGGCTCGTGTCTCTTTAAGACTTTAACCCCTGCGGTGCCGCCTCAGACTCAGCGATGGCGGCTCTTCAGGATCAGGACGTGTTTCTGGGCTTTGACTTCAGCACGCAGCAGGTACCTCACCCGTCACTCACCTGCCGCTCACCTGTGCGTCAGGTCACTGCGCGCGCGCTTTTACGCTCGGGCTGCGCGCTGAGCCACTGCGCACACGCGGAACGCAACACGGAGCAGTTTGACTTCTGCAGCGAGAGAAGCCGCAGCTCGAGCGAACTTTGGACTTTTTAAACCAGAATGAGCCGAAATACAAAAAGAATTGGTTCAAAAACGTAGAGCAACGTTTAAGAAGCAATAAAAGACGTAAAATGCAATAAAAGTCCAAAGAACGCAATATGACCGTGTTCCATCTGTTTTCTAAGCGTTTTGTGTAATTATTTCCTGCCAATAATCCTGTTTAGTCCTGTTTTTACCTCTTTTTACTCCTGGTCCAGTTCTGGTTTATCCCTGGTTTAGTCGTTTTTTTTCTTCCTTGTTTAGTTCTCTTTCAGTCCTGGTTTAATCCTGTTTTAGTCCTGGTTTAATTCTTGTTTAGTCCTGGTTTAGTCTTTTTTTAGTCCTGGTTCAGTCCTGGTTTAGTCCTGGTTCAGTCCTGGTTTAGTCCTGGTCTAATCTCTCTCTCAGTTGAAGGTTCTGGCTCTGGACTCGGAGCTTCAGGTTCTTCTCGAGGATAAAGTCCAGTTCGACTCGGATCTTCCTGAGTTCAGGTAAAATCTCATTAAATTAAATAAATTTAATTGAAAAGGAACAATGCAATTTTATAAAACATTTAATTAAACCTGAATAAAACGTCAGAATTAACCCTGGCCTTAAAATTAAAGTCTCTTTTTAAACCTTACATCAAATGATTATTTCTATTGAACATTGGGACTTTTTAAATACATTATTAACAAAATAAAGGTAGAAATATTCATAACATATATATATATATATATATATTTTTTTTTTTTCATTTTGATTTAATAATGCCTCTGTCTTTGGTCTTGTGTATTATTTTTTAATTGTACATTTTAGGTTAATATTATTTTGGTTGTTTTTTTGTGTATTCTGAAATCAATGAAAATAAACCACTAAAGAATAGAATAAATGTTTAAGTAAATTTGAATATTTTTGTGTATTTGCTTTAATAAACGTAATAAAAGCTCTGATGTGGTGCTCGGCTGTGACAGACAGAGACAGAATGAGGTTCACTTCCTGTTGTTTGGTGCAGGACTCAGGGCGGGGTCCACATCCACTCGGACAGACTCACCGTCACGTCTCCGGTTCTGCTGTGGATCCAGGTCTGAAACGTCAAACACTTTTATCTCAAAGCGGTTTCACGTTTCTGTCTGTTTTCTGTCTCTTCAGGCTCTGGATAAACTGTTGAACAAAATTAAGTCTTCAGGGTTTGACTTCTCCAGAGTGAGAGCGCTGTCAGGCAGCGGACAGGTACCAGTCTGGTTTAGTCCTGGTCTAGTCCTGGTCTAGTCCTGGTCTAGTCCTGGTCTAGTCCTGGTCTAGTCCTGGTTGAAGCTCTTCTGTTTGCCTCCTGCAGCAGCACGGCTCTGTGTTCTGGAGAAAAGGAGCTGCTCAGACCCTCAGGACTCTGGACCCGGACTTGGACCTGTCCCAGAACCTGCAGGTTTGAATCGTGATCCTGATTTAGTCCTGGTTTAGTCCTGGTTTAGTCCTGGTTTAGCCCTGGTTTAGTCCTGGTTTAGCTCTGGTTTAGTCCTGGTTTAGTCCTGGTTTAGCCCTGGTTTAGTCCTGGCTTAGTCCTGGTTTAGCCCTGGTTTAGTCCTGGTTTAGCCCTGGTTTAGCCCTGGTTTAGTCCTGGTTTAGCCCTGGTTTAGCCCTGGGCATCTAAGACACATCTGTGTAATACTCCTGCTGTCTAATCAGTATCTTGATATGCCGCCCTGACGCTCTCGTGTGTCCCTCAGGACAGTTTCTCGGTGCAGGATTGTCCCGTGTGGATGGACTCCAGCTCCAGGCCTCAGTGCGACGCTCTGGAGCGAGCAGCAGGGGGCGCTCTCACACTGGCCCAGATCACCGGCTCCAGGGCCTACGAGGTCTGCCTCAAAACGGAGAAAGACAATCAAATTTGTATAATTTTACTTTAAATATTCTCTCTCTAGAAGCCTTCGGTCTCATATTTTCTTTATTTGGTTAGAAATGTCTAACCAAATGTCTAATATCTGTGACTTTTACTTTCTCTGATCCAAACTCCACTGACTTCTTGTTTTTCTCTGCAGCGTTTTACGGGGAATCAGATCAGCAAAATGTTCCAGACTCGTCCGGAGGCGTTCCAGCAGACCGAGGTGCCCCGTCAGAGTGTCCCGCGACACACCAGTGTTTCTGAGTCAAACTCAAACGACACAGATTCTGCTCCAGTGACATTTTCTCTCTTTAATCCTGTTCTAACAATGTTCTTCATCAAAAACACACTGGAGTCACATTCAGTTTCATTCACGCTGTTTTGAGGAATGTTTATTAGAAAATCCTCTCCCTCCGAGCGTCAAACACACTTCCTGCTGAACTTCCGGGATTTTCTGACGTATTTTCAGATCATCTACGTCATTTATCTGAGAATATTCACTGTTTTTAGTCGTTAAATCATCACAGACTGAGCATTTCTGCCTCTAAACACAATAACTGCTGCTGCTTCTTGATAATTGCCTTTAGAGCATTCACTTTTACAGATAATATAGCTAAGCACTTGGCGCCATCTCCTGGCTGGATGCACTAAGTGTCTTTTGCAGACTCCTGAGGAAAACATGAATTATTTAATAATGAACCTTTTTTGTTTGTTTTAAAACATGAGAAGATAAATTTAAGACACTCAAGAGCAGGTTTAAAAGCTAAAAACACGATGAAAAATGCATGATATGTTTTCCTTTAAGATTAAACACGCTTAATCATCAAAACTGTAAAAACTACAAGTTCAAGCAACAAAATGGCAGCGCTGTCACAAGATTAATCTGTAAAATGCACCAATAAACACTCATTCATCGATATTTAAATGTTTTAGCAACAAACCCAGTTCAATTCTGACACATTTGAGACATTTTTGTTTTGGCAAATATGTTAAAAAGTCCCATAATTTGAGTCAGTTTTGTCTTTAATATAGATGTATATTTTATTGAGTTGTTTTTGTTGCAGAGGATTTCGCTGGTGAGCAGTTTCGCCGCGTCTCTTTTCCTCGGAGAATACGCTCCCATCGACTTTAGTGACGGTCAGAACGACACGTTTGCTCTGAATAATAAGGGTTTTATTCACTTGGTCTGGCGTCTGTTTCAGGGTCTGGGATGAACCTCCTGGACTTGTCGGCCTGTGATTGGTCTAAGCTCTGTTTAAACGCCTGCGCTCCAGGACTGCGCCCCCTGCTGGACGCACCGGTGCCCTCGTCCTCCGTCCTGGTGAGACTCTACAGCGCGGCAGGAAATAAAGAGCGAACGCACAGGACGAAACAAGATGCAGAAACAGAAAAGAATCATTTATCACCAAACAACAACAAACAAAACAAAAATGTGACTAAAAGGAACAAAAACATGACAAAACTGGAAAAACTGCAACTAATAGCGACAAAAACGTGACTAAACGTGACAAAAACAGATGGTGAAAACGCTGCTGAAAACAAGAAAAACACTAAGCAACAGAAACAGAAAAAAAAGTGACAAAAACGCAACTACAAGCAACAAAAACACAACTACAAGCAACAAAAACATGTCTAAAAGTGTCAAAAATGCAAATGAAAGTGACAAAAACATGACGTAAGTGTCAAAAGTACAACTAAAAGCTACAAAAACATGATGAAAAGCGTCAAACATGCGTGACAAAGTGACAAAAACACTGATGCTAACTTACTTTGAGCCCTTAGCAAAACAAAGCTAACAAAGCCTGTTAGCATCAGCTGTTTCCTGTTTATGGCTTTGACCCAAAATCTAATATTTCCAGGTCATAATCATCAACATGATCCAAATGCACGACATAAAGAGGTTCAAACGATGTAGAGTCTTTGAAGTAAATAAAAGCAGAGAAAGAAACAAAAAACAGGAAGTAGTTTCCTGTTGACTGTAGCTTTAGCCACGTCACAAACTTGGAATTATTAAACGTCATTTTGTGAATCACTATGTTGTGTTCTGTTTTGTCCTGTGTTGCGTTCAGGTTCTGTTTTCTTCTGTGGTGCGTTCAGGGCCCTGTTTTATGTTTGTCCTGTGGTGCGTTCAGGGCCCTGGTTTATGTTTGTCCCGTGGTGCGTTCAGGGCCCTGGTTTATGTTTCATTCTGTGGTGCGTTCAGGGCCCTGGTTTATGTTTGTCCTGTGGTGCGTTCAGGGCACTGGTTTATGTTTCATTCTGTGGTGCGTTCAGGGCCCTGGTTTATGTTTGTCCTGTGATGCGTTCAGGGCCCTGGTTTATGTTTGTCCTGTGGTGCGTTCAGGGCCCTGGTTTATGTTTGTCCTGTGGTGCGTTCAGGGCCCTGGTTTATGTTTGTTTCATTCTGTGGTGCGTTCAGGGCCCTGGTTTATGTTTGTTTCATTCTGTGGTGCGTTCAGGGCCCTGTTTGCTCGTACTGGGTCAGACGGTTTGGATTCTCTTCGAGCTGCAGCGTCGTGGCCTTCACTGGAGACAATCCTGGTAAAGATTTAAACTCTTTATACGTTTTATTTTATCGTCTTTTTGTCGACTTTCTATAAATTCCGGTCTTATTTATTAAACTTTACGTAGAATTCTGAAACGTTTACTTTCAGACAAAACACAAACTGGACTGAAGTGAGAATCTCTTGAGTCAGATCTGAAAAAAGAAAGTGTTTACATGTTTAAACAATTCACACAAATCATTAAAATAATTAGTTGAATTATGACTAAAACACAAATAAAAAACTAAAACAAAAATAAAATCAACTGAGGACTAACAGCCTTAAAACACGCTTTTATTGTAGAACTTCATTTACGTAGTATTTATTTAGATAAAAGTGTTTTCTGTAAATAAAAAGACACAAACCTGTTTTAAATGTGACTGTAGTTCCTCTTCTCTCCACTGAGTGGAGCTGCTGCTCTACTGTCAAGACCTGTGATTATCAAGAGACTCAACCTGGACTAAACCTGGACTAAACCTGGATTAAACCAGGACTAAACCAGGACTGAACCAGGACTGAACCAAGTCTGAACCAGGACTGAACCAGGACTAAACCAGGACTAAACCAGGACTGAACCAGGACTGAACCAGGACTGAACCAGGACTGAACCAGGTCTAAACCAGGACTGAACCAGGACTGAACCAGGATTGAACCAGGACTAAACCAGGACTGAACCAGGACTGAACCAGGACTGAACCAGGACTAAACCAGGACTAAACCAGGACTAAAGTAGGTCTAAAGTAGGTCTAAACCAGGTCTAAACCAGGACTAAAATAGGTCTAATCCGGGTCTAATCCAGGTCTTGTGTCCTCAGCGTCTCTGGCCGGGATGCGGCTGCAGCCTGGAGACATCGCTGTGAGTCTGAGTTTATTCAAAGATAAAACAGTTTAATGAAGCAGGTCTCAGTCTCATGTTTTATTATTCATTTGTCAAACATCAACGATAATAGAATGATAATAATATAATAATAACATAATAATAACATAATAATGATGTAATGATGTGTTTGTTCAGGTGAGTTTAGGCACCAGTGACACTGTGTTCCTGTGGCTGCAGTTCCCTCGTCCTGCACTAGAGGGCCACGTCTTCATCAACCCAGTCAACCCCCAGCACTACATGGCCCTGCTCTGGTACAGGCCGGGTCCAGACCAGGTCTACACCGGGTCTGGACCTGGTTTAGACCTGGTTTAGACCAGGTTCAGTCTTGCCTCTGTCTGTATTTTATTCAAAGCTCACTGTTGTGTATTTTCTGACGTTTTTCAGTTTTAAAAACGGCTCTTTGGTTCGAGAGCGGATCAGAGACGAGGTCGGAGGCTCCTGGAGTCACTTCTCTGCAGCTCTGACCCAAACTCCTCTGGGAAACCACGGAAACATCGGTACAACATTTACATTTAATATCAAAGCCACACATTTAATGTTTAGTCGCTGGATGATGATGAGAACGTCCAACCTTCATGGATTCTGTTTGGGTTTTTATTTTCAAAAACAGTTCATTCAGGTTTGAGTCCTGGTTAAACTGGTTTATGGTCCTTCTTCCATCCCAGGTTAGTCCTGGGGAAGGCCTGTGGTTTAGTCTGGGTTAGTCTGGTTTAGTCCCAGTTTTAACCTGATTTAGACTTAGTTTAGTCCTGGTTTAGACCTTGTTTTGACCTGGTTCAAGTCCTGGCTAAGGCCGTAGTAAAGTTCTTATTCCATCTTGGTTTAATCCTGGTTCAGTCCTGTTTTAGCCCTGGTTTAGTCCTGGTTCAGGCCTGCTTTAGTCCTGTTTTAGCCCTGGTTTAGTCCTGGTTCAGGCCTGCTTTAGTCCTGTTTTAGCCCTGGTTTAGCCCTGGGTTAGTCCTGGTTTAGTCCTGGTTTAGTCCTGGTTTAGTCCTGGTTTAGTCCTGCTTTAGTCCTGCTTTAGTCCTGTTTTAGCTTTGGTTTAGTCCTGCTTTAGTCCTGCTTTAGTCCTGGTTTAGTCCTGCTTTAGTCCTGCTTTAGTCCTGGTTTAGTCCTGGTTTAGCCCTGGTTTAGTCCTGGTTTAGCCCTGGGTTAGTCCTGGTTTAGTCCTGGTTTAGTCCTGGTTTAGTCCTGCTTTAGTCCTGCTTTAGTCCTGCTTTAGTCCTGTTTTAGCTTTGGTTTAGTCCTGCTTTAGTCCTGCTTTAGTCCTGGTTTAGTCCTGCTTTAGTCCTGCTTTAGTCCTGCTTTAGTCCTGCTTTAGTCCTGGTTTAGCCCTGGTTTAGCCCTGGTTTAGTCCTGGTTTAGTCCTGGTTTAGCCCTGGTTTAGTCCTGTTTTAGTCCTGGTTTACTCCCTCTGGGTAATCGAGGTTAAATGTTTCAGGTTTCTTTCTGGACGTGCTGGAGATCCTTCCTGCTGCTGTTGGAGTTCATCGTTTCGACGCTGGAGACGTCGAGGTCACTTTATCTTTTTTAGTTTCTTTTTTTCTGTAAAAGGCGGGTGCATTACCGGCGCTGTCCTGCAGGTGTCCTCGTTCCCCGCTCACGCCGAGGTCCGGGCGCTCGTCGAGGGACAGTTTTTATCCAAAAGACTTCACGCCGAGAAGCTGGGATACTCCATCGGTAAAACATTTATGACACAAACAAACGACACAAATGAAAGAATTCAGAACATTTCCATCATGTTTTTAACAGAAATGTGCTCAACTCTGTCTCAAATGAGGTTCAAGTTTAAAAACTCAGTGTAAAATCAACAAAAAAGGCATGACATTTAATTTTTCACGTCTAAATTGCCCACATTTACTGCTGTATTCTTTACTTATTTTTATTTATTTAATCGTGACGGCGCACATTAATGAACACCTGGATTGAACAAGGGTAAATGTCCCGGATTATAGCGACAAATTTAATTTAATTGAAGATATTTGCATGATTTTTGGTGATAAACACATTGTCTTGGCCATAGATAAGTCTGACAAGTGTGATATGTTTTTAATGAGAAGGTTAATCAGAATCAGAATTGGTTTATTGTCACTGTCAGTGATCAAAGGTTAGGTTAAACGACAATATATTTAAACTAAACTTTTTTCTCTCTTTTAATCCTGGTCTGACAATGTTCCGTCCTCCAAACACAGCTGCTGGAGTTGCATTTAGCTTCATTCACACTAGTTTGATAAATCCTGGTTAGAAAATCATTCTGAATTTCCTCGATGTGTGACGTGGCTCGGAGAATCTTCTGTTTTTAAAGGAAAAGTATTCTGCATGTTTCATATTGTCATTAGCCTTTAAAGTGCCTTAAATTTGCATCTCATATCAAAAGTTTCTTCTGTGTTTCAGTCACTATGAAATGACACAGTGCATCCAGCAGATCTACAATCTACAATTGTGTGGATTTGCTGCAGCAGTTATCGAGTTTAGAGGCAGAAATGATCAGAACGAGTTTAGTGATGATTTAACGACTAAAAACAGAGGAAGATTCTCAGAAAAATGATGCAGATGATCCGAAAATACGTCATTGATCGAGGAAGTTCAGCAGGAAGTGTGTTTGACGCTCAGAGGGGGAGGATTTTCTGATAAACATTTCTCAAAACAGAGTGAATGTTACTCCAGGTGTGTTTTTGATGAAGAACATTGTTAGAACAGGATTAAAGAGAGAAAGAGTCACTGGAGCAGAATCTGTTTGTGCCGTGTGTAATTCCCTCTGCAGCCAGGAGGTGGAGCCACAGCCGAGTCACTCTGTCGTCTCCCAATCCAGTGATAAAGTGATATGTTCTTTGTAAAAAAAAAGACCACTATATTTTTAGCTCTAAATGTCAAAGTAAAGACACTCGAGCACAAATAATATATAATATTTCCTTTTAAATCTGGAAAAGCAGGTTTTATTTTAATCGTCGTCAATAAGAAAAGTCACACAAACACAACATGAAGATGAGGCTGAATTAGTTTTTACTTTTATTTCAGTCATTGGCTTTGAGTTTGTTTGTTTTATTTTTTTGCTGTTTTTTGTTTTACTCGCTCTTTGTTCTTCCTTAAACCCCTCAGTGTCCTGATCCTCTGCAGACGACACGTTTCTTCTTCTTTGTTTCTGTTTGTTTCAGTTCCTGGGACCAGGGTCCTGGCCACAGGAGGAGCCTCTTCAAACCCTCACATCCTCCAGGTTTGTCTCCACCCTCACACCTGAGGGTTAGCCCCGCCCACAGCAGAGGGGTTAGCCCCGCCCCACAGCAGAGGGGTTAGCCCGGCCCCACAGCAGCAGAGGGGTTAGCCCGTCCCCACAGCAGCAGAGGGGTCAGCCCCGCCCACAGCAGAGGGGTTAGCCCCGCCCCACAGCAGCAGAGCGGTTAGCCCCGCCCTGAGCCCCACAGCAGAGGGGTTAGCCCCGCCCTGAGCCCCACAGTGGCAGAGCGGTTAGCCCCGCCCTGAGCCCCACAGCGGCAGAGACCAAGAGAATGAATCACAACAATCGCCTCAAATCCACTGTTTTAATAATCGTTATCTGGACTTTACAGACTCTAAACTCAAAGGTATCAGCAACATTCAAACAAAATGTCATAAAACGATAAACAATTTGTGGTTTTAATGAATAGACCCTTTAAATGTCTGTGACAAAAACACTGTAAATTCAGAACGGAGGCAAAAGTGAAAATGAACATGATGTGATTTCACTGAGAAACTGGGATTAACCTCAGAATATCACACAATGTGACAAATGTGTCAGAGCCTCAGACACATGTGAGTGACGTCAGAGGATTAAACACATTTATTATTGTATTTTACATGTTTGAGGAAATTATGATCAACTCTTTGCATTTTTGATGAAGAAACAATCCAGGGTTTTACTGGAAAAATACTCACAGAAATGTTGAGCCCACAATCATTTTTCATTTTATCTAGAGATATATTGTTATACTGTTGATACTGGTCCATAAATTAGATTCTTTTGAAGCTAAAATACAATTTTAAGGCGAGAAAATTGTATTTTGTCCACGGTTTGTTACAGAAAAATTCAAATGTGCTGCTTTTTTCCAACACAAACACTTAAAACCATAGAATTTCGATCTAATGTGAGACAATCATTCAGACATTTACTTCATTTGCCTCCAGTCGCCTCCTTCTGGTTCTTTAATGACGTCACATTTTAAAGGGGCTGTAATATGCTTTAAACCTTTTATTTAGCATGTTTTTTTGATGGTTAAAATGTGTTTAAAAAGTCCAAACCCACAAAAGGAATAATAGTTTGACGTCGAACATGAAAATAATGGTTCGTTGTAGCTTTAACGATGAGTCAATTATTTCTGTTGAACATTGAGACTTTTAAAACACATTTTTAACCAAATAAAGCTTTAAATCTGGGACTGAAGACAATATTTATGAATGAAGTGAATTATCAATGAAAATCTTTGACATTTTGATTTAATAATGTGCGGTCTTTGAGATAAAAGGTCTTTTCAAATGCGATTTAGAGTCGGTTCTCTTTATAAATATGAAACAAAACTACTGCACAATCTAGAACAAGTGATTTCACTGAAGAAACTGGGATTTACCTCAGATTATCACATAATCTGACAAATGTAGATGTTTTTATGCCACAAAAGATAACAGACTTTTTGCATTTTTGATTAAGACAAAATCCAGATTTTTAGGTTAAACTGGACACTCACAGGAATGTTGAGCCCACAGTAGTTTTTGTGAAGCTTCAGTTCAATTTTGAGACAAGAAAATAGTATGTTTTTCATCCTTAACAGTAAAAAAGCAAAACAACTGACATTTTCTACCCTGAAAATACTATATTATATTATATTATATTATATTATATTATAGCATTTAGTTATAATAAAGACTTTAAACCACTGCCATTTTGGTAAAACTTTATAATAATTACACTTATTCCTGCCTCAATAAAACATGAACAAAGACTTAGTTCATAATCAACAAATAGTTTATTCAGAATGATTCAGTATTAATGACTATTTAACAAATGTTCTAGCTTCTACTCTTCTACTTCTACTCTTCTATTTCTACCCTAACATTAATTAAGTCGTTACTCGCCCTGAATCATGTTTAATAAACTCTAGATTCATCATTAAGTCTGTGTTAATGCTTTATTTAGACAGAGTAAGGTGTAGTGTAGTACAGGCCGCTGTGCACCGCCCCCTGGTGGTCTGCTCCGCCCCCTGGTGGTCTGCTCCGCCCCCTGGTGGTCTGCTCCGCCCCCTGGTGGTCTGCTCCGCCCCCTGGTGGTCTGCTCCGCCCCCTGGTGGCCTCAGCGGTCTGCTCCTCCCCCTGGTGGTCTGCTCCGTCCCCTGGTGGCCTCTGCTCCGCCCTGGTGGTCTGCCTGCTCCATTTCATGGTGGTCTTGCGCGCCCCTTGTGGCCTCAGAGGGTCTGCTCCGCCCCCTGGTGGCCTCTGCTCCGCCCCCTTGTGGTCTGCTCCGCCCCCTGGTGGTCTGCTCCGCCCCCCTGGTGGCCTCTGCTCCGCCCCCTGGTGGTCTGCTCCGCCCCTTGGTGGTCTGCTCCGCCCCCTGGTGGCCTCTGCTCCACCCCCTGGTAGCCTCAGAGGGTCTGCTCCGCCCCCTGGTGGCCTCAGCGGTCTGCTCCGCCCCCTGGTGGCCTCTGCTCCGCCCCCTGGTAGCCTCAGAGGGTCTGCTCCGCCCCCTGGTGGCCTCAGAGGGTCTGCTCCGCCCCCTGGTGGCCTCAGAGGGTCTGCTCCGCCCCGAGGTGGCCTCAGAGGGTCTGCTCCCTGGTGGCCTCAGGAGGGTCTGCGGTGGCCCCCGTGGTGGCCTCAGAGGGTCTGCTCCGCCCCCTGGTGGCCTGGTGGCCTAAGCGTCTGCTCTGTTTGTTTCAGGTTTTGTCGGACGTGTTCAATGCTCCGGTTTACACCATGGACAGCTCTAACTCGGCCGCTGTGGGCTCAGCGTACAGAGCCCTTCACGGTAATGTCCCGCAGTACGGCATTACACTTCACCCTCCCGCTGTCTCCAGGGCAACGTGACGCCTTTGTGTTGCTTTAACTCGTTTTACGTTTAGTTTTTGTCATTATCATTTGCACTTTTGTTACTTTTTAGTCACGTTCTTTTTTTTTTTTTAATAAATGTGAAGCTTGAGATCTGGTTTTAAACAACTTTTTACTTGATTTTCTTCCTTTTCATGTCAGATACAACTAAATATTTATCAGAGTTTAAGTCTTTTAGCGCTTTAGTCTGGTTTTTGTTGATTTTAGTCACAATTGTGTCGATTTTAGTCCCGTTTTTCTCACTTTCAAGCGCTTTTTGGCTTGTTTTTGTCACTTTTTAACCACGTTTCTGTCATTTTTTATTATTTTATGTTTTGTTTTGGTCATTATTATTTGTGCTTTTGTCAATTTTGAGTTGCATTTTTGTCGCGTTTTAAACTACTGCGTTTAGTCGTTTAGAAAGTGAGACGCTGCAGGTGAAACAGGAAAAAATCTGAAATTTAAAGATCAATGTTAAACTTCTGCTGTAGTTTATTCACATAAATGTAAGAAAAATGTATTCCTCATGTCATGTTTTCATGTAGAAATAATGCATTTTATGTACAAATGGCCAAACATCCACATATTTGGGACATTTAAATCTGAAAAATGGACAGAACCAGGTTTAAATTCTTGGTTCATTTTGTCACATATTAGTTATAAAAATGTACAGAGGGGATTATGGAGTAAACTAGATCTGACTGAAAATTGTCCTAAAAATTTAAATTTCAGTTCATTTTTTTCCTTCAAACTGTAATAAATGTGAGTCAGAATCTGATCTTAAATCCTTGTTTGGTCTAAATCTGTTGAGTCCAGATTGTACAGTTTGTGTGGATCTACTTTAGGCTGATCTTTATGTCTCGAGGGACAAAAATGCATTTGAAGAAAACAATGTCAGAGAAATCTATGGATGAAGTGGATTCAATGAAGAATCAAACATCAGGAGCAGATTGGACAGGGCTGTGTTTCACATCAAAGTCCAGACGAGAGAAAGAAAAGTGAACAGAAAAAGTTTTGCTGTAGAGTCTCTCCTTAAATGACTCAGACACCTTTAAAGTATCGTCTGGTGAGTCGTTTCTTCTTTCGTTCAGGTCTCATGGCAGAGTCCGGCGTCTCGTTCTTCGACGCCGTGAGAAAAGGATCGGAGCCAAAACTCGCCGCAACTCCAGCTCCTGAAGCTAAACAGGCGAGTGTGAAGAGCAGGCCCTTTAAGTCTGTCACAAAAACAGTGTTAACACAGAACAGAGGCAAAAGTGAAGAACATGATGTGATTCACTGAGAAACTGGGATTAACCTCACAATATGACAAAATGTGAAACATGTAGTTGATTTTGGTTAAAGTAAAAGCCGCAGACACATGTGAGTGACATCAGAGACTTAAACACATTTATTATTGTATTTTACATCATGTTTGAGGAAATTATCATCAACTCTTTCATTTTTGATGAAGAACAATCCAGATTTATGGGTTTTACTGGAAAAATACTCACAGAAATGTTGAGCCCACAATCATTTTTCATTTTATCTAGAGATATATTAGATACTGTTCCAGAAATTAGATTCTTTTGAAGCTAAAATACAATTTTAAGGCGAGAAAATTGTATTTTGTCCATGGTTTGTTATAGAAAAGCAAACTGACTGACATTTCTACTCTGGAAATTCAAATGTGTTGCTTTTTTCCAACACAAACACTTCAAACCATAGAATTTAGATCTAATGTGAGACAATCATTCAAACATTTACTTCATTTTCCTCCTGTCGCCTCCTTCTGGTTCTTTAATGACGTCACAGTTTAAAGGGGCTGTACCGACTGGATCTGTAGAAGTTCCTGAGTCTTTCTTATATACAGAAACTTTCCTCACGTTCCAGAACGATGAGCCGCACAAACTGATGAAACATGTGTCTTTGTTATTGTGGCGTTTTTGTTCGTCTCAAATGAAGTTTAAAGAGTAAAATGTAAAGTGAAAGTAGTTTCTCGTTGTTGCTGTGACTGTGCAGAGCTTTGCTAGCTTGTTTGCTAACGGCAGCTACTTTTATTCAACTGTTTACTGGAGTTTCTTCCTTTTTCGTGTCAGATACAAACTGAATATTTATCAGTTTATGTCTTTTAGAGCTTTAGTTAAGTTAGTTAGTTAGTTTCTTTTAGTCGCAATTGTGTCGATTTTAGTCCCATTTTTCTCACTTTAAGATGCTTTTTGTCTTGTGTTTTGTCTCTTTTAGTCAAGTTTTTCTCGCTTTTAGTTGCTTTGAATTTTGTTTCACGTTCTTTTAGTCACGTTTTTGTTGCTTTCGTGTTGTTTACTGGTTTTTTGTCACTTTTTAGTTGAGTTTTTGTCAGTTTGTCAGGGGCGGGCAGGGCGGGGGGCGGCTCTGGGGTCCGAGGCTGGGGCGGCTCTGGGGTCTGGAGCGGCTCTGGGGCGGGGGGCCGGCTCTGGGGTCTGGAGCGGCTCTGGGGTCCGGGGCAGGCGGCTCTGGGGTGGGCGGGGCGGGGGGGCGGCTCTGGAGTGGCTCTGGGGGGTGGCTCTGGGGGGCGGCTCTGGGGGGCGGCTCTGGGGGGCGGCTCTGGGGTCCGGAGGGCGGGCGGCTCTGGGGTCCGGAGGGCGGGCGGCTCTGGGGTCCGGAGGGCGGGGCGGTCAGAGCAGCAGACTTTGGCGCAGAGTGTGAAGTGAACGTGAACACAGAGAATATTCATGGCCTCCAGCAGGGGGCCATTACACAAACATGGCGCTCGTCAGGAAACCTCCACACGCTCTGAGCACCAACTCTCATCTGAATTATTCAGCTCGGCGTCTTGAAAGGCACGTGTTCTGCGTTTTCGAGGCGTTTGGCATCTCTTCTGCACCACCCGGTTTGGTGTTTGTGGAACATGAGTTCAAATGTTATGGAAATCAACTAAATGACACTTAATCCTGGTTTTTACACAAACAAAACCCAGAGGATGACTCTAAAGAGCTCAAAGATCTAAACAAAGACTAGACCAGGACTAGACCAGGACTAGAACGAGACAGAACCAGGTCTACATCAGGACAAGTGTGACTTTAAAGTTAAAACCAGGACTAAACGAGCCTTTACTGGCAAATTTCCAGTCTTATATTTCTACTGTCTCTGAATAAAAATGTTATGTAAATGGATTAAATGTTTAAATGTTCTCAATATTATTTATCTTTTTAGTTTTAGTTTTAATTAAAATTAAATCCTTCTTTATTGTGGAATCTTTAATATTCAAAGTTGTATGTAACAAATAATTTAACGTTTTCCAAATAATTGATCAAAGACACAAACTCAAACCACAAGGGGGCAGTGTTTAGGCCTCTAGAGCAGTGATTCTTAACCATAGGGCCGGGGCCCAAAGTAGGGCCGCGAGCACCTCCTTGAGGGCCGCACAATCACTAAAATATAATACATTTAATATGAGACTGGGCCTCGAGTTGCTTTAGATGGAAAAAGTCGGGCCTCAAGGTAAAAAAGGTCAAGAAAACTATAATTAGGACTAAACCAGGTCTAAACCAGGATTAAATAAAGACTAAACCAGGACTGAACTAGGATTAAACCAGGACTAAAGCAATACCAAATTGGGACTAGATCAGGACTAGACTTGGACTATACAAGAATGCAAGGACGCACGTTTGGAGGCGAGGAAAGGAAACAAGGAGGCGAGACTAAACCAGGACTAAACCAGGACTAAACCAAATCAAGACTAGACCAGGACCAGTTCAGGACTAAACCAGGTCTAAATAAAGACAGAACCAGGACCAAACCAGGACTCCCATAATGCACTGGGACAAACCAAGACTAAACCAGGACCAATTCATGACGAGAACCAGAACTCCCGGTCTGAGTCTGAGTCTGAGCCAGGATCCCGGTCTGGACCAGGTCTGAGTCTGAGCCAGGATCCCGGTTTGGACCAGGTCTGAGTCTGAGCCAGGATCCCGGTCTGGACCAGGTCTAACCCAGGTCTGAGTTTGGACCAGGTCTGAGTCTGAGCCAGGATCCCGGTCTGGACCAGGTCTGAGTCTGAGCCAGGATCCCGGTCTGGACCAGGTCTGAGTCTGAGCCAGGATCCCGGTCTGGACCAGGTCTGAGTCTGGATCCCGGTCTGGACCAGGTCTGAGCCAGAGCCAGGATCCCGGTCTGGACCTGGAGGGAGTCCTCGTGTGAACTCTGTGTTTTACGGCCCATGTTCAGGTTTAATGTTTCCAGACGGACTTTTATCCTCGACACTGAAACTGAAACGACCAGACTCAAAGATACACCAGGACTGAACCAGGACTGAACCAGGTCTAAACCAGGTCTAAACCAGGTCTAAACCCGGACTATAGCAGGACTAAACCAGGACTGAACCAGGTCTGAATCAGGTCTGAACAAGGTCTGAACCGGGACTAAACCAGGTCTGAACCAGGACTATACCAGGTCTAAACCAGGTCTGTTTTCACAGGTTTATGACGAGATGCTGAAACGTTTCGCTCGATTGGAGGAAAAAGTCCTGCTGAAGTCCCGCCCCCTGGAGTGAACCGGCCAATCACAGTGCAGCTCTGACATGATGGACTCACAGTTTTTTAATGTGAACAAATATTAACGTTTAGCACCAGAAGTGAAGATAAATGTCACATAAATGGATCAAATGTTTAGATTTTTGATATTATATTTTCTAAAATTATATTTTACTTAATTAAAAACTAAATAATTCTTTATTGTGATTTCTTAAATATAATAAATTATAAGTAAACAAATATAATATCACATAATTAGACCTTATTGATGAAAGACACAAACTCAAACCACAAGGGGGCAGTATTTAGGCCTCAAGAGAAAACTATAATCAGGACTAAACCAGGTCTAAATAAAGACTAAACCATTACCAAGTCAAGATCAAACTAGGACTACAACAGGACTAAAAAAAGGTCTAAATTAGGACTAAATCTGGACCAAACTGGGATAAACCAAGATTAGAGTTGGACCAAACAATGTTAGGAGGAAGGAAAGGAAACAAGGACACATGTGAGGAGGGAGGAAAGGAGACAAGGACACATGTGAGGAGGGAGGAAAGGAGACAAGGACACATGTGAGGAGGGAGGAAAGGACACATGTTAGGAGAGGAGACAAGGACACATGTTAGGAGGGAGGAAAGGACACATGTTAGGAGAGGAGACAAGAACACATGTTAGGAGGGAGGAGAGGAGACAAGGACACATGTGAGGAGGGAGGAAAGGAGACAAGGACACATGTTAGGAGGGAGGAGAGGAGACAAGGACACATGTTATGAGGGAGGAGAGGACACATGTTAGGAGGGAGGAAAGGACACATGTTAGGAGGGAGGAGAGGACACATGTTAGGAGGGAAGAAAGGACACATGTTAGGAGATGAGGAAAGGACACATGTTAGGAGATAAGGAAAGGACACATGTTAGGAGATGAGGAAAGGACACATGTTAGGAGGGAGGAGAGGACACATGTTAGGAGAGAGTAGAGGAGACAAGGACACATGTTAGGAGATGAGGAAAGGACACATGTTAGGAGATGAGGAAAGGACACATATTAGGAGGGAGGAGAGGACACATGTTAGGGAGGAAAGGACACATGTTAGGAGACGAGGAGAGGACAAATGTTAGGAGAGGGGAGAGGAGACAAGGACACATGTTAGGAGATGAGGAAAGGACACATGTTAGGAGAGAGTAGAGGAGACAAGGACACATGTTAGGAGGGAGGAGAGGAGACAAGGACACATGTCAGGAGATGAGGAAAGGACACATGTTAGGAGGGAGGAGAGGACACATGTTAGGAGAGGAGACAAGGACACATGTTAGGAGATGAGGAAAGGACACATGTTAGGAGGGAGGAGAGGACACATGTTAGGAGATGAGGAAAGGACACATGTTAGGAGGGAGGAGAGGACACATGTTAGGAGGAAAGGACACATGTTAGGAGGGAGGAGAGGACACATGTTAGGAGATGAGAAAATGACACATGTTAGGAGGGAGGAGATAAGGAAAGGACACATGTTAGGAGGGAGGAGAGGACACATGTTAGGAGGGAGGAAAGGACACATGTTAGGAGATGAGGAAAGGACAAATGTTAGGAGAGGGGAGAGGAGTCAAGGACACATGTTAGGAGATGAGGAAAGGACACATGTTAGGAGACGAGGAGAGGACACATGTTAGGAGAGAGTAGAGGAGACAAGGACACATGTTAGGAGGTGAAGAAAGGACACATGTTAGGAGATGAGGAAAGGACACATGTTAGGAGATGAGGAGAGGACACATGTTAGGAGATGAGGAAAGGACACATGTTAGGAAGGAGGAGAGGAGACATGTTAGGAGGGAGGAAAGGAGACATGTTAGGAAGGAGGAGAGGAGACAAGGACACATGTTAGGAGGGAGGAGAGGACACATGTTAGGAGGTGAGGAAAGGACACATGTTAGGAGGTGAGGAAAGGACACATGTTAGGAGATGAGGAAAGGACACATGTTAGGAGGGAGGAAAGGAGACATGTTAGGAAGGAGGAGAGGAGACAAGGACACATGTTAGGAGGTGAGGAAAGGACACATGTTAGGAGACGATAAAAGGACACATGTTAGGAGGGAGGAAAGGAGACATGTTAGGAAGGAGGAGACAAGGACACATGTTAGGAGGTGAGGAAAGGACACATGTTAGGAGAGAGGAGAGGAGACAAAGACACATGTTAGGAGAGAGGAGAGGAGACAAGGACACATGTGAGGAGGTGAGGAAAGGACACATGTAAGGAGGGAGGAAAGGAGACATGTTAGGAGGTGAGGAGAGGAGACAAGGACACATGTTAGGAGATGAAGAAAGGACACATGTGAGGAGGTGAGGAGAGGAGACATGTGAGGAGAGGAGGAGAGGAGACATATTAGGAGGAGGGGGGGGAGGCAACCTGGATTGAACAGTCCGTTCGGCTCAAAGGCAGCGTCACATTTTACCCTCGTCTCAAACCGCAACGTTAAATCTGATCTATTTTAGTCGATTTGTTTTAACAACTCGAGGAGTTTGTGAACGAGAGACAGAAACAGGACGAGGAGGAAACAACGAGTGACACGTGAAGAAGAAGAAGAAGAGACGAGGATTTAAACGAAGAAGAAGAAAAACACTCACCTGGTTTGAACCTGAACCAGGACTGAACCAGGACTGAACCAGGACTAGACCAGGACTGAACCAGGACTAGACCAGGACTGAACCAGGACTAGACCAGGACTGAACCAGGACTAGACCAGGACTGAACCAGGACTGAACCAGGACTAGACCAGGACTGAACCAGGACTGAACCAGGACTAGACCAGGACTGAACCAGGACTGAACCAGGACTGAACCAGGACTGAACCAGGACTAGACCAGGACTGAACCGGGACTAAACCAAGACCAAACCAGAACTAAACCAGGACTAAACCAGGACTGAACCAACACTAGATCAGGACTAGACTAGAGTTGCTTGTAACTGGTTATTTGGTCCTAAATTGCGCCATTTTTTTAATCCTGGTGTAGACTTGGATTGGTCCTGTTCTAGTCCAGGGTTGGTCCTGGTTTAGTCCTGGTTTGGTCCTGGTTTGGTCCTGGTTTGGTCCTGGTTTGGTCCTGGTTTAGTCCTGGTTCAGTCCTGGTTTAGTGCTGGTTTAGTCCTGGTTTGATTTGATGAAGCGTAAACACCTTCAGGACTAAACCAGGACTGAACCAGAACTAAACCAGAACTAAACTGGGACTAAACCAGGATTATTAAAACAAAATGTCAAGAAAGCGTAAACATTTTCAGATTTTTATCAATAATACACTTTTATTCATGAATATTCTCTCTGTAGAAGCTTCAGTCTCATGTTTCAACCTGGACTTGGTAAAAAATAAAATAAAATAAAAAATCTGTTTAAAACGTCTGTAAATAAAACAGAAATAATGGTTTCACCACAACATGAAACACACAGTGATGGGAGGGCATCTGTGTGTGTGTGTGTGTGTGCGCGTGCGTGCCTGTGTGTGTGTGTGTGTGTGTGTGTGCATGGGAGGGGGAGGGGCTGTGAGTCACGAGCTGCAGCTGTCCTCACATGGCCTACAATTCCCATAATCCCCCAGGACTAAACCAGGACTAAACCAGGACTAAACCAGGACTAAACCAGGACTGAACCAGGACTGAACCAGGACTAAACCAGGACTAAAACAGGGCTAAACCAGGACTGAACCAGGACTGAGACAGGACTGAACCAGGACTAAACCAGCCCTAAACCAGCCCTAAACCAGGACTAAACCAGGACTGAACCAGGACTGAACCAGGACTAAACCAGGACTGAACCAGGACTAAACCAGCCCTAAACCAGCCCTAAACCAGGACTGAACCAGGACTAAACCAGGACTGAACCAGGACTAAACCAGCCCTAAACCAGCCCTAAACCAGGACTGAACCAGGACTGAACCAGGACTAAACCAGGACTAAACCAGGACTGAACCAGGACTAAACCAGCACTAAACCAGGACTAAACCAGCACTAAACGAGGACTAAACCAGGACTGAACCAGGACTAAGCCAGCACTAAACTAGGACTGCCTTTGTGCCGTTGAGCAGGACACTTCTCTCTCACTGTCACATGTTTTAAAGGGACAGTACATTGACTCGCATTGATTAATTAATTCATTAAAGGAGACATATGGTGCATGGTCCACATTAAAGGAGACGTATGGTGCATGGTCCACATTAAAGGAGACGTATGGTGCATGGTCCACTTTAAAGGAGACGTATGGTGCATGGTCCACATTAAAGGAGACGTATGGTGCATGGTCCACATTAAAGGAGACGTATGGTGCGTGGTCCACATTAAAGGAGACGTATGGTGCGTGGTCCACATTAAAGGAGACGTATGGTGCGTGGTCCACATTAAAGGAGACGTATGGTGCGTGGTCCACATTAAAGGGCAGGTACAGGTTTGACACACGTGATTAGAACACTGTCAACACGGATTATGTTTAAGATTTGATCAAGAAAGTTGTCAATTTGTGCCCAGTTTGAACACAAATATGACACAGAGGGCATTCCACCACTGTTACTCTCTCCTCTCTCTCCCACCCTTTCCTCTCTCGCTCTTGCTCTCTCACTCGCCCTTCTCTCGCTCCCTCTTTTCTCCCCCCGCTGTCTCTCACTCTCTCTCTCGCTCAGTTTCCTCTCTCCCCTCTCCATCCCTCTCTCTCTCCCGCTCTCTCTCTCTCCTTCTCTCTCTCTCAATTTCCTCTCTCTCCTCTCCTTCCCCCCCTCTCCCTTCTTCCCCCCCTCTCTCTGAGGTTGTAGGTTCGACTCCCCGTGTTCCTGTGGCAGAGTGGTGGTGCTGCCCTCTCAGTGGGAGGTTGTGGGTTCGACTCCCCGTGTTCCTGTGGCAGAGTGGTGGTGCTGCCCTCTCAGTGGGAGGTTGTGGGTTCGACTCCCCGTGTTCCTGTGGCAGAGTGGTGGTGCTGCGCTCTCAGTGGGAGGTTGTGGGTTCGACTCCCCGTGTTCCTGTGGCAGAGTGGTGGTGCTGCCCTCTCAGTGGGAGGTTGTGGGTTCGACTCCCCGTGTTCCTGTGGCAGAGTGGTGGTGCTGCCCTCTCAGTGGGAGGTTGTGGGTTCGACTCCCCGTGTTCCTGTGGCAGAGTGGTGGTGCTGCCCTCTCAGTGGGAGGTTGTGGGTTCGACTCCTGTGTTCCTGTGGCAGAGTGGTGGTGCTGCCCTCTCAGTGGGAGGTTGTGGGTTCGACTCCCCGTGTTCCTGTGGCAGAGTGGTGGTGCTGCCCTCTCAGTGGGAGGTTGTGGGTTCGACTCCCCGTGTTCCTGTGGCAGAGTGGTGGTGCTGCGCTCTCAGTGGGAGGTTGTGGGTTCGACTCCCCGTGTTCCTGTGGCAGAGTGGTGGTGCTGCCCTCTCAGTGGGAGGTTGTGGGATCGACTCCACGTGTTCCTGTGGCAGAGTGGTGGTGCTGCCCTCTCAGTGGGAGGTTGTGGGTTCTGACTCCCGTGTTCCTGTGGCAGAGTGGTGGTGCTGCCCTCTCAGTGGGAGGTTGTGGGTTCGACTCCCCGTGTTCCTGTGGCAGAGTGGTGGTGCTGCCCTCTCAGTGGGAGGTTGTGGGTTCGACTCCCCGTGTTCCTGTGGCAGAGTGGTGGTCCTGCCCTCTCAGTGGGAGGTTGTGGGTTTGACTCCCCGTGTTCCTGTGGCAGAGTGGTGGTGCTGCCCTCTCAGTGGGAGGTTGTGGGTTCGACTCCTGTGTTCCTGTGGCAGAGTGGTGGTGCTGCCCTCTCAGTGGGAGGTTGTGGGTTCGACTCTCGTGTCTCTGTTGTCAGTGGCTCAGATTCAGATTCAGACTGAAGTTCTCAGCAGGAGCTCGTCTTTCATCAGACTTCAGCCCAAACACTCGAGAAATCAGGTCAGAGAGAGAGAGAGGGGGGGAAAGGGAGAGAGGGGGGAGAGAGAGAGAGAGAGAGGGGAGAGAGAGAGAGAGGGGGGGAGAGAGAGAGGGGGGAGAGAGAGAGGAGAGGGAGAGAGAGCGAGGGATAGAGAGGGAGAGAGAGAGTGAGGGATAGAGAGAGAGAGGGGGGGAGGAGAGAGAGAGAGAGAGAGAGAGGGGGGGAGAGAGAGGGAGGGGGAGAGAGAGAGGGAGGGAGAGAGAGAGAGAGAGAGAGTGAGGGCGCGAGAGAGAGAGAGAGGGGAGAGAGAGAGAGAGAGAGGGAAAGAGAGAGAGAGGGGGGGAGGGAGAGAGAGAGAGGGAGGGAGAGAGAGAGAGAGCGAGGGAGAGAGAGGGGGGGAGGGCGAGAGAGAGAGAGAGAGAGGGGGGGAGAGGGAGAGAGAGCGAGGGATAGGGAGAGAGAGAGGGAGAGCGAGAGGGGGGGAGAGAGAGAGAGGGGGGGAGGAGAGAGATGGGTAGGGAGAGAGGGGGGAGAGAGAGGGAGAGAGAGAGAGGGAGAGAGAGGGGGGGGGAGAGAGAAAGAGGGGGAGAGAGAGAGGGGAGAGAGAGAGAGGGGGGGTATGGTCCTGGATCAGATTGGGATTAGTCCTGGTTTAGTCCTGGTTTAGTCCTGGTTTAGTCCTGGTTTAGCCCTGGTTTAGCCCTGGTTTAGTCCTGGTTTAGTCCTGGTTTAGCCCTGGTTTAGTCCTGGTCTAGTCCTGGTTTAGTCCTGGTTTAGTCCTGGTTTAGACCTGGTTTAGTCCTGGTTTAGTCCTGGTTTAGTCCTGGTTTAGCCCTGGTTTAGACCTGGTTTAGTCCTGGTTTAGTCCTGGTTTAGTCCTGGTTTAGTCCTGTTCTTGTGTCGTTGAGCTCTGCACTGATGGAAAATGGAGATTTACGTTTTATCAAAAACAAAGTGATAATTTTATTTGAACAAATTGTTGACAATAATTTGTGGTAAATATTTCATGCCAGTCTTCTGTTGGACTGAGGCGCAACTTGGTCCAGGTCCAGGTCCTGGTCCTGGTCCTGGTCCTGGCTCAGGTCCTGGTCCAGGTTCAGGTCCTGGTCCTGGCTCAGGTCCTGGTCCTGGTCCTTGTCCTGGTCCTGGTCCTGGTCCAGGTTCATGTCCTGGTCCTGGCTCAGGTCCTGGTCCTGGTCCTTGTCCTGGTCCTGGTCCATGTTCATGTCCTGGTCCTGGCTCAGGTCCTGGTCCAGGTTCAGGTCCTGGTCCTGGCTCAGGTCCTGGTCCAGGTTCAGGTCCTGGTCCTGGTCCTGGCTTAGGTCCTGGCTCAGGTCCTGGTTCTGGTCCATTTGCGGCTTCAGGAGCCATTTTGGACTCGGTTCAGCTCCAGGCTCGAGCTCACGTCTGCGTCAAGCTGCGTGGTGACGCACGGTGACGCACGGCACGTTCCGGTTTGACCCGCCACAATAAAATGTGACAATTATTATGCAATTTATTCATTTAACGCCGGGTTCGCTCATGACGTCAGTAAAATCAGACAACGAGACCAACCAGAGAACCCAACAATTAGATATGACTTTCTTTTAAATAAATCTTTAATATTTTGTCTTTCATTTTGTGTCGTTGTCACATTAAGCTCTCCCCTTTTTTAATTTTTTTTATTTCTTCGTCAAAACCTGCACAGTGTGAACAATCAACGAGAAATCAGACTAGAACTCCAGAAATCAGATCATGGTCAGATTTCTGCTGCGTGCTCCAGAGCAGACCTGGGTTAGTCCTGGTTCAGGGAAGATTCTGTCCTGGTTTAGACCTGATTAAGTCCTGGATTAGATCTGGTTCAGTCCTGGACTTGATAATAATAACAATTTTGATTAAATGCTAATGGAAATACTGCAAGAAATTATAGTTTTAATGTTTAACAGTGAAACGACTATTTCTATTGTACGTAAGACTTTATAAATGTATTTTAACCAAATAAAGGTTGGAAAATGGTACTGAACGCTTCTAGAGCGAGAATATTTATGATGATTTATTGATGAAAAGCTGAATTATTTCTTATTTAATGATGCCACTGTCTTTGTTATAAAAGGTGTTTTGTGCGTGTTTTAGAGTCTTTAGTCCAGACAAACATTAACAAACTAAAATTACTATTTAATAACCGACTAATCACAATTATTCTGATTCTGATGAAATTAAGTCTCAGTCTTAAGTGGTTTGACAAATATCGTGTGAAATAATGGAACTTGTCACTAAAACTAAAACATTTTGATTTTACTTTTGGACATTAAAAAAAACTACCATAAACTTACAAAAAACCCAGACTTCAGCTTCGTCTGAGAGAAAACCCCTAACAATGAGCCTCGAGCTTTTACTGTGGAAGCGGAAGCGCGCGTGGAGCGTGCGTGGAGCGCGCGGCTTGACGCAGAGCTCGCGTGTCCCCAGCAGCCCCTCGCGCCTCCAGAGCCGCGGAGCGCGAGCCTCAGACGAGAGAGCGCCACGAGACTCACCGGGCTGCACTACCGGAGCACACGGCCGGACCGCGGGCTGCTTCCGCCGCGCCACGCCGCCCTGTGGAGCCTCCCGCGCGGCCGCACGAGAGCACGGACCCCGGGGTCGCCATGCAGCTCCGGGGGTGAAGCCGCGCGAGCGAAAGAGGATTGTACCGGGTTTGTGCGCGGATTACACGGGCAGAGCTCCGGGCAGAGCTCCGGGCAGAGCCGCACACAAAGCACGGAGCGGAGGAGCGCCGTGGAAGCGCGGACAGCGGGACACGGAGCGGAGCGCAGCGGGAAAATGAGGCTCTATCCTCGGATCACCTGCTCCGCGCTGCCGCCGCTGCTGCTGCTGGGCGCTTTGTGCTCAGGTGAGAGGCTCCGGGGGTCTGGGGGGTGTGGGGTGCCGCTGGGTGCTGCTGGGTGCTGCTGGGTGCTGCTGGGTGCCGCTGGGTGCTCGGGGCTCGTCAGTGGGTGCCGGTGCAGCGCGCAGGGGCCGTGTGCTCCCGCAGGCCGCGCGGCTCCGGAGCACCGGGGTGAGCTGAGGATCCGCCGCGGCCGTGTCCTCATTTCGCTTCTCAAACGGAGGACCGCCGCTTCCTTCTCCATCACTGATCCGCCGCGCGCGTGTCCGCGAGGATGTGTGCGCGTGCGTGTGCAGCGTGGGTTTATTGTCTGCGGGCGCGCGTGCTCGTGTGACCGTGCACGCGCGTTACTACGGCTCTGGAGCGGCGTGAATGAAACGCACCGAGCGCAGAGCAGCGGCCTCGGCCCCGCGCGCAGCCGCGGCCCGGGGCCCGGAGCCGCGTCCCGGGGCTCAGGCGGACCCGGGGCCCCGGTCCTACTGCAGCGGGTCCCGGTCCTGGTGTTTGCCCAGAGCTGGGGTTCATTAAAGCCCGTTACAGTCGATCATTGCAGATGTTTTCACTGTGTTCAGTCTTTGGTTCCATCTGAAGCTCCTCAGACGGAGCAGGAACCAGGGACTGGAACCACAGCTTGGAGACTCTTTTAGCTCGAGCTCAGGAACATTTAGGTAAAACCAGTGCATTTAGAACATTCTTTATTGGAAATACATTTAATTAAGTTTCTGACATGTTTGAAAGAAAAAATGACTTTGACACTGAAGCAAATCCAATCAGTGGCAGAGACTCTGAACCTGAGCGGCTGATCTGTGTCTGGAGTGTTTCAGGCTCAGGTTTTAGTGGCTGTGACTCCAGCTCTGGACGTGTGGCTCCTCAAACCAAACGGGACAAGGACTTCACTTTGTCCAAACGTCCCACAGAGTCAGGTTTATTCACAGGAACCAAACTAATCGAGGACCCCCTCGAAAACGAGATGATTCATCTCAAGGGGTTTTTTCTTCTTGGAAATGTTAAATAAATAAATAAAATAATCACAAATACGTTGATAATTCGATTTGTAAACTTTGACTATATCTGAGTCAAATTCTGGCTTGTAGTTCTTTAAATGACAACAATCCACACAACGTTCAGTAAATTCCAGCTCAAATCTGTTTTTTGGGCTCAGTATTTATTGTGTGTATATTTTATTTACACTAGAAGACATGTAGGTTATTTTTAGCTTTAGAGTTGAATGAGGAACCTCTACGACAAATTATAGAAACTAACTCATGACAAAAGTGTTTTATTCCACTTTATGCTTCTTACGGCTCTTGTACATTTGTGGATTCTCTGTGTCTTTAGAGTCAGAGTCAGTCGAATAAAGTCGTGTGGTATCATTTATCGCTGCTGTGTCTTTACAAACTGCACTGCATCGTCTGCTCCGAGCATTCAGCGCAGGTCGTCCGTGTTAGGTCCAGGTCCAGGTCCAGGTCCAGGTCCAGGTCCAGGTCCAGGTCAAACTGACTTGAGCTGCTGCAAGTGTCTTTAGTCGCCTCAAATGACTCTGAAAACACTTTAAATCACCCTTTTGCCCTCCGTGGACCTGGACCTGGTTTATGTCCAGTTTTGTCCTGGCTCTGGTCCTGGTTTAGTCCTGGTCCTGGTCCTGGTCCTGTTCTGGTCCTGGTCCTAGTCCTGTTCTGGTCCTGGTCTTGGTCTTGGTCCTGGTCTTGGTCCTGGTCTTGTTCTGGTCCTGGTTTAGTCCTGGTCTTGTTCTGGTCCTGGTTTAGTCCTGCTTTAGTCCTGCTTTAGTCCTGCTTTAGTCCTGGTTTAATCCTGGTTTAGTCCTGCTATAGTCCTGGTTTAGTCCTGGTTTAGTCCTGCTTTAGTCCTGGTTTAGTCCTGCTATAGTCCTGCTTTAGTCCTGGTTTAGTCCTGGTTTAGTCCTGGTTTAGTCCTGCTATAGTCCTGCTATAGTCCTGGTTTAGTCCTGCTTTAGTCCTGGTTTAGTCCTGCTTTAGTCCTGCTTTAGTCCTGCTTTAGTCCTGGTTTAGTCCTGGTTTAGTCCTGGTTTAGTCCTGCTTTAGTCCTGGTTTAGTCCTGCTATAGTCCTGCTTTAGTCCTGCTTTAGTCCTGGTTTAGTCCTGGTTTAGTCCTGGTTTAGTCCTGGTTTAGTCCTGCTTTAGTCCTGGTTTAGTCCTGCTATAGTCCTGCTTTAGTCCTGCTTTAGTCCTGGTTTAGTTCTGCTTTAGTCCTGCTTTAGTCCTGCTTTAGTCCTGCTATAGTCCTGCTTTAGTCCTGCTTTAGTCCAGGTTTAGTCCTGGTTTAGTCCTGGTTTAGTCCAGGTTTAGTCAGACTTGGTATAAACCTTTACTTTTTTGTGTTTTGTTTGTGTATTACAGTTGCTCTTGGTTCATTTGTGTCTATTACACAGTTATTACACAGTTATAAGCACAAATACAGTGTAATAAACCTGGACTCAGACGTTCACACTGTTGTATTTAGGAAGTGTGTATTTGAGCTGTTTGAAACCAAGCATCATTTTTATTAAATAATACAAAATGATTTTATTTGTTCAGTGGAGTTTCATTCACTCCTGAATCGAGTTGTTGTTATAATATATAATTATAATACGGTTATAACACGTGTGCGATGGATAAAGTGCTCTGGAAACCCTGATTTAATTTAATTTACACAGGATAAAGTCCATACGAAGGGTCTTATGTTTTTCTAATTGTGCCTCAGTTTGGTGGAAGGGCATCTGTGTTAAATACTTGTCATAGTTTTACATCTGTGAAGCTACAGTTTGTGAAGAAAGTGCTGAGTTGTAGAATCCCTCTGTGATGTCATCAAGAGGCGACGCACCACTGAAAACACAGAGACAGTTTAAACCATCAACAAAACAAAGTGTTAATACGGATTATTTATGTCAGCTCTCACTGTTGTGTCGTGTGTGGGCCTTGTTTACAGTCTGGTTGCTATGGTAACAGTAACATGTTCAACAGGAAGTGACATCATACACTTTACACAAACTGGACAAATGTTTAAATCTGAAACAGAATCACGTCTGGATTAGTCCTGGTTTAGTCCTGGTTTAGTCCTGGTTTAGCCCTGGTTTAGCCCTGGTTTAGACCTGGTTTAGTCCTGGTTTAGTCCTGGTTTAGCCCTGGTTTAGTCCTGGTTTAGCCCTGGTTTAGTCCTGGTTTAGACCTGGTTTAGTCCTGGTTTAGCCCTGGTTTAGTCCTGGTTTAGTCCTGGTTTAGTCCTGGTTTAGCCCTGGTTTAGCCCTGGTTTAGTCCTGGTTTAGCCCTGGTTTAGCCCTGGTTTAGTCCTGGTTTAGTCCTGGTTTAGTCCTGGTTTAGTCCTGGTTTAGCCCTGGTTTAGTCCTGCTTTAGTCCTGCTTTAGTCCTGGTTTAGCCCTGGTTTAGCCCTGGTTTAGCCCTGGTTTAGTCCTGGTTTAGTCCTAGTTTAGCCCTGGTTTAGTCCTGGTTTAGTCCTAGTTTAGCCCTGGTTTAGTCCTGCTTTAGTCCTGCTTTAGTCCTGGTTTAGTCCTCAGTGACAGATGGTGTTAAAGGCTCTTTAGGAGGAGGTTTATGGCGAGGGGCAGATGTCGTCTGGACGTCTCAGAAAACATTTCAGTCGTTGTTTTGCAGATTTGAATATTTGAATATTTAAATATTGAATATCGTTAATCGTCATAAACTAAAACGACCCTCAGAGTTTTGCTCGTTTGTGCTTCATTTAATGCTTCGTTCACATTTTGTGCGACACTTGAACCCGACATTCACTTCACATTTGACACTTTCTGATGCTTTGTGAAAATATCTGAAGAATATTATTGAGAGAAAGTCAAAATAAATATTGTATTCTGGAATATTTAATCATTAACTTTTGTCACTTTCGCCCTCTGCTGCCAAACACATTTAAAGAGTGTTTTTGTTTCACTTTTTTCATTCACTTTTCTTAATATATCCATCTTGATCAAATAAAAAAAGGCTATTGAGCGACTGTCGAGAACAATAAGTGACCAAACTATTGACATTTGCATAATTTATATCAATGACTGCTCAAATGTTAATGAACTGTTAACGTCCTGAAGTGTTTGTAAAGAAACAGCACGTCCCATTAGCTGCTACCATTTCAGGAGTTAGCACTGATGTGTTTCAATGGTAGAGTTAGTGTTAGCCTCAGAGTTAGCATTAGCATTAGCCTCCAAACGTCACAAACTGTGAAAATCCAGGTCTGTTTTGTCTGAAACACTAAACACGTGATTAACACCAGAGCAGAGTTACATTACACCCGTGCGAGTGTTAGCGATTAGCGCCAAAATGAGCGTACATGCTAACAACCTCGTATTAAACGTGTTAAATGTAACATATAAAGCACCAAAAACACAAATCCTACAGCAATAAGTGAACTTTAAACTCCAGGAAACTCAAGTTAGACATCGACAGTTTATTTATTTGTATTCGACAGTTTATTTATTTGTATTCGACAGTTTATTTATTTGTATTCTGTTATTTTTTCAGTTTTTAGTTTGCTGCTCTGTTAAAATGAATGAATAGACTGTAAAGACAAGTCCCAGGCTGCTGCACATCCTGGTACTTTCCCTGATTTGAAAGTTCAAGAAGGGGACTTTATACACATTTTATTGTTTTATACTTGTATATTTTTTGGTATAAACCTGTATAAATGTGAAATTATAACGTGTCATGCTTTTGTTCATGAAGAGAAGAAACACGGCAGGTGCAGCTCCTGCCTAAAGCCGCACCATTTGGGAAAAATATCAATTACAATTTTTCTGACCAGTTTTGTGATTGTGACAAACGAGAAAGAGTCCCATGTTTCACAAGTGTTTATCACCTTTGGGCTCATTTGTGCTGATTTCAGATGCTTTTTGTGGCTTTTCCTTGTGGTTTTGACGAATTTGCTTGTGGTTTTGTCGCCTTCGGTCACGTTTTTGTCGCTTTTGGTCAAATTTTGGATGCTTTTGGTCATCTTTTTGTCGCTTTTGGTCGTGTCTTTGGCCCTTTTGGTCGCGTTTTTGTTGCTTTTACGTTTTTGAAGCTTTTGGTTGTGTTTTTGTCGCTTTTGGTCGCGTTTTTGTCGCTTTTGGTTGTGTTTTTGTCGCTTTTGGTCACGTTTTTGTCGATTTTTGGTCACGTTTTTGTCGCTTTTGGCTGCGTTTTTGAGCGTGTTTTTGTCATTTTTAGTCGCTTTTTAAAAACTTTTAGTCATTTATTTCACTCGTCATGTTTTTTGTCACTTTTAGTGACGTTTTTGTCTCTTTTAAGACGTGTTTTGTGTTTTACAGTGGTGTTCTTGTCGCTTTAAGACAGTTTTTTTGCCACCTTTTTGTTGTTTAAGTTACATTTTTGGTGTTTGTTTCAGAACAGATCGAAACCACAGCCTTAGCAGCTTTTACACAGAATAAAGCCGACTGTTTTGACATTTGTGGTGGAAGTTATTGCAGCCTTTACGATCAGCTGATGGCGTCTGTTAGACTTGATCCTCGTGCAGCTCTGGCTCTTCCTGCAGCTGCTCCAGGACCACGTTTGAACAGACTCACTTTCACCTCAGACAGAGACACGTTTGCGCCGGCGCTCGGTCGAGTCGGAGCTCGTCATGTTCCGGACGATTAGCAGATCCTCGACGCTCGTTTGCATTTAAAAAGTTTGGAGCAGACATTTGTGAACTCCAGCTGCAGCTCGCTCTCGTATTAACATGTCTATGGACGACCTCCGACCTCCGACCTCCGCAGACGGGTGTGAAATGCAAATGAGAGAGGGAGCGCAGGGCGAGAAGGCGAGTGAGGGCTTTGTTTGGGCGCAGACGCAGGGGTCAGAGGTCACCGAGCCGTCTGCGCCCGTCGCCCTGATGATCCTGAGAAACTCCAAACGCAAAACTCACACAAACCATTCTGTTTGTCTAAAGTTTAACCACATTCCACTCAAACGAAGTGATTCTGTGTCAGATTTAAACATTTGTCCAGTTTAAAGTTTATGATGTCACTTCCTGTTGAACATGACACAAATATGTCATAGTTAAAATTGACAATAAGTAATAACTGATAACACCACATAAGTTGCATTTTTGTCACTTTCATTAGTCGCATCTTGTCACTTTTAGTCACTTTTTTGTCAATTTTAGTCACATTTTTGTCTATTTTAGTCACATTTTTGTCATTTTTAGTCGCATTTTTGTCACTTTTATACACTTTTTTGTTGCTTTTTTGACACTGTTAGTCGCATTTATGTCTCTTTATTGAATTTATTCGCATTTTGTCGCTTATAGTCACTTTTTGTTGCTATTTTTTTTTTGTTGCATTTGCTTTTAGTCACATTTTTGTCACTTTTAGTCACATTTTTGTCACTTTTAGTCACATTTTTGTCATTTTTAGTCGCATTTTTGTCACTTTTAGACACTTTTTTGTTGCTTTTTTGACACTGTTGGTCGCATTTATGTCTCTTTATTGAATTTATTCGCATTTTGTCGCTTATAGTCACTTTTTGTCGCTATTTTTTTTTTTGTTGCATTAGTTGCATTTGCTTTTAGTCTCATTTTTGTCACTCTTAGTTGTCTTCTTGTCACTGTTGTGTTTTTGTTGCTTTTAGTCAAGTTTTGTCGCTTATTTGCATTTTTGTCAATTTTTGTCCGTTTTAGTTTTGTTTTTGTCGCAGTTTGTGTAAAGTTTATGATGTCACTTCCTGTTGAACATGACACAAATATGACACAGTTAGAGGTAATTCCACTGTTACCATAGCAACCAGACTGTAAACAAGGGCCAACATCCACACACATCACACAATAGTTAAGATTTGACAATAAATAATACCTGATAACATCACATGAGTTGCATTTCTATCGCCTTTAGTCAGATCTTTTGTCACTTTTAGTCACTTTTTTTGTAGCTTTTTTGACACTATTAGTCGCATTTATATCTCTTTATCGATTTTATTCGCATTTTGTCACTCATAGTCACTTTTTGTCGCTTTTTCAAGTTGCATTTGCTTTTAGTTGCATTTTTGTCACTTTTAGTTGTGTTCTTGTTGCTGTTGTGTTGCATTTTTGTCGTTTTTTTTGTTGTTGTTTTAGTTTCGTTTTTGTCGCTTTTTGTTTGACAGTTTGTGTAAAGTTTATGATGTCACTTCCTGTTGAACATGACACAAATATGACACAGACGCGGTAATTCCACAACTGTTACCATGGCAACCAGACTGTAAACAAGGGCCAACATCCACATACATCACACAATAGTTATGATCTGACATAAATAATCCCTGTTAAGACTTTATTTTGTTGAACGATGGTTTAAATTGTCAGAAAAATGTGTCCTTGCTGTAAACTGTCTCTGTGTTTTCAACGGTGCGTCGCCTTTTGATGACATCACAGAGGGATTCGGCTCCACTTCCTGTCATTTTGAACTTTTTCTTCACAAACTGCAACTTCACAAATGTAAAACTGTGATAAATATTTACCACAGATGCCCTCCCAACAAACTAACTGAGAATTCATCTCCCACTTCCTTATCCTCGTCTCCTACTTCCTTACCTCATCTCCTACCTCCTTAGACTCGTCTCCTAGCTCCTCACTTCACCTCCTACTTTCTTAAATTCGTTCCTTTCTTTCTTAACCTCGTCTCCTACTTCCTCACCTCGTCTCCTACGTCCTTAACCTTGTCTCCTGGCTCCTTAACTTTGTCTCCTACTTCCTCCCCTGGTCTCCTACTCATCTCCTACTTCCTCAACTCATCTCCTACTTCCTCAACTCATCTCCTACCTCCTCAGCCTTCTTTCCTACCTCCTTAACCTCGTCTCCTACCTCCTTGGCCTAATCCTCTACCTCCTTGGCCTAATCGTCTACCTCCTTAACCTTGTTTCCTACTTCCTAACCTCATCTCCTACCTCCTTAACCTCATCTCCTACCTCCTTAACTTCGTCTCCTACTTCTAACCTCTTTTCCCACTTCCTCAACTCATCTCCTACCTCCTCAACCTTCTCTCCTACCTCCTTAACCTCGTCTCCTACCTCCTTAACCTCGTCTCCTACCTCCTTAACCATGTCTCCTAATTCCTTAACCTCATCTCCTACCTCCTTGGCCTCATCCTCTACCTCCTTAACCTTGTTTCCTACTTCCTAACCTCGTCTCCTACCTCCTTAACCTCATCTCCTACCTCCTTAACCTCATCTCCTACCTCCTTAACTTCGTCTCCTACTTCTAACCTCTTCTCTTACTTCCTCACCTCGTCTCCTCACCTCGTCTCCTACCTCCTTAACTTTGTCTCCTACTTCTAACCTCTTCTCCTACTTCCTCACCTCATCTCCTCACCTCGTCTCCTACCTCCTTAACTTTGTCTCCTACCTCCTAACCTCTTCTCCTACCTCCTCAACCTTCTCTCCTAGCTCCTTAACCTCGTCTCCTAGCTCTTAACCTTGTTTCCTAGCTCCTAACCTCGCCTCCTACGTCCTTAACCTCGCCTCCCAACCCCTCGTTAATATTCATGAGGTCATTCGTATGCGGGAGGCGGGCCTTGTTTCCGTGGAGACGCTCAGACCTAACGAACCTCCGTCTGAATCTGACATTTACAGATTCTCAATTAAAAAGTCCAGAGAGACTTTCACAAAGTTCACTACGAAAATGAGAGGAAGAAGAAGAGGGAGAGAAAAGAGAGAGCGAGGGGGAGAGAGAGGGGGGAAGGGGGGGAGAAAGAGAGAGGGAGGGGGAGAGAGAAAAGAGAAGGAGATGGAGGGGGAGAGGGGGAGACGACAGGGCCAAAGAGTTCACAAAGTTCACCCTGAAAAGAGAAGAGGAAGAAAAGAGAGAGAGAAAACAGAAGGAGAGAGAGAGAGGGGGGGAGAAAGAGGGAGGAAGGATGGGAGGAAAGGGAAAGAGATGAAAAGGACAGGAGAGAGAGAGAAAGAAAGAAAGAAGGGAGAGAGAGAGTGAGAAGAGTAGAGAGAAAACAGGGAGGGAGGAAGAGAGAGATGGAGAGAGTGAGAAGAGAGAGAAAGGGAGAACGAAAGAGGAAAAGAACAGAAGAGAGAAAGGGAGAGAGAAAGAAAAAGAAAGAAAGAAAGGGGAATATGACAGTAAAGAGAGAAAGAGTATGTGAAAGGGAGAGAGAGAAAAGAGAATAGAAGGAGATAGACAGAGAGAGAAGAGGAGGGAGGAAAGAGACGGGAGAGAGAGAGAAAGAGGAAAAGGACTGGAGAGAGAGGGAGAAAAAAAGAAGAGAAGGAGATGGACAGAGAGTGAAAAGAGGGAGGAAGGCAAATGAGAGAGAGGGAGAAGAAGAAGAGGAAAGGGAGGCAGGAGAAAGAAAAGGACAGGGAGAGAAAGTAAGAGAAAGGGAGAGAGAGGTGAAGAAAAGAGAGAAGAGAAGGAAATGGAGAGAGAGTGAGAAGAGGAGAGAGAAAAGAGGGAGGAAGGAAGGGATGAAAGAAACAGGAGAGAGAGAAAAAAGTAAGGGAGAGAGAGAGAGGGAGAAAAGAGAAGGAGTGGAAAAGACAGGAAAGAGAAAGAAAGACAGAAAGGGGGAGAGAGGGAGAAGGGGAGGAAGGGGACAGGAGAAAGAGAGAGAAAAGAGGAAAAGGACAGAAGAGAGAGAAAGGAAGAGAAAGAGAGAGAGAAAGGGAGAAAGAGAAGGGGAGAGAGAGGTGGAGAGAGAAGAGAAGGAAATGGACAGAGTGAGAAGAGGAGCGAGAAAAGAGAGAGGAAGGAAGGGAGGAAAGAGAGAGAAAGAGAGACAAAAAAGTAAGGGAGAGAGAGGGAAAAGACAGGAAAGAGAGACAGAAAGGGGGAGAGAGGGAGAAGGGGAGGAAGGGGACAGGAGAAAGAGAGAGAGAAAAGAGGAAAAGGACAGAAGAGAGAGAGAGAGGAAGAGAAAGAGAGAGAGAGAGAAAGAGGAAGAGAAGGGGAGAGAGAAGAGAAGGAAATGGACAGAGTGAGAAGAGGAGAGAGAAAAGAGAGAGGAAGGAAGGGAGGAAAGAAAGAGACAGAGAGAGAAAAGGGAGGAAGGCAGGGATGAAAGAGACAGGAGAGAGAGGGGGAAGAGAAAGGGAAAAGACGGGAAAGAGAGACAGAAAGGGGGAGAGAGAAAACAGAAGGAGATGGAAAGAGGACGAGGAACAGGAGAAAAAAGAGCAAAAGTTCACCCTGAAAACAAAAGAGAGAGAGAAAGAACAACATCAGGTTTATCTTACTTAACACAGTTTTTATTCTTCTTTCTTTCTTTTATTATTATTTCAGTCTATACTTTTTTTACTTATCGCTGGAGCATGTTCCGGCAATAAAAAACGTCCTGATTCTGAAAAGAGCTGTGTGTTTTTAATGAATGAACAAAAGGTTATGTTCCACTCTTTGATCCGAGCACACGGTGATGTTTCTTTATTTTTGTGATTAGTTTGACCGACTTTTCACATTAAACCTCGACGAGTGTTTAACCACAAACTGAAAAAAGAACACATTTCTGTTTGAGCGACACAAAACCCACCGAATGTTGTTGTAAGAGACTCATTTTATGGTTTTGTCCACATCGGCGCCCCCTACAGGAGCTCACCATATGAGCCTGAGACAAACTGGACTGGGATTCACTCTTTCCTCAACTATTCTACTTCCTAACTTCACCTCCTATTTCCTTACCTCGTCTCCTAGCTCCTTAACCTCGTCTCCTACTTCCTAACTTCATCTCCTACTTCCTTACCTCGTCTCCTGGCTCCTTAACCTCGTCTCCTACTTCCTAACTTCATCTCCTACTTCCTTACCTCGTCTCCTGGCTCCTTAACCTCGTCTCCTACTTCCTAACTTCATCTCCTACTTCCTTACCTCGTCTCCTGGCTCCTTAACCTCGTCTCCTACTTCCTAACTTCATCTCCTACTTCCTTACCTCGTCTCCTGGCTCCTTAACCTCGTCTCCTACTTCCTAACTTCACCTCCTACTTCCTTACCTCGTCTCCTGGCTCCTTAACCTCGTCTCCTACTTCCTAACTTCATCTCCTACTTCCTTACCTCGTCTCCTGGCTCCTTAACCTCGTCTCCTACTTCCTAACTTCACCTCCTACTTCCTTACTTCGTCTCCTAGCTCCTTAACCTTGTCTCCTACTTACTAACTTCACCTCCTACTTCCTTACTTCGTCTCCTAGCTCCTTAACCTTGTCTCCTACTTACTAACTTCACCTCCTACTTCCTTACCTCATCTCCTAGCTCCTTAACCTCGTCTCCTACTTCCTAACTTCACCTCCTACTTCCTTACCTCATCTCCTAGCTCTTTAACCTCGTCTCATTTTTCCTTAAACTCGTCTCCTACTTCCTAACTTCATCTCCTAGCTCCGTGATCTTGTCTCCTACTTCCTCACCTCGTCTCCTTGTTCCTAACCTCGCCTCCTACCAACTTAAACTCATCTCCTACTTCCTCACTTCATCTCCTAACCTCGTCTCCTACCTCCTTAACCTCATCTACTTCCTCACCTCGTTTTCTACTTCCTAACCTTGTCTCCTACCTCCTTAACCTCATCTCCTACTTCCTAACCTTGTCTCCTACCTCCTTAACCTTGTCTCCTAATTCCTTAACCTCATCTCCTACCACCTTAACCTTGTCTCCTAATTCCTTAACCTCATCTCCTACCTCCTTGGCCTCATCTCCTACTTCCTAACCTCGTCTCCTACTTCCTTAACCTCGTCTCCTACTTCCTCAACTTGTCTCCTAGCTCTTAACAATGTCTCCTAGCTCCTAACATCATCTCCTACTTCCTAACCTCGCCTCCTACCAATTTAAACTCATCTCATACCTCCTTAACTCATCTCCTACCTCCTTAACCTTGCTTCCTACCTCCTTAACCTCATCTCCTACCTCCTTAACCTCGTCTCCTACCTCCTTAACCTCGTCTCCTACCTCCTTACCCTCGTTTCCTACCTCCTTACCCTCGTTTCCTACCTCCTTAACCTCATCTCCTACCTCCTTAACCACATCTCTTACCTCCTTACCCTCGTCTCCTACCTCCTAACCTCATCTCCTACCTCCTTAACCTCGTCTCCCACCTCCTTAACCTCACCTCCTACCTCCTTACCCTCGTCTCCTACCTCCTTACCCTCATCTCCTACCTCCTTAACCTCGTCTCCCACCTCCTTACCCTCGTCTCCTACCTCCTAACCTCGCCTCCTACCAAACATTAACTTCTCCTTTTGAATTCCGCGTGTTTGTCAGGTCTGAGCCACGTCCAGGGCGAGACCCGGGAGTGCGTCTACTACAACGTGAACTTTGAGCTGGAGAAGACGAACCAGAGCGGCGTAGAGCGCTGCGAGGACGAGGCGGACAAACGCTCGCACTGCTACGCCTCCTGGAGGAACAACACGGGCAGCATCGAGCTCGTCAAGAAGGGCTGCTGGCTCGACGACTTCAACTGCTACGACCGGTGGGTCCTGGGTCCTGGGACAGTCCTGGTTTAGTCCTGGTCTAGTCCTGGTCTAGTCCTGGTCTAGTCCTGGTTTAGTCTCTGGTTTAGTCCCTGGTTTAGTCCTGGTTTAGTCCCTGGTTTAGTCCCTGGTTTAGTCCCTGGTCTAGTCCCTGGTTTAGTCTCTGGTTTAGTCCTGGTTTAGTCCTGGTCTAGTCCCGGTTTAGTCCTGGTCTAGTCCCTGGTTTAGTCCCTGGTCTAGTCCCTGGTTTAGTCCTGGTCTAGTCCCGGTTTAGTCCTGGTCTAGTCCCGGTTTAGTCTCTGGTCTAGTCTTGGTCTAGTCCCTGGTCTAGTCCCTGGTTTAGTCCTGGTTTAGTCCTGTTTTAGTCCTGGTTTAACGATTATTGTAGTAGTAACTCTCAAACTATTATTTCTGTTGTTCACTGAGATTTTTTAAACACATTTTTAACCAAATTTGGTTAAAGGATATAATGACATAAGTAATAAGTGGAGCTGTGGATTCTCTCAAACATGTGAAGGACTTTATAAAACACTGAATACATCGCTAAAGATTAGTCTTTATTTGTCCCACAGTGGGGAAATTCCAGTGTTGCAACAGCAGGAGAAAGTAAACATGCATTAAAAACAGACTTGGCTTTAGGTTTGACGTGTGTGTTGTGTGTCGTGTTTGCAGACAGGAGTGTGTGGCCACTGAAGAATCTCCTCAGGTTTTCTTCTGCTGCTGTGAAGGAAACTTCTGTAACGAGAGGTTCACCCACCTCCCCGACCCCACCGGCCTCCGTGAGTCCTGTCTCAGTCCTGGTTCAGTCCTGGTTCAGTCCTGGTTCAGTCCTGGTTCAGTCCTGTTTTAGCCCCGCTTTAGCCCTGTTTTAGTCCTGCTTTAGTCCCTCTTTAGCCCTGCTTTAGTCCTGTTTTAGCCCTTCTTTAGCCCTGTTTTAGCCCTTCTTTAGCCCTGTTTTAGCCCTTCTTTAGCCCTGTTTTAGCCCCGCTTTAGCCCTGTTTTAGCCCCGCTTTAGCCCTGTTTTAGTCCTTCTTTAGTCCCTCTTTAGCCCTGCTTTAGTCCTGCTTTAGTCCTGCTTTAGCCCAGCTTTAGTCCTGTTTTAGCCCTTCTTTAGTCCTGTTTTAGCCCTTCTTTAGCTCTGTTTTAGCCCCGCTTTAGCCCTGTTTTAGTCCTTCTTTAGTCCCTCTTTAGCCCTGCTTTAGCCCTGCTTTAGTCCTGCTTTAGCCCAGCTTTAGTCCTGTTTTAGCCCTTCTTTAGCCCTGTTTTAGCCCCGCTTTAGCCCTGTTTTAGTCCTTCTTTAGTCCCTCTTTAGCCCTGCTTTAGCCCTGCTTTAGTCCTGCTTTAGCCCAGCTTTAGTCCTGTTTTAGCCCTTCTTTAGCCCTGTTTTAGCCCCGCTTTAGCCCTGTTTTAGCCCCGCTTTAGCCCTGTTTTAGCCCCGCTTTAGCCCCTCTTTAGCCCTGCTTTAGTCCTGTTTTAGCCCTGCTTTAGCCCTGCTTTAACCCTGCTTTAGCCCTGTTTTAGCCCTGCTTTAGCCCACTTTTAGCCCTGCTTTAGCCCTGTTTTAGCCCTTCTTTAGCCCTGTTTTATCCCCGCTTTAGCCCTGCTTTAGCCCTGCTTTAGCCCTGCTTTAGCCCTGTTTTAGCCCCGCTTTAGCCCCCGTTTAGCCCCGCTTTAGCCCCGTTTTAGTCCTGTTTTAGCCCTTCTTTAGCCCTGTTTTAGCCCCGCTTTAGCCCTGCTTTAGTCCTGCTTTAGCCCAGCTTTAGTCCTGTTTTAGCTCTGCTTTAGCCCTGCTTTAGCCCCGCTTTAGCCCCTCTTTAGTCCTGCTTTAGTCCTGCTTTAGTCCTGTTTTAGCCCTGCTTTAGCCCTGTTTTAGTCCTTCTTTAGTCCTGGGTTTAGTCCTGGTTTAGACCTGGTTTAGTCCTGGTTTAGACCTGCTTTAGCCCTGTTTTAGCCCTACTTTAGCCCTGTTTTAGCCCTGTTTTATACCTTTTTTTAGCTCTGTTTTAGCCCTGCTTTAGCCCTGCTTTAGCCCTGTTTTATACCTGTTTTAGCCCTGTTTTAGCCCTGCTTTAGCCCTGCTTTAGCTCTGTTTTAGCCCTGCTTTAGCTCTGTTTTAGCCCTGTTTTAGCCCTGTTTTAGCTCTGTTTTAGCTCTGTTTTAGCCCTGTTTTAGCCCTGTTTTAGCTCTGTTTTAGCCCTGCTTTAGCCCTGCTTTAGCCCCGCTTTAGCCCTGTTTTAGCCCCGCTTTAGCTCTGCTTTAGCCCTGCTTTAGCCCCGCTTTAGCCCCTCTTTAGTCCTGCTTTAGTCCTGCTTTAGTCCTGTTTTAGCCCTGCTTTAGCTCTGTTTTAGCCCCGCTTTAGCCCTGTTTTAGTCCTTCTTTAGTCCTGGGTTTAGTCCTGGTTTAGACCTGGTTTAGTCCTGGTTTAGACCTGCTTTAGCCCTGTTTTAGCCCTACTTTAACCCTGTTTTAGCCCTGTTTTATACCTTTTTTTAGCTCTGTTTTAGCCCTGCTTTAGCCCTGCTTTAGCCCTGTTTTATACCTGTTTTAGCCCTGTTTTAGCCCTGCTTTAGCCCTGTTTTAGCCCTGCTTTAGCTCTGTTTTAGCCCTGTTTTAGCTCTGTTTTAGCCCTGCTTTAGCTCTGTTTTAGCCCTGTTTTAGCCCTGTTTTAGCTCTGTTTTAGCTCTGTTTTAGCCCTGTTTTAGCCCTGTTTTAGCCCTGTTTTAGCCCTGTTTTAGCTCTGTTTTAGCTCTGTTTTAGCCCTGCTTTAGCCCTGTTTTAGCTCTGTTTTAGCCCTGCTTTAGCTGTGTTTTAGCCCTGCTTTAGACCTGCTTTAGCCCTGTTTTAGCCCCGCTTTAGCCCTGCTTTTCTGTGTGTTCTTGCAGTGATAAAGGTTCCTTCCCCCTCGTTGAGCGTGCTGAACTTGCTGGTTTACCTTCTGGTTCCGGGGCTGCTGCTGTGCCTGGCTCTGCTCTCGGCCGTGTGGATGTACCGCCACCGCAAACCCCCGTACGGACACGTGGACGTCATGGAGGTACCTGAGCCACACAAGATTGTCCCGTTATTATTTTGGGATAAACACCACAGACAAATGTCAAATGAATCTCACGAGGAGCTGCACAATTAATGGTAATTTAAACAAAATTGCAATTTGAACAAGCGCAATTAGCAAAGGCTGTAATAGTTGATGTGCAATAATTTCCTCCAGAAACAACAAATGATCCTGATTATTTTGGATAAAAACTGCTAACCCTGTAGTTTAGATTTACATGTTCTGAAACAAGAGACAAAAACATGACTAAAAGTGGCAAAAACATGGTTAAAAGTGACTAAAACACGATTAAAAGTGACTAAAACACGATTAAAAGTGACTAAAACACAACTTCAAGCGACTGAAAAGCAACAAAAATATAACTACAAGCGACACAAACGTAACTACATTTATTATTATTATGCATAAAATCTGCAAACCCTGTAGTTTAGATGAACATGTTCTGAAACAAGAGACAAAAACATAACTAAAAGTGGCAAAAACACGACTAAAATTGATAAATAGCGACAAGAACACAGCCTTAAGGGGCGTTCACACCGCCGCGACCAACGCGACCAGTTTACATGTAAAGTCTATGGTGTCGCGCGACAAAAGCCTCCTGCCATTTTGCGGCGCGACCGGGGCGACTGGCACGGCGCGAATCCTGCGATTCTGTCGTGCGGCGCGACGCGACAAGAGCGACTTTGCGGCGGCCGCAAATTCGCTTCATTCGCGCGACTGGGGCGACCGTCGCAGAAGATAAACAAAGCTGAACTTTCTGCGGCCAACGTAGAGACCGCCGCGGATGGCAGCCAATCAGAGACCACGCTTGTGAGACGTTACTACGTATATCATTATCCGGAAAGAAGGACGTAAACAAACCAAACGCATGATTGACCAATAGACCTGAGCCCGCGCACGAGTAGAACCGTAAACTGAGTTCCGTGCAGAGGTTTAGGCAGAATAAGCGCCTGACAGGACTTCAAGTGTTTAGTGTTCTACCTGCACCAACGGGACGTGTTCTGTACCAGACGGGCCTGTCCCTCCGCTGACGCTGGCCCAATGATCCTTCTCCCTCGCTCTTTTCTTCAGCTTTTTGGGAGGGCATCCGTGGCTCTCTCTCTCTCTCTCTCTCTCTCCCTCTCTCTCCTCTGCTCCCTGTAGCAGTCACACTTTTATTCTGGTGTCGTCACATATTCTGACCACTTTATCGGAGGATGAGGAGGAAAACCACACAGCTCTGGCTGCACACCGCGCTCTTTCGCCGTGAAGCGCATGTTACACACGTGACACCACACGTGCTCGTGTCTGCCCCCTGAGACCGAGCCCACACGGCCCAGGTCCGTGGCCCGGCCCGACACCAGAGCGGAAAATGTGGGCCGAACGCCGCTCCCAAGAATCTAAACTCTAGCAGCAGTTTAGCTGTGCTGGTCGCGCCGCGTGTCGCTGGTGGGTTTTTTTTCAGCGACCAAGTCGCGCGACTAAAGCGACTGTCCTTAAATGCACAGGCGACAAACTAGGGGCAACAGGCGCGATTTTGTCGCGGCGGTCTGAACAGGGCTTTAGGTGGCAATATTGTGATTAAAAGTGACAAGAACATGACTAAAAGTGACAAAATGCAACTAAAAGCGACAAAAACTCAACTAAATGTGACAGATTGTGACTAAAACATAACTAAAACGCTACTACAAGCAACAAAAACGTAATTGAAACATGAAATGTTTTATTTGTTTGTCAGTTCATGTTTCAGTCTTTTGTCATTTCTCCTGGTCGTGTTTAAAATTTCAACTTTGAACTGAATCCCATTATTAGAACATAAAACATAAATCTAATCACAATCACAAAACTGATCCGAAAAAAATCACAATTAGACTTTTTCCCAGATCGTGCAGCTTTAATCTGATGCTTAAAGTCCTTTAACTGAAAACAATCATGTTTAATTAGTTAATCAGTTAAATAATGGAACGTTTTGAACAAATAATGTGCCTTTTGTTTATTTTTGTTTACTTTGACAAAACCACCTGGATTTTTTATATTTTGTGATATTCTGAGGTTAATCCCAGTTTCTCAGTGAATCACATTGTGCTCCACTTCACTTTTGCTCCATTCAAGAATTTACAATGTTTATTTTTTGTTTTAAATTGTCTGTTTAGATTGAAATCATCCGTTTATATTGTGTCTTACAGCGCCCTCGTGTGGCCGTCTGGTGTCACTACAGAACAGTACTGGGACATAATTTTCTTTTTTCTTTTTTTTTTAACAAATTGGGAATTAAAAATGCAAAAATTTTGTCACGATAACATCCTGAACACACTTTGAACTCTGACCCAGCACTTTATTATTTTTAGCAACTTAATTTAAGTTCATAATCAACATATTTCTTGGGGCTTTTGTTGTTTTCTGACTTCAATTTGTTTGTTTAAAGGCTTGTTTTTATGGTTTTACTGTGAAAAACTACAAATAAACTAAAGTAATTTTGAAGAGTGACATATTTATACCAAAAAATATCATGATAAACGATAATATTATTGATACTACTCTATGCCACAGACACAATAACCTTAAAGCAGAATAATCCCAGTGAAAAATGATTATAAATGCACAATATACAACAAATAAAAGCCACGTTAGAGCTGCAACTCACCATTATTGTAACAACAGACAATTATTTCTCATCTGCTTGTAGATTGAGACTTTTTAATCAAATAAAAGTTGACATTTTGGACAAAATTTTATCAGAAAAGTGCATTATTTACAAAAACTCTGCAATATAACCTCTTTTTGTAAGAGTTTTAGAGTCTGTAAACATTTGTTAAAATATGAATTATTCCGATATTTCCGCTATTTCTATCTACATTTATACGTTTTAAAGTGTTTTTGACCAGATTAAGGCGACTGAAGGCTTCTAGAAAGAGAATATTTGTGAATTATGTGAAACAGTTTTTATTTTTATTTAATAATGCCACAGTGTTTGTTATAAAAGTCCAGAAAAACATTATCAAAATACAACTATGATCACTTTCTTAGTCGATTTGTCATTATTAGTTGATTAATTGTTGCAGCCCTAATCAAACTGAACCATTAAACACTTAAATAGTGAATAATTACTAGTAGAAGTTATCTATTTGACACTGTAGAGCTCAAGTCTTATCAGAGTAGAATAAAATAAACTAAAAGTTCCTCATTTATGCAACGAAAATGTAAATACGATAAATACTGAGCCCCAGAAATACTGTGCTGTCATTTATTGGATGTGGTTCTGATCCTGACAGCCCTGTGTGTTTTTAATATTCATGTTTTAATCTCTGCCCAGGACCCGGCCCCGCCCCCTTCGCCTCTGCTCGGGCTCAAACCGCTGCAGCTGCTGGAGGTCAAAGCCAGGGGGCGCTTCGGCTGCGTCTGGAGAGCGCAGATCATCAACGAATACGTGGCAGTGAAGATCTTCCCCATCCAGGTCTGTGCCCCGGTGTAGACCCGGTTTAGACCTGGTTTAGTCCTGGTTTAGTCCTGGTTTAGTCCTGGTTTAGACCTGGTTTAGACCTGGTTCAGTCCTGGTTTAGACCCGGTTTAGTCCTGGTTTAGTCCTGGTTTAGTCCTGGTTTAGACCTGGTTTAGACCTGGTTCAGTCCTGGTTTAGACCTGGTTTAGTCCTGGTTTAGTCCTGGTTTAGACCTGGTTTAGTCCTGGTTTAGACCTGGTTCAGTCCTGGTTTAGACCTGGTTTAGTCCTGGTTTAGACCTGGTTTAGTCCTGGTTTAGTCCTGGTTTAGTCCTGGTTTAGACCTGGTTTAGACCTGGTTTAGTCCTGGTTTAGACCTGGTTTAGTCCTGGTTTAGACCTGGTTTAGTCCTGGTTTAGACCTGGTTTAGACCTGGTTTAGACCTGGTTTAGTCCTGGTTTAGTCCTAGTTTAGACCTGGTTTAGTCCTGGTTTAGACCTGGTTTAGTCCTGGTTTAGACCCGGTTTAGACCTGGGTTTAGTCCTGGTTTAGACCTGGTTTAGTCCTGGTTTAGACCTGGTTTAGTCCTGGTTTAGTCCTGGTTTAGTCCTGGTTTAGACCTGGTTTAGACCTGGTTTAGTCCTGGTTTAGACCTGGTTTAGTCCTGGTTTAGACCTGGTTTAGTCCTGGTTTAGACCTGGTTTAGCCCTGGTTTAGACCTGGTTTAGTCCTGGTTTAGACCTGGTTTAGTCCTGGTTTAGACCCGGTTTAGTCCTGGTTTAGACCCGGTTTAGTCCTGCTTTAGTCCTGCTTTAGACCGGTTTAGACCTGGGTTTAGTCCTGGTTCAGACCTGGTTTAGTCCTGGTTTAGACCTGGTTTAGTCCTGGTTTAGACCTGGTTTAGTCCTGGTTTAGACCTGGTTTAGTCCTGGTTTAGACCCGGTTTAGTCCTGCTTTAGTCCTGCTTTAGACCCGGTTTAGACCTGGGTTTAGTCCTGGTTCAGACCTGGTTTAGTCCTGGTTTAGACCTGGTTTAGTCCTGGTTTAGACCTGGTTTAGTCCTGGTTTAGACCTGGTTTAGTCCTGGTTTAGACCTGGTTTTACCCTTCTATATAATTCCGTGATGTAGTTTTCTACAAACTCACCCACAGCTCAGACGTTTGTGGAAGTTTATGGACCAAAACAAAATATCGGCCTCTGCTGGAGACTTAAGGAAGTGTCTAGTTAAATGTCTGTCTTATGTTTATGGAATCAGTTAAATCAGTTAAATCTTTTGTCGATGTAAACCCTCATTCGTCCAGGTGTGGTCCATCGTAGAAAGGGGTTCAGAGGTTGTCATCCGGACGCCGGATCTAAACAGGATCTATCTCTAAACAGGAATGGGGGCTTAAGATTTAATTTAGCCAAAATTTATGACAGCATCCTAACACCTTGGTCCAGATCAATAGACCAGTCAAATGCTAATGAGGTCATCAGCAGTGAGGAGGGAGCTACAGCCAGCTTTCAATAGAACAATAGACCTTTAGCCACAGGTGAAACTAGGTGAGGCCAACTATTAATCAAACAAGACAGACCAATTAATCAAGTCCCAGGTGACAAACAAACAATTTTCTAACAAAGACAGGACTCAGTGACTCCTCCCTGGGGGCAGGACTCTCACTACTCAGAGTATCATATAAGCCCAAGTTCCCAGACCAGCTCTCAGATTGACAATGACTTTTGGATAAAAGTCGAAACGTCTCGATCTTTAAACGGCGTCCGGATGACAACCTCTGAACCCCTTTCTACGATCAGTTAAATCTGTTAAATCTGTTAAATCAGTTAAATCTGTTAAATCAGTTAAATCTGTTAAATCTGTTAAATCTGTTAAATCAGTTAAATCAGTTAAATCTGTTAAATCAGTTAAATCAGTTAAATCAGTTAAATCTGTTAAATCTGTTAAATCAGTTAAATCTGTTAAATCTGTTAAATCAGTTAAATCAGTTAAATCTGTTAAATCTGTTAAATCAGTTAAATCAGTTAAATCTGTTAAATCTGTTAAATCAGTTAAATCAGTTAAATCTGTTAAATCAGTTAAATCTGTTAAATCAGTTAAATCTGTTAAATCTGTTAAATCTGTTAAATCAGTTAAATCTGTTAATTACTCGACGTCTGGAGGGTCCAGATTATGGCCCTCAGACTTTTTGCTAAATTGACCCAAATAACTTTTTAACTGTAAAATTGTAAAACAAAAAATCTGCTAAACACGGGTCTGCGGCCGGACTCTGGCTCACCTCGGTCCAGGTCTAAACTCGGTCTGGGTCTGATCCTGGTCTGATCCTGGTCTGATCCTGATCCTGGTCTGATCCTGGTCTGATCCTGGTCTGATCCTGGTCTGGTCTGGGTCTGATCCTGGTCTGATCCTGGTCTGATCCTGGTCTGATCCTGGTCTGGGTCTGATCCTGGTCTGGTCCTGGTCTGATCCTGGTCTGATCCTGGTCTGGGTCTGATCCTGGTCTGATCCTGGTCTGATCCTGGTCTGGTCTGGGTCTGATCCTGGTCTGGTCCTGGTCTGATCCTGGTCTGGGTCTGATCCTGGTCTGGTCCTGGTCTGATCCTGGTCTGATCCTGGTCTGGGTCTGATCCTGGTCTGATCCTGGTCTGATCCTGGTCTGGTCTGGGTCTGATCCTGGTCTGATCCTGGTCTGGTCTGGGTCTGATCCTGGTCTGATCCTGGTCTGATCCTGGTCTGATCCTGGTCTGGTCTGGGTCTGATCCTGGTCTGATCCTGGTCTGATCCTGGTCTGATCCTGGTCTGGTCCTGGTCTGATCCTGGTCTGGTCTGGGTCTGATCCTGGTCTGATCCTGGTCTGATCCTGGTCTGATCCTGGTCTGGTCTGGGTCTGATCCTGGTCTGGTCCTGGTCTGATCCTGGTCTGATCCTGATCCTGGTCTGATCCTGGTCTGGTCCTGGTCTGATCCTGGTCTGGGTCTGATCCTGGTCTGATCCTGGTCTGATCCTGGTCTGATCCTGGTCTGATCCTGGTCTGGGTCTGATCCTGGTCTGATCCTGGTCTGGTCCTGGTCTGATCCTGGTCTCGTGGTCTTTCTCAGAACAAAGCCTCGTGGGAGAACGAGCACCAGATCTTCTTGACTCCAGGCCTGAGACACGAGAACATCCTGAGGTTTGTGGGAGCCGAGCGCCGAGGGAGTCACCCGGAGTCTGAACTGTGGCTCATCACCGAGTTCCACGAGCGGGTCAGTCTGACAGGGTCTGAGAGGGTCTGAGAGGGTCTGAGGGGGTCTGAGGGGGTCTGAGAGGGTCTGAGGGAGTCTGAGAGTCTGAGAGGGTCTGAGAGAGTCTGAGAGGGTCTGAGAGGGTCTGAGAGGGTCTGAGAGGGTCTGAGAGAGTCTGAGAGAGTCTGAGAGAGTCTGAGAGAGTCTGAGAGGGTCTGGGAGAGTCTGAGAGAGTCTGAGAGAGTCTGAGAGGGTCTGAGAGAGTTTGAGAGCGTCTGAGAGGGTCTGAGAGAGTCTGAGAGCGTTTGTGAGGGTCTGAGAGGGTCTGAGAGAGTGAGAGGGTCTGAGAGGGTCTGAGAGAGTTTGAGAGGGTCTGAGAGGGTCTGAGAGAGTCTGAGAGGGTCTGAGAGAGTCTGAGAGAGTCTGAGAGGGTCTGAGAGGGTCTGAGAGAGTCTGAGAGCGTCTGAGAGGGTCTGGGAGAGTCTGAGAGGGTCTGAGAGGGTCTGAGAGGGTCTGAGGGGGTCTGAGAGGGTCTGAGAGGGTCTGAGAGAGTCTGAGAGGGTCTGAGAGGGTCTGAGAGGGTCTGAGAGAGTCTGAGAGCGTCTGGGAGGGTCTGGGAGAGTCTGGGAGAGTCTGAGAGGGTTTGAGAGCGTCTGAGAGGGTCTGAGGGGGTCCGAGAGGGTCCGAGAGTGTCTGAGAGGGTCCGAGAGCATCTGAGAGCGTCTGAGAGAGTCTGAGAGAGTCTGTGAGGGTCTGAGAGGGTCTGAGAGGGTCTGAGAGGGTCTGTGAGGGTCTGAGAGGGTCTGAGAGAGTCTGAGAGGGTCTGTGAGGGTCTGTGAGGGACTGAGAGCATCTGAGGGGGTCTGAGAGCTTCTGAGAGGGTCTGAGAGCGTCTGAGAGGGTCCGAGAGGATCCGAGAGGATCCGAGAGAGTCTGAGAGGGTCTGAGAAGGTCTGGGAGGGTCTGACTGAAAGGGTCTAGGAGGGTCTGGGAGAGTCTGGGAATCTGAACGGGTCTGAGAGAGAGTTTCTGAATAAATAAAATTTAAATCCTCCTAAACGATCCTTTTTAATCCTGAGGTCGATGTCAACAATTCACAAAAAGACCAAGTTTGTGTCTCTGAGACGTGGCTAAAGCTACAGTCAACAGGAAACTACTTTGTCCTCATCTTTTTCTGCATTTATTTCCTTCTGCAAAGACGCTGCGTTTGAACCTCTTTATGTCGTGCATTTGGATCATGTCGATGATTATGAGCTGGAAATATCAGATTTTGGGTCAAAGCGATAAACAGGAAACAGCTGATGCTAACGTGTGTGCTAGCTTTGTTTTGCTAAAGGCTCCACATATAAGTTGCATCAGAGGAAATCCAGTGCTTTATCACTAGATCGAGTCAGAGTTTGGATGGAGAGGATGGTCTGTCTGTGTTATGTGTTGTCCTGTGCTGCCCCCTGGTGTCCTGCTCTCACACGGGCCTCTCTTCAGGGCTCTCTGTGCGACTTCTTGAAGGGAAACGTGGTGAGTTGGTCCGAGCTCTGCCTCATCGCCGAGTCCATGTCCCGCGGCCTCTCCTTCCTCCACGAAGACCTACCCCGGGGCAGCAAGGACGGGCCCAAGCCGGCCATCGCACACAGGTGAGGGGCACGCCGACCGGGGCTGGACCAGGGTCAGACCGGAGTTAGACCTGGGTTAGACCTAGTTTAGACCTGGTTTAGACCGGGGTCAGACCGGAGTTAGACCGGAGTTAGACCGGAGTAAGACCGGAGTTAGACCGGGGTCAGACCTGGGCTAGACCGGGGCCAGACGGGGGCCAAACCGGTGCCAAACTGGGGTTAGACTGGGGTTAGACTGGGGTTAGACTGGGGTTAGACTGGGGTTAGACCTGGGTTAGACCTGTTTTAGACCAGGGTTAGACCTGGGTTAGACCTAGTTTAGACCTGGTTTAGACCGGGGTCAGACCGGAGTTAGACCGGAGTTAGACCGGAGTCAGACCTGGGCTAGACCAGGGCCAGACGGGGGCCAAACCGGTGCCAAACTGGGGTCAGACTAGGGTTAGACTGGGATTAGACTGGGGTTAGACCTGGGTTAGACCTGTTTTAGACCAGGGTTAGACCTAGTTTAGACCTGATTTAGACCGGGGTCGGACTGGGGTCAGACCGAAGTTAGACCGGGGTCAGACTGGGGTTAGACCTTCGTTAGACCTAGTTTAGACCGGTGTCGGACTGGGGTTGGACCGGGGTCAGACCTGTTTTAGACCTGGTTTAGACCTGGATTAGACTTGGATTAGACCGGGGTTAGACCTGGTTTAGACCTGGTTTAGACCGGGGTTGTTCCCGTGTTCTGTCGAGTTGGTTTTCCTTCTCAAACTGATACCTCAAGGGATTCCTGCATTTATTGACATTTACTCAGTATTTGGGCGTTAAATTAACAGCATTATATGTTTTATACACTTATATGTTCCTATAAAAGGTTGTCTTGTTCAAAAGCTTAGACGCATTAGATGTAAATTATAATAGACTGGCCATTCGACAGGGACTTTTCCCTTTCAAATTAGGATTCTTTGACTTCACCAAGTTCAAATGTCAGATTTGAATTCTATTGATTCAGTTTATTTTTGTAGAATCCAAAATCACAAAACTGTTGAATTAACCAAGAAAGTTAGAAAATCAAACAATGAAACACAGGTGTCATAAGTGAATAATGGAGAGGATTAACCAACGTTCACAGGAATTAAGCAAATGGACCTGTCCCAGAGCGCCCCCTGTCTGCAGAGCCTCCTATCAGGAAAAACAACTATTTACTTTGTCACTTTATGCTTCTTTACAACTCGAACATGACAGAACATAAAGAACTTAAAATAGTTGCTGGGGATGGTCCGCTTGAGACAAACTGCAGCTGTAGTTTGTGCGTTTGGTGCTGATCAGGGAGAGTCTGCCCGGAGCGTCTGTGGCACACAGGTTTTCTACAGCGTGCTTTCTGTCTTCAGGGACTTTAAGAGTAAGAACGTGATGCTGCGCTCGGACCTGACGGCGGTGATCGGGGACTTTGGTTTGGCCGTTCTGTTTGAGCCCGGGATTCCTCCTGGAGAGACGCACGGACAGGTGAGCGGGCCCTGAACGCATCGCAACAGCACGACCCGAGCACTGCACTTTAAAAGAGTCGAGTCGTTCTTTCCATCATCCCACGTCTGCTGAGCTTTAAACATAAAACTGTCAAAGATCAAATGTATCTGCTATTTTTATGACATCGTCGTATCGTGATTCACTGTGTCTTTAATGCAGCTGTCTGTTCAAACACACTTTTTCTCCTGTTGTTTAGCCTCTGAAGCCTCTGAGCAGATGACTTTATTTACCTCTTACACCTCTTAAGTGCAATAATTCAAAACCAATGCACCAAAACGCAACTAAAAGCAACAAAAATGCGTCTAAAAACTACAAAGACGGGACTAAAAGTGACAAAGACGCGACTAAAAGTGACAAAGACGTGACTAAAAGTGACAAAGACGGGACTAAAAGTGACAAAGACGGGACTAAAAGTGACAAAGACGGGACTAAAAGTGACAAAGACGGGACTAAAAGTGACAAAGACGGGACTAAAAGTGACAAAGACGGGACTAAAAGTGACAAAGACGCGACTAAAAGTGACAAACGCGACTAAAGTGACAAAGACGCGACTAAAAGTGACAAAGACGCGACTAAAAGTGACAAAGACGCGACTAAAAGTGACAAAGACGCGACTAAAAGTGACAAAGACGCGACTAAAAGTGACAAAGACGCGACTAAAAGTGACAAAGGCGGGACTAAAAGTGACAAAGGCGGGACTAAAAGTGACAAAGACGGGTCTAAAAGTGACAAAGACGCGACTAAAAGTGACAAAGACGGGACTAAAAGTGACAAAGACGCGACTAAAAGTGACAAAGACGCGACTAAAAGTGACAAAGACGCGACTAAAAGTGACAAAGACGGGACTAAAAGTGACAAAGACGGGACTAAAAGTGACAAAGACGGGACTAAAAGTGACAAAGACGCGACTAAAAGTGACAAAGACGCGACTAAAAGTGACAAAGACGGGACTAAAAGTGACAAAGACGCGACTAAAAGTGACAAAGACGCGACTAAAAGTGACAAAGACGGGACTAAAAGTGACAAAGACGGGACTAAAAGTGACACAGACGGGACTAAAAGTGACAATGACGGGACTAAAAGTGACAAAGGCGGTACTTAAAGTGACAAGGGCGTGTCACCTGACCCTGGCGCCCTTGTGTGTTTCAGGTGGGCACGCGGCGGTACATGGCCCCCGAGGTCCTGGAGGGCGCCATCAACTTCCAGAGAGACTCGTTCCTCAGAATCGACATGTACGCCCTGGGCCTGGTGCTGTGGGAGCTGGTGTCGCGCTGCAAGGCCGCCGACGGTACGGCTACCAACGCAGTAAAAACACGCTATAAACACGCCACAAACATGCTACAAACACGCCACAAACGCAGGAGTAAAAACACACCGCAAACGCACTAGAAACACGCTACAAATGCATGAGTAAAAGCAGGCTACAAACACACTATAAACATGCCACAAACACAGAGTAAAAACATGCCACAAACACACTACAAACAAGCCACAAACACAGGAGTAAAAAACACTTCAAACACGCCACAAACACGCTACAAATGCATGAGTAAAAACATGCTACAAACCCGCTATAAATACGCCACAAACACGAAGTAAAAACACACCACAAACAGGCTACAAATGCATGCGTAAAAACACGCTACAAACACGCTATAAACATGCCACAAACACAGAGTAAAAACATGCCACAAACACACTACAAACAAGCCACAAACACAGGAGTAAAAAACACCTCAAACACGCCACAAACACGCTACAAATGCATGAGTAAAAACACGCTACAAACCCGCTATAAATACGCCACAAACACGGAGTAAAAACACACCACAAACACGCTACAAATGCATGAGTAAAAACATGCTGCAAACACGCTATAAACACGCCACAAGCACGGAGTAAAAACACGCCACAAACACGCTATAAACACAGGAGAAAAAACACACCACAAACACAGGAGTAAAAACACGCTATAAACACACTACAAAAGCAGGAGTAAAAACACACCACAAACGAGCTACAAATACAGAAATAAAAACACGCCACAGACACACTACAGGAGGAAAAACATGCTACAGGAGTAAAAACACACTATAAACACGCCACAAACACACTATAAACACGCTATGAACACACTACAAAAGCAGGTGTAAAAACACACCACAAACAAGCTACAAATACAGGAGTAAAACACGCCACAAACACACTACAGGAGGAAAATCATGCTACAGAAGTAAAAACACACTATAAACATGCCACAAACACACTATAAACACACCACAAACACGCTATATACACGCCACAAACATGCTATAAACACGCCACAAACACACTATAAACATGCCACAAACACACTAAAACACACCACAAACACACTATAAACACGCCACAAACATGCTATAAACACGCTACAAACACAGGAGTAAAAACAAGCCACAAACACTGGTCCTGGTCTGACCTGGTCTCTGGTCCTGGTCTCTGGTCCTGGTCTGACCTGGTCTCTGGTCCTGGTCTCTGGTCCTGGTCTGACCTGGTCTCTGGTCCTGGTCTGACCTGGTCTCTGGTCTCTGGTCTCTGGTCTCTGGTCCTGGTCTCTGGTCCTGGTTTAGGTCCCGTGGACGAGTACCTGCTGCCATTCGAGGAGGAGGTGGGACAACATCCGTCTCTGGAGGATCTGCAGGAAGTCGTCGTCCACAAGAAACTCAGACCAGCCTTCAAAGAGCAGTGGCTCAAACACACGGTAAAGACTTAGGTTTAGAGCTGCTTTAGTCCTGCTTTAGTCCTGCTTTAGACCTGCTTTAGTCCTGCTTTAGTCCTGCTTTAGACCTGCTTTAGACCTGCTTTAGTCCTGCTTTAGTCCTGCTTTAGTCCTGCTTTAGTCCTGCTTTAGACCTGCTTTAGACCTGCTTTAGTCCTGCTTTGGTCCTGCTTTGGTCCTGCTTTAGACCTGCTTTAGTCCTGCTTTGGTCCTGCTTTAGTCCTGCTTTAGACCTGCTTTAGTCCTGCTGGTATCAGGGCCTGACTCAGCTGTGTTAGATGGTGGAGGAGTGCTGGTTTAGTCTTGTTTTAGTCCCTGGTTTACGCCCTGGTCTGGCCCTGGTCTGGCCCTGGTCCTGGTCCTGGTCCTGGTCCTGGTCTGGTCTTGGTCCTGGTCTAACCCCGGTCTCTCTGGTTCCAGGGTCTGGCTCAGCTCTGTGAGACGGTGGAGGAGTGCTGGGACCACGACGCCGAGGCTCGTCTTTCTGCCGGCTGCGTGGAGGAGCGAATCTGCCAGATCCGCGTCACTTCCTGCTCAGACCACGCCCCCCTGCTCGTCTCCACGGTGACCAACAACGACCTCCCGCCCAAAGAGTCCAGTATATGAACCCAAACGAGATTACGACGCGCTTTTTAGACACGGTTTTGGTTTTATTTGGGAAGAAAACGCATCAGCTACAACTACGACATGTTTCTCAGAGGATTTTTACATTTTGAACCACATTTTAGAAATATTTCAGCCAAAACGCACACTAAACCTGACAAAATTAACCTAGTTTTGTCAAATTAAAATGAGCTGCTTCTACTCTAAGACCGTCCAACTCCATTTTGCACCATGATGAAACAGTTTATATTTTCTTAAATCTTAGAAATTGTTTTATTTATTCCAAAATAGTAAATGTAGTGAAACAAAAGTTAATTTAGTTTAGTTATTTTTGCTCATTTTAAGCCTCAATGGGTTTTGTAAATACATTTTTATATGAATACATGATATGATTTTTAAAGCAATTACAATAGTTGTTTCTCCACAAGTCCGGACTGAAATGGACTGAACATTTTCAACCAGATGCCCTTCCCTGACCCAATCAGATTAAGCCTTAACAAATTATTTGCCTGTCACAATTACACATTTTCAAAGTCAATTTATTACAGATGAAATAATAAATATAGAAGATTAGTTTCATCAGATTTTGAATTTTAATTTAATTTGAATTTTTCACGTAAAATTTCTTAACCCTGAATAAACACAGAGTATATTTTCAGTGTTTTTTAGTTAAAAAATTCAAAATGACAAATTCTCCTTTAAAGCTGGGGTTCCTTATTTTCAAACAGTGAAATAAAGTTGTATTTAATCATTTCTAACTCGTTCCTCGCTCTCACAAACACTTTGGCTCATCACTAGCGCCACCTGCTGGATTTTTGGGCCCTGGAACAGCTTCAGAGCAGCTTTTTCAGAAACAAAGGTGAAGCAGGAGTATTATCTCTGCTCGGCCAATCAGCTCTCAGCTCAAACAGTCACATGGCTCTGTTTGAAAAGATAAAAGGTTTCATTATGAGAAGAAGATTCTGCTTTTACGACACACTTTCTGCGGCGGAAACAAAATGGACTAATAATTATGGGAAGGAAAATTGTTAAAAATTGGTTCCACACCTTTAAATATTCAGTGTTCAGATTTTAAACCCTGAGATTAAACGGTTTGAATTCAGAGAAAATTCATAAGAAATTTAGCGAAACAGGACATGAGTAAATTTTGGCAATTTAAATTTTTTGCTGTGACATTTTCACTGTGTACGACGGAGTATAAGGGCCAACTGAAAAAAAAAATGCGGACATTACGAGAATAAACTCGTAACATTTCGACATTAAACTCGTAATTGTATGACTTTTTCTGGCTTCGACTTTATTCTCATACATTTACGAGATTAAAAGTCGTAATATTCCGAGAATAAAGTCGTAATATTACGATTTTTAATCTCTTAATATTACGAGATTAAAAGTCGTAATATTACGAGAATAAAGTTGTAATATTACGAGATTAAAAGTCGTAATATTACGACTTTTAATCTCGTAATATTACGAAAAGAAGCTATTTCTTCCAAATCTGTTTGGTTCTTCCGACGAGACAAACCCAAACGTCTGCATTGTCGCTTCAAAGTCCTTAAACTAATGATAATGTGGAGATGCTGTGCTAAAAGACACAGTATTTCTTCGTGTGTAAACCCTAGTTCAAAGTATAACCGCACAAAATGCTCCATATCTCCATAACACAGGTACTGGCTTCATACACATTTTCAACTGTATTCTCGTAATATTACGACTTTTAATCTCGTAATATTACAATTTTTAATCTCGTAATATTACGACTTTTTATCTCGTAATATTACGACTTTATTCTCGTAATATTACAATTTTTAATCTCGTAATATTACGACTTTATTCTCGTAATATTACGACTTTATTCTTGTAAATGTATGAGAATAAAGTCGAATCCAGAAAAAGTCATACAATTACGAGTTTAATGTCGAAATTTTACGAGTTTATTCTCGTAATGTCCGCATTTTTATTTTTTTCCCCCAAATGGCCCTTATACTCCGTCGTAACTGTGAATTCAGACAAAAACGTGTTTCAAACTCTGGACTAAAGATTAAAACCTGAAGAATTCAACAAGATTTGAACCAGGTCTAAAGAATGAATTAACCAGGTCTAAATCAGGACTAAGCAAAGGTCGCAATCTGGACAAAAAACAGGTCTAAATAATGGTTAAAACTATCGTCTTAATCTGGACTAAAACTGGATTAAACGAGGACTAAAGAAGGTCTAAATCAAGTCCAAAACCAGATTAAAACCTCAATAAATGTATAGATTTTAAACTGCACAAAAGCCTGAATTTACCAGGTCTAAATCAGGACTAAAAGGTTAAACCAGGGCAAAATCCAGGTCTGAAACTGGATTAAACAAGGACTAAATCAGGACAAAATCTGGACTGAACCAAATCTAAATGTTGGTTAAAGCAGGTCTTAATCTGGACTAAAACCAAGACTAACTGTGGACTAAACACTGAATTTTTAAAAAGTGAATTTATCTTTTTTGTCTTTCACTGAACCGTAGAAAACACAGAAAATGTACGCCGCAAAATTCAACAATTCAAATGTATTTTTCAAGGTTTAAAATGTTAGATTTATATAATTCATCAAATTATCGTCCATAAACTATAACACAAGAACTCTAAAGCTGGAGAATCCCACTTTTCTATTAAAAATAATAATAAAACATTGAATTTAAAAAGCCACAGCTGCCCAGTGTATAATAAACTAGAATTAAAGCTGCTGTATCTGATTTTTTTTTCTGTCTCAAAAATGTGAAAAACAGAATTCGTTTCATTCTGAGCCTCTAAAATATTCACCGCGAAGAGTTTAAACACGCTTTTCACAACTTTCAGAGCCCAGAGCGAAGTTTTGCCTTTGCGGTAAAGCTAACAACGACAACTAGCATGCTAACGGCACTTCCTGCTTCTCGGAGAATAAAACCTTGCATAATTCGCTCTCATTTTCACCCGAAGAGCTGCTTTTACGTTATATTTGTGCTGGAGCTAAACAGATTTTACTTAATTACTTAAAAATAAATTGTGTACAGCCCCTTTAATGAGTCTAAAAGTACAAAAAATTCTCTCATTTATTGAAAAATGACTTCGGACAGCACTTTTTTCTCTTTCTTTACATCAATTCTTTCTGAAATAATGTCTAAAATCCACTTGTGACTGAATTAAACTAATATTATTGTAGTTTTAGTGAAATTAAAGTAGTTAAAATGGCTTAATTACTTGATCGCTGAATTACAGGGATCAAAAACTCAAGATAAGAGTCTATTTTTTATGCATAAAAAACTAAATTTATTAAAAGAATCGTTGTCAAAATGAACCTTTTTGTGAATAGTGTGCATTTTGGCTGAGTATTTTCACTGGTGCATTGATTCAAACGGCGTCAAAGCTGCTATTTTAACCCTTAAAGACTCTTATTTTTTATATTTTTATTTCAAATGTTGGACTTTAACCTGTGTTTTTGTTCTTTTTTACATCGTTTGTTTTGTATTCTTGTGTCAAACTTGTGTCATGCAGCAAAGACTTTCAGGTTCCACCTCCAGTACCTCAGTGGATTCGCAAAACGACCTTTTTTACCTGGACTAAACCTCGGATCCTTCTTTTTCTTATGATTTTTACTCCGATGCTGCAGCCCTTTGGAAGACTGTTACCGGGACTTTATCGTGGACTTGAGGTTTTGGATCCAACGGGTCGAACATGAGTTTAGAACGAGACGAGTTTGAACAGAAGCGGTTTGTGGAAGTTTGACAGAGGAAAAAAAGGAGATGGGTTTAGGTTTAGAATAAGAACGATCAGCCAGAACATTACGACCTCTGAAGCTCGGTTTAACCTGGTTTGAACCTGGTTTAGACCTGGTTAGACCTGAATTGGACCCTAATTTTAAAACTGCTTTAGTCCTTGTTTGGACTTTGTTTAGTTTGTGGTTTAGACCTGGATTTGACAGAAATTTGACTGGGATTAGTCCTAGTGTTAGTCCTGGTTTAGACCTGATTTTAGCCCTGGTTTGGGCCTGGTTTAGACCTGGTTTAGACCTGGTTTGGGCCTGGTTTAGACCTGGTTTGGGCCCGGTTTAGACTTGGTTTGGACCTGGTTTAGACCTGGTTTAGTCCTGGTTTAGTCCTGGTTTGAACCTGGTTTAGACCTGGTTTAGACTTGGTTTGAACCTGGTTTAGACCTGGTTTAGACTTGGTTTGGACCTGATTTAGACCTGGTTTAGACCTGGTTTAGACCTGATTTAGACCTGGTTTAGACCTGGTTTAGACCTGGTTTAGACCTGGTTTAGTCCTGGTTTAGTCCTGGTTTAGTCCTGGTTTGAACCTGGTTTAGGCCTGGTTTAGACTTGGTTTGGACCTGATTTAGACCTGGTTTAGACCTGGTTTAGTCCTGGTTTAGACCTGGTTTAGACCTGGTTTAGACCTGGTTTAGACCTGGTTTAGAGCTGATTTAGGCCTGGTTTAGACCTGGTTTAGACCTGGTTTAGACCTGGTTTCAGGCGGTCTTAAAGTTGTGGCTGATCTGATTGTATTTTTATGTTTTTTCCTCCGTCACTTTTACGTAAAACCTGCTTCTTTTACGTTTTTCTTTTGTCAAAAAACGCTGGAGAACGAGGAAGTGAATGTCGTGCACGCAGAGATTCGATTGGCCGAGCTCAGAGCCAGCCGCGTCTGATTGGTCGAATATTAGCAGAAAAAACACTTTCTCAGGTAAAACTAAGAAGGCGGGACTTATCTGAAGGTGCTCAAAGCCGATTGGCTGCCGTCCTGCTGATGTAAAACTGAATAAGATCGAGTGTGTTACGAGACCTGGGACTAAACCGGGACTAAACCGGGACTAAACCAGGTCTGAACCAGGACTAAACCGGGACTAAACCGGGACTAAACCGGGACTAAACCGGGACTAAACCGGGACTAAACCGGGACTAAACCGGGACTAAACCCGGACTAAACCCGGACTAAACCCGGACTAAACCCGGACTAAACCCGGACTAAACCCGGACTAAACCAGGACTAAACCAGGACAAAACCACGTCGAGACTGAATCAAGATTAAACCAGGATCACGTCTGGATTTAGAAGGTCCAAAACTAGTTCTAAATTCTGGACTAAATCTGGACTAAACAAGATTAAAACTTGGATAAATCAACGAGATCCAAATCAGGATTAAAGCCTGAATTTACCAGATCTAAACCAGGACTAAAAGGTTAAACCACAGCATCATTTGGACTAAATCCAGGTCTGAAACTGGATTTACCAAGGAATAAACCTAGTCTAAACCCAGCCCAAAGTTGAAGGACGAAATCTGGACTAAACCAGGTCTAAATGTGGACTCGTCTAAACATGGACTATACCAGGTCTAAACGTGGACTGCACCAGGTCTAAACGTGGACTAAAGCAGGTCTAAACGTGCACTACACCAGGTCTAAACGTGGACTGCACCAGGTCTAAACGTGGACTGCACCAGGTCTAAACGTGGACTAAAGCAGGTCTAAACGTGGACTACACCAGGTCTAAACATGGACTACACCAGGTCTAAACGTGGACTGCACCAGGTCTAAACGTGGACTAAAGCAGGTCTAAACGTGGACTACACTAGGTCTAAACATGGACTACACCAGGTCTAAACGTGGACTGCACCAAGTCTAAACATGGACTAAAGCAGGTCTAAACATGGACTAACCCAGGTCTAAACGTGGACTAACCCAGGTCTAAACGTGGACTACACCAGGTCTAAACGTGGACTAACCCAGGTCTAAACGTGGACTACACCAGGTCTAAACATGGACTACACCAGGTCTAAACTTGGACTGCACCAGGTCTAAACGTGGACTAAAGCAGGTCTAAACGTGGACTACACTAGGTCTAAACATGGACTACACCAGGTCTAAACGTGGACTGCACCAGGTCTAAACGTGGACTAAAGCAGGTCTAAACGTGGACTACACTAGGTCTAAACATGGACTACACTAGGTCTAAACGTGCACTACACCAGGTCTAAACGTGCACTGCACCAGGTCTAAACGTGGACTGCACCAGGTCTAAACGTGGACTAAAGCAGGTCTAAACGTGGACTACACCAGGTCTAAACATGGACTACACCAGGTCTAAACGTGGACTGCACCAGGTCTAAACGTGGACTAAAGCAGGTCTAAACGTGGACTAAAGCAGGTCTAAACATGGACTACACCAGGTCTAAATGTGGACTACACTAGGTCTAAACATGGACTACACCAGGTCTAAACGTGGACTACACCAGGTCTAAACATGGACTACACCAGGTCTAAACGTGGACTGCACCAGGTCTAAACGTGGACTAAAGCAGGTCTAAACGTGGACTACACAAGGTCTAAACATGGACTACACCAGGTCTAAATGTGGACTACACCAGGTCTAAACATGGACTACACCAGGTCTAAACGTGGACTACACCAGGTCTAAACGTGGACTACACCAGGTCTAAACGTGGACTACACCAGGTCTAAATGTGGACTACACCAGGTCTAAACGTGGACTACACCAGGTCTAAACATGGACTAACCCAGGTCTAAACGTGGACTACACCAGGTCTAAACGAGGACTAAACCAGGTCTAAACATGGACTAACCCAGGTCTTGTTGCACACTCGTTTAAAGCGGTTCGAGCCGTGTTCGAGCCTTGTTTTTGCCGTGTTTGAGCCGTGCACCTCAGAGCGAGAGCAACTGTGAACATTTAACATTTTAATGTGAAGTTTATTTTATGTTTTACACAAAAACGGAAATGAATCAGGACTTTTGACTTTAGGCCAGAAATGTTTGGAATTCTCTCATCTTTAGAGACGAACAAAGCACTTCAAATGAGAATAACATCTGAATTAAACTCTAAAATGCTAGTCCAGGTCTTAAAGGGATCTGAACCTGGTCTAAACATTCAGCTTCCTGCAAGATTCAAAACAGAATAAAACCAGGACTAAACCAGGACAAATTCAGGTCCAAACCAGGCCCCACTTTGAACTAAATCCAAAACAGACTTAAACAAGGACGAAACCAGGATTTAAAGGGATCTGAACACTGTCTAAACATACCAATCCAAAAATGAAAAAGACTAAACCAGAACTTAAAAAAAGGACTGAACCAGGACTAAACGCACAGCTTCAAAACTGATCTAAAATGCAACAAAACCAGGACTAAACTAGGACTAAACCAGGTGCTAAATGGATCTGAACCTGGTCTAAACATCCAGCCTCAAACCAGATTAAAAATGGGTTAAAACAACAACTAAACCAGGACTAAACCAGGTTCTAACAAGGACTAACCCTGGACTAAATCAGGTCTTAAAAGGATCAGAACCAGGTCTAAACATCCAGCTTCAAAACAGATTAAAAGCAGAACTAAACCAGGACCAAAATAAAACAAAACCGGGACTAAACCAGGACTAAAATAAAACTAAACCGGGACTAAACCAGGACTAAAATAAAACTAAACCAGGACTAAACTAGGATCTGAACCAGGTCTAATCCTCCAGCTTCAGAACAGATTAAAACCAGGACAAATTCAGATCCAAACCAGGTCTAGACATGTTTTAAATCCGTCCAAAGTCCTGATGAATTTCCCGTTTGTTTCTCCTGCTCCATTTGAACCGGGACCAAGCCTCCTCCGCCGTTTGTGACTTTTGTGTCTTTTGTCCCTCCGTGTTGCCATATCTGTTTGAATGTCTCGTGTGCCGCTGCTGCTGCTGAAAAATGAGGACAAACCAAGAGGATTTTTAGCGTTCCGTGTTGATTTTTGTAGTGACCTGTTTGTGCGTTTGTTGTGTTCTGAAAGCGACATGCAACCGGTCCACACCGCGCCGACCTCAGACAGCGATACCTCAAACTTTTCTACGTTTTCTGACGGGATCATGTTTCATTTCTACGATTTTCTACTGTTTTTATTTCACATAAAACTGAGTTGGTTTCAGACGGACTTCCGACACAAACGCCTGGACGGAGCTGGAACCGGACTGAGACTGGACTGAGACCAAACTAAGACCGGACTGAGACCGGAGGGAGACCGGAGGGAGACCGGAGGGAGACCGGAGTGAGACCGGAGTGAGACCGGAGTGAGACCGGAGTGAGACCAGAGGGAGACCGGACAGAGACCGGACAGAGACCGGACAGAGACCAGAGGGAGACTGGACAAAGACCGGACTGAGACCGGACAGAGACCGGACAGAGACCAGAGGGAGACTGGACAAAGACCGGACTGAGACCGGACAGAGACCGGACAGAGACCAGAGGGAGACCGGACAGAGACCAGAGGGAGACCGGACAGAGACCGGACATAGACCGGACATAGACCGGACATAGACCGGACATAGACCGGACATAGACCGGACATAGACCGGACATAGACCGGACATAGACCGGAGTGAGACCGGAGTGAGACCGGAGTGAGACCGGAGTGAGACCGGAGTGAGACCGGACAGAGACCGGACAGAGACCGGACAGAGACCGGACAGAGACCGGACAGAGACCGGACAGAGACCGGACAGAGACCGGACAGAGAGAGACCAGATGGAAATGTGCCAAATCCTCAAAGAGTTAAACCAGCGTCAAACTAGGACTATCCCAGGACTAAATTCAGTCCAAACAAACCAGGACTGAACCAGGACTAAACCAGAACTAAACCAGAACTAAACCAGAACTAAACCAGGACTAAACCAGGACTAACCCAGGACTGAACCAGGTCTGAACCAGGACTAAACCAGGACTAAAATGAGTCTGAATTTCAAGGCGAGAAAGAATTTGATTTTACGCCAAAAATAAAACCAGGGAAAGATTAATGTGCAACGTGCCAAACCTGGACAGACGAGGTCTGAACCAGGACTAACCCTTGACTAAACCCGGTCTCGCCGGGTCCAGCTGGGTCCAGGCGGCTCCAGTATTTCCAGGATTGCAGGTGTTTCAGGACCACATTACCTCATCGTGAGCCCAGTTTGTAAATGTGTAGAACAGACGAAGTGTACAAAGAGAAACCTTCTTTTTCTGTCTGAAAATATTTCAAATGTGAACGACGCGTTTAAGGACGAAAAGGACCAGGATGTGAGAGAGTCTGAAGGACTGGACCCGGTTTGGACCAGGGCCTGAACTAGGTCTGGACCAGGGCCTGAACCAGGTCTGGACTGGGACTGAACCCGGACTAAACCATTAGCAAAATCTAAAACCGGACTGGGACTGAAACAAGTTAGATAATTAAACAATTTGCAAGATCTAATCCAGTTAAAACCAGGTCTGAACCAGGATTTAAACTGGGTCTTGGCCAGGTGTGAACCGAGACTAAAACGGGTCAGAAACAAAACTAAGCTAGGACTAAACTGGGACTGAAACCAATAAACAAGCAAGATAATAAGACCACAAAATCAGTTCAAAACCAGGTCTGAACCAGGACTGAAACCAGGACTTGAACCAATTACTAAACAAACTGGATAAAACTATTTACAAGATCTAAACCAAGACTAAATCCAGTCCAAACTTGGGTCTGAACTGACTGTAAACCAGGACTAAACCGCTTCTACAGCCCAGTCTGAACCGGGACTAATCTGGGTCTAATCTGGGACTAAACCGGGTCTAATCTGGGTCTAATCTGGGCCTAAAGCGGGTCGGTGTTGTCCTCCAGGCTCCTCCTCCTGTCCGTCTGTGGCTGCGTCCTCGCGTTCCACTCAAACCCGGGTCAGATGTTTCTAAAGGAAGCGATGGCTGTAGATAGTCGTGGTGCTCTGTAGACTCTAGCGTAGTGCAGTGTGTGTGCGGCGCCCCCTACAGCCCACTCGGGTCACTGCAGGCACCCCCTGCGGCCCCACTCTGGTCAATGCAGCAGGTGTGAGGCTCCCCCTGCGGCTCCACTCCGGTCACTACAGCAGGCTGCGCTCACGTCCAGGAAAAAACACTGCTGTACGACCGACAGAAATAAGAAAACAGGCTAAATAGTGCTTAAAATGAGTCGTTTTTAAAAATTATCATATTTTTGATTTTCGTAAATGAAGATGTCAATGGAACACGCTTAAAATGTCTTAAAATAACAAAAAGACAACTGTAACTCCACTGATTGTTTTGATTTTCTAATATTTTGGGTGAATAAGAGGGGGGACCTAGCACAGCCCTGTCCTGCTCCAGATGCCGTCAGGTGACCGTTCAGTCTAAAAATTATTCTAGATGTTGGACTTTCATAATACGACAGGCATTTTCTAATTTCTAACTAAACCAGGACTAAATATTGAACTAAACCACAAGAAAAATTACGACAAACTTTGGACCAAACTTAAAACTAAACTGGGACTAAATAAAGCAGATCAACCCAAGAAAATCTGGACTAAACCAGGTCTAAAACTGGATTAAATTGGGATTAAATCAGAACTAAATCAGGACTGAATTAAAGCATGACGAAATTAGAATAAAATTTGGACCAAACATGGTTTAAACTGGACTAAACCAGGATTAAACTGAGACAAAAGCAGGACTCCTTACCAGACTAACCCTTAAGAAAATCTGGACTAAATCTGGACTAAACCAAAACTAAATCAAGTCTAAACTGGAACTAAATAAATCTTTCCCGATGGAAGGAGCATAAAATGTCTTGTTTTACTCAAAATGACGGAAAAAACAAGCTTTTTCAACTTGAAATTAGAAAGAAATCCTGTTACACTTGAAATAAGAACAAAACGTACTTGTTCTTTTGACAAATCTTGTTTTACGAAAGTCAAAATCCACTAAAATCCTGATAAAAAGCAACTTAATTCAATATTTTTTTTACTTTTCTTATTTCAGAATGTCACTCTGAGGCAAAAATAAACAAAAAATCCACAAATGTTTAACTTAAACATCATATTTTTATCGATTTGGACTTAAAGCTGCATTATGGGACTTTTCTAACGTGAGATCCAACTTCTGCTCGTCTCATTTTGCTCGGAATATTCCACAATATGGCATTAAACGGATCAATATTACATTTTTATTGATTTACAGTTGTTTTAATCTTCTCCAGTGAAAGAACGACAAATGCCATACTGCGGGACATTCCAGGCGACAACGTCTCCATGGAAACGAGCAGTAAAAATTCAAATTTCGCCTCATTTTTTGGAGCTAAAACTTGTATAAAACAGGTTTAGAGTCAGATATGAACAAAACCTTGTGCATTTTTTCATTTAGAGGTTCTTTTCTTGTAGGTTGAGCGCAGTCTGTCCAGGTCTGATGATGAATGTACGGGCGACGCACACACAACCCTCAAACTCACTGTAGAAACGAACTTTGATTTATCTTTTGTAAATGAAGAAATAATAAAAACTGTCAAATGATTTTACATGGAAATGATGCCAGTGTGTCGTGATTTTTTGCACCAAATCAAACCAAATCAAATCAAATGTGTGAACGAAACAGACAATAACATTCTCCAGGAAGATTCAGGCCAACTTCCTGGACACCTGGACACTCCATTTCAGCAGGGTCTTCAACTCACACCTGCGGTAGAACTTCTCCAGATCCCGGGGGAGGCTGGGGACATCGAGTCCAAGTGGACCATGTTCTCCACCTCCATTGTTGATGCAGCAGCTCGTAGCTGTGGTCGCAAGGTCTCTGGTGCCTGCCGTGACGGTGATCCCCGAACCCGGTGGTGGACGCCGGAAGTAAGGGATGCTGTCAGGCTGAAGAAGGAGTCCTATCAGGCCGTGCTGGCTTGTGGGACTCCTGAGGCAGCTGACAGGCACCACAGGCCAAGCGTACTGCAGCCCGTGCGGTTGCAGAGGCAAAAACTCGGGATTGGGAGGTGTTCGGGGAGGCCATGGAAGAGGACTATCAGTCGGCCTCAAAGAAATTCTGGCAAACCGTCCGTTGCCTCAGGAGGGGGAAGCAGTGCTTCACCAACACTGTTTACGGTGCGGGTGGAGAGCTGTTGACCTTGACTGGGGATATGGTTGGACGGTGGAAGGAATACTTTGAGGACCTCCTCAATCCCACTGTCACGTCTTCCGAGGAGGAAGCAGAGGCTGAGATCTCGGAGGCGGACTCGCCCATCACCCTGGCTGAAGTCACTGAGGTTGTTGGCTCCTTGGTGGCTCCGGGGGTGGATGAGTCTCTGGATGTTGTGGGACTGTCTCGGACACGTCTCTGCAACATCGCGTGGCGGTCTGGGACGGTACCTCTGGACTGGCAGACCGGGGTGGTGGTCCCTCTGTATAAGAAGGGGGACCGCAGGGTGTGTTCCAATGACAGGGGGATTACCAGGGTACTGGAGAGGAGAATCCGACCAATAGTTGAACCTCGGATTCAGGAGGAGCCTGGGGTTTTCGTCCCGGTCATGGACTGGACCAGCTCTAGACTCTCCATCGGGTGCTCGAGGGTTCATGGTAGTTTGCGTCAGTCACATGTGTTTTGTGGATTTGGAGAAGGCATTCGACCGTGTGCCCTGGGGCGCCCTGTGGGGGGTGCTCCGGGAGTATGGGGTCCGGGGCCCTTTGCTAAGGGCTGTCCGGTCCCTGTACGACCGGAGCAGGAGCTGTGCTGCCGGCAGTAAGTCAGACCTGTTCCCGGTGCATATGGGACTCCGCCAGGGCTGCCCTTTGTCACTGGTTCTGTTCATTATTTTTATGGACAGTTGCCATCAGGGCCTGGAGGGCGTCCGGTTTGGGAACCACAGGATCATCTCTGCTGTTTGCAGATGATGTCGTCCTGATGCTTCCTCAAACCAGGACCTGCAGCTCTGAGACGTTTGAGCCGAGTGTGAAGCAAGTGGGAAAAGGATCAGCTCCAAATCTGAGGCCATGGTTCTCGACTGAAAAAAGGTGTCTCTCCCTCTCCAGGGGGAGAGTCCTTGCCTCAAGTGGAGGAGTTCAAGTATCTCAGGGTCTTGTTCAGAGTGAAGGATGGAGCGTGAGATTGACAGATCGGTGCAGCGTCTGCAGTGATGTGGTCTGTATCGGACCGTTTGTGGTGAAGAGAGAGCTACGTTCCTCCCTCACCTGGTCATGTGCTCTGGGTAATGACCCAAAGGACGAGATAACAGATACAAGCGTCGAATGAGCTTCCTCCTCCGGGGGGCGCTCCCTCAGAGACAGAGGAGCTCAGTCACACGGGAGGAGCTCGGAGTAGAGCTGCTGCTCCTCCACGTCCAGAGGAGCAGCTGAGGCTCAGCATCTGCTCCGGAGCCTCCTGGACGCCTCCCTCGGGAGGTTCTGGGCATGTCCCACAGAGGAGGCCCCGGGGCAAACCCAGGACACACTGGAGGGACTATGTCTCTGTGTCCCGGGAACGCCTCAGGAGGAGGAGGAGCTGGAGGAAGTGTCTGGGGTGAGGGAAGTCTGGGAGTCCCTGCTTAGACTGCTGCACCCACAACCCGGCCCTGGATAAGAGGAAGAAGACGAAGAGACAACAGGAAAAACTGCATTAAAATCACAAGTAAAATGCTATAAATTACTTTAAAAGAGAAGATATTTAGTTTGATCAGATTCTTTCTAAATCTGGTGTTTACGTCACTCAGCACTTGGTTATGCATTTTAACAAATCAATTATTCACATTTCTCTTATTTGAGTGGAATTTTTAAAGTGCGTATGACAGGTTTTTATCATTTTGACTTTATTTGGTTTATTGATACCTGCTGTAAATATAAATAATAGTTTTACACGAATCATGAAGCCGTTTATGGAGAAAAGTGTAAAAAACAAACCAATGACCCTCTAAACATGAATTCAACAAAATAAAGGTGTTCACTTATAATTTGATTTAAAAAAAAAAAAAAAAAAGGCCTGTTTACAGTGTGGTTGCTATGGTAATTTCCTACTGTGATGTCATCATTTACAACCAGGAAGTAAAATGACAAAACCAAAACAATCCCTAAACTTGGATTACATTTGTATGTTTTAGTTAAAGTAGAACTCAGGAACATTTTGACCTCATTAAAGTCTGTGAGAGGCTGAAGCGCCCCCTGCTGTCTCTGAGCGGAAAACCAGCTGCAATAAAACTCTCCTGACAAACATCGGCTCTTTTATGTTTGGTGAAGTGTTTTTGTGTGTAAATCAAGTCTAAACTGGAACTAAATAAATCTTTCCCGATGGAACGAGCATAAAATGTTTTACTTAAAATGACAGAAAAGTATTTTCAACTTGAAATTAGAAAGAAATCCTGTTACACTTGAAATAAGAACAAAACTGTCACGGATAGTGTTTGGACCCAAAAAGCAGAACACACGAACGAAGTAGAAGATTATTTTAATACAAAATTTGGACAAACTGGACAGGGTGGAGGCAGGCAGGTAGGCAATGGAGCAGGCAGGCAATGGAGCAGGCAGGCAATGGAGCAGGCAGGCAGGCAGGTGAACAGGCAGGATAGGGTAGGTAGACAAACAAACTGGAGAGGAGTGGCTGTGGAGCTGCTGAAATCATAAAACCATAAAATAGAGATAAATTAATAGAATAAATAAATTTAAAAATGATAAACACAGAGGCCGGTCCATGTCAGTCCTGACTCTGGCACCAGCAGGAGGCCGGTCCATGTCAGTCCTGACTCTGGGCACCAGCAGGAGGCCGGTCCATGTCAGTCCTGACTCTGGCACCAGCAGGAGGCCGGTCCATGTCAGTCCTGACTCTGGGCACCAGCAGGAGGCCGGTCCATGTTTAGTCCTGACTCTGGCACCAGCAGGAGGCCGGTCCATGTTTAGTCCTGACTCTGGCACCAGCAGGAGGCCGGTCCATGTTTAGTCCTGACTCTGACACCAGCAGGAGGCCGGTCCATGTTTAGTCCTGACTCTGGCACCAGCAGGAGGCCGGTCCATGTTTAGTCCTGACTCTGGCACCAGCAGGAGGCCGGTCCATGTTTAGTCCTGACTCTGGGCACCAGCAGGAGGCCGGTCCATGTTTAGTCCTGACTCTGGGCACCACCAGGAGGCCGGTGCATGTTTAGTCCTGACTCTGGCACCAGCAGGAGGCCGGTCCATGTTTAGTCCTGACTCTGGCACCAGCAGGAGGCCGGTCCATGTTTAGTCCTGTCCCTTCTCCCGGATGTCCCAGTCTCCATCTCCATGGCGACGACAGATTTATCTTGTCCTGGAGTTTCTGTGCACAGAGTAAATACTTACACCCCTCCCCCAAAGAACACACGAGATAAATACCAGAGTGTGACTTTAAATGCAAACTGTGACTAGACCCTTAAAAACAAGTCATACATGATACACAGAGGTAGTACATGAAACATAGTTCCCTTCAGTTTCTATTTTTTCACCCGGAGATGTTTTTATTTTTCCAAAACGATAAAACATGCCGCGTGAGACAAAATACAGCTCGCACAGAGACAGACAGTCCAATTCGAATAAAGTGAATTATTGGCAATATTTGATCATCGCTGGACCTTTAAGACAGTTTAAATTACATGCACACTGCAAAATATGAAATGAGTAATAATCAGAGGGACAATGGGCAGTAAGAAATCTGTTTTACTGATGATAACATTTTATTCTTATGACTCCAGAAACTTTTAACTGCAGAAAATTCCGAAAATAACCGCGGCCGGTGTCAGGCTGTTGACGTCAGAATCCTTTTTACGTTTTAACAAATAGTGTTTAACTGGGTACGTTTTTGTAGAATTATAAAAGCCCGTGTTTTCTCCAAGAGTGTCTGGCTGCAGACCTTCATCCAGAGTCGCCTCTCCGCAGACCTTAACCAGGAGGCGCCCACGTGACCCGTACCTTAACCCAGAGGTCCCTACCAGAGCCCGGATGTGTCAAAAATAACCAATATCAACACCATATGTTTTTAATTCAATCACTCCTCGTGTTGTTAATTTATAACTATGTAGAAACTAAATGAAATATTAGTCTATCCGCTGATTAATCTTAACAAAATGTGATGATTAGAATTTGCATCGTGCTGTGAAGTGTATATTTAGATATTACAGCACCACACGCTCTTTACGTTATCGCTTCTAATGTCTAATGTTAATGGCGTTGAAGTGGAGTTTTAAGTAACATGTTATGAAAAACTAGGGCTGAAGTTTACTGTTAATCGCAAATTTAATGTGAATTTGTAGATACAGATCCATCGTCAATAATGATGGAGAGTGAAATCTGACAGCTGGAGCTTTTTAAAATCGTATTTGTTTGTGTGGAAGACGTGGTGGATGGGAGGGGCTTTGTTTTTTGTGAATGTAATGAGATGAATGAGTAATGCATGTCATCTTTCTTTCAAGTTTTAAATTTTTTCAATACTGTTTTTTTTAATTTTCTGATTATAATGTTCAATATTTTGATTTGCAGTGCATTCAATATTTCCATAAACTACCAATCTTTCATTCAGTTTGAATGTTTTCTGATTCTTTTTGAACACATTTTTACTAACCTCTTACTTAGGTTAGTAAAAAGTAATATTGCGGCGTAACCTTTTTTTAAATTATTATTTTCGTCTGCGCAACGTACTTCCGGACCTGTGGGTTAAGGCGCCTCCTGGTTAAGGTCTGCGGAGAGGCGACTCTGGATGAAGGTCGGCAGCCACACGCCTCTCGTTTTGTTCGTTCAGTATTTCCCTCACAGCTGCAGTTCTCCTCCCGTCCGGCGGCGGCGCTGTCCCCGCGGCCGCGCACTCTTTTGTTGTTGTCCTCACACGGCGCTCGCACTCGGAGCTACTTTTGCGCAGAAACCCCGTCTGTTTCGTCCACTTTCCCGTCACTTTGGCGCACTTTAAAGCCGCTTTCGTCGCACTTTTGGCGCAGAAACATGGCGTCCGTCCGGAGCGCGCTCTGAGCCGCGGAGCAGGACTTTACGGTGAGAAACCCACCCGAACTTTACACTTTTACACCGAACCCCGCGCGGACCTTTAGCCGCAGCGCGCTAAAGCCGCCGCACGTTCGTCTGATTTGGATTTCTGCGGGATTTGTCTGAATTTCAGGAGTTTTTGCGCAGTTTAAACGTCAGAATGTGCAGAGAAGCGAGTGCTGAGGCGCCAGGGCCAAACCAGGGGCCAAACGGGGCCCCTCAGTCACACGGGAGTCTCTTAAACTATAGTGTTTATACAGTTTCGAGTGTTTAAAGTGTGTTTTTCTGCTGCGGAGGTGAATAAAGAGGCAAAAGTCATTAGAGACAACTGAACAGGAAGAACCCTTGAGTTTAGAAACACAAAATTGAAACTTCTTTACTTTAGTTCACTTTTTTAAACGTAACAAAAAGGTATTATACGTTTTTCATCATGTGGTGTTTTCATTTGAGCAGAATTTCAAACATTCTACAGAAAATATCTCCATAAAGGATCATATTTAATCAACTTAATGTGACTGACACAAAAACAAAAGCAGGATAATCCCAGAAAACTGTACAGTAACGTTTAAAAACATGAGCCGCAATAATTAAAGCTAAAGGAACCCTTTTATAACTATTGTTTTTATATCATAGAATTTGTTTTTCCACTATTTACAGCTCAAATTTTATCCAACTGCAAAGAAATAACAAAAAGTCCAAATGAATGCAAATAAAATGTACATGTGATGAATAATTTGTCTCAAAAATGATTCTTCCTGCTGTTACTTAATGAATGATATGTTGATATAGTGTATTATTAGTGTTTTTCAACCTTTTTTGAGTTGCGTCACACTTTTTGGGTTTAAAAGATCCCACGGCACCCACACACTCCTAAAACGTAAACAGACCATTTAGTAAAAAATATGGCATATAATGAGACAAATACTGTCTGTGCATCTGTCTCATTCTTTTTTTACACAGTTGTTGCTCCAAAAAAGTAAATTAGTCACTTATGTCAGCGTTTGTGAAACTGTTGAATCATTTTTTCAAGACAAACCCGGCAAAAGGCACGTTAGTGTTCCCCGGCACTAAGTGAACATCAAGGTATTATTTAATATTATTTGGCTGGTTTCATATAAAAATAAGACGTTTTGTAATAATAATAATAATAATACATTTTATTTATAAGCGCCTTTCAAAACACCCAAGGACACTGTACAGGACAACAAGTAATAAAAACAGCAGAATAAAACCCACAAACAGAACTGGATGATGGTGTTGGAGTGACTGAGTTATGTGGTGTAGGATTGTCTGAACAGGTGAGTTTTGAGTCTGGATTTGAAAAGTGGAAGGAGGTCAGGAGGGAGAGAGTTCCAGAGCTGAGGAGCAGAGCGGCTGAAGGCTCTGCCCCCCATTGAAACAAGACGGAAAGAGGGGACAGAGAGCTGGGGAGAGGAGGAGGACCGGAGGGAGCGAGAGGGAGTGGAGATGTGGAGGAGGTCAGAGATGTACGGTGGAGCCAGGTTATGTATAGCTTTGAAAGTGGTTAGGAGAATTTTGAAGTGAATCCGTTGTTTTATGGGGAGCCAGTGAAGTTGTTGGAGGATGGGGGTGATGTGATGGTGGGAGGGTGTCCTGGTGATGATGGGGGCTGCAGAGTTTTGGAGAAGCTGCAGTTTCTGGAGGGATTTATTGGGGAGACCAAAGAGGAGAGAGTTACAATAATCGATCCGGGAGGTGACTAGACTGTGGACAAGTATGGCTGTGGTGTGAGGAGTGAGAGAAGGGCGGAGACGAGAGATGTTGCGAAGGTGGAAGTAGGCAGAACGGGTGATGTTGTTGATGTGGGAGTGGAAAGAAAGGGTGCTGTCGAGGATGACACCCAGACTCTTGACTTGAGGGGAGGGGAGGACGGTGGAGTCATTGATAGAAATTGTGAAACTGTTTGATTTTGAGAGAGTGGAAGGGGTGCCGACTAGTAGGACTTCGGTTTTTGAGCTGTTAAGTTTGAGGAAATTTGAAGAGAACCAGGAATTGATTTCCTGCAGACAGAGGGTAAGAGAGGCTGGTGGAAGTGATGCAGTGGGTTTAGAGGAGAGGTAGAGCTGGGTGTCATCCGCGTAGCAATGGAAATGAAGGTTGTGTTTACGGAAGATAGAACCAAGAGGGAGAATGTAGATGATGAAGAGAAGGGGACCCAGGACAGAGCCCTGGGGCACACCAGCTGGGACAGGGAAGGGGTTGGATTGGTGGGATTTAAGTTGAATGAACTGACTGCGATCAGAGAGATAGGAAGTGAACCAAGAGAGAGGAATGTGGGAGATGCCAATAGATTTAAGCCTGTGGATGAGAGTGCTGTGTGAGATGGTGTCAAATGCTGCTGTTAGATCGAGGAGGATGAGAATAGATAGTAAATTAGAGTCAGAAGCTATGAGGAGATCGTTTGTAATTTTAAGAAGTGCGGTTTCTGTGCTGTGGAGTGGGCGAAAACCAGATTGAAAATGTTCATAGAGACTGTTTGAAATGAGATGGGTGTGAAGTTGAGAGGCGACTGTTTTTTCAAGAATTTTGGATATGAAAGGTAAATTGGAGATGGGGCGCAGATTATTGAAGTTGTTGGGATCTAATCCAGGTTTTTTCAGAATAGGGGTAACAGAGGCAGTTTTGAGTGATAATGGAACAGTTCCGGAGGTCAAGGATGAGTGGATGATATTAGTAATGAAGGGGGCAAGCGAAGGTAGGCAAGATTTGACAAGCGTTGTGGGGAGAGGGTCGGTGACAGGTAGAAGGTTTAGAGTTCAAAATGAGATCAGAGATGGTTTGGACGGAAGGAAGGAAGAAGCTAGAAAATGGTGTAACATGTGAGAGGGGTTCAGAGATGTCCACTCCAGGAACTGCAGCTTGGCTTGTTAGGTTATGATGGATGGTGGTCACCTTGGAAACAAAGAAGGACATGAGGGAGTTACAGAGGTCAGAAGAATGCAGGTGGTTGGGGAGCGAGTCAGGGGGTTTTGTTATGTTTGAGAGGACGGAGAAGAGAGTCTTGGAGTTGTGTTGATTTGAATGAATCAGACCAGAATAGTAGGAGGATTTGGCAGCAGATATAGTGTCCTTATAGAGCTGTATGTGGTTATTGTACATGTCCTTGTGTATGGTGAGTCCAGATTTGTTTGTAAGCGTTCAAGTTGTCGTCCTTTGGCTTTGAGTAGTCGGAGTGTGGGTGTGAACCAGGGTGCAGAGCGGGAGAAGGAAACAGGTCGGGTTTTTAGTGGAGCGTGGGAGTTGAGAAGGGTACGGAGGTTGTTATTGTAGAGAGAGACTAGGTTGTCAGTTGGGGTGTTGGTGGCTGTACTGGGGAAGTTATTAATGTCAGAGGAGAATGTGTCAATGTTGATGTCCTTAATTTTGCGAAATGATATGGTGCGAGGAAGGAGGAGTTTGGATAATGACAGATTTATGTTGAAGGTGATGAGCATATGGTCAGTGAAGGGGAGAGTGTGGGGTTTGCATTGAAATGGGGTTACACCAGAACAGCATACTAAATCCAGAATATGACCTTTGCAGTCGGTAGGAAAGTGAATGTACTGTTGAAAACCAAAACTATCAAGACAGGATAAAAAATCTTTGGAGAGAGCGTTAGTAGAGACGTCCACGTGAATATTTAGGTCGCCAAGGATAACAGTATTTTGAGAAAATGCAGAGAGATGGGTGAGGAGATGAGAGAAGTCATTCAGAAAGTCCTTATTGTATTTGGGTGGACGGTAAATGGTGGTAACAGTCGTGGGGGAGGGTCCTGGGAGAAGAGAGGCAGAGTACTCGAAGGAGGAGAAGGACGGTCCAGACACCGGTAGGACTTTGCAAGTCTCGCGGTGAAACAACGCGAGACCTCCGCCCCGTCCACATGGACGAGGCTGGCAGGTGTAAACAAATCCCGCTGGAGCAGACTCGTTGAGTGCGGCGAAATCACCGGGCTGCTGCCAAGTTTCCGTTAGGCACAGAAAGTCCAGCTTACGGTCGACGAGGAGATCTTGGATCATATGCCCCTTGTTATTGAGTGAGCGGACATTTAGGAGTCCGAAGCTGACAGAGGTGGAGTTGGTTGAGCGAGCCGGTGGAGCCGAGCGGGAGAGGCTGGAGAGAACACCGTGGTCAACTTCCCGACCAGGATTCCGGGAGCGACGACGAGTTGTGGACCAGAAGGATTTTATTGAGTGAGAGTCGTTGAACTGAAGTTTACGGCGGGATCCACGATGATTATATCTCCGACGGGGCTGGTAAGCGATGTCGGATTGGACAGAGAACCCGGATGTTGGCTGAAGAGTGGAGATGATGTGCCGAAGTTTTAGCAGTTCAAAAGCAGAATACTGAAGAAGTGCTTTAGTTGGCGAGTGGAGAAGGTGTAAAAGGAGCAAGGTGAGGAGAATCCATTGTATTGTTTTGAAAATCCACAACGTTTCTCTGGCGGGGGACAAGAGATAGTGGCAGGAGGCGGCTGCAGATGAGAGCCAAGGGGTCCCAGACAGGCAAGCAGTTGAAAACGGATGAAGTGTGCGACTGACAGTGGGATAGGAGTGTTCATATAGGTTGGTATTTCTATGTTCTTTAGCCACAAGTCAGTCACTCAATCCGGGACTGTAGAATAGCGAAATATTTGGCCGGAGAGCAGCGGCAGCTAAAGCGCGCCAGCGTTCACTCAACCGGAACCGGTTGTGTGAAATTGTCCAAAACGGCACATTTGACAGATGTAGAAATACAATAGATCCACTTCAGTTTTGACCAGAAAACCAAAATTGTAAAATGTCTAAATCTCTAACAAAATCATAAACGTAAACGGCTCATTTTCGTGATTAAAAATGAGCTGAAATGTTTTTTTACTTTTTATTTTGATGTATAACAACTGAAGGTAGTTTTAGTTTTAGTCTCGGCTCATGGCGGCGGAGACTAGGGCTGCAATAAGTTAATCAATTAATCACAACTATCGAACTAACTAATTTAGCAATCTAATAATCATTAAATAAATGCATTAAATAAAAATAAATGAGTAAATGGTCCATACACAGGTTCCATGAGCTGCAGAGAAGAGGTTTTGACTCAAATTAAGCAGCATTTGCAGGAAAATGACTTAAAAAATGTGTAAATGTAGTTTATTTGATGAAAACACAGCTTCAGTTCAGCTTCATCTGCTCAAATTTAGTAAAAATCTTTTAGAACATTTGCCAAAGAATAATCGCCAGAATAATCCATCAGCAAAAACAATAATTCGTTGCAGCTTGGACCGAAACAAGTCAATCGATTAATCACAACTAATCGATGATTGAGATAATCGTAAGGCCCAAAGTCACTGGGATAGGCTCCAGTCACCCGCGACCCCTAACGGGAATAAGCGGTAGAAAATGAATGAATGAATGAGATAATCGTCGTATAATGATCGTGCCATACACAGACACAGAGGTTTATCGCTCAGAAACATCAGGAATTACATCAAAATTACAAAGAAAACCCGATAACTCTGTGTTTTTGATCAAATGCCAGATTTTCACAGAGAAACAAGTGACAAAGACAAAAACTAGTTCAGCGTCTTTCAGTCGTCGTTCCATCGATTGACACGAAACAGAACTGAAAAAAGGCTCAAATGTGCTCTTTTTGTGACGTGAAAGTGTGGCTCAGGAGCCCAAAAAAATTAGCAAACGACGTTCCAAAAAAGAATCCCAAACTCATGAAAAAGAAGTGGGAGCTGAATGTACAACACCAGGACGTCCCAAAGGCTCACTGTGGTTTCATTGGGGTCACATTTAATACAAACCTTATATTCACTTCATGTTCAAACAACTAAACGATGAATCCAAACAATGATCGCTGGACGAATCGAAAATAATCGTTAGTTGCCGCCTTAAAGTCCATATTTCAGGTTCTCAAAATGTTCTAATTATAACTTGTCTGGTGGGAGGGGACCTGTGGCTATACTATACTACAGTTATAGCATTGAATCTGTGAAGTTGCAGTTTGTGAAGAAGTTTAGAAAAATAAAAGTTTAAAATGACAGGAAGTGATTGAGTTCTAAAACAGAATCCCTCTGTGATGTCATCAACAAGCGACGCGCCACAAAAAATACAAACACAATTTACAGACGACTTTTTGATGCTTTAAAGTGTCATTCAACAAAATAAAGTTGTCATTGTGTATTATTATTTTATTGTGTCATTTTTATGAGTTTTGGCCCATGTTTTGTAAATAGTTGCTATGGTAACAGTTCATATTTGGTGCTCATGTCTAACCAGGAAGTGACATTATAAACACAGACTGTCAAACTGGTACAAATGAGCAGAATGTTCAGTCAAATGTTAAATATGATCCTGTTCACTCTGAGTGAAATGTGTGGTCGACCGTCACAGACTTTAAAGGAGACACAGCGGCTCATGTTTCTATTATCGATTAGCTCATTAGTCAATGAGCCTGCTGCAGTCCGGCTCTGGTTGTTGTATAAGACGGTGTTTTCTGCTCATTTGTGGCGGTTTCTTTTCAGAGTGAAACGTGAGGATCTTTTGTGGAGTCTTTAAAGTGACCTTTGTACAGAGGGCTTTTGTTTCCTTCAGCTCTGGAGCCTGGAGCCGAGGTGTGTTTAAGAGGCCCCCGGGGCAGACTCACCTGGGGCGGGGTTTGTGTCCTGATAAAGCTGGAGGACCTGACTGAGGGTCTTCTCCTCCAGAGTCCGGCTGCACTTTTCTATTTCTATTGTAGATTGAGACTTAGAATAAACTGACATTTTTAATCAAATAAATGTTAAATATTGTGAGTGAAGCTTCTAGAGAGAGAATATTTATGAATAAAGTGTATAATTGAGGAAAATCACAAATGGTCTGTTCTTTTCTGCAGTTTTTCTTTAATAATGTCACTGTGTTTGTTCTAAAAGTCTATAAGTTTGTGTTTTAGAGTCTGTTTAGTCCAGAGAACGACCACATCATCAAAACACGACAGACTTTATTGTTTAGAGTCGACTTCATGATTATTCCACTGATTGTTGATGCAATAATGTCTGTTTTATTAAAATAAAAACAACAAATACAAAATCGAGGCTCATTTGAAAAAGATACATTTTGTTAGAGATTTTCCCTTTTCAATGTTTTCATTTTAAATTCAGATGAAGACTTTGCTGTTACTGTGATCTGAACTTTAAAACTTAACTTCTACGACAAATTATAAATAAACAAATGTCTGATGTGTTTTGTATTTGTTGAAGCTCATGTTTTTTAAAGACGTTATATATTTACATTAGAAAAACGTTTAGAATCATTCTGTCAGTGGCATAAAGTAGTTTGAATGTTATCGTTTATTGTGATATTTTGTATAATTGTGTAAAAACGTGTTATTTTGACAGGTTTATGCATCATTAAATCAAAATGTCAAAATTTTAACACATTCAGTTAAAAATATTCTCCATCTTGAAGCCTTAAAAGTGTCTTCCTCTGCCTCGCCGCAGATGGAGCAGTGCAGCGTCGCAGAGGCCTGTAGGGGGCGCTGTGAGGTGGCTGTGCAGTGGGAGGAGCCAGAGGACCGCCTCCATGACGTGGGCGTTCAGAGCGACACCCAGTGGTGCGACGTGGCGGTGCAGGTGGATCTGATCGGGTTCAGCGGCCGCTCTCCAGGTAAACCTCGACCTCCGGGTAAACCTCGACCTCCAGGTAAACCCCGACCTCCAGGTAAACCATGACCTCCAGGTAAACCTCGACCTCCAGGTAAACCATGACCTCCAGGTAAACCTCGACCTCCAGGTAAACCTCGACCTCCAGGTAAACCATGACCTCCAGGTAAACCATGACCTTCAGGTAAACCTTGACCTCCAGGTAAACCATGACCTCCAGGTAAGGCAAGGCAAGGCAAGTTTATTTGTAGAGCACAATTCATACACAAGGCAATTCAAAGTGCTTTACATCACAGGAAAAGTTGCATTAAAATCACAAAACACAAACACACAGAATAATTTTAAAATAAAGCGCTTTAAAAGAGAAGAGTGCAGATAGATCTTTCAGTCGTATGCACATCTAAACAGAACTGTTTTTAGTCTGGATTTAAACATTGTCAGAGTGGAGGCCTGTCTCACATCTTCAGGGAGACTGTTCCAGATTTTAGCTGCAAAAAACTGAAATGCTGATTCCCCATGTTTAGTCCTGACTCTAGGCACCTGCAGGAGGCCGGTCCCTGAGGTCCTCAGAGTGCGAGATGGTTCATATGGCACTAACATGTCAGAGATGTACTTTGGTGCTTGGCCGTGGAGAGACTTGAACACAAGCAGAGCTGCTTTAAAGTCTATTCTCTGAGCCACAGGAAGCCAGTGCAGAGACCTGAGCACAGGGCTAATGTGATCGTACTTCCTGGTTCTTGTCAGGACTCGAGCAGCAGCGTTCTGGATGTACTGCAGCTGTTTTACAGCTCGTTTGGAGAGGCCAGTGAACAGGCCGTTACAGTAGTCTAACCCACTGGAGACAAATGCATGGATAAGTCTCTCCAAGTCTGGTTTAGACACTATACCTCTAATTTTGGCAATGTTTTTTAGGTGGTAAAAGGCTGTTGATGTTATTGATTTAATGTGGTTGTCAAAGTTCAGGTCTGAGTCCATTATTCCCCCCAGATTTCTAACTTGATTTGTCGGTTTTAGAGCGGGAGACTGTAGGTGACTGCTGACACTTTCTCTCTGTTTCTGCGGCCCAAAGACGATGATTTCAGTCTTGTCTGAGTTTAGCTGAAGAAAATTGTTTTGCATCCACACGCTGATCTGTTGGATGCAGTGACAGAGTGAATCCACTGGTCCATATTCACCTGCCGTCAGTGAGACATAGATCTGAGTGTCGCTCATGAAGTTGTGATAAGACACATTTGTGCTGCGTATTAGCTGACCTAAGGGCAGCATATAGAGGTTGAACAGAAGGGGTCCCAGGATTGACCCTTGGGGCACCCCACAGGTCAAGCTCATGTGGTCTGAGACACAGTTACCAATCTCAACAAAGTACTCTCTGTCCTCAAGGTAGGACTTCAACCAATTTAGGGCGGTGCCCACTGTTCCTCTAAGCTGCGCGCGTGCGCAATTGCGCACAGCTCCCAGGGGCATCGCGCAGAGAAAATCTTTGTCGCGCACGAGAGAAAACGAGAGAGAAAGAGAGCGAGAGGCGCGAGCCGCACACAGTGACGTGCACCTGAACACACCTGATCATAAACCGCACATAGCGCCAAATCAAAGGCGCGGAACTAAAGTTCTACATCCCATACGCTTTTAACTACTCTTTCTTCTGGACCAACCCGCCTCGTATTCACTGAGTTTTGAGCACAAACAGCTGACGAACTAATGAGTCTAGAATAGTGCAAATTACCGCGAAGATTTGCACTCCCCATCAGGGGTGAAAGTAACGTATTACGGCCCCCTAAAACATTTGGTGGAAGTACGCTGTACCAGCAGGCACATAAATGAGTTCCTCCACGTGACGCACGGAAAAGTAGTCCCACTAAAATCATTGCCTCTGAAGTCAAACCATCACATTAGACACAAACTTAATCCAGGGTCAGGCTGTGCACTTTTGGAGATTTAATCAACCCAACCCCGAACTCTCAGAACTCACACTGACAAACTTGATTTGAGTTCATTCATTTTGGATCTGACTTGTCTCCGCGTGTCTTTACGCGGCAGCGCGGCACAGACACAGACTTCAGACTCCTCTGTCCTCAGCACCAGTGAAGAATCATGAACCAATCAGAGCAAACGCCACAGCGCGTCTACAAAGTTTAGCGCTTTGCACAATTTTCGCGTGGATTGATATGCAAATTAGCCTGCGTAACGAGGCGTTAAGTGCTTTATGCACAGAATAATCCCAAGTGAAAACTGGAAGAATGAAAATTAATGGCCACTGACGGAAAGTTTATTTAGGCTTTGAAGACTGTCTTGTTGTGTCAGAGCTACAGTAAAGTCTAATCAATGACATACTTCAAGAATTAACAGTAAATTATCATTAGACCTATTTGAAACATGGGTTTATGATCTTAACATGACAGACACGTTACTTTGCCTTTAGGCTTCCAGGGGAAATTTAAGCACAGAATTAAATTAATACAGAATTAAATGAATATTGCTGGATAAGAATCAATCTTTATATTAAAATGCATCAGAAAACTGTGAAAGCTTTGGAGGGAAAAAACACCATGACTCTGATTTGAACAAAACTTAATGATGATATCCATTTTTTTTTTAATTATTAATTCTACCTAAACCAAATTATAGCTGAGGGGCTGTGGTCAGAGAGGAGGACAGTGCAGCTCACAGAGAAACACTGACAGGATTTAGACACAAGTGATCAGCAGCATGTGAACTACACAGATTAACCCAACTGTGCCACAAGTTTTCTTATGATAAACAAAGCCTCCATTTGAATCTTGGGCAGAAGTAGCCTGAAATCAAAAATCAAAATCAAAAATATGATTAAAGGTGCACGATTTAACTTTTGTGTGGACAGCCTGCCATTAGCTTATTGCATGATCATAAAATGTATCACTGTAACATTTGAGTTTGTTGATCTAAAACACCTCAAATCCCAGGATATTACATCCATTTTGCTGAAAATCTTCAGACCAGACCCCCCTTTCAAAGTTACCTGCTATAAGTTTAATTCAGAATTCTATCCAGGGATGCTTCATTAATGGATGAAGGCAAACAAAGTCTTGTGAAAAGTGCCCAAAAAAGACTGTTACGGCCCTGATCTCAGGTTTAGAACGAGTGTGACCCCGATGTGGCCCCAGTGCGTCTGATGTCGCTCACATGGTCCAAGGCTCTGCTCAGGGAGTTTGTGTGTTTGCTCAGACAAATGAAAAATTAGAGGGAACATTGGCGGTGCCAGTGATGCCCACCCAGTCCTCTAGTCTCTGTAGGAGGATCCCATGATCGACAGTGTCAAAAGCAGCACTCAGATCTAACAGAATTAAGACTGAGGCTTTGCCCACGTCAGTGTTCAGGCGGATGTCATTTGTCACCTTGATAAGAGCAGTCTCAGTGCTGTGATGAGGTCTAAAACCTGACTGGAAAACATCAAAGGAGTTATTTATTAAGAGGAAGTCAGTGAGCTGTTGGTAAACAACCTTTTCGAGGACTTTGCCTAAAAATGGCAGATTTGAGATGGGCCGATAATTTTTCAGTACTGAGGCATCAAGACTGCTCTTCTTTAGGAGAGGCTTTATGACCGCAGTTTTCAAGGCCCTTGGGAATGTTCCAGATTGAAGCGACATGTTAACTATGTGAGTGAGTGGTGATGATCTCTTGGACAGTTTTGTCAGTTACAGGTGCAAACTGAATCAGCTCTAAATGTGTAGGTGGTTTTAGGGTTATTATTTGCACTGTGGAATTTATGGCATTTTTAATGCCCTGAACCTTGTCATTAAAGAATACTGCAAACTCATTGCACTTAGCTGTGGAAATTAGTTCTAACGGCAGCAGAATTGGAGGGTTTGTTAGTCTGTTTACTGTTGCAAAAAGAGCACGCGAGTTATTACTGCAATTTCCAATTATTTCAGAAAAAAATCCTTCCCTTGTTTTACATAAAATCAGGTTGTACATGTACAACCTTTCTCTATAAATTTCTTTATGAATCTGGAGCTTTGACTTGCGCCATTTTCGCTCAGCCCTGCGGCACTCCAGTTTCTGTGCCCTGACTGACTCATTATTCTCCATGGCGCCTTCTGCTTATTTCTAACCATTTTAACCTTCATAGGAGCAATGGTGTCCAGAATATTCAAAATATTAGATGTAACAGAATTTAAAAAGTCGTCAACATTTGAACATGATGGATTTTCAAAGTTTATCATTTCCATGAAGAGTGCACTTGTGCTGTCATTTATGTGTCTCCTCCGAACAACTGCAGGACCAGCCGGTGATTTGGGAATAACAGACAGGTCAAAGAAAACACAGAAATGATCAGACAGTGCCACATCGACGACACTGATGTTTGAAATATTAACCCCTTTTGTAATTAGCAGGTCCAGAGTGTGCCCTCTGCTGTGAGTGGGGCCACTCACATGCTGAGTAAGACCAAAGGTTTCAAGGACAGCATCAAGCTCTGTAGCGTTTCTGTCGCAAACATTATCCACATGAACATTGAAATCACCTGTAATGACCAAACTGTCAAAGTCTGTGCATACGACTGAAAGCATCTCAGTAAAATCATCAATAAAACCTTGGCAGTGCTGGGGAGGCTTGTATAGGACAATGTAGAGTATGGAGGGAGACTGTTTTAGCTCCATTTTAAAAGACAAATACTCAAATGCTGAAAACACCCCAAAAGACAACCTCTGGGTAACTATTTTATCTCTAAAAACTGCACAGACACCTTCACCCTTTTTGTTGTCGCGTGTTTCAGATTCATACTTGAAGCTTGGTGGAGTCGCTTCTATTAGAACTACATCCCCTGTGTTTTTCTCAAGCCATGTTTCAGTTAAAAACATAAAATCAAGACTATAAGAAGATATAAAATCATTAATTAAAAGTGATTTGTTACATAAGGATCTGACATTAAGCACAGCAAGTTTCAGATTGGTTTCAATGTGACTGGACGTTATCTTTTCACAGGGAATATGAATTCAATTTCTAAGATTGGACAGTCTAACTGTCCTTCTGTTCTCCAGTCTGTGTGACGTGACTACAGATATAACACAGGGCCCCAGGTTTGTTTGACCATTTTCATGACCATAAGTCCCGGCAACGCTGAGACCCACTGCATCCTAGCTATGGGAGATAACAGTTCTGGGGGGAGGTGGGGGAGGGCGACGAAGGGGGAGACCTGGAGGGAGTTTGGGCAAAGGAGTGGGCAGAGCTGGGGGGACTTTGGGTGATGGACCAGGTGAAAGGTGAGGGGGGAGAGGTGCGAGTCGTTTTTTTGGTGAAGCAGGAGAGTTGAAGCTCCTGGGTGGTATGGTGGGCACAGATTTGTATGGGGAAGAGTTCATCATTGTTGACATCAGAACTCTTGATCTTGCTAAATTAGGTGTGAGTGGAACCATCTTTACTCCTGATTTGATCAGACTTTCAAGATGGTTCGGAAGGTCCCTGGGTGAATGTGGAGATGAAAAGGAGAGTGATGATTGAGTGGGAGTAGATGTTGCAGGGGGGACCCAGGACTGGTCTGAGGGTAGGGGTGATGGCAGGGCAGCTGCTGGGCCTGTCACAGACCGGTCCATGGCCTGTGATGAGGACCCCGGGGGAGGGGGGACGGATGGTGACCATAAACCTTTCACTGGGGGCGGTGGAGATCGTTGTGGTGCTGCAGCTGATGACTTCTTTACTGGAGGCAGTGTAGGAGATTTTGGAGCAGCTGGAGTTGAATCCTTTGCTGGGCCTGGTGGAGCTGCTGTTGATAAATCCTTTTGTGGAGTCGCCAGTTTTGTTGCTGCTGATGTTGAAGCATTGACTTGGTCTCTGGCTGATTGATCCGGAGTTCTTCTCTCATTCCTCTCTTCTCCAACTATCTGTTCACGACCTTGTCCACGGCCATTCTGATGCCTGAGAGCGTGGAGGAGGTTTTCTGTCAACACCGTCACTCCACCTCTGCACAGATGTGGGCCCTTTCCTTTGAACAGGTCCTCTCGTTTCCAGAACAGATAGAAGTTCTCAATGTAGTGCAATCCTCTAGGTGCACACTCTTTGGACAGCCAAGTGTTCAATTGTAGCAGCCGGCTAAACTTGTTGATCTTCCTGTCAATATTTGGAAGAGGTCCACTGATGAATGTTTTGATTTCTGCTTTATCAAGCTCCTCAAATAACTTCATAAAGTCTTTTTTCAAAACTTCAGTCTGCTCCTTTCGAATGTCCACTGCACCCACGTGTACAATCAGCTGTTTAACTCCTCTGTGTGTGGACAGTACATTGGGAAGCAGTGATGTAATCTCAGAAACTGTGCCGCTGGGGAAGCTACATGTTTTCATTCTTCCATGTATGACTCCACTAATAGCACCATCTCCTATCAAGAGTGTGTCACTGTCCTTGACTTTTTATCAACATCATGGTGGCTACAGTTTTCTCGTTCTGTAAATTCAGCCACTGATAGTGGCAAAAATCTGTTTGTAAGCTGTATAGCAGGCGACTTTACTTTAGCTTTGTATCGTTTTGGTTTTGCACCGAGTTTGACCCAAGATGCAGCCGGCTGGTCTTTCCCCAGTTTTGGGAAAGACACAGAGTCGCTCTGGTTTAAGTTGAAAGTAGCTTTTCTTGAAAGATATGTAGACTTTTTACCCCACGGTGACACTGGAATTGTATCGTGAAGTCCTTTTTCAGATTCTAAAGCGAATATCCGTGCTTGTAGCTCAATTATTTCATGTTGATATTTCCGACAGTGTTCACAAGAGTTTGTTTGCCTTCTCTCCCGGACATGTCGCTGGCTCGTCAGATAGTTTGTTAAAAATGGAAAAAATTATCTTAAAATCCTTGGTTTCCTTTGAAAAGTAATAATCCAAGATTTATAGAGGAAAAAAATTGATTTAAAAGCAAAATAAATAAGAAAAACAGCTGTACCAAGCAGGAGCAGCAAGGAAAGCGTCTGCACTCTTCAGTAAGAGGAAATAGATTCTACTCGTTCTACTCGTGGTGTTATGGATTCAGTCGCCAAAAAAAACCTCGACCTCCAGGTAAACCTCGACCTCCAGGTAAACCATGACAGGCTTCACCTGCTGTTGGAGCTTCACCTGGTGCTGGTGCTGAAGCTTCACCATGTACTGGAGCTTCACCTCGTGCTGGTGCTGAAGCTTCACCTGATGCTGGTGCTGAAGCTTCACCATGTGCTGGGGCTTCACCTGGTGCTGAAGCTTCACCTGGTGCTGGAGCTTCACCTGGTGCTGGGGCTTCACCTGGTGCTGAGGCTTCACCTGGTGCTGGTGCTTCACCTGGTGCTGGGGCTTCACCTGGTGCTGGTGCTGAGGCTTCACCTGGTGCTGAGGCTTCACCTGGTGCTGGTGCTGAAGCTTTACCATGTGCTGGGGCTTCATCTGGTGCTGGAGTTTCACCTGGTGCTGGTGCTGAAGCTTCACCTGGTGCTGGGGCTTCACCTGGTGCTGGAGCTTCACCTGGTGCTGAGGCTTCACCTGGTGCTGGAGCTTCACCTGGTGCTGAAGCTTCACCTGGTGCTGGAGCTTCACCTGGTGATTGTGTTTGAGGGACAGTAATAATCAGAGGTATCTAGAGCAGCACCTGAGTATTATTTTGGTGATTGTTTAGTCTGCAGTGATTATTGCGTCAATGAATCGATTCTTTTTTAGAGAAAAACCCTTAAATATGAGAATTTGACTCCTTTTCCTCGACGAATCTGGAGTGAAGCGTTTGATGAAAGAGGAGGAGGAGGAGAATAGTCACAGATGATCAAGGATTTTAATCAAAAACACACACTTTTCATGTTTGTGTGTCGTTCCTGCTCCGTCTGAGTCTTAAACCTTCTTTCAGAGAATGTTTCAGAGAATGTGTTTAGACCAGTTAACGATCACTCCATTATTGAATTATTTCACAACCAGCCGTAGATCTAATCACAAACGTAACACCAATGGATAGAATATGTTCAGAAAATATTAAGATTGAACAGAATATTCATTATTTTCACGTACGTTTATTTAAAAGTAAAGCACCCCATATTTACCTTAAAGCAAAAGCAAAGATCAGCAAAAAAAATAAAATCTAAATATTCTAACTTGTATTTATTTATCTTCTCTCAAGATGGTCAGGTGTGTAACATTTTCAGATAAATCAGTAAAAAAACAAAACTCAAAGCTCAACGTTTATAATTGTTTCAGTTGAAGTCAGTTTTACAATAAAATAAACTCAGTGATTAAAAATGAACATAACAAACAAACAATGGGACGTCTGGGATGATTGGCCGGGACTGAAAACATGCTCTGTGACCGACCCACGCTCTGAGGAGGAGGACCAGCTCAGAGGGACCTGCTCCTGCTGCTCCTGCTGGAAACTCCTCCCCAGGGCGCCCTCTGGTGGGGCAAAGGTGTATTACACCACAGTAAATCAGTATCAGAATGGGTTTATTGACGTTGTCAGTGTCAAAATTCACAAACATAGGAACTTGCTTCAGCGTAAGGTGCAACATAAAACAATGAATAAAATATATAAAAGAGGTGTGCATAAGAATAAGATAAAATAAAATAAAGTAGACTAAGATAGACTTAGACAATGTACAGAAATGTACAGTTGGACAGTCAGTAGTGCAAATAAATAAGACAAAAGTTAACCGGGCAGGAGGGCTTCGCTCGAGTTTAGTCACAGTTAATCGACTAATCGTTAAAACATGAGCACTCTAGTCCAAACTAAGGCCCAGGGGCCACATGTGTCCCTTTTGGCATTTTGATCCGGCCCCCAAAGCATTTAATAACATGTTTAGAAGAAGATATCGCTAGCTGGTGTGGTTTCCCCATTCCTTTTTGTCAGAATTACTGCACTATAGTTGATGCGATTCCAGCAGAGGGCGCACTCCAAAAACAATGGCTTTTGCTGAAAAGACAAGTCCTGTCTTTAACAAATAATAAGCAGAGGTTAAAGGAGACGTTCAGCTCTGATTAACGAGTTTGACGCGTCGTTAACAGAGGGACATCCCCTTTTCCCGCAAAAAAAAAAGGTAATGACTTTGACTGTTGTAGTTTTTGTGTATTTTATGCATTAAGTCTGTATGTAACAGTCTGTGTGTAACAGTCTGTGTGTAACAGGCTGTGTAATAGCCTGTGTAATAGTGTGTGTGTGTAACGGTTCGTGTGTAATAGTCTGTGTGTAATAGTCCGTGTGTAATAGTCCGTGTGTCATAGCCTGTGTGTAACGGCCCATGTGTGTGTAATAGTGTGTAACAGTCTGTGTGTCACATACTGTAGTTAACCACATGCAGACGGTAAATGTCCGGCCCCTGGGACAGTGTGGAAAGCATGGCCCTGGAGTCACACTTTGCTCAGACCTGGTCCAGCCGTGAGTCCTGTACAGTAAACAGTACAGTAAACCCCGCCCCCTGCCCTATACGTCTGAAACAGTAAACCCCCCGCCCCCTGCCTTGTCCGTCTGAAACAGTAAAGCCTGCCCTCTGCCCTTTGCGTCTGAAACAGTAAACCCCGCCCCTTTGACCTGTTCTGTTTCACTCGCCGCGGCTCAAACCCTGACGCTCGTTTGGTTCCAGGCTCCGGTGACGTTCCGTGGCACTGTTTGTCGATGCGACCGGAGCAGCCAGAAGGGGGCGCTCTGTGGCACTGCTGCGTCCACGGTCGGCCCGCTCCCTCCGCCGATCTGCCCAGCCCCTCCCCCTGCAGAACCCCGGAGCTCCAGACGACACTACCCAACATGCACCACGGCTCACCCGGCACACAGACGCCCCCTGCAGGTACGACAGGAGTTTACACTGGTGCAGTTTGGAGCGGCTCGTCTGAAAGTTAAAGTGTGAAAGGGAAAACCGGGTCTAAAACTAACAACAAGGAACAGAAACAGAAAATAATAATTTCTCAAACACCAAAAAAAAGAAAAACACAAATGATGGCGGCTAAAACACGACTGAAAGCAACAAAAGTGTGACTAAAGACGACAAAAACACAACTCGAAACAACAAAACATGATTTAAAACATCAAAATTGCAAATTTAAACAGGAAAACACGACAGCGACCAAACGTGACAAACAGCATCAGAAACATGACAAACTGTGACAAAACACGACTAAAATCGAAGACTATTTAGACCTGGTTTAGTCCTGGTTTAATCCAGGTTTGGTTCTTGTTTAGTCCTGCTTTAGTCCTCGTTTATCCCTGGTTTAGTCCTGCTTTAGTCCTCGTTTAGTCCAGGTTTGGTCCTTGTTTAGTCCTTGTTTAGTCCTGCTTTAGTCCTCGTTTAATCCTCCTTTAGTCCTGCTTTAGTCCTGGTTTAGTCCTGGTTTAGTCCTTGTTTAATCCTCCTTTTAGTCCTCGTTTCGTCCAGGTTTAGTCCAGTCCTTAATCCTGCTTTAGTCCTGGTTTAAACCTTATATTTGGAAAGTTCATTCTGTCTTCTAATTATTCATTTGTGAGTTTCTTCTAATAAGACAGTTGTAAATAGCTATAAGCAAAGGCGAAATCCTCCCCTCCAAACTGTCTGGTAAATGAGCTGGTTTAGTCCAGGTTAGTCCAGGTTTAGTCCTAGTTTAGACCTGGTTTAGTCCTGGTTTAGTCCTGGTTCAGTCCTGCTTTAGTCCTGGTTTGGACCTGGTTTAGCCCTGGTTTAGTCCTGGTTTAGTCCTGGTTTAGTCCTAGTTTAGTCCTAGTTTAGACCTGGTTTAGTCCTGGTTTAGTCCTGGTTCAGTCCTGCTTTAGTCCTGGTTCGGACCTGGTTTAGTCTTAGTTTAGACCTGGTTTATTCGTAGTTTAGATCTGGTTTAGTCCTAGTTTAGACCTGGTTTAGTCCTAGTTTAGACCTGGTTTGGACCTGGTTTAGCCCTGGTTTAGTCCTGGTTTAGTCCAGGTTTAGTCCTGGTTCAGTGTCAGTAAAGCGTTTTGAATCAAGTGCATTTAATATTTTAGTTCGATCTTAAAGTGAGTTAAAAGCTGTAGCTTGTGTGACAAATCTGTCTCTGGAGAAAGTGCAGCTGAACGATGGTGTCTTGAAGCTGCAGGTTGTAGTTTGTTTGTTCTCTTCGGTCGAGGCCCCTCCCCCTCTGAGCGTCAGGCGTCTGAGGTGTCGAGTGTCACGTGTCGCTTCAACGACACAGGACAATGCACTCTATAACGACACATTTACAGACAGTTAAAGGAAACAATGAGTCGTTTAGTCGATTGATCGGTCGATGGTGTCGGGTCTCACGTGTCAGAGCTCCAGTCCGACCCGCCCACATTTACACCACACATTCTGCTGCAGTGAGTCTTTCTCCTTTAATCCTGTTGTAACAATGTTCTTCATCAAAAACACACCTGGAGTTCATCCACGCTGTTTTGAACAATGTTTAATAGAAAATCCTCTCCCTTTAAGCGTCAAACACACTTCCTGCTGAACTTCCAGGATTTTCTGACGTATTTTCAGATCTTGTGCATCATTTTTCTGTGACTCTTCCACTGTTTTTTGTCGTTAAATCATCACAGACTGAGCATTTCTGCCTCTAAACACGATAACTGCTGCAGCAAATCCACACAATGGTGTCTTTTCAGCGCTAACTTCACTACATTGTACATAGCGCTGGCGCCATCTGCTGGTTGGATGCACTCAGTAAGTGTCATTTCATACTGTCTGATAAAACCTGAATAAGAAACTTTTTTTTTGTTTTAAAACATGGGATACAAATTTAAGACACCTAAGAGCATGTTAAAAAGCTGATAACTATATGAAAGATGCAGAATATTTCTTATTTAAATGACCCAAACCGGCCTGTTTTAGGGTCTGATGGGGCCATGAGAGGTACCAGCTCCCCGAGGACTCGGGATAAACCTAAAACCTGTTTCTATCTGCTTTTTGGATCTTGTTTTGGAGTCTGCGTTCTCTCCAAATCTAATCATCTCACACTAAAGTGTTTTGGGGCATTATGATACGGGTTAGCAGTAGCAGTTATTGTGTTTAGAGGCAGAAATGCTCAGAACGAGTCTATGATTTAAGGACTAAAAACAGTGGAAGATTCTCTGATAAATGACGTATCAAGTCTGAAAATATGTCCTGCACAGAGGACGTTCAGCAGGAAGTGCGTTTGATGCTCAGAAGGAGAGGATTTTCTTATAAACGTTCCTCAAAACAGAGTGAATGCAGCTGAATGTAACTCCAGGTGTGTTTTTGTTGAAGAACATTGTTAGAACAGGATTAAAAGAGAGAAAACGTCAGAATGTGTCCTTTAATCTCTGTGTTCTAATCTCATGTCCAGAGCTCCAGTCGTCTCCCGCCCTGAACCTGTCGGGCCTCAGTTTACCCAGTTTGCCGTCCTGCGGAGACTCTCCCTCGTCTCACCACCAGGAGGCCTCAGACAGCGACCCTCAGGCCCCGAGCGCCTCGCCGGGCCCCGGGGACGTGGAGGTCCGGGCCCCTGTGGGACTCATGGCTCCTCTGAGCTCCGACGAAGACACTCAGCCGCCCGGACCAGGTGAGTCTTTAAAGGGTTCTACGACTGTGACTTTACTCTTTTAATCCTGTTCTAACAATGTTCCTCATCAAAAACACACCTGGAGTAACATTCAGCTTTATTCACACTGTTTTAAGAAAAATTTATTAGAAAATCCTCTCCCTCTGAGTGTCAAACACACGTCCTGCTGAACTTCAAGGATTTTCGGACGTTTTTTCAGACTTCATACGTTCATACATTTATCTGAGAATCTTCCGCTGTTTTTAGTCCTTAAATCATCACTAAACTCGTTCTGATCATTTCTGCCTCTAAACACGATAACTGCTGCAGTAAATCCACACAATGACGTCATTTCGGCGCTTTAACCTTTGCTGTCACACCACAAAAACACTGGGCTACGCTGTGAGTCGGCGATACCATTATTGGCCGATATAAAACAACTGGCAGATATTTGATATAGATATTTTGGGGAATTTTAAATATTTTTCCTCTAATTTTTTGAGACTCATTCAATTTAATGATTCAGTTCAGTTTATTTTTGTAGCGTCCGAAATCACAACCACGGTTTCCTGGACTAATGAGTAAAACATGTAAATAGAAGAACAATTAGGTTAAAAATATGGCCCACAATAATAAAACTTAATAATTTTATATCATAAATACAGTCTGGTGTTTTATATTGTTATTGTTTATTATTTATAAGTGAAAAGTTAATTTGTGAATTTTACTTTCTTTGGATCTAAAAATCTAAATATCTGAATCAACAAGACAAATATTGGTATCGGCTCAAAAAGGTCATAAAATCAAAGTAGAAAGACATTTTAAAATAGTTTTTGTAAAGAAATAAACCAAATCTAGATGAATCGATGAGGAAAAGCTCTTGACCGTTGTTTCCGTCTCTGTCGCAGATGTGAGTGTTTCTCTCTCTGTTCAGGTCACGCGTCGATCAAAAAGCGCAGAGGACGCACCAAAAACGGCAAGTCCAGACCGTCTGACCCGGAGACCCCCACGACCCAAGAGCGCCGCCGCAAAACCGAACGGGCCGCGCGACTGCCGCTGCGCTACCTCCTGGACTACGACCTGGAGTCGCACGACCCGCTCCCGGCCAATAAGATGCCGCCGGAGAACGCGGAGGGGGCGGGGCCAGACGCGAAAGACGAGCCGACGAACGACAAGAACGTCCCGCTCCAGCCGCTGAAGCTGGTGGAGGTTCAGGGCGTGGCGAAGGTGGAGGGCGTGGACGATTGGCCAGACAATGTGTCGATCATCATGCCTCTCTTGCCCCGCCCCCTTTCTCCAGGTAAAGTTTTGAAGCTGAACGTGGTCAGAACGCCCCCCGTCCTGCCTCTAAAGCTGAAAAAAGTCCAAAAGCCACAGCCGCCTGCTCTCCAAAAGACTCCCGCTTCATCAGTCGAGGACGAAACCATTAAAGACAAACCGACAGACGACCAGAGCGCAGATTTGGAAAGTTCTGATTGTCTGAAAGTGAAGATTAAACAGATAAAAGTGAAAAAAGAAGAGTCTGATTTGTTTAAGAATATCGGAATCAAGCAAGAAGACGAAAACGATGATTTATCAAATTACAAAAAGCTTAAAGACGGGATTTTGGCGATAAAAACGAAGAAAAAACGTGTGAATCCTGACATCGCTAAAGTCGACGCGCCACCGACAGGACTGAAGCGCAAAGCGGGACGACCAAAGAAAATGGCGAAGTTAGACAGCGAGATCAAAGAAGAGGCGCTGGAGTTCAAAGAGGAAAAGGGCGAGACAGCACTGGGTTTGACGGAGCAAACGGACAGGCCGCGGCGCGCGACGGTCGGGCCGCCGCTACGCTACCTGCTCGAGTCCGAGGAGCGCGGCGCCGGCAAACGAGCGAGGCCTTTCTCCGACGACGAGTGCGAGGCGCGAACCCCGGGGAACGAGAAGCTCAAACTGGGGGACGTCGTCAACGGAGACGCGGGGAAGACGGGGATGGTCAAGAAGGTGAAGATCTTAAACGGCGACAGCGCAGGGCGACGGTCGTGGATGAACAGTCTGGAGAGCGCGGCGCAGATCAAGTACGAAGACATAGAGGATATTTACGTCCTGCCGGAAGACGCGACCGGTGTGAAAGTGGAGGAAGGCGGGGAGGCGGCGGCCGAGGAGCGGAGGAAGCGCGGCAGGAGGAAAACACCACGCCAAGACACCGAGATGGATTTGAGTCGGAAAGTTCTGAGCGCATTTTTGGTTTTCAGAGACGACGACACGAGCGCGGTGACTCTGATCCCGCCCTGCTCCGTCAAACTGCTCAAACTGTCCAACAAACGAGACAAACACAGGAGCCAATCGCAGTACGTTTGACCACTTTAAGCCCCACCTACTTTTACACCGGACTATTTTTATCATTCGCAAAGACAGAAACTGAACTAAAGTCTTTCCACTGGCTGTAAACTTTAAGAAAGATATTTTTATTAAGCTTTTGATAAAACAACAGTGTCTTCCTTCACACTACGTCAGTCACCGGTAAGTTGCAGAATTTCCATGGGAATTATCGAGAATTCATGGAAATTTATGGGAACATATATCAGTTAACTCTTCTGAAGGTTGTTTTTTCGTACAGAGTGATGTACAGAGCCATAACCTGAATTTATGCAACACACATTTGTGCTTTCACACTTTCAGCCAAGAATAACCACATCAAAAAAGTTGTAATTGCCAAATGTGACCACTAGGGCTTAACGAGGAAGCAGTAATGAGGCATTAAAGGAGACAGAGTGTCTGATGGGCACGTTTCCACTGGTTCCACTGGTTTGGAGCAGATCGATCTGGGCGAAACAAGACGCAAAAGCAGATAGAATCATTTCTCACCAAACGACAAAAGCGACAATACAGCGACTATAATGCGACAAAAAAACGCCAAATATGGGATTAAAAGCAACAAAAATGTGACAAAATGCAAAACTAATGGGACAGTGGGGAAAAGTGACAAATTGCGGCAAAAACGCAACTTAAAGTGACACAACGCAACTGAAAGAGACGATTAGTGAAAAAAGGTGACCAAAAGTTTCAAAAAAAACAGTAAAAGCTGCAAAAAAGTGGCAAAAGGGCACATTTGATCTTCCTCACTCCAAACTCTAACTTGATCTTGATAAAGCTCTGTATTTCTACAGATATTTAGTGTATTAACTAAAGCAAAGCAAAGCTAGCTAATTACATTAGCATCAGCTGTTTATGGCTTTGACCCAAAATCTGATATTTCCAGATCATAATCATCAACATGATCCAAATGTGACATAAAGAGGTTCAAACATGGTGCAGAGTCTTTGAAGGAAATAAAAGCAGAAGAAGACAAACAGGAAGTAGTTTCCGGTTGACTGTAGCTTTAGCCTTGTCTCACAGACACAAACTTGGAATTATTAAACGTAGGTCTGAATGAGACTGTGATAATCTGTTATTTTTGTGAAATTTTATTGTCGTGATTGACTGTTTGTGTCTTTAATGCAGCTGTCTGTTCAAACACACTTTTTCTCCTGATGTTTAGCCTCTGAAGCCTCTGAGCAGATGACTTTATTTACCTCTTAAAGGCCAGAGCTGCACAATTAAACCAAATCAACACAAAAACAACATTTAAATGGATGCAAATAGCAAATCACATAAGACTAATTTCTTCCACAAACAACAAAATGTCTTTAATTTGCATAAAAAACACTAACACTGTAGTTTAGATTTGTATTTTCTGAAACAAGCGACAAGAGTGATAAAAATGTGTTCAAAAGGCCCCCACAAACAACAAAAATGAAACTAAAAACATAACTGTATGTGACAAAATGCAACAAAAAGCGACAAAAGTGTGTTTAAAATGTGAATGTGAACAGAATCCTATTATTACGTAATCGCACTGGTCAGAAAAATCACAATTGGATATTTTTCCCGAACGGTGCAGCTCTATTAAAGAAAAAAACAAATAAAATCGAAATGATGATCTGCCTCAAGAAAATCGTGACAATATTTTTTTGCCGTATCGTCCAGGCCTAATTCAACGTCTCTTTGTCAATCGCTGACAACAGCCTCAGGATAAAAAAGTATAATTCAGGAGGATTTACATTTGATTCATTTAAAAAGCCCTGGACTTTTGATGGAAACGTGCCGAGCCGCTCCAAAGTGAACCGTGTGAGGGGCCAGTGGAAACACAGCGCCTGGAATCACAGAACCTAAAACAAAACAGGAAACAGAACCGTTTGTACATTTTTGTAAAGTTGGCCTGGTTTAATGGGACCTGATGGTGAAGGGACACTTTAGTCTGTTATTATTGAACGGTGGAGGGTTTTTATAAAAACTATCAAGGACTGAACTTCTAGAAAACAGCTGCAAAAATACTATGTTTTGTAAGAATTTTGACCTATTTTTTTGTTTTGTATTTTTGAAAATGTTCAGAATTTTCGAGCTGCTGCAGAATTCATGGAAACTTCACACCACTGCTGTTTAACACGTGACAAGCTTTTATCATATACCTCATAAACCAGGTCTAAACCAGGTCTAAACCAGGTCTAAACCAGGTCTAAACCAGGACTGAACCAGGACTGAACCAGGACTGAACCAGGTCTAAACCAGGTCTAAACCAGGTCTGAACCAGGTCTGAACCAGGTCTGGACCAGGTCTGGACCAGGACTGGACCAGGACTGGACCAGGACTGAACCAGGACTGAACCAGGTCTGAACCAGGTCTAAACCAGGTCTGAACCAGGTCTGAACCAGGACTAGACCAGGACTAAACCAGGACTAAACCAGGACTGGACCAGGACTGGACCAGGACTGGACCAGGACTGGACCAGGACTGGACCAGGTCTGAACCAGGACTGGACCAGGTCTGAACCAGGACTGGACCAGGTCTGAACCAGGACTGAACCAGATCTAAATCCCTCAGATTCTGAACACTCCACACTTCAGTTTTGTTGACACAAATCCTACGTTTTCTGCTCTGGACACATTTATTTAAACTTCTGTTTGGTAAATATTGTGTTGTTAAATGGATGTTAAATGTTCCACAGTGTTCTTTTAGAGGCCTTGGTTTTACAAAACAAATACTGAATGTTACTGAACTTTATGAACAAAGTCTATTATCACTACTGCAGTTTGCAGTTTGTATTTAGTCACTTTTCAAACACAATCTGTGCCTGGAGCCAGTTTAGTGTTTACTTTGTTTTTATCTAACATTAAGTTTACTTTACATGAAATTAATTTGATTTAAAAATGAACGTGCCATAAAAATGACTTTTTGGTGAAATCTGTTTTAATTTAACTTTATTTCAGGGCAGCTTTAGTGAACTGTCTGTTATTTTTAATGCTTAAATCACTTCGTTTCGTTCGTCAAACGATTGTTTCTATTGAGAATTGAGACTTTTTCAATAGATTTTTAACCAAATAAAGGTTGAAATATGGGACCGTTGAATATTTATGAATAAAGTGTATTATTGATGAAAATCTGAAATAGTTTGTTTTTGACATTTTAATAATGCTGCTCTCTTTGTTATAAAAACTCTTTTCGTACGTGTTTTGGGGTCTTTATCGTCCAGAGAAACATTCAAAATGTGATTATTTTTCATCGTTGACAAGTCACAGTTAATTGATTGTTTTTTGCCGCTTTGATCTGGACTGTAAAGACATTTTACTGCAAAGATATCCGCTTTCGTAACATTCAAATAGACACCAATCAAACTATTTGTGATTTTAATTAATGATACACTTTGTTAGTAAATATTCTCTTTCTAGAAACCTTCAGTCTTCTTTATCTGGTCAAAAAATCTTTTAAAAGTTTAAATGTACAAAAGAAATAGCCACCGACACAAAAGACGTTTTACGGCAAATAAAGTGGCATTATTTAATCAGAATAGCAGAAAATATTAACGCTTGAGGATTTTTTAAAAATCAGTTAAACACTTTATGCATAAATATTATCAATGTCGAAGCCTTGAGTCCCATATTTTTATGTTTATTTGGTGAAAAATGTGTTTTAAAGGGGACATATGCAAAATCTACTTTTTTGGCCCTTAGATACCTTTTATTGTGTACTGTGGGTGTCTGGTAGTGGCTAAAAGTTGAAATTAATCACTTAAGTAGCTGCAGAGATATATTTATATAAATTTTGCAACATATTTCTCAGTTCGTTCGAATTTCCGCATTATCTGTTACGTATTTTTGTCTATCACGTCACAGCGGAACTACTAAACAAGGTCAAGAGCTTCCGGCAGAGACCGCCATCTTTATTTTCCTCGTAGCGATTTTGTAGTCCAAGCGCAAAGATGTCAAAGGTCTTGAGTAGACAAGTTAAAATGCTCTGTTCTTGGTTGTGTTACCAGCACAACTCATTACACCGACCGCCTGCATCCGAACAACTGAGATCGGCTGGTTACGTTTTATTTTTCGTGGTAATGTACCACCGACAGTGGGGAAAGTTTAGTTTGTGTGCTAAGCACTTCACAGAGGAGTGCTTCAGTAACCTCCACCAGTACAACGAGGGATTTGCTCAAAGATTGCATTTGATCAAAGGGTCAGTTCCTTCGGTCCATGGAGATGACGATATACTGGAGCGTTAAGTCAAGAAACGCTGAAACACTCTTTACCTGTGTTCTGGCCATTTGTGAGGGATTAGCATTACACCTGTAGCTGCCCATCTTTTACTCGGCTGTTTTCCAGCTGCTTAGGGCACATGTCTTTATATACACATATAATACATTTATTTTTGAGGTTTTCATAAGGCAGAACTCACATCAGACTGCTCGTAGCTGACGTTAGCATGTCGCTAGCATTAGCGCCAGCGCAGCAAGCGAAGCCCGCAGCACCGTAACTCACGCTGACTGACTTGACAGTAGCCTTTTCCCCGGACTGTTGTTGTAGTAAGATGGTAAAGTGAGGGTCCATTAGACAACCTGCTAATATCTTTCACACACAGTTAAGCTAACGGAGCGCGTAGCGAATTACATAGTAGTAAACAAACCATTGAGATGCAGCCATTTGAAGTCTTTGCTGTGGAGGATCGTCTTCTTCGATTTCCTCTTGGTCTGTGTCAGACTCTGGCTTGTACATGTAAGGCAGGATGTTGATTTCTTCGCTTGTTTCCATTTTTCGATTGTCATTACGTTTTTTTCTAACTCTGGAGAAGTTTTGGATCCGACAGACGGACTGTGTTTGGGACTACAACAATGGCTGAACGGGGCGGAGTCTGCATGCAATGCGCAAGGGAGGGGGTGGGGTGCGAACTAACTCATTTGCCTTTAAAGAGACAGTGCCAAAACAAGGCGCTCAAAAGCGCTCCTTACAAAAGGGGTAAAAGAGAGGCATGTAGAAAGAAAATTAGGAGGAATTCAGACTGTAGATTGCAGGTATAGTTTATTTAGACCCCAGGTAAATGTTTTAAATGTTCAAAAGGTGAAAATAAAAGCATGATATGTCCACTTTAAAGTCTCATTGTACAATGGAAATGATGTAAATGTGATAGCAAGTGAATGTATGACTTTATTGAGATTCTGTTCTATCTAAACCAAACGTTTCACCTGTTTCTCAGTAAAACGCTGCAGGATTTTGGTGCTGATTCATCACAAGTTGAAATCCCTGGACTGTAACTCTTAATTCTACCTCAAAGTCCTTCATCACACAATAAAACATGTTTGTATTTATTGTCGTGTTAATCTTTTGTAATAAACTCTAAAGTATTGTTTACAAAGATGTGTTTCTTTTCTGCAGAATGCGTTTTCTTCCGCAAGGCACTTTCCTCTAACCATTTTTTCACAAAATACTTGAGTAAAATGAATCAAAAGTGAAAATGAAATACGGACCATAAATATTCAACAAATCAAATGGAAATGCAAATTATTTTAAGTCCTTATTAAAAACAAAAACAAAAAAAGCAAAGTTTTGGATTTTCAGTTACGAAATGTCAGTTTGTCTTTGTTTAAAAAAATAAATAAATCTATTTCTAGCCTCAGAATGGGCTGTGCAGCAGCAGGCGGCTAAGCTAACCATTTCGCACAGCTAATGCTAACTTTTATTAAAATGTGAAATATAAAGAAACAACCAATTAAGATATTATGTAAAGACTGTCTGATTGTTTTTTTTTTTATAGATAGTTCTGTAGTTCTAGTTTTTTGTTTTAATCGGTTTCGTTTGAATCTTTATTACGCTTCAAAATTACAGATAGATAAAATTAAATAAAATCTATATATCTATAATCTATATGTAAAAACAATCAGGTAGTCTTTACCCTAGATCTTAATTGATTGTGTCTTTTACGTTTAATTTAAAGTTAGCATTAGCTGTTAGAAACGGTTAGCTTAGCCACCTACCGCTCATTTATTTTACTTTTTATCTATTTTATATTTCAATATTAGCATTAGCAGTGACCCACGAACCTTGTTTATTTTTTCATATATTTTTTATAATTTCAATAACAAAAGTGGCAACAGAAAGTACAAAAACCAAGCATCACAGTAACTGACAAAAAGTAAAAAAAATATAAATAAAATAAATAAATACATATAGAGTATTTTTTAATCTCTTTTCAAATAAATAAATACTGTAGAATCCATTGTTAAAAGTGTTTAAAGCAGCTCCGATATCCCTCACGTGAGACTTTACTTTTACTTTGACAAAACCGTCTGATTATTCATATTTTGTGATGGTCTGGGGTTAATCCAGTCTCTACACTTCACTTTCAGGAACAGTATTGCGTACATTCTAGTATTTAGTTTCTATTTATTTACTAAAACATCTGGAATAACACATTTTTCCCTCTTTAGTGTACTTTCAGTTGTTTTTGTGGACGTTGACGTTTCCGGAAACACTCGGGACTTTACGGTTAACCCCGGAGCAAACCCGGAAGTGGAGACGCGCATGTGGCGGGTTTGTTTTGAAAAAGAAGCTCAGGACATGACGGAAACCGGAGCTCAGGTCAGAATCTCGCTAAATGTGTGGATTTGTGTGGAAAAGGAGCAGAAATCAGAAAGTCAGAGCGCGCGTGAACGTAGAGCTCATGTTATTACGCAAACTTACGGTAATTCAGAATGTTTTGTCGAAATTACTTTTTGTTATTGCCTTGCGAATAAAATGCACACTCTCCGTGCACCTATAATGTGAATTTATGTTATTATACTTCCCTACTTTTAATCCTCTTTTATTCCCCTCTTTCCCAGAAACTTTGACTGACTATAAACTAAACTAAAAAGACTAAAAACACTTTTCCTCATTCAAACGTCGACTTTTTCTGAACTTTTGGAGTGTGAACAAATGTCTGGCTCTTTGAGAAGCTGGCACAGTGTAGTTTTGGCTCTGATTTATTCTTCTTTAATTCTTGTTTGTGGGAAAAGTAGAAGAGCCAGAAAAGTATTAGTAAAGTTACTTCAAAACAGTTGTATTAAACCAGATCAAAGTGTTGTAGAAAGTAGTGCTCCACGTGACTCAATACTTCTGTCTGGATTAATCAGATTTATAAATTGAAGTTTATGTAAGGACAAAATATTTAAAAAGTCAAAAAATCGTGTTGTTTTTTTCCCCAAAGGCACAAAAATGAGACAAAGTAAATATCATATCTAATGTAAGAAACACAAATGTTTGGATCAGGCCGATTCAACTTTATTTTACCGAGGGCCAGATTTTTCGGATGGTTTTCTCCTCGGGGCCAGAAATGTGTCCAACACTTGAAATCTGCAGAACCGAACCAGAACTAAACCAGAACTAAACCAGTTCTAAACCAGGACTAAACCAGGACTAAACCAGGACTAAACCAGAAATAAACCAGAAATAAACCAGGTCTAAAACGGGACTAAACCAATAACAAGATAAAAATAATGATCTTATCCCTTGGCGGGCCTGATGTGGCCCCTGGGCCTTCAGTTGAACAGCCCTGGTTTAGATCGTTTAATCGTTTCAATATTAAGTTTTTGTCACTTGTAGATTTACTCACCTGAAGAACCAACACTTTTACTCAATTAAGAGACGGTTACTTCAAGCAAAACATCACTCAAGTGCAGGAGGAGTAAAAGTGTCAGGTACTTCAACTACAAGAAGTAGAATTTCTTTAAAAAGTTAAATGTAATGGAGCCCTATCACCTGTGAGTGTCACAAAAACACAAAAAAGACTGTTGTGTTTTTATTCAGTTTTAATCCATTAATTACTGAACATATATTCTGGTGTCCTTCATTTGACCCTGAGCCGCCTCCACTCTGGGATTGTGAACATTCTGATAATCACCATCAACTTATTCTTCGATATTTGAGAGAAAGAAGAATATGTTTTGGGCCTCAGTATTTATGGTGAGCACATGTTCTTTGCTGTTGTGAGGGATTCATTGTTATTTCTCTGTTACACAATAATATTTGTGACATGGAGAGTGGAGTAAGTCACATTTATGACTTTTTATAGACACTAACAAGAGCTTCAATGTTTAATTCTGCTGTTTATTAATGTTTTTGACTGTACTTTATGTTTAGAGCAGTGGATAATCCAGCTTTGAGGTTATTGTGTCAGTGGCATAAAGTAAGAGTTAGGGCTGGGCGATATCAAAAAATCATTATCACAATTTTTTTAAGGCCAGATCATGATTTTGATTTTATCATGATTATGTTGACTTTTTTTCTGTTGTCTTTAACAGAGCTGCATGATTTAGGAAAAATATCTAATAGTGATTGTTCTGACGAGTGCAATTGTGCTTAGATTGTGATTCATGATTTAATAAAAGGATTCTGTTCAAATTCACATTTTAAACAAAAAAATTGTCACGTTCAGTTGTGTTTGTCATATTTAAACACGTATTTGTCACTTTTAAATGCGTCTTTGCCAATTTTAGTCACGTTTTTGTCGCTTTTAGCCACGTTTTGATGCATTGAGTCATGTTTGTTGTTTGTAGACGCAGTCTTGTCGCTTTTGAATGCATTTTTATCACTTTTTGTTGTGCTTATGTCGCTTGTTTCAGAACATGTTTATATTAATCCAAACTACAGTGTCAGCAGTTTTTATTCAAATCAAAACAACACATTTTGTTGTTTGTGGAAGAAATGATTGCGCTTCAAAAACTGCAGCCTTTGCAATTTGCTAATTACATGCATTAAATTGTGTTTTTGTGTGGATTTGGTTTAATTGTGCAGCTCTGGCCTTTAAGAGGTAAATAAAGTAAATAAAACAACAGGAGAAAAAGTGTGTTTGAACAGACAGCTGCATTAAAGACACAAACAGTCAATCATGATATCACGATTTCACATAAATAGCAGATTTTCACAGGGATTAACTCATGATTCGATTTTTATCACCACATCACCCAGCCCTAGTTAGAGTACGATATATTGTTAGAGATAATAACACGATAATATTTAAACTACTTTATGTCGCTGATACAGTCACCTTAAAGCTGGAAAATCCCACACATAATCATTCTAAATGTGAAATATAACAAAAAATATGAGCTACATTAAATAATTTGCAGAATTAAACACTTTTTCAATAACCTGGTGCTGATTATACGCCTTTAAAGCTACTTATTTCACTCTCTGGAATTAAAATCTTATAAAAAAAAAACAAAAAGTCCTCAAAAGGTCATACAAAAGGTAGAAATAATCAATGTTGAGCTTTCACATATTGAACGATGAGTCGATGTAGTGATTATCATGACCGGCCTGGCTTAAAGTAGCTCTGTATCATCGTTAATCGTGATATTTTTTGTAACTGTATATGTGTTATATGTTGTTCTTCTGGTGCATAAACGGCCCACATTCACTGCTGCTGTTCATTTTGCAGCTTTTTGCTCGTCTTGAATCTCGTCGATGTTTGAAGGACATCGAGCCTCGTCTGTTTCCAGAAGACGGCGGCCCTGAGCACGGTTTGGCTCAAGATTCTCTTAAAATGTCCAAATGACAAAAGATTCAGGCAATGGTTTTATTTATTTATTCAGCTTTTTTTAACAAGGACAGAACATATTGGACCAAAGTGAAACATCCACACGTCTGCTCTGAAATAAAAACTCTAAGAGTTTAAAAGACATTTCGAGGCACAGACGACGTCGACAGGATTCTCACTCTTCGTTTTTAAAAATAGAGTGAAAACCGTCAGAGGAAGCGTTCAGTTTCAGTTCAGTTTGTGCAGAGTGTCGAGAACAGAACGCTCTCTTCTCCAAATCAGTCGCACTCGAGGACGACAAACAAGCAACCATTTCCCCCAAACCAAACGTCCCGCTTTACTCTGTATAAAAACTGCTGAACCTGTACTTAAGATTTGTTAAAACATGTTCTGAAACGAGCGACAAAAACGACTGACCACAAGGACGACTGAAAGTGACAAAAACGCAGCTAAAAGCGTCAAAGCGTTTCTCAGTTATTTTGGTCGTGTTTAAAATGTGAACTTTGGACAGAATGTCATTATTAAAACATAAATCACAAATACACGTCACATGACACCGTCACATAAACATGACAAACAGCCTCCAGAGGGACACACAGATCATAAAAGCTCTGGATGTAGTTTTCACACATTAACGAGCCGTGTCTGTGAAACCGAGGCCTGAGGGCAACACAAATCAATCTGAGGGTTACATTTGGCCCTCGGGCCATAGTTTGGACACCTCTGGGTAAATACAAACCCCAGGTGCTACAGAAATGTAGCCAGTTTTGAATGTATATTTATTCTTTTTATTCCACTTTCTTTGAGAAGAGCGACCGGCCCAAAGCAGCAGCTCAGTCGACACCAGAGGAAATATAACTCTGTAAAAAACTCAAGACAAACTAACATTTGTCGGTTGTAACACACTTCACACTCACACTTTAGATGTTTTTGTAAATGGTTCCAAGAGCATGGTGCTAAAATAAATCTCTGAAAAGTGTTACAATAACTCGGTGTGATCGACAGGTGAAGTGGTGGAGATCTTCGGCCCTGAAGGGACCGGTGAGAACAGCCTCTCTTTACTCTTCAGAGATCCTCTTCCTCCTGCTGTGACGAGCCTTGTGTCCAGGTAAGACGGAGCTCCTGTACCACCTGCTGAGCCGCTGCCTCCTGCCGCGCTCTGCTGGAGGTCTGGAGGTCAGCGTGGTCTTTGTGGACACGGACTACAGCCTGGACATGCTGCGGCTGGTCAGCATCCTGGACGCCCGGCTCCACACGGCAGCCGCCGAGAGTCTGTCCGACCCAATGAACAACACGGCAACAGGAGAGAGTCTGTCTGACCGAACGACCAACACGGCAACAGCTGAGAAACTGTCACTAGAAACAACAACTAACACTAGAGCAGGTGAGAAACTGTCAAACGAAACGACCAACACGGCAACAAGTGAGAAACTGCCGAAACACCTTGACTTGGTCGTGTCTGACCTCCGGCCACGTGTCTTGGACACTCGGTTTAGTCCTGGTGTAATGGAACCAGTTTATTTTTATGGGTTTGTTTTTAGGTTACTGAGGCCATCTAGTGGCAGTTGTTGTAAAGTCTTTTCGTTTAATCTACTGAGGCCATCTAGTGGCGTAGTTTGTTATAAACCTTCTTTTAACTCGCTGAGGTTCCCTAGTGGTGATTGATATTACTGCATTTTGTTTACCAGAAAAGTCAGTCTGAACATGAGGTCAGCCAGACGTCATTTTGTCGTCTTTTCTTTGTTTTAAATGCAGAACGGCATCGTCTGTAAGTAATAATCTAATTTTCCTGACTTTGTATAATATTTTGAGAGTTGTGGACATGTTATGTGCAACGATAATTGTGAACTTTGATGACCATTCATTTTTGTTGTACTTTCTGTGTTACAGTTTTACATGTATCTCATTAAAACCTACTAACATAGCCGCGGGAACTAGGGGTGCAGAGGGTGCAATAGGACCCCCTGCTGGATGGTAAACTCAATGGGAACTGCGGAAACAGGCTCATTGCTGGTTTTGCCCTGAGTAAAACTATATCTTTTCTAGGTAACATTATAAAACGACACAGTTTCTGTTCTAATACATATGACATTTTTACTTTTAGCAAATGTTTTTCCAGTCAACTATGTGCCTGCAGGTTAAAGTCAGGGAAAACTAAACCTGTGATGGTGCGCGGCGCACTGACCTGAGCGCGCAAACCGCTGTTTACTGCTGTTTGTATATTCTCTTAAATGTGACAAAATAAAGGAGGAAATGACAAACCCGGGCTGGATTATAAGGTGAAACTACACGGCGGACGCATAAATGTGTGGATTTTGCTGGAGTTACAGGCTGCATGTGCAACAACTCGTGTTTGAACCTGACGCGACGCATAAGAACCAAAGGGAGTTTACACGGAAAGACAGCGGCACAAATCCACGTTTCCTCGTCTCATAGAGGTGGGACTTTGCTTCATCTGAGCGGTGAGTGAACTGATGAAGTCGCCGTACGTCGGGGGGAAACTCAACTGAAGTGAAGCAAGCAGCTGGTTGTTGCACTGTGTCCCTGTCGTTAACACTGTACAGTGTCCTACTGTGTTAAACACTGATATTATTTACTTTGGCACATGCCCTGTTGAGCCTCGCCAAATGACATTTTCACGCGTAGAAGTCGAGGCTCATTATTTCATACAGACACCTGCTCGTGCGTGTGTGTTTATGTGTGCGTGTGTGTGCGTGAAGTGAGGTTGGGCGCTGACGCCGTCCTGTAGCAGAGAGTCAGGAGCAGCGTCTAATAATTTACTCTTTGTGCCTTTTTTCTTGTGTATCTTGATCATTCTACAAGCGTTACATGGGTCCTGACGCTATTTTTGTGTGAGTACCCTTAGTTGGCCCTAAATAAACGTGTGTAACTGCACGAAAAAAAAAACGAAAAAAAACTGCACCCCCTCTCAAAATGACGTTCCCGCGGCTATGCCTACTAAAGAACCAAATGGAGTGCTTCTTGGTGGATGGATGGGAGAGTGTTTAGCTACCTGTATAGCTGAGTGATTGTCAAAAACAACAGTGCTCAGCGAGGCCAGGACACCTGGTGTAGCCCTTGTTTAGTCCTGGTGTAGCCCTTGTTTAGTCCTGGTGTAGCCTTGGTTTAGTCCTGTTTTATCCCTTGTTTAGCCCCTGTTTTGCCCTGGTTTAGTCCTTGTTTATCCCTGGTTTAGTCCTGGTTTAGTTCTGGTGTAGCCCTGGTTTAGCCCCTGTTTAGCCCTTGTTTATCCCTGGTTTAGTCCTTGTTTAGCTCTTGTTTATCCCTGGTTTAGCCCTGGTTTAGCCCTGGTTTAGCCCTTGTTTATCCCTGGTTTATGCCTGGTTTAGCCCTGGTTTAGCCCTTGTTTATCCCTGGTTTAGCCCTTGTTTATCCCTGGTTTAGCCCTGGTTTAGCCCTTGTTTATCCCTGGTTTAGCCCTGGTTTAGCCCTTGTTTAGCCCTGGTTTAGCCCTGGTTTAGCCCTTGTTTAGCCCTGGTTTAGCCCTTGTGTAGCCCTGGTTTAGCCCTTGTTTATCCCTGGTTTAGCCCTTGTTTAGCCCTGGTGTAGCCCTTGTTTATCCCTGGTGTAGCCCTTGTTTAGCCCTGGTTTAGCCCTTGTTTATCCCTGGTTTAGCCCTTGTTTAGCCCTGGTTTAGCCCTGGTGTAGCCCTTGTTTAGCCCTGGCGTAGCCCTTGTTTAGCTCTGGTTTAGCCCTGGTGTAGCCCTTGTTTATCTCTGGTTTATCCCTGGTTTAGCCCTGGTTTAGCCCTGATTTTTCCTGGTTTAGCCCTGGTTTAGCCCTTGTTTATCCCTGGTTTAGCCCTTGTTTAGCCCTTGTTTAGCCCTGGTTTAGCCCTGGTTTATCCCTTGTTTATCCCTGGTTTAGCCCTGGTTTAGCCCTTGTTTAGCCCTGGTTTAGCCCTTGTTTATCCCTGGTTTATCCCTTGTTTAGCCCTGGTTTAGCCCTGGTGTAGCCCTTGTTTAGCCCTGGTGTAGCCCTTGTTTAGCCCTGGTGTAGCCCTTGTTTATCCCTTGTTTATCCCTGGTTTAGCCCTGGTTTAGCCCTTGTGTATCCCTGGTTTAGCCCTTGTTTATCCCTGGTTTAGCCCTTGTTTAGCCCTGGTGTAGCCCTTGTTTATCCCTGGTGTAGCCCTTGTTTAGCCCTGGTTTAGCCCTTGTTTATCCCTTGTTTAGCTCTGTTTAGCCCTGGTTTAGCCCTGGTGTAGCCCTTGTTTATCCCTGGTGTAGCCCTTGTTTAGCCCTGGTTTAGCCCTTGTTTATCCCTTGTTTAGCCCTGGTGTAGCCCTTGTTTAGCCCTGGTGTAGCCCTTGTTTAGCCCTGGTGTAGCCCTTGTTTATCCCTTGTTTATCCCTGGTTTAGCCCTGGTTTAGCCCTTGTGTATCCCTGGTTTAGCCCTTGTTTATCCCTGGTTTAGCCCTTGTTTAGCCCTGGTGTAGCCCTTGTTTATCCCTGGTGTAGCCCTTGTTTAGCCCTGGTTTAGCCCTTGTTTATCCCTTGTTTAGCTCTGTTTAGCCCTGGTTTAGCCCTGGTGTAGCCCTTGTTTATCCCTGGTGTAGCCCTTGTTTAGCCCTGGTTTAGCCCTTGTTTATCCCTTGTTTAGCCCTGGTGTAGCCCTTGTTTATCCCTGGTGTAGCCCTTGTTTAGCCCTGGTGTAGCCCTTGTTTATCCCTGGTTTATCCCCGGTGTAGCCCCTGTTTATCCCTGGTTTATTGCCCCCTGCCCTCTGCTCTCGTCACAGCTCCCCCTGGTGGTCTGGACGAGGCCCTGCTGCGCTCCTGTCTCTCTCGGCTGCTGGTGCTTCACTGCGGCGGCTCGTCTCAGCTGCTGCTCACGCTTCACTTCCTGGAGACGTCCTTCGCCGCTCGCCCCGCCCCCTCGCTGCTGCTCGTCGACAGCATCTCCGCCTTCTATTGGCTGGACCGAGCGGAGGGCGGGGCCAGCTATGGCAAACAGGAAGAGAAGCTGAACAAGTGCTCGGAGCTGCTGGGGCGGCTGCTCAGGTAGAGTTTGTGAAAGACGGAAATGATCAATACTTTTTCTACAACATCCATGAGCTGTTTACAAGATATTTGTTGAACCCATGATCTTTCTCTGCTTAAATAATAAGTGTTGAGGTAATTAATTGTTGTGTTGAAGTGTCCTTTATCTCCAACTGCCATCAGCAAACGAGCTAGCTAAGCTCTGCACAAACGCAGCAACAGCGAGAAACTACTTTCACGTTTCATTTTACTGTGTACAATTATTTTGTCGGTGCAGCTTCAGAGGGGCATTTACAAATAAAAGAGTGTTTCAGGATAAAACAAAAATCTTAACTTAACACAATGATTATTTGTTTTACTTAATGCGTCCATAGAGCCCTGCAGAGTGGTCCCTTTCCCAGCATGCACCACCAGAGGCCGTGACAGCGACGGGAACAAACTAACGACGTCGTCTGCGATGATCAAACTTTATCAGAGTTTCAGAGATTGTGGATTATTCTAAAGATGGATGAACATATTATCGAAAGAAAGACAGAGCCTTTTACAGGATTTACAGAACTGCAGTTCGATGAAAAGTGGATTTCTGTAACGGCTACAAAAGTATTTCTGCGTTAGTTTGGCGTTTCATTTGGGGAATGATTTAACAATATTCTCATATCAATTCAAAATCTTTATTCAGATCGTGTGTTGGTGATTATTTATTAAGCAGACAGAGTCATTTGACCAGAAAAACTATTATAAAAAATGCTTTGTGCGGTGGCACAGTGGTTAGAGCTCTCGCTTTACAGCAAGAAGGTCCTGGGTTCGATTCCGGAACTGCCAGGGGCCTCTCTGTGGAGTTTGCATGTTCTCCCTGTGTCTGCGTATGTTTCCTCTGGGTGCTCTGGTCTCCCCTAACACTAAAAACATGTACAATAGGCTCCTCCCACTAAAAAACATGTATAATAGGCTCCTCCCACTAAAACATGTACAATAGGCTCCTCCCCAGGTCACCCTTGAAAAAGAGGTTTTGATCTCAGTGGGTTCTTACCTGGTTAAATAAAGGTTAATAAATAAATTTAATTAATAAAAGCCTTTTAAAAACACTGTTTGCAAAATTGACTTTTTAATAAAATCACAAACTAAAGTTAAACCAATGATTTTCAGGTGTTTATTACATTGTTATGAGTTATGTTATCTGCCACATTTTCTGCTGTGGTGCATCCATGCTCAAAAAGGAGTAGGAAGAAGTATGAACTTATGAACTCCTACCCCTTATTTCATTTCATCAAGTGTTGACAGCCTTGATATGACAACGTTAATATTTGACATCAACATTTGACATGACATTAGTGGATGGATGTGATTTGGAGCGTCCTGAGCAACTTCTGCAGCAAAAACTAACTCAAAACCATCACTACTGACAAATTTAAAGAACCAGACAGTGGCACAGACATTATTTACCTTTTGTTTTTTATTTGGTCATGTTTTAATTGTAGTTGGTGTGGTAACGTTTCAACCCAAAAAGCCGCCACAACTGAAGAAAGGTTGAGTTAAAGAAAGTACAAGATGTTTTCACTGTTTTATGAAGATCATAATTTCATCATCATTTTAATAATCAATATCAGTGAACGGTTTACTCACTACGTTTAAAATGTACCATTGAATCACATCAGAACAAGAGAAAACATCCCCATGAAAGTCATCGTTATAAATATCCAAAATCTAACAAGACGAGAACGATCAAAGAACTCAGTGGATAAAAGACACCTTGTTTGCTTCAAAACGCTTTAATTGTTATAAAATGATCGGCTAAAACAACAAAAGGCTGCGGCGAAAAGAACAAAACTATCGAAAATTCAGCTTTTCTTTCTCTTTTTCAGGGATTATAGGATCACTGTTTTCGCCACATGCCACGCCATTCGTCACAGCAACAGCTCAGCCTCGTCTTCTGCTCCCTCCTCCTCCTCTGTTCCCTCCTCTTCCTCTGCTCCCTCCTCTTCCTCTGCTCCCTCCTCGTCCTCTGCTCCCTCCTCTTCCTCTGCTCCCTCCTTTTCCTCTGCCCCCTCCTCGTCCTCTGCCCCCTCCTCGTCCTCTGCTCCCTCCTCGTCCTCTGCCCCCTCCTCGTCCTCTGCCCCCTCCTCGTCCTCTGCTCCCTCCTCTTCCTCAGCTCGCTCATCTTCCTCTGCTCCCTCCTCTGCTCTTGACCAGGACAAGCCGTACCTGTGCCGGGCGTGGCAGAGGCTCGTGTCGCACCGTTTGACCTGCTCCAAAAGTGAAACCGTCCCCAAAATGGCCGCCGCCGCTGCTTCTTCTGCCGCTGCTGCTTCCTCCTCGATGACGGGAGAGCGACCGGAGCTGAGGAAGTCCACGCACTTCTCCGTCCACTGCTCGTCCAGGAACAAAGGAACACGGACGAGCCGCTTCACCGTCACCGACCGAGGAGTGGAGTTCATCACAGGCCTGGACTGAACCAGGACTAAACCGGGACTGAACCGGGACTGAACCGGGACTGAACCGGGTCTGAACCAGGACTAAACCAGGACTGAACCAGGACTGAACCAGGACTAAACCAGGACTGAACTAGGACTGAACCAGGACTGAACCAGGACTGAACCAGGACTAAACTAGGACTGAACCAGGACTGAACCAGGACTAAACTAGGACTGAACCAGGACTGAACCAGGACTAAACCAGGACTGAACCAGGACTGAACCAGGACTGAACCAGGACTGAACCAGGGCTAAAACTGCAAAAAAGGCGACTTAAAGGTGATTCATGTCAACAAAACACGACAAAAAGGTAAAATACAGGTGAGTAAAAGTGACGGACCGAGGAGTGGAGGTTATTTTAGGACCGAACCAGGAGTAAATCGGGACTAAAATGACTGTAAGTAACACAGGCGCGACTAAAAGTGACAAAAAGGTGACAAAAGCAACAGTTAAAGTGACTAAGACGTGACTAAAAGCAACAAAAAGGTGACTAAAAGCAACAAAAAAGTGACCAAAAGGTGACAAAAAACAACAAACAGGTGACAAAAGCAACAGTTAAAATGACTAAAACATGACTAAAAGCAACAAAAAGGTGACTAAAAGCAACAGAAAAGTGACTAAAAGCAACCAAAACGTGACTAAAAGCAACAAAAAGGTGATTAAAAAGAACAAAAATGTGACTAAAAGTAACAAAAATGCTACTAAAACCAACCAAAAGGTCAAACAGGTACTAGAATCAAATCAGAACTCTTATCAGGACAAAATAAGGATTTTAATCATGAATGAAGCAAAAATTGTGGCACTCAAAAAGATGAATGGTGAAGGTCAAAGGGTCGAAATGCCTTGGTGTCATTTTATCCAAATCTGCGACTTGGTTTTTGATCTTTTTGAGTGCCTCGGTTTTTTAAACTTTGTATTTGAGAGCAGCAAAAGCACAATGCACCTTCTCTTCACGTCCAAAAGAACTCCTGCTGCCTTCAAAAAGAATCAGGACTAAACCGGGACTGTATCACAACTAAATCTGGACTCAGCTGGTTTTAAATCCTAAAAGAACCAGGGCTTAAAAGTGAGGTTTGTTTGAGAAGTATTTATTTTTTACTTCTATTTGTTCTGTTGATACTACTTCTACTGTAACTGTAAATAGTATTTGATTAAAAAGCTTCTGTTAAAGGTGGCTGTTGTGTTTTGGTGACATCTGGTGGTGTAAGTGCAGCTGAAGCTTAAATAAAGTGTTGGAGCTAAAGTGGATGTGATTAAAGAAGAGGAAATCTGAACCCTCCTCTGAACGGAGCTGCACTGAGACACAATCTGCCTTCTGTTCACAACCGTCTCCTCAAACCTTAATCCAGAGAGTGTGAAGACGAGGCTGACAGAGAACAATAGGGTTCAAACGACCCATAACGAAAAAGTAAACAAAGGCTTCAGGTTATAACTCCTCCCCCTGAGCAGGACTCCTCCCCCTGAGCAGGATAAAGTCTAACAAACCAGGAGCTTCAGCGGGAAAATGACTTCTGGACGAGTCGAAACATCTCCAGGCGAGACCTTTTTTACCCTGGACCCCTCCTGGACGAACGAGGGATTACACCAGCTCGTTATTACTACTATATTAGCATCAAAAAAAGTAATAAACATATCTGTCATCTTTAGTCTATTTCAGCCATTTTAGTCTCTAGCTGCTGTCACTAGTACTGTTATTATGTTATTATTCAGCAACAAGTACTCTGTCACCACTGTAATAACCACCGCTGTTATTACTACAGCTGTTATTTCTACAGCTGTTATTACCGCCGCTGTTATTACCGCCTCTGTTATTACTACGTCTGTTATTACTACGTCTGTTATTACTACGTCTGTTATTACTACGTCTGTTATTACCATCTGTTATTACTACATCTGTTATTACTACATCTGTTATTACTACGTCTGTTATTACTACGTCTGTTATTACTACGTCTGTTATTACTACATCTGTTATTACCGCCTCTGTTATCACTACAGCTGTTATTACTACAACTGTTACCGTTACCTCTGTTATTACTACAGCTGTTATTTACCTCTGTTATTACTCTGTTATTAGCTGTTATTACCACCGCTGTTGTTACTACAACTGTTATTACCACAGCTGTTATTACTAGTAGAGACTGTTATTACTAGCTGTTATTACCGCCTAGAGCTGTTACCGCTGTTATTACCGCCTCTGTTATTACTAGAGCTGTTATTACCGCCACTGTTATTACTACAGCTGTTATTACCACCGCTGTTATCACTACAGCTGTTATTACCGCCTCTGTTATTACTACAGCTGTTATTACCGCCTCTGTTATTACTACAGCTGTTATTACCGCCTCTGTTATTACTACAGCTGTTATTACCGCCTCTGTTATTACTACAGCTGTTATTACCGCCTCTGTTATTACTACAGCTGTTATTACCGCCTCTGTTATTACTACAGCTGTTATCACCGCCTCTGTTATTAGTTTTTATTTACTTTTCATTTTGTTTGAGGGTTTTGTTTGTGCTTGTTTCTGGTGAAATTCTGCCTGAAGTCTTGGCTTTGAGCAAACAAAAATCAACATACAAATACAAATACACACACACACACACAAGTACTTGTACATTTTACTCTGTATTTTCAACAATACTTTTACTTTTGTACATATTTGATAAGTGATACTTTTATTACTTGTTAAATGTTTTGCTCCTGTATCTGCTTTACTTAAAAAACTAAATTGTGCTCTTCTTCCTCCACAACACTACATTATTTTTAAGCCCTGCCCACAGTAACACAGTGAGATATAAATACACCTCAGGGTCGACTCCAGATGTTGTTGTTTGCCAGAAAAAAAACACTGCTGCTACTGTTTCTACTAGTACTTGTAGTATTAGTACTTTTTCACGTTTTGTGTGATACTTGAGCGTCAAAACATTTACAAGTACATTTTAAGCACATTCCTGATGTTTTGAGAAAATATCGTCTAAACATTGTTATCGAGTTTATGCAAAAACAGAAGACAAATACATGACATGCACCAAAAATACTTATTTTGAATTCTGGTACTTTCTTTTGGTGATGAAACGTAGGCTCTGAACTTCACTGAATTTGTGATAATTATAGAAAACACAGCGCTCATAGTTTTACTTCTCCAATTTGTGATAAACGCGCTGTGATCTCATAAATGCTGTTTGACAAATTATGAAAAAAAAAACAAAAAGCTTTTTTAATCCATTACAGTACCAACAGAATAAACGACCACATAGGGTCGACACACGCGCCCCCCGCCTGGACAGCTGGATTAGCCACACCTCGGCTGCCTGGATGAACTCCTTCTACTTTAGATGAACTGTTCCTCATCTCCTGCTGGAGGATCTCTCTACACTGGTGGACTGCTCCTCGTCCTCCTGGAGGATCTCTCTACACTGGTGGACTGCTCCTCGTCCTCCTGGAGGATCTCTACACTGGTGGACTGTTCCTCATCTCCTGCTGGAGGATCTCTCTACACTGGTGGACTGCTCCTCGTCCTCCTGGAGGAACTCTTTAAAGCCTCCTCCCTCTTGAGTGGTTCTGGTTCAGTCCAAGTGGATGTCAGTCCTAGTTCATCTGCAGCCTGTCCGTCCGTGGGAGTAGGATCTCTCCTTCTCTGTGGTTCTCCCCGAGGTTTCTACTTTTTGGGGTTTTTTGTAGTTTTTCCTGAAGGAGGGTCAAAGGACAGGGGCATTCTGGGACAGTTATCTGAACTGCTTTTACCTGTGGCCCATCGAGGCAACTGTTGTTGTGATTTTGGGCATTATAAAAATAAATTGAAATTGAAATAGGGCTGCACGAATCATCGTAATCAGATCGAAATCGCAATCCACATAATTAGCAAATGCAATTTTTGAAGTCCCATAAATCCTGTTTTATTTTGGAAAAAAAGTTGTTTAGATCTGTACAAACCGGTTCTGAAACACATTCTTTTATTAGTTTGTCAGAACATCACCAGGGGCGGACTTACCATTAGGCAACACGCCACATTCGCCTCAGGCCCCCAACCTGAAGGGGCCCCAACCTGCCCCCCATCATCATCGACAGGGGAATGAAACGGTTGCTATTCTCAGTTGTGAATTTTAATTTTAAACAAGAAACACATCAATAAAATAGTCTGGAATCTGGAAATAAAATATAACCTGAAACAATTAAAAATTAATGTCATGTATTTAAATCAGCTGAACATGTGTAAAATGCATCAACAAACAGGAAATATGGTCTGATTTTTCTAGGGAGGGACCCCCAAACCCCCTGTTTAAATCTGTTTAGAACATGTAGCTGTTGCACAGATGAGAGTTTTCCAATAGTTCAGTGACCGCCCCAAATGTATGGACCACAGGTCCAAACATGACAAAGTGGTCTGTTGTCCTGGGCCTCAGGGTCTTAGGGGCCCAGAATTGATCTCGTTTCCTATAAATGTATATTACAGGGGGGCCCATGTGAGGCTTTTTGCCCTGGGCCCCCAATTTTTTGTTGACGGGCCTGACCACTACTAGTACTACTGTTACTACTACTACTACTACTACTGTTACTAAGACTACTACTACGACTACAACTGTTACTACTACTACTACTGTTACTACGACTACTACTACTACTACTACAACTGTTACTATGACGACTACTACTGTTACTACGACTACTACTACTACTACAACTGTTACTATGACGACTACTACTGTTACTACGACTACAACTGTTACTAAGACTACTACTACGACTACAACTGTTACTACTACTACTACTGTTACTACGACTATGACTACCACTACTACTGCAACTACTACTGTTACTACGACTACTACTACTACTACAACTGTTACTATGACGACTACTACTGTTACTACGACTACTACTACTACTACAACTGTTACTATGACGACTACTACTGTTACTACGACTACTACTACTACTACTGCTACTACTACTGTTACTACTACTACTACTACTACTGCTACTACTACTGTTACTACAACTACTACAACTACTACTACTTCTACTTCTACTACTCCTCCATTGGGACCCTGTGGGGGGAGAGTTAAAGTCTGGTTCCCGCTGTTGGACTCAGAGTCAGACGGTGTGCATTTACTCCGTGTTTGGCGCCACTTCTTTGCGCCGCCGCTGACGTTAAACCTGCCCCGCGCACGTGCGCTGCGTGACACTTTCGCGTCGTCGCTTTTCGGGGTTCTTTGGGACACAGCACGAGCGCCCCATCCTCGCCGCGGCACGTGCGCTCCGGCTCCGGCTCCTCGCGACAAACGGTCCAGTCCGGGACTTCCGGTCTGATGACAGCGGCCGCTTCACCAGAACGGCCTTCGCGCAGATCCGTCCGCGGGGTCACACACACTTTCTCCCAAACACCGGACAAATAACGTTCTTTTACGCACATTTACGCCTCCCACTGTTCACGTTACGCCACCTACAAATCACGAACTCCTCTTATCTCAGTATTATCCACAGTTAAGCCCCGTTTTACGCAGTTAAACGGGTGAAATCGTGTTTGTTTTGCGAGCCCTACTTCTTACCGTCGGCTCTCGCGGTGACGCTGTGCTACGGTCGCTCCCAAACATGGCCTCCATCTCGGGGCGACCGCTTCAACTTTAATTTTTCACCATTTTCCAGCGAAATTACCGTGTTTTGTCCTTCCACGACCAACGGGAATGTTTCGTCGGGAATCCTTGCCACGCCGGGCCTGTGAGACTCATGTTATCTTCGGCAAAGTGCTGGATTTAAACGCGACGGTTTAAGTTGGAAAGCTGGAGAGGAAAAAGAGAATCGCATCAAATCAGTAAGAGCGCCTTTCACCGCGCAGTCCGGGCACATTCGGGGGGTTTCACGGCTTCACGGCGGACTTTAACGCGCGTTTGCAGCGTTAAACCCGACGCCGTTCGTCCGCGTTAGTCGGGAAAAGGCGTAATAAGCGCGTAGTTTGGAGTCCGCGCTAATGGCTAATGCTAATGCTAACAGAGAAGTGATCAGTCAAACTGGGCGGTCCGTTCAGCTAACGGCTAACACCACATCATTTCAATATAAAGCTCGCGTTGAAATCACACACGGCTCCTCTAAAGTTACGTGTGCGTTTGATTTGGGCTTTAATCTCAAACATGTCGGGAAATGGGGTTGTTTACCGCGAGTTTCGCATAAACAACACGTCTCCTTAGCTCGGCTCTTTCTGCTGCTGCTTTGCTAACTTGCATTTTAGTACAATACACAAAACATTACATTTGCTTTTCGCGAATTGGCCGTGTTTGGTGAGAATCCAGACGCACACGGTGTCCTGGAGGTGGTTTATGCGCAAAAAGGGGCTCCGTGCGTTAATTAACTTTGACAAACAGTGTTTTCTGAGCAGAGCATGCAGCATTTCCGATGTTTTTGGTCCAGTTTAATCAGGTTTTGTTTGGCTTAAGCGACTGAATGTGTTAGTTCGTTCATTAGAAATCAAATAAAGTGATTAAATTGGCTAATTAGGGGTTCGTGAGAAGTAAAAGCTGGAGTTTTTAACGCGCCTTTTCCATCGTCTGAAAATATCTACCTGCTTTGTAACAACTGTGCTCTTTCTTTATGAAGTGTTTAATTATTTTACATTTTTGAGACTTGCTGAGTTGGTTTTTGCTTTAATGTTTTTTTTTATTTATTTATTTATTTATTGTGCAATGAGTAGATTATAGTGATAATAGTGGTGGTTTTGTGTCACAATAATTACTAAATTGGCTTTTCATTCAATAAATGACACAAAGAACAATATATTTGGGGTTCAGTACATATCGTGTACGTTTTCTTTGCACTTTGGGAGCCTTTTCTTTGTTTTTCGATTAGATTTGCACTGTAGAGAGTGAATTAAGTACATTTTCTGACTCATTACTGACACCAATTCACTACAAAAGTGTTTCATTGTGCTTTTTATTTATTGCATCTCATGTTTATAACAATATTGCACAGATTTTTAGGGGATTCTGCTGCTGTCAGTGGGACTGGGAGTTACAGCGTCCCTCACGGTTCGATATGATGCACTGATACCACATTATCATGGTTTTGTGAAACATGCAATAATTGATATATTTCTCATGATATTCAACAATATGTCACTATTTTTGAGACACAAATACATTTCGACAACGTTTTTTTCTTTGTCAAACCACGACCTGAACAAACATAAAAGAAAATACTAAAGCTGCAACTAACGATCATTTTGGTAATTGATTAGTCCAGCGATTAATCGTTTAGTTGTTTAAAATCGCCTGCAAATATACGATTTTTTACTCCGTTTGATCCTGATAAACCAAAGGTGACGTGGCTTTGGGCCATTCTCATGTCGTATATTTACAGGAAAATAGACTTTTGATCAGAAAAACTAAATAATAATATTTTCTGTGTCATACTGATGTCCCTCCTCCTCTGAGTGATAATTCCTCTTCTTTCAGCTCACGGCAGGCTCTGAAGTCTGTGGATAATCCACAGAACCATTATTCAATTATTAAATTAGTTCATGATTATCTCAATAGTCGATGCACTTGTTTCAGCCTGTTTTTATCACCAGAACACTGAATATGTCAAATGTTTTGCATAAACAAGTTTACTTTCTCTAAATAAGCAACAGAATTATTATTATTATTATAGAGCTGTCACAAATAATTCTGTACATTTTGATCAAAAACTGACGTCGATACATCAGCCCTCAATATCGACTGTCAGTGGATTTAGTGTCACGAGATGCAGATATTTTGATATTTTGGCACAAATCTGTCGGTGGCATAAAGTAGTTTCTATATTATTGTTTATTAGAGCTGCACGATATTAGAAATAATGGCAATACGGCTCTTAAAATCTGGAATATCGATATTATTACGATATTTAAATACACTTTTTGACTAAAACTGAAATAAATTATTATTTTAGTTGTCAGTAGTCATCGATTATTTCTATTCTAACATTTTTAACCAAATAAATGTTAAATATTGTTACTGAAGTGTAGAATTGAGGAAAATCACAAATGGTCTATTCTTTTTTGGCATTTTTCTTTAATAATGTCACTGTGTTTGTTCTAAAAGTCTCTAAGTTTGTGTTTTAGAGTCTGTTTAGTCCAGAGAACGATCACATCACATTATTGTTTAGAGTCGACTTCATGATTATTCACTGATTGTTGATGCAATAATGTCTGATTTATTAAAATAAAACCAACAAACACAAAACTGAGGATAATTTAGTGTGAAAAAGCTACATTTTATTCATGATTTTCCCTTTTCAGTGTTTTCATTTTAAAAACAGAACATTTCTATCTATTGGTGACTGATATATATATTTTGTTTGTTGTGACGTCGTTGTTGACATCGACACTTTAGCGATATATTGTTCCACTCTGTTGTTTATCGTGATATTTTCTGTGGAAATATATCGCACTCCAAACTGTTGTCGTGACAGGTCTGAGTAACAACATGAGCCGTCGCTTAACAAACGCTAATTTAAATAATAATAAAGCATAACATTTATACAGCGCTTCTCACGATACACAAAGACGCTTTACATTCAAGAGACGACGAGAAAATAGTCTGGAATTGTCAAATGTGTTCTGCCCAAGCTACACTTTCTAATTAAGATAAATAGTAAATAAAATCCAACATTATAGAATTACAAATGTATTTAAATCAGCTTTGGTAAGATTATGGTACACTTTATTAATAATACTAATAAACTAAACACAGACAAAAAGTAAAATTATTGTTATTAAAGTATTTTATTGTTAAATATTTGTATTTTAAGCATTTTAATTGTAACATATTGGCTTTATATAACGCCTTTCAAACGGCATTATTCATTCTCTCTACACTTTTGTTTGTGAGATTTAATTATATACGAATTATAGATAATATCGTGAATGTTGATTTAGGGCTCGAATATTGAAATAATCGTCAACTGATTTAGTGATTTAATAATCGTTAACTGGTCAATTAACTCTTTAAAAGTCTGTGACAAAAACATGTTAAATTCAGAACGGAGGCAAAACTTTGAGTGGAACATAATGTGATTTCACTGAGAGCTTTATTATTGTATTTTACATCATGTTTGAGGAAATTATCATCAACTCTTAGCATTTTTGAACAATCCAGGGTTTTACTGGAAAAATACTCACAGAAATGTTGAGCCCACTATCATTTTTCATTTTATCTACAGATATATTAGATACTGTTCCATAAATTAGATTCTTTTGAAGCTAAAGTACAATGTTAAGACTAGGGCTGGGTGATACGGTGACAAAAATGGAATTGTGAGCTCGCGCCTGAGACATCTGCTATTTTTGTGAAATCGTCGCATCGTGGTTCACTGTTTCTGTCTTTAATTTTTATCGGAGAGAAAAAGTGTCTTTGAACAGAAGGCTTTCTGTTCAAACACACTTTTTCTCTCCGATAAAAATGCGTTTAAAAGCGACAAAAACGCGCCGACAAACATCAAACGCGACTCGATGAACCAAAACGCGACTAAAAGCCACAAAGATGCGCTCAAAAGTGACAAAAACCTGCCCATAAACATGACACGAGGCACCAAAACGCAACAAAAACACGACTAAAAGTGTTTAAATGTGAAAAACTCAACTCAACGTGACAAAAACGCGACGAAAATCGACTAAATTGTGTTCAAAATGTCGATTTGAACAGAATTCTATTATTAAAACATAAATCACAATCTAATCGCAGTCGCACTGGTCAGCACAAGCACAATTATATATTTTTCCTAAATCATGCAGCTCTGTTAAAGACAATTAAAAAATAAAAAGTGGAGACGAATCGTGATCTGGCCCCAAGAAAATCGTGATCATTATTTTGCCACATCGTCCAGCTCTAGTTAAGGCGAGAAAAATGGTGTTTAGTCCATGGTTTGTTTTAGAAAAGCAAACGATCTGACCTTTCTACTCAACACAAACACTTCAAACCATAGAATTTAGATCTAATGTGAGACAATCGTTCAAACATTGTCATTTTGCTCCAGTCGCCTCCTTCTGGACATTTTGATGACTCTACAGCAGGGGTGTCCAAACTTTTTTCCATCGAGGGCCACGTATTGAAGTATAGACCACGCAGAGGGCCACAAATCAGTCGTGAAACGTTCAAAAAAGCTGCATTTATCTGACGTTAAAGTGCGTCCACACAGTCTCAGCGCCTTAAAGGGCGTATGACAGGTTTCTATGATTTTCTCATTTTGACTTTATTCAGTGCATTAATACTTGTTGTAAACATAAATTATAGTTTTACACCAATCAGGAGCTGTTTGTGGAGAAAAGTTGAAAAACCTGTTGAAAAATACAGGAAGTAAACAAACTGATGACATCACACTGTGGAGACAAAGATTATGCATCATTTAAACAAAATAAACTACTTTTTTGACCCTTTAAACATTAATTCAACTAATTAAAGGTGTTCACATGTGTTTTTATTTGTCAAATAAAAAAAATGTGACAAATAAATTAGATTAGATGAGTTTTGGCCCAGTTTACAGTGTTGTTGCTGCGGTAATTTCCTAGTGTGATGTCATTATTTACAACCAGGAAGTAAAATTAAAAAGCTAAAAATTGCGAAAACGGTGTAAAATTTGTAAAGAATTTTAGCACATTTTGAAATATGTTTATCTGAACTACATTTTGGTTAAATGAGTCGTCCAACCTGTCATGGGCCCTTTAAACCTGTCATGGGCCCTTTAATATCAGGGCTGTGTCGCAACAAAATGGTAGTTATTTAGGTTTTAAGTCTAGAAATGTTTTAATTTGCTGTAAAATGTACTTCTCAGGACAGTGTGGGCCAATTTACCAGGACGCCTGAGGGCTGCATTTGGCCCCCGGGCCTTAGTTTGGACATGCTTGTTCTACAGGTTCCAAAACATGCCATGAGCCGAGAAATGAACACTTATGACTCAAATTTCGATTGCGCGAAAATGTGTAAATTTAGTGTTTGATGAAACAAGTTAATCGATTAATCACAACTAATCGATTATTGAAGTTATTGTCAACTAATTTAGTAACCAGTCAATCGTTATTGGAGTTCTACACAGACTCAAACATGTGCAGGGCTGAGAGGAGACGTTTTATGACTCGGACAAAGCAGGAATTACTCCAAAAAGACAAAGGAAACCGTTACATTTAGTGTTTTTGATCCAAATGATTATAAACCTCCTCCATCAGGACGTCCTCACACGACACACCTCAGCTCAGTCTGATCAAACGGGAGTCGAAATCTGATATTTACAGGCGTTTCACACTTTAAACATCAAACTGATTCATCAAAACTAAATGAAAGGATTTGTCAAACAACCGTCAGTTGCAGCGCTGCTCTTTTCTCCATAAACACACTTCCCTTTTTTGATTTAACCTTCATTTAACCAGGAAAGTCCCACTCTTTACAAACTGTCCAAGAGGCGTCAACAACACAACCCTTCGACATAAAACACAATTAAAAAACAGCCGACATGAAATAGTGAAGGACTTGTCTCAAACCGTTCAGTGTTTGTGTCTTTGGAGCTCCTCAAACCTCATCGTTTCACTTTCATCTGGTCACATTTAGTCCAGATCTTTTCATACGTGACCTTAGCGTTCCAAACCACCATTAATCAAAAGAATAATCGCTAAACAAAGAAGAAGAATTATTATTTAATGAGACGCTGCAGGTGAATAGGACAAAATCTTAAATTTAAAGATATAAATAGTAAACTTCTCCTGTGGTTTACTCACATAAATGTAAGAAAAAATGTATTGCAAGTTTCTCATCATGTCATGTTTTCATGTAGAAATAAAGCATTTTATGTAAAAACAGCCAAAAATCCATATATTTGGGACATTTAAATCTGAAAAATGGACAGAACCAGGTTTAAATTTCTTGGTTCATTTTGTAACATATTAGTTATAAAAATGTACAGAGGGGATTTGGATTTATTATTTAGTTTTTAAGTAAACTAGAGCTGACTGAAAATTGTCCTAAAAATTCAAATTTCGCCTCATATTTTTTACTTAAGTTATACTTATGTTACTTAAGTTTTAGAATTAGATATCAAAACATCCTTCTGTTCGTTTGGTCTAAATCTGTTGAGTCCAGATTGTACAGTTTGTGTGGATCTACTTTAGGCTGATCTTTATGTCTCGAGGGACAAAAATGCATTTGAAGAAAACAATGTCAGAGAAATCTATGGATGAAGTGGATTCAATGAAGAATCAAACATCAGGAGCAGATTGGACACATTTGTCGTTTCACATCAAAGTCCAGATGTGAGAAAATTAGGGCTATAGTCGACTAAAGACCCGTCTTATCGACCGTTTAATCGACTAAAAAGGGGGTGTGAAGTATCTCTCTGTATTTGAGCCAAACTGCACCAAAAAAACACAACTGCACTGGAGTTCACGCTAAAAAAATTAAGATTTATACCGAAAAGTACAAGAAAATAACACATTTCTATGTTAGATATAGATTAAACTCATGATTCACTTCAAGATCTTTAGCTAACGCCCTTCATATCTTCGTTTTTTTTGCAGTTTTGTTGTGTAAATACTTTTAATCGAAATAAAATAATTGATGGACTGATACAAATGTTGGTCGACTAGAATACCATCGACTACAGCCGAGAGCAAACTGACCAAAAAACAAAAAATTGCTAGAAATGGGTCTCGCCTTAAGAGAATGTCTGTGCCGTTCTTTATTGTCCTGTTATGCCATGTTTCATTTGTAACACTAAAATAACGGAGTATTCACCTTATTCCTGCAACTTCCAGAATAAGGTGAATACAAAAGTTCAATTTAAAATAAAAACAACCATGAAAATGTCGCGTTGTTCTCGTGAGTCTGAGGACGTGGGGCCTGTGGGGCTCGTTACACCCAGTGACCGCTCGCCTCACGTCGTGTTCAACATGAGCAAAGTTTGAATGTCGAGTTTACCCTTTATTGTACAAAATGCTACCAGAAGAGCTGATTATAAAGAAAAGTGTTGTAAAAGTAGTTCTGGGTGATAAATCAAATGTTGAGCTGGTCCCTGTGACAGTCTGATGTTTTAGTGAAATGGTGCTATCGTGATTCACGGTTTGTCTCTTTAATGCAGCTGCGACAAAAACACGCCTACAAACAACAAACACGACGATAAACGACAAAGACGCGGCTAAAAGTGACAAAGACTCGTTTAAATGTGACGAACACAACTCACCGTAACAAAAACACGACTAAAAGCGACAAAAATGTGACTAAAAATGACAAAAACGCAACGATAAACGACAAAGACGTGGCTAATATGACAAAGACTCGTTTAAATATGACAAACACAACTAAAAATAACAAAAACGCAACTAAAAGCGACAAAAATGACACAAACGCGACGATAAATGACAAAAATGTGACAAAAAATTACAAAAATGTGACAAAAATGCAATGATAAACGACAAAGACATGACTAACATGACAAATACTCGTTTAAATATGACAAACACAACTGAACAAGACTAAAACGCAACTAAAAGCAACAAAAATGCAACTAAAAATGACACAAACGCAACAATAAACATCAAATGACAAATAATGACAAAGACTCGTTTAAATATGACAAAAGCAACTAAATGTGATTAAAAACGCCTCTCAAAGTGACTAGAAAGGACAGACCCGGCTATAAGCGAGAAAGACCAGTTTAAATATGACACAAACAACTAAATGTGACAAAATCGCCACTCAAAGTGACACTGAACGCAACAAAAATGCGACTAAAAACCAGAAAGACCCGTTTATAAACGACAACCACAACTGAACGTGACAAAATGTGTTTAAAATGTGAATTAAAACAGAATGAATGGTGTGGCGTCTGTGTTTGAGAATAGAGCTGCATTCAGGAGAGCTTTAGTGAATCATTTGTCGCAGCGATGAGTTCAGGATTAGACTTTTATCACCGTGTCGTGCAGTTCTAGTCGACGACACAAAGGTGAACCGTCTGTGATCTGACCTTGTATCTGTCCAAACGGCACCGGCGGTCCACAGCGTCACAGAGAGCGCGCAATTAGAGCCGAACGGACGCAATCAGCAAATCACAACAGTGCAAGTGCAAGAAAATCCTCCAGGAACGACTAAACACCTCGCTTTCTTCTGCTTAAAAACAAAAATGCAACTAATGGCAATAAAAATGCAAATAAATAGGACAAAAATGTGGCAAAATGCGACAAAAACGCTCCAGAATATACACGATTCTGTTATTAGTTTGTTCCTATTTCAGTCTTTTGTCAGTTCTGCTGGTTTTTAGAAACAGAATCCCATCGTTAAAACATGAGCACAAATCTAATCTCAAGCTCAAAACTGGTCAGAAAAATGACATATTGTTCTCAAACCGTGCAGCTCCACTCGCGGTTACAAATACGATGATGTATAGAATCTAGGGCTGCACGATGTACGGCAAAAGCATCGATATCACAACAAACAAAACATATCGCAGGAACACCGAAGTCTGATAGAAATCGACTGTTTATGAAATGAAAACAGTGAAAAGGGAAAATCTTGAATGAAATGTAGCTTTTTCAAACTAAATTAGCCTCGGTTTTGTATTTGTTGGTTCTCATTTTTATAAAACAGACATTATTTTATCAAAAATAGGTCTGCAACGATTAGTAGAATAATAAGAATAATCGTGACTTATAAAGTCTGTCGTGTTTTGATGACGTCGTCGTTCTCTGGACTAAACAGACTCTAAAACACAAACTTAAAGACTTTTAGAACAAACACAGTGACATTATTAAAGAACGATGACAAAAAAAGAATAGACCATTTCTGATTTTCCTTAACTCTACACTTTATTCATAAATATTCTCTCTGTAGAAGCTTCAGTCGCATTTGGTTAAAATGTTAGTTTATTTTAAGTCTCAATCTACAATAGAAATAATCGCCGAAGAGTGACGACTAAAATAATCGTTAGTTTCAGTCTTAGTCAAAAACTGCATTTAAATATCGCATAATATCGATATCGCAGACGTTAATATTCATATCGCAATCATTTCCAATATTGTGCAGCCCTAATAAAATCTAATTTAGCTCACAGTTCACTCCCAAATCTAAAGATACTCACAACATTCTTCCTTTATGTCGTTGTGAATAAAATCCTTTAAAATTAGGGCTCGACCGATTTATATTTTGGGGTCGATCTCCTGCCGATGGCTCCCAATCATTTAATTACATAAAAATGAAAATGTTTTATTACAAATGAAATTAATTCAGTACAAATGACAGTTTAGCTCAGACTTCTCTGTAGTTAAACTGTCTATAATACATGACAATAACACGAAACCGTGAAAAGTACGACATAAAAACCTTTCGTTTGTCTTTGTATTTGACACAGATCAGTATCAGTCGAGTCACTCTGATCTCAGAGCTCAGAGGGGCGTGACTGACAGGGACATGAGCCAATCAGGGACCGGCACGCTCCGTCTGTATCAAAACAAACGGCGCTCACGAGGAAACAAAGGCAAAAAATGTCACAGGTTTCTGCAGATTCAAAGAGCGGAGCGCAGAAGTCTAAAGTGAGGTGAGAGGAGTTTGTTCTGAAACAGACGACCAGTGAACGCTTTGGTTTCACACACGACGGAAATAAACGCGTCTGATGCTCGGGACGTTTGGAATTGACACGATACTTGTCACTCACTGTTCGTAAAGAAATGAAGAAATTAATGAAATAAAAAGGCTATTATTATGGTTGTTTATTGTGCGTCCTGCATGCTGATTGTCACAGACTTAAGTTAAAGGAGAAAAAGAACGCATCACAACCAAAATTCTGAAAAATAAGTCTTTTTATTGATAGTTTAAAGTGTCGATAACAAACAAACTTGAGGTTGTACATAAAGGGCCTATGACAGGTTTTCATCATTTTCTCATTTTGACTTTATTTGCTGTATTAATACCTGTTGTACAAATACATTTTAGTTTTACACCGATCAAGCAGCTGTTTGTGGAGAAAAGTTGAAAATAACAGGAAGTGAACAAACCGATGACATCACACTGGGGAGACAAAGGCCATGCAGAATTTACACAAAAGAATCAACTTTTTTTGACCCTTTAAATATTGATTCAACAAAATAAAGGCTTTCACATATATTTTTATTTGTAAAATAGTAAGTAACATTAAATGAGTTTTGGCCCCGTGTATAGGATGGTTGCTATGGTAATTTCCTAGAGTGATGTCATTATTTACAACCAGGAAGTCAAACTAAAAATGAAAAAATTGCTAAACCGTGATAAAATTTGTAAAGTACTTTTAACAAAATTTGAAATATATTTATCTTAACTGCGTTTTTGTCAAATGAGTCCAACCTGTCATGGGCCCTTTAAATAAGACGGTGAGGCACAGGAACACCAAGAAACCACATTTATATCCGGAAAAAAAGTGTAAACATCGGCCAATTAATTGGAAATTAGTCCTTGTGAGTCCAAAAAAGCCACATCCGTCGAGCGCTTCTTAAAATCCCCTTAAAATGTTCGGTTGATGATACAAAAAAACCAAAGACCAATCGACCGATCCATCGACTGAACAGATCAATATAAACAGCTCTTTTCACACATTTCTGTTGGATTGACTTTGTATTGTTTGAATCGTGATCGATGAAACCTCCAGATGTTCACGTTTGTCCCAGGCCACATTCACACCAGCAAACTCTCTCTGAAGAAACGTTTATTTAATACTAAACTGAAAATACTTGAACAATAACCACATTATTGTTTATTGTCTCACTTATTGTTGTTTGGACACTCGGGCTGTAGTCGACTAAAATTCTTGGTCGACTAAAGACCAGCCCCATCAACCGATTAGTCGACTAAAAGAGCATGAGGCAAAAATATATCAAAACCCTGGTATCTCCATGTGTCTGACTCAAACTGCACAGAAAAAACATGTACAAACAACAATTTATACACAAAAGTGCTTGTAAACATAGTATTTAAATGTTATAATTCAAAATTTTTAGCTAACTCACTCCATATCTTCTTGTTTTTGCTTTTTTTTTTCATATAAATCCATTTAATCTAAAGAAAAAAAAGATTAGTGGACTAATTAAAATGTTGGTCGACTAAGACTCCATCGACCGACTGAATGACTAAAGGATTACAGCCCTATTGGACACTTTAGACTTTGTGGAAACAGATACATAATATTATTAGTAACAAACTAAATATATTGCAATAACATCAAGCTCCTCCCTCTGACAGAAATGGCTCCTCCCTCTGACAGAAATGTTTAAAAATGAAAACGGTGACGACGCCTTGTTTTAGTCTCAGTCTGTTCAGTTTGACTTGAACATCAAGACCAGGACATACTTCTTTCAAATTAACAGACTTTATTGTGTTAATTATAGCAATCATTTCCAATAGTGTAATATTGAATAACCATAAACAAGTGTAAACATGTGCTTTGACTGTGTTTGCAGCAGATCGTGTGGCCGTGTCCTCCATCTCCTTTAAATAATATGACGTCATGTTCAATAATCTATGGTTAAAGTGCCTTCTCCCTTTACAAGATGTACATACATTTTGGATTAGATTTTATTTGCCCAAATAAAACTGGACAAAACTTAAACGTTAATGTGCAGGAGAGACTCATCAGTCCATTTCTCCTAAAACAAGCTCAGGTTTGTCCATTTGTAGAACTCTTGTATAAAGTGACATTCGTTTGTGGAAAAGGATTCAGAAGCCGAGGCTGAATTCCCCAGAGGTCGGCGCTCTGGACGTGTGCTCAGAGTTTAAAGGGCGCATGACAGGTTTTTAGGATTTTCTAATTGTGACTTTATTCAGTGTATTAATGCCTCTTGTAAATATAAATTGTAGTTTTTACACCAATCCGGTCACTATTTGTGGAGAAAAGTTGAAAAATCTGTTGAAAATCACAGGAAGTAAACAGATTGATGACATCACACTGTGGAGACAAAGGTTACACATAATTTACACAATAGAAACTACTTTTTTGACCCTTTAAACACAAAATAAAGGCGTTCACTTGTGTTTTTCTTTGTCAAATGAACAAATCTGTGACATTAGATGAGTTTTGGCCAGTGTACAGTGTGGTTGCTATGGGAATTTCCTAGCGTGATGTCACACTTTACTACCAGGAAGTGAAATTAAAAACCTAAAAGAATCGCTAAACTGCGGTAAAATGTGTAAAGATTTTAGTAGAACTTGAAATATATTTATCTTAACTGCATTTTAGTGAAATTAGTAATTTTTACCCCACACCAGCTGATAAAACATGACGTGTCGAGGGATAAAACTATAATTAAATGGCTCCATGCCTTTTTATTCACCTTGTTCCTGAAGTTGTCGTGGGCGCCGCTAGACACGGGACGATATTGAAATGTTGCGTCACGAATGTCACGATTATCACGGCCAAAATAACTGCGATTAACGATAATATCATGATAGTTATTGAAAATGTGACATATAAAGACATTACTTTCTCATTATAAATAACTTCTGACATATTTGTACTTTATTATAAGTGAAAACAAAAACGATCTAGAGGAGAACATAAAGGGGACGTAGCTTTTTTTCCTGCACAATCTGTAATACAAAATGGCGATTATCTTTGTTGGCGATTATCACGATTAAACAAAATGTAGCACAAACGATTATTGTTTTCCTTTTTATCACAATAAACCATATTGTTTATTGTCCCATCCCTTTTCCGTTTGCATGTTGCCTCCGTTCTATTCTGTGTGGACGCCTCTTGCTTGTTGTCGCTCGTAATCATGGCACACGAATGTGACGTTCTCCTCTCTCGGCTCTGATTGGCTCGATTGCTGCAAAATAGAGAAAGTAGGGGGTTTAGCGTTCATGCCCAAACACACTTTATTTAAAAACTAAAAGATACTGAAATATGGTGGCAATGGCTGATCAAGCTAGTCTACACAGGGCAGAAAATAAGTTCTACACAGACTAAAAATCAGTGCAGTGTGACGTGTTGTTGCTCGTTTTCATTCAACATTTTACACAAATCAATCTACTTTATATTATGTTTTAGTGGCGAGACTTTTCCCTCTTTCGCCATTTGCTCAAACACCGTTAGCGTCAAACCGGAGGTCCCTTTACTACAAGAGCGTGAATCAGAGACATAAAAAGAGGCAAAAGTGGGCGGGGCCGAATAAGGTCAATAGAATGATGTACAAGAACGTCACAAAAACTCATGGACTGTTTGATATTTCCTCCAGTCACTCCTAAACTTAGTCTGAAACCATCAATAAACAGTTTAATGTCGTCTTGATTATATTTATTACTTTTTTGGCTTGAAAATAATAAAATATGTCTTTGGTAAGTCTGTCACGAGAACAGACTTTGAAGTGTGATATATTGTCAGGGAAAATATCATGATTAAAGATTATATTGAAACTATTTGCTGTCTCTGGCACAGTAACCCTGAAGCTGGATAATCCCAAACAGTCAATCTAAATGTGAAAATTGATAAAACCATGTGCTACAATAAATAAATAAATAAATAAATAGAAGACAGAAACACTTTTTAGTTTGTTGGTGCTGATAATGGGCATAAAACTTACTTATTTCACTCTCTATGATTCAATTCTTATCAAAAAACAAAGAAAAAGTTCCCCAAACAAACGTTCACACGATAAATACTGAGCCCCAGATATGTTTTCTGTATCATATATTGAAGGATAAGTCAATTATCGCTGCGGCTTTTGTGTATTGGTTTGATTTGTTTTAAACCACATTTTTGATTGTGAATGAGACAATAGAAGACGTGTATTGTCTGAAAACATGAGGCAACACATTTCTAAGATCTTTTCTATAAATTATAAATAAGAGAGGTCCCTAAATGGAGCCCTGCGGAACCCCCACAAATAAGTTTACCTCTATTTAAGCTTCTAAAAGTTTTGATTGGGGTCTGACAACATGGAACGGATCCTCAGAATGTTGAACAAGCTGAAACAAAAAGCTGAGACCTACAAACAAACAAAAAATAAGTTTCAAATATCTAGAAACCCGTATCTTTAATTAAAAAAGTTAATATTTGTTCTTTTTTCCCAGAATGCCGTCTGAGGCTCAGTCGCAGGAGCCGCGGGACAGAGGACCGCCTCCTGTCACTCGGGCTGGACGCAGCGCCCAACTGGCAAAAGCCTCCACAAGCTCCGCCCCCGAGAGGCGTTCCCGGGGACGACCTCGCAAAGATGGCCGCTCCGTTCCATCGCCGCCGCCGCCGCCTCCTCCGGTCACAAAAGCCAAGAAGAAGTGAGTGTCGGGCGTTAAAATAACAACAGAAAACTGTCCGTGAGAAATGAGAGCTTTAAATGTCTCTGGTTTATGTTTATGATGTTTAATATGAGATGCTGCAGGTGAATATGAAAAAATCTTAAATTTAAAGATATTAAGTTGAAACTTCTCCTGTAGTTTACTCACATAAATGTAAGAAAAAAATGTATTACAAGTTTTTCATCATGTCACGTTTTCATGTAGAAATAAGGCATTTTATGTGGAAAAAAACTGCAAAAATTCACATATTTGGGACGTTTAAATCTGAAAAATGCACAGAACCAGGTTTAAATGTTTTGGTTAATTTTGTCACATATTGGTTATAAAAATGTACAGAGGGGATTTGGGTTTCTTATTTAGTTTTTGAGTAAACTAGATTGGACTGAATTGTCCTAAAAAATCAAATTTCTTCTCTTTTTTTTTACTTAAAACTCCATTTTAGAATTAGATATCAAAAAATCCTTCTGTACGTTGTGTCAGAATCTTGTTGAGTCCAGATTGTACAATTTGGTGTAGGATCTACTTTAAGTGGTGATCCTTACGTTCCGAGGGAGAAAAATGCATTTTAAGGAAACGGCCTTTGAATTTACAATGTCCCATAGATTTCTATGGATGAAGTGGATTAAATGGAAGAATAAAATATTTTTAGGAGCAGATTGTTTGTTGTTTCCACATGAAAGCCGATATGTTGAGAGAGCAAACTGACCAAAAAACAAAAAATTGCCTGTAGTGTCTCACCTTAATATGACGATGGAGCGTTCACTGACAGCTAGAGCATGCTGTTAATCTAACTAGCCTTTGATTATTTCCAGTGATGGATGTGAGCGTGTGCAGTTTAATGGAAAGGTCAGAGCAGAGTTCAGTCGTGTGTCGTTTGTGCCGATGAGACGGTGCTGACACTTGAATCATCATCTCATCCACCTCTGCTTTCTCGGTCTGATCGTCATGTTGTGGTTCACTTTTCCTCCATTTACGACACGTCTGTTCAAACCCAGACACCTGCAGTGGGCCGGCCTCTGTGCGGCTCTGAGCGAGTGACAGGTGACGTTAAATAAACACTGAGGGCATCAAACCGGCCCATGGCAGACACAGGGCCGTTCTGTCTTTGTCCGTCCTGCTCACATGTTCTGTTGTGTTTCACGCTCACAGCTCAGTCCAGCTGTGGCTGCTGTCGGAGCGTCTGGTTGCGGTGAGTCTCTCACACAGAGAGCGGAGCACTGCTGTCGCCGACTACCCCAGTTCACCAGGTCACAGGGTTCATGCTCTGTTTGGGAGTTCTTGAGAGAACTAAGTTCTAAGCGTTAAGCTAACTACGCTACACAAACTTCTTCTGTTTGGTGCCAGGCCTTTTCCTCTTTGATGTTCTCCTGTTCTGAGGGTGTGAATCACGACCTGATGAGGCACAGCACTCGTGGTGTAATGTGATGTTTACAGCGCGAAAGTAGCAAAAGTCGTAGAGTAAACAGGTTTGATTTAGAAAAAACACCAGATCCATTTCACTCAATCTCTTACTTCCTGTTTGACTCGTCTCATTTTGTCAATTACACTGAAAAGGCCACTGTGGCTGTAGCTCCGGTGACAGTTCAGTCCAACAGAAAGAAGCCGCGGCCTCACCGCTCTGCCCGGCTCTGAGCACCTCTGCTCTGTTAAAGCCAGTGTGCTCACTGGAGCTGGACTGTGAGCCGGGGCCAGAGGCTCCTGTCTCTCCTCGGCTCGGCTCTGGTCACAGCTCGGTTTGTGCAGAAGCTCGTGCTCGCCTCACGCCGCTGATCTGCCGGTTCTAAAAAGCACTTCTGTAGTGAACGCGAGACAGAAAGCGCAGTGCAGGGTCTGACACCAGATTTAAAGATACGCCGGCCTAAAGCGGCATCAATAAAAGGAGTACTTTTCCGACGGATTGCTAAAAATAGAAGCGGCTCTGGATTCTCTAGCTGTGAGCGATGGCGGCGCTTGTTCTGCTCGTCCAAACCCGGAGCCTTTTGTCTGACACACGATGGTGACTGTTCAGTGATCACGTTCTGGTGTTTAATGGGTGGATGTGGTGTGGACGTGTGTTTGTGCTGCTGATGTAAACACGATTGGTCCGCTCATGTATAATGCAGCGGTGTGGCTCTAAGTGCTGCATGCGCTCTGGACGTCTGATGGTATTTACCTGCACAAACACATCCGTCCACAGCAGCGTGAGCAGCACACACCGCTCTGAGGCCCATTTACACCCACTCCAGCACAAACACGCGCCGACCGCAGATTAGAGCCTGGAAAATGTGCTTACCACCATCGACTCATCGCTCAGTCTGCACAGGGCTGGGCAAAAAAACGATCAGCACGATTTTCTTGGAGCAGATCATGATTTTGTTTTGATCACGATTCATGTTTGTATTTTTCTATTGACTTTAACAGAGCTGCACCATTTAGGAAAAATATTGAATTGTGATTTTTCTGACCAGTGCCATTAGGATTAGATTTGCAATTTATGTTTTAGACATAGGATTCAGTTTGAATTCACATATTAAACACAATTTTGTCGTTTTTAGTCGCGTTTTTGTCACGTTCAGTTGTGTTTGTCATATTTAAATACGTCTTTGTCACTTTTAGTTGCGTCTTGGTCATTTTTAGTCACGTTTTTGTCACTTGTAGTCACGTTTAAATGCAATGTGTCACGTTTGTTGTTTGTAGGCATGTTTTTGTCACTTTTAACACATTTTTAATCGTTTTTTTGTCATGCTTTTGTCGCATGTTTCAGAAAATGTTTGTACAAAGTCAAGCATTCATTCATTCATTCATTTTCTACCGCTTATTCCCGTTAGGGGTCGCGGGTGACTGGAGCCTATCCCAGTGACTTTGGGCCTTAGGCGGGGTACACCCTGGACAGTGGCCAACTCGTCGCAGGGCTGACACAGAGAGACAGAGACAAGGACAGACAACCATTCACTCTCACATTCACACACTAGGGACAATTTAGAGTTCTCAATTAACCTACACAGTCATGTCTTTGGACGGTGGGAGGAAGCCGGAGAACCCGGAGAGAACCCACAGTAACACGGGGAGGACATGCAGACTCCACCCAGAGAGATCGTGTGATGTTAGGGTGGTTCAGAATTCGAAACCCCGATACAAAGTCAAGCAGTTTCTATTTAAATCAAAGCTAGACATTTTGTTGATTTGGTTTAATTGTGCAGCTCTGGCCTTTAAGAGGTAAATAAAGTCATCTGCTCAGAGGCTTCAGAGGCTAAACGACTGGAGAAAAAGTGTGTTTGAACAAACAGCTGCATTAAAGACACAAACAGTCAATCATGATATCACGATTTTACAAAAACAGCAGATTATCGCAGGGACGAGCTCACGATTCCATTTTTTATCACCGTATCACCCAGACCTAGTCTACAATCACGGCTGAAAGTGCTGGCACTGGGGCTGAAGTCGAAACAAATCCTTGGTCGACTAAAAACTTGTCCTAACAACCGACTAAGCTATGAAGTGTCTCTGTATCTGACCCAAACTGCACCAAATACACACAACTGCACAGGAGTTCATGCAAAAAAAACAAACAGTTTAAACAGAAATGTACGAGCAAAAAGTGAATTTATATGTTAGAAACATATAAATTAGATTAAACTCATGATTCACTCCAAGATCTTTAGCTAACCCACTCCATACCGTCACTTTTTCGCTGTTTTTGTCGTATAAATCGAAATAAAATAGTCGACTAATTAAAATGTTGATAGACTAAAACACAATCGACCAATTAATCGACTAAACGACTATAAAATGTAGTATTTCTGCTCAAAAAGACTAATGTGATATTTACACTCACGGCTGAAAGTGTTGCACCCCGTCGTATTTCTCCCCAAAAAGTTTTGCAATTCCACATTTTTTGCTTCACACATGTTTATTTCCTTTGTGTGTGTTGGAACAATAATAATAATTTAAAAATAAAAGCTAATTTGACATAATTTCACACAAAACTCCAAAAATGGGCCAGACAAAATGATAAATGCCACTCTTTAACTTTGTGGATAAATGACTTTGTTCAAGCCTGTGACGCTCGTTTAAACCCACAGTTTCAGGACAGATCGAGGATGCACGCGGTCATGTTTCTGTCACTGACCGTCGGAGCCCTTCGCGGTCAACAGTCGGTCAAACGGTTGTGTTTTGTTGTATATTTTTACCGTATGAGTCATAATAGTCCTCAGTGCATCGAATGAAAAGCTCCTGTGGACACTGTTTACTGTTGCAGAGATTGGGAATACAACACTGTTTTATTGTTGTTTATTTGTTAACTTTGACAGATCGACCTACAGACGTTTAATAACTGCAGTGAGACAGTAATGGACCTTTAAAAAATAAAATGTATGCCACAAAGACTAATTAATATAAATGGGAATCGAATAGGATGGAAGTATAATCCGATCTGAGACCGAGCACTTCCTGGAGGAGGAGGAGTCACATCGTCACACGGACAGAAAACCCGCCCCCCGTTTACAGTCATTAAAGATAATGAATGCACAGATGAAAGAAATAACCAGTTTGGGGATCGCTTTGAGCTACAAGTGACACTAATTGAAGGTTAAAAGCAAAACAAAAGTGCGTTTAGCAGAAACTGTGACCGAACCCCGAGGAGAGAAAACATGTCGACTTTCTAGATTTACAAAGAATGGAGCTCGGAGCAGACACACACAGTTTGTCCAGCTCGTGTGCAGGACACAAGCACAGGACGACTGCAGCAGGTTATCCATTTATAACCACTGATCCAATATTAAAATACTGGTCAACTAAATGAAATATCGAATAATCATGAACTTGTTTTGAAAAGTCTAACAAAAACATACTCGATTCAGAACGGAGACAAAAGATGAACAGAATGTGATCTCACTGAGAAACTGGGATTAAAGGGCGTATGACAGGTTTTTATGATATTCTAGTTTTGACGTTGTTTGGTGGAATAAAACCTGTTGTGAATATAAATGATAGTTTTACACCAATCAGTCTGTCAGTTTGTGAAGAAAAGTTCCAAAACATGTTGAAATTTACAGGAAGTAGAGCAGAGTTCCAAAACATGATGACGTCACACCAGGGAGACACATTTACAACCGACAAACACATTTTTCTGATCCTTTAAACACGAATTCATCAAAATAAAGGCGTTCCTATGTGTTTTTATTTGTTAAATAATAATTTCTGTGACATTTGAGGAGTTTTCGCCCGGTGTACAACATGGTTTCTAACAGTTACAGAATTCCCCAGTGTGATGTCATGATTTACAACAAGGAAGTAAAAATTTAAACCGAAAAAAACTGCCAAACTGGGATAAAAAAAAAAAATGTTTTTAGCAGAATCTTGAATATAATGATCTTAACTGTGTTTTAGTGAAATGAGTACTTCAACCTGTCATGGGCCCTTTAACCTCAGAATATGACAAAATATGACAAATGTGTCTGGTTTAGTGTCAGAGCCTCAGACACATTTGAGTTGCCTCAGAGGCTTAAACACATTTATTATTGTATTTTACATCATGTTTTAGGAAATTATCATCAACTCTTTGCATTTTTGATGAAGAACAATCCAGATTTATGGGTTTTACTGGAAAATACTGATTTTTCATTTTATCTAGAGATATATTAGATACTGTTCCAGAAATTAGATTCTTTTGAAGCTAAAATACAACTTTAAGGCCAGAAATTGTAAATTGTATTTATTCCATTGTTCTAGAAAAGCAAACTAACTGACCTTTCTACTCTGGAAATTCAAATGTGTTGCTTTTTTCTAACACAAACACAGTAGAATTTAGATCTAATGTGAGACAATCATTTACAGACGACCTCCAGTCGCCTCCTTTGTGGACATTTGGATGACGTCACATTTTAAAGGGTCTATTTGGTGACATTAAATGTTTTTATATGTGACTGTACTTCCTCATTTCAATAAAAAGGGTAAAAAAGAAAGAAAGAAGGAAAAAAAAGCTTTTGGCGTCATTTTACCGGGAGTGCATTTTCACAAGAGCCCTGCAGGGGGAGCTCTGTCGCTGAGGGTACTGAGTTCTGCTTTAAGTAAAACCGCTCACTCGGCTTTAAAGGGTCTATGCACAGACTCCATGTTCTTCAAGTTTTAATACAGACAGAGCAGGAATCACACAAAAATGACACCGGAAATGTGTCAACTAACTGACTGATCGAAAGAATAAACTCTGGACTAATTGAGTCCCAAAATATTTGTTAGTTGCAGCCCTAAACCATAGTGTTATCTTTTAAACATTCATTTAAAAGATTAAATTTTTTACTTGTGCATTTGTCAGATTGTGATTTAAAAACCCTCTAATTTGATCTGGGTGAATAATGAATCTCATAGTTTTCTTGGAGTCACCCCCATAATTGCAAACAAAATGTAAATACACACTATAAAAATATTGTTGTTTCTTCCATTTATTGAACGATAAGTATATAATTATTACCGTGACAGGCCCAGCCACAAATAATAATGTGTTTTTATTTAATGCAGGTTTCTTTTATCGTTTAACCCACTGCTTAAACCCGTTGTTTCTCTGTTTTTCCTGTAGGGGGCGCAGTCGAGGCAGAGCACAGGCCGAAGACGAGGAGAGTGTGGACACTGCAGAGAAAAGCCCCGCCCCAAAGACGGGTGAGTCCAGACACACAAACCAACCAAGTTTTAATTGAACTGGTGTCTCACTGACGGCGTCAAGCTCACGAGAAGTGTGTGCTGAACAAAGAAATCATGTTTTATACCTGATCAGTGTCACAAAAGAACCACAAAAGAGCCAAAACGTCACACAAGAGCCAGGATGTGCAGCAGCCAGCTTTAATAAAAAACAACTTCAAACAAACAAAGCTATTTAGAATAATTTAATAATAAAGCAAACAATTACTGACCACTTATCGATCACATATGCAGTCACTGAAATGTAATAATTGCGTTTCTGTCACGTGGAGTTCATGAGTTCAGGTTTTATCGACGATGAAGCGACAGGTTCATTTCTGACTTGTGCATCATAAATATAAATGACAACGATGTTTGAGCAGGTTCTTGGTCTCTAAACCACTCTGTGCTGCGTGTTTATCTGTAGAATCCACATGTTTAAACGGTTGAATTATCTATTAATACTCAAGGATTCATAATGAGCCACATGTTTATATTTTAGTATTAACCTTTCGTAATAATCACGGAAGTTTAATTCTGTCTTAACTCTGAGTGTACTCAGTAAAAGTAGAATGATCAGCCAAATTCAGCTCTGCTTCGCAGTTTGTTTGTCTTTGTAATCAGTTTTAAATAGTTTTAAACACTGATCAATAATCACGAAATCAGAATAATAAGAAACGATATGTGTCTAAACATGAACATTTTAACATAAAAACTGTTCATATCTTTCGCTTCGTCGTCAAAATGTGAACTTTTGCAGCCGAGCCGATACCACAGGCCGATGGATGTACAACGGCAGATTTAGGAAATCTTTAGTAAAGGTTGTTAGCATTAAAGCTAATCTTGGCGCTAATCGCTAATGCTAACAGTCTACACAAGCGCTGGTCCAGGTGTGATGTAACTCTGCTCTGGGGTTTGTGACGCTAACTCTGAGGCTAACGCTAACTCTGAGGCTAATGCTAACGCTAACGTACTTTGAATAATAAACCAAACACCTGATTGAGTCATTTTGTAAATCTCCAAATCAACAACTGACAGATGATCACATTTTCAATATTTATGTCCCGCCTCTGATTCAGAACATTTGATCAACTGTTTGAATCTATAATTCACAAAGTCGAGCTGCACAATTATCCAATCAGAGGCTGCTGTGTCAAAAGTTGTCATCATTTTCTCCACAAACGACAAAATACCATGTTTTACTCTGAATTAAAACTGTTAATACTGTAAACGCTTCATATTTTATCACGATTGTATTATTGATCCAGGACTGCAACTAACAATTATGTTGGTAATGGATTAGTCTGTGATTATTCTCTCAATTAATCGATCAGTTGTTTATAACGTGAAAGAGCGTTGAATATGAGACTCAGTTTGAGGACGAAGCTGGAGTGAAGCGTTTGACGACGTCCTGAAGGAGAACGTTCAAAGATGAAGTGTATTTAAATAAAAAACACACTATTTACATGTTTCCTGTGGGTTTTTGCATGATTCCTGCTCCGTCTGTGTCATTAAACCTCTTCTTTCAGCTCAGAGAATGTTTCAGAGTCTGTGTTTAGACCAGTTAACCATTACTCGATTATTTAATTAACCATTTCTTTAATCGATTAGTTGGGATTTAATTGATTAACTTGGTGCAGCCCTGTATATTTGTCAAAAAACATGTAGTTCTGTCAGAGAGTCATGAACACAAAAGTCTAAACGAGGGCTACAACAAGTTAATCCCAAGTAATTGATCATAATAATAGTAATTAAGTAATCAAATAATCATTAACTGGTCAATGCACAGACTCCAGAACATGCCATGACACGAGAAAAGAGGTTTTATGACTCAGAGAAAGTCTAAATAACACAAAAATGACACGGGAAAAGTGTAAATGTTGTGTTTTACATGAAAACACTTTCATTTGTAAATGTTCTTCAGCAGGACGTCCTCAAACAGCTTCACTTCAGCTTTATCAGGTTAAAACGACTAAAAATCTCACATTTACAACAACTAATGGATTAATCGAAGGAACAGTCTTTAGACTAATTGATTGCCCTGAGGCTGGTTAATGGCAGCTCTGGTCCAAACGCTGCAGAGTCAAAGGTTTGATCCTGTCCTTGACTCCGCCCTCTGTGTCCTCAGAAGTGAGAGAGAAGGCGACCACACGGCGGCGCTCCACGTCCAGGAGAAAGTCCCAGACTAAAGACGGTCCAGAGTCCCCGGCCCAGAGTCCGGTCCCCAGTCCGGCCCGGAGTCCAGCCCCGAGTCCGGAGCCGGGTCCCGAGGCCCGGTCGCCCTCGCTCGACCCGGGGCACGACCCCCCGGAGCCCCCCGAGGCCCCGCCCGGCCCCGTTCCCATGGAGACGGAGGAGCGGGAGGCGGCCGCGGAGGTCAGCCCCGCCCCCAGCCCCTGCTCCAGCGCCCCGGAGACCCCGTGTCCGCGACTGGAGGACGAGGACGTGTTCCCCCTGTTTCAGCGCTGTCTGTCGGACGAGTCGGGCCGCTCCCCCACGGCCAGCATCGGAGACAACACCAGGCTGTGAGACTGAAGCTCATGTCCTTCTGTTAAAGCCCTGGAGCTGGTCCAGAGGGACAGATGTGTGTCCTGTGGACCACGCTCCAGGGTGCACCGTACACACCCACTGCAGCCATTTTATCTTCTTAAACAGTGACATGTGTAGGATTCTAAGGGTCGTGAACTTAAGATGTTTCAAGATCAATATTTAAAATGTTCAGAATATATAATATAATATATATAACATAATGATCTCCGCGTGTCATAGATTAGAACTATATAAAAGTCTGTCACCCGAACCACAGTGCTGTGCTGTGATTGGTCCAGTCAGTGCTGCGCTGTGATTGGTCCAGTCTCTGGTGGTTCAGGACCAATCATAACGGTGGACGCTGGGCCAAATGGATTCTTAAGAGTTTATGACGTCACAAATATCATGAATGCACTGGCCCTGGTCGTCCTCGGTCGGTGCTCGGGTGAAAAACCCTCCCGTAGAGAGCAATGTGGGATTTTGTTGTATTTTTTTCCCATTTTCAGATCATTAACTTTTTCCATTCAAAATGCTTCCATTTTCTTAATACCATTTTTTTAAACTTAAGCTGCTTTATCCTAACTCTCCAATTTTCGACATAAACTGTCTGTTTTTATTCTGACTCAAAATTGTAGTGATGCTATTATTTAAAGGACAAATATTATGCATTATTTATATTGTTCTTGTCCTTTAAACCTGCTCGAGTGTCTTCAGTTTGACCTCTCAGGTTTTAGAACTTAAAAGAATAAATGTTTTTACAAAGAAAAACATTCCTTTATCTCTGTGTTGGGAGATGCCATTTTGACTTATCTGTGGCTCCATCTACTGGCTGTAGAGGCAATTACACACATGTAAATATAGACCCACAATGCACTGCAGTAAAGAGTGGATCTGATGAAGTTGTAGTGATCGTGATTGACGGAAGAAAATGTTCAGAGCCAGTCTGGCCATGATTTAAAGACTTGAAACAGCAAAGGATTCTGGGATAAATGACGTCATCATCATCTACGTCACACATGAAGGAGAACGAGAGGATTTACAAACCAGCGTCTCCAGGTGTGTTTTTGATGATGAACAAAGTTAGAACAAGGAGAAAAGAGCAACAAAGTACATTTTACATCATATTTGTCTCTTAAAAAAAACACAGATTCTGTTCCAGTGACTTTTCTCTCTTTAATCCTGTTCTAACTATGTTCTTCATCAAAAACACACCTGGAGTAACATTCAGTTTCATTCATGTTGTTTTGAGCAACGTTTATTAAAAAATCCTCTCCCTCCGAGCGTCAAACACACTTCCTGCTGAACTCCCTCGATCCGGGACATATTTTCAGATCATCTTTGATAAATGACGTTATTATCTGAGAATCTTCCTCTGTTTATAGTCCTTAAATCATCGCCAAACTGAGCATTGCTGCCTCTAAACACGACAACTGCGATGAGAGGGTAAATTTAAACTCAAGAGCATGTTTAAAGGAAAATAACAATGTGAAAAAAGCAGAATATTTGTCCTTTGGGGAGTATTTGGCCTAGAGTTGTGTTCTTAGTTCAGGCCTCGTCAGCGTTAAACTCTGACCGTGTGGTGCTCTGTGTGCAGCCTGACGCAGTGTGCCTTCTGCCTGCGGGGGGCGCTGTCTGCTCTGGGTCAGGGCCCTCTGGTGGTGTTCGGCCCCACTCCCGGTTACATCCCTCTGCACGTGCTCAACCGCCGCGCCACGCCCGACCGCCACGGCGACTGCCACGAGCACGTTTACCGCCCAGACGAGCACACGTAAGCCCCGTCCCCGCCTCCTCCCGTGGGCGTGTCCCGAGTCACGTGGTGTAACCGTGTTTTCTCTGTGCAGGTGCGGCAGCCCGGAGCAGAGTGGTACGTCCTCATCGTCACTGTTTGCTTTTGAAATTGGATTTGTTTGTATTTTATGTTCTCTTCATCGACAAAAATGAACATCTGGATACTTTTGGGATGTTCTGAGTGTATTTTCACTCAGAATGTGTGCGTAAATGCTTTATTGAGGACAAAACATGAATGAAGCATAAAAAGAACCACAAAAGAGCAGAAACATGACTTTATTCTCTTGTTTGAGAGATCACACTAGACTTTTCTCTCTTCAGCTCATTTTGAACAGTTTTACAGTTTTAATTCTAGATGTTTTAATTGTAGATGTTACGCTCCATGTTTCCATAACGACAGCTGTGACAGAATAAACTGATCTTTTTGCACTGAAGTGTTGATTTTATTCATGTTTTGTGCGACATTTTAACCCCAAAGACATTTACACACATTTTATCTCACTCTGATCAAGTGTGAAAATATCCTCTGAATATTGTTATGAAGTAAAAGCAAAAAAATACAGTTTTTCCTTTTTGTGAAATGATGATTCCTGAAGTGTGTGCTGCGTCCTCAGAGTCGTCCTCAGAGTTTGTGGAGCAGCTCGGTCCCATCGGCCTCCCACCCGACATCGACGTGCAGTCACTGTTTGACCCCACAGGTCAGTCTGTTTGACCTTTGACCCACAGGTCACAGGTCAGTCTGTTTGACCTTTGACCCACAGGTCACAGGTCAGTCTGTTTGACCTTTGACCCCACAGGTCACAGATCAGTCTGTTTGACCCACAGGTTAAACTGTTAAGTCGGTGTCCACTGTCATTATTTTGTCGTCTGTAAGATTTCTGATCGTGGAATAATCTTGAGTCGTGGCTCGTGGACGTGAGACGAGGACGTCGTGCGACAAAGACCAGCTCCGACTGATAAACCTTTGATATTTGGACTCTTGGTCTCAGTCGTCTGCCATCGATCTGTGTCAAAAATGTAAAACAAGCAGCGCAAAGTAACAGCAGGAGCTCTGTCACACACGGGACCTTTATTTAATCTTATTTCACTTTCATTTAGCAACTTTTACAAACGTGACGACACTGCTAGCATGTGGCGCTAGCCTCCGCTATGACTTTATCACACGGAGCCAGAGCCTGACATTTACTTTAGTAGTTACGACTGATCGTATGAACCATCACAATGTGACACTGTTCTGTCTAACGACTTTAATGTTTACCTCTTGAAGAGTGACATCCATAAATCTTTATAAGACAAAAAAACTCATACAGTGGACACCGGCTTTAGACGACAAACATGTTAGAACGACACGATGAACATGATGCATTTCCACATCACAAACGAAACCATCATTCAAGGCTTTTGGTCTGCGCTGTTTAACCTGAAGCTGAAAAGAAGAAATGAAGGCTGTCCATAACATAAGGACAGGGCCTGTGTTTAAAGCCTGTGTTAAACTCCTCTTTTTCTTCCTTCTGTGTGGAGTTCCTCTGCTTCGATAGAGTTACTTTGAAACAACATTAGCTGCAATGTTTTGGGCACAATGTGATTAGAGAGGAGGATTTACCAAACATTAGTCAGCGACGCCTCCAGTGTCTCACTCAGGACCTGAGTCTGGGTTAGTTTTAGTTTGAGTGCTTGTGCTTCAGTCTGATCCACGCCAGCATCATATTCACCTTCATAAACACAAATGAAAGTGTTATTCCCTCTCTCCTCGGCGCTTCTCCTTCCGCTGGTCTCTGGAGCGACTGCAGCATGAAAATAAATACAATTTGACCTCAATTTACATAAAATTTACCAAAAATAACGAACAGAAAGGACAGAGGTGGATTTGAGTTTGCATCGATAGGAAAACCAGCTCCGCGATCGAGAGGGAAAACACGTATTGATCAATGAAATGGATGAATGTTCAGCTCTAATGTGTGTTTAACCCTGTGTGGTGCAGGTCAGTGCTGCGCTCATCTGCAGTGTGCCTCGTGGTCTGAGGGCGTGTCCAGAGGAGAAGCTCAGTGTCTGCTGTTTGTGGACAAGGCCATCGACTCTGCGTCCACACAGGTACGGCTTCTATTCACTTTAACACAGGAAAGACCTTTATTTAAACACTTTAGCACAGGTAAATCCTTTATTTAAATACTTTAGCACAGGTAAATCCATTATTTAAATACTTTAGCACAGGTAAATCCTTTATTTAAATACTTTAGCACAGGTAAATCCATTATTTAAATACTTTAGCACAGGTAAATCCTTTATTTAAATACTTTAGCACAGGTAAATCCATTATTTAAATACTTTAGCACAGGTAAATCCATTATTTAAATACTTTAGCACAGGTAAATCCTTTTTTAAATACTTTAGCACAGGTAAATCCATTATTTAAATACTTTAGCACAGGTAAATCCTTTATTTAACTATTTTTTTTTACTGCTCTTCTCTTCCTGTAACTCGTCCCCCTCTCGTGCAGGTGTGTGCGTTCTGTCGCCAGCTGGGGGCGTCGCTGCGCTGTCGGGAGGCGGGCTGTGGGCGGAGTTACCACTTCCCTTGTGCCGCAGCCGCATCGACCAATCAGGAGTGGAGTCAGAAGGTCACATGGTGCTCCAGACACGCCCACAAACGTAAGATTTACCACATTTATGTTCAGTCTGTGTCACTGTCCGATTTGTCCAGATATTATGGTAGAAGTTTCCATAGCAACCAGACTTTGGACAAATCTCATTCGATCAGATTTACTGCCTCATTTTAATTAATTTAAATTTGTTTATTGATTTTAATGATTTTCCTAATTCCTTAATGAAAGATAAGCTTTTAAACTGTCTGACTTCAGCTGTGAAACCATCACTTTTGGTTCTATCTTTAAAAATAATCTAAGAATAGGTTGTCAAAAGTATCGAATATAAGACTCTAATGGACACAAAAACTAGTATCAAAACTAGATATTGGTATTTTGGTTTGAATACCAAAAACAATCTCACAAATGGGACAAAATTTGAGCTTTACTGAATTGTTTTAGAATAAGCTTTATCTGAACTAGAATAAGATAAAGTATATAAGAAGAGTAATATGTAAGAAAGTATTATTATTTTTAATTAAAATTATCGCTATTGTCATTTTTATTCACTTTGGGCTCCTGAGTTGGTTGCATGGCTATTTTGGGGGCGTCCCGGCCAGAAAAGTTTGGGGAGCCCCCCTATAGAGTATGACAGACGTGACCTGTTCTGTGCACGAGGGGGAACTGTTCTCTCTCCTTTTGTCTTGTATGAACGATGAATAATTAACAAACAGAATCAAGGCTAATTTCAACTGAATCATGAATAAAATCATCCTTTTTCATGGTTTTATTTTCAAAAACACTGTTTGTGTGAGATTGTTTGTCGTTGTTGCGATGTTGACCCTGTGTTTGATTAAACTGTGCCCCTGTGCCCTCAGTCCCGGTGCAGTGCGTGTCGTGTTCTCGCGGCGCTGACGTGGGCGGAGTCGGCGGGGGTTTGTTGATGTGCTGTTGCTGCGGAGACCATTACCACGGCGACTGCTTGGACCCGCCCCTCCTGCCCTCCGCCCTGAGCCGCGCCGGGTGGCAGTGCGCCCATTGCCGGGTCTGCCGCGCCTGTGGGTGAGTGCAGCGCACCGGGATGTGCCGGAGTCACTGCAGAGCTGAGTCTGATAAACCTGAACCTGATCTTTACCACGACCATGAGTTATAACTGAAAAACCTGGAGCAAAGGCACTTTTCTAAAACATAACTTTAAAATATATTTGGCGTAATAATTTTGACAATACTGAATAGTAGCTGTTCAAAATAATCATGATTTCAATTATGCGCCAAATAATTGTGATTATAATTTTAACTAGGGCTGCACAATATATCGAAAAAATATCGTTGCAATATGCATATCGCAAAGATGCACGATAATTCCTACTGGTTAAACCTTGCATGTTCACCGTCAAAAGCGCCGCTTTGCGAAGTACAGAAACAGCAAGTGAATGTTAAAGTCTTTTATTGTTAAAGCTCTTGCTTATAAATCAATTTTTTCCCCACTATTTCATGAACACATAAATGAAGGTGAGTAATGGATAACTCCAGACTTTAACTCTCCAAAGGTCTCCAGTGTAATATTTGTACTAAACTACTATATTTTACAGTAAGTGTTAAGTACTTAATTGTTATCCTTTATACCTGGAAAAGAAATTAAAAATATATGCAAATGAGGAAAAATATTGCAATAATATTGTTACCGCGACACATGACACCATGTCACACTAGTTTCCAACATGGTGCAGCCCTAATTTTAACCATAATCGAGCAGCTCTGACAGTGGAGTTAAATTACACAGAGATCGACTGATATCGTTTATTTCATGCTGATGCCGATTGATTACAATCCAGGGAAACCGATGGCTGAGATATAGGACTGCTCAGTTTAACATTATAATGAATTATACTCTTGTGTTTGGAGTATCTCTGGTTCCAGACCCACTTGATTCAGTCCAGTGTGAGTTAAAAGCCCCTCTGACGTCGCTCTGACCCTGTGTTTTGTGTTTTGTGTTTCTTGTGGTCAGGTTGCGTGAGGAGGGCAGTCCGCTGCTGGTGTGTGAACGCTGTGATAAGGTTTACCATCTGCACTGCCTCAGCCCTCTGCTCCTCGATCCTCCCTCCAGCGGCTGGAGCTGCAAGGTCAGGCTCATGTTCATGTTCATGTGCCGTTATTCTGCTTCACCTGCAGCCGTTTGACTCAGCAGGCGTCCCACGCGCCCTGGAAAACCTCCAGATATAATCCCCCTTTTTTTTCAAACAAAAAATGTCCAGAATAATTCCTCCAGACCCTGGCTTTGCTGGATTATTGGATGTCAAATTAATAAACTGTTAAAATGCACCAAAATTTCTTGCCTGAACTGAATTATGGGAATTAGGGATTTATTACGGAAATTTTTACAGATGGACAATTGGACAACACACATGACATTCAAATTATTACAATATCCCCGAGGTCCTGAGGAAAAACTAATCCTGAGGAAAAGGGCATAAACTTTGTTTGGGAAGGACCCCAAACCCCCCCTTCACCTTTTTACCTCACCTGCCTGAGCAACCAGTTAGTGCAGAGAACGTGTAGAATATGTAAATATAATTACAGTTTTGACCATAGACCGTACACATCGATGGACTTTGGGATTGTGACGTCACCCATAGTGTTTGGCTCCAGCCAAATGAAGCCCATCGCGGCTAGCAGTTATAGCGGCTAAAGTGGAGCTAGCAGTTATAGCGGCTAAAGTGGAGCTAGCATTTATAGCGGCTAAAGTGGAGCTAGCAGTTATAGCGGCTAAAGTGGAGCTAGCAGTTATAGCGGCTAAAGTGGAGCTAGCAGTTATAGCGGCTAAAGTGGAGCCAGACTCCATATTTAAATCCGAGTGCGTATCGTGGCCACATGGACCAATCAGGAGGGAGGTTGTTAGCGGTCTCCACCCCTCAGTGGGAGGAGACGGCGGCAACGTGTTGGGGCTAGCTGTCAATCAAACCTATTGCTAACACGAGCGAAACCGGCCCCTGGAAAAGGAAGCACCTGATTGGTCAGTGATTATTGTAATAACTTGATTTATGAAAAACCAGCGAGAAAAAAACACAGGATCATGTGGAGTGTCAGACATTTTAGTTCCAGATGTGAGTTTGACCAAAACAGTTACAGAGAAAAGGCTCCAGTGTCACAGGAAGTGAATGGAGCTCGGCCTGAAGGAGCCAGGACGCCTCCTGGACACTTCCTGTTTAGAACGCGGGGCCAGCGGGCGAGGACAGTACAGTGATTTATACGGTCTATGGTTTTTACCTAAAAATGTCCTGGAAAAGTCCTGAAAATGATTCAAAGCGAAGCGTGGGAACCCTGTGATACGAAGCACAAACTGTAGGAGCAAAGTGAGCACCAAACGGATGGAAGGGCATCCGACTCACAGGGGCTGTAGGCCTGTTTTCTGCTGCTGAAGTTCACCTCTCCGTCCTTTGCAGAGCTGCAGAGTGTGTCGACGCTGCGGTGTGAGGTCGTCGGGAGCGTGGGCCAATCACCCGTCTCTGTGCGAGTCATGTGACCCAGCCCAGCCCTGTAGTCTGTGTGGAGACGCCCCCGACCTCTACTCCCCACAGGACCATGTGACCTGTATCAGCTGCTTTAGGTAAAACGGAGCTTCATTCAAACCACCAGTGCAACTTTCAACACGATGCATGGTTTTTTACAGCGAGAAACACGACATTTATAGTTTTTGGTCAGTTTGCTCTCAACATAAAATCCTTCACCTGGAAACAACAAAACAAAACTGTCCAATCCACTTCATAGATTTCTCTGTTGTTTTCTCCAAATGCATTTTCGTCCCACAGAGATATAAAAGAAACTGTACGATTCTGACACAACGGACACATCTGATTTTAAGACAAATTAATTAATTTTATCCAAAAATGTCTATGTTTTTTGTGTATCTAATGTGTCAACAAAATTAAGCAAGAAATTTAAACTTGGCTCGGTCCGTTTTTCAGATGTATACTTCCCAAATATTTTTTCCCATAAAATACCGAATTTTTATTTTTTACGTTTTACATAATGACTTTCTGGCATAAACTCAGCCAAACCTAACCCTAACTTTAAAGGGCCCATGACGTATTGAAGTACATATTTTACTAAAACACAGTTAAGATAATGGTATTTAAGATTCTGTAAAATAATTAACAGTTTTAATCCCAGTTTGCCAATTTTTTTGAAAAACGTGTTTGTTGGTTGTAAATTGTCCCTGGCGTGTCTCCAAAGTGTGACGTCATTGTGTTTTGGAACTTTGCTCTACTTCTACTAAATTTCAACATATTTTTCACTCCCAGCAGCCCGTATTAACAGTATATTATAAAACAGAGAATACTTACTTCCAGATTAATAAAATTGTAAATCATTAAACCAAATTAACTAAAACACTCGGGACTCATCACATACAGACTATTCACAGCTGTCATGAGGCAATTTATTGAAATGTGAGGTTTCAAGTTTATATTTAAGGTGAGACGCTGCAGGTGAATAGGAAAACATCTTAAATTTAAAGAAATTCATTTGAATCTTCTCCTGTAGTTTACTCACATAAATGTAAGAAAAACATTTATTACAAGTTTTTCATCATGTCATGTTTTCATGTAGAAATAAGGCATTTTATGTAAAAAAAAAAAACGCCCCAAAATACACATATGTGGGACATTTAAAACTGAAAAATGGACAGAACCATGTTTACATTCTTGGTTATAAAAATGTACAGAGGGGATTTTGAATTTCTTGTTTAGTTTTTAAATAATCTAGACTGAAAATTGTCCTAAAAATTCAAATTTCGCCTCATTTTTTTGACTTAAAACTTAAATAAATCCAATTTTGAATTGGATGACAAAAAATCCTTCTGTACGTTTCGTCAAAATCTTGTTGAGTCCAGATTGTACAATTTGATGTTTGTGGGATCTACTTTAAGTGGTGATCCTTATATCTTTAGGGAAGAAAAATGCATTTTAAGAAAACGACCTTTGAAGTTATAATGTCCATAGATTTCTATGGATGAAGTGGATTAAATGAAACAATAAAACATCTTTAGGAGCAGATTTGGACAAGTTTGATGTTTCAACATGAAAGCCGATATGTGAGAGAGCAAACTGACCAAAAAACTAAAAATTGAAAAAAATGAGTTTTGCCTGCAGTGTCTCGCCTTAAAGATAATTTTTCAATTTGCAGAAAAAAATAACTTGGGAAACTTTTTATTTTTCTGAGAGCAAAAACATATTGCATCGTTTGTATGAACGTACAGCATGCCAGTTTTATGGATTTAAAACCAAAAGTTAAACAACCGTTCTGAGTGAAAAGTACTTCAGTAATGTCACTGAAAAACAATCACAAAAGGGCTTTCTGTTTTTTCCAGTGTTGTAAGAGGCAGTCTGCAGAAACGTTTTATATTTATTAGAGCTGTAGTCCTTTAGTCGATTAATCGGTCGATGGGATCTTCGACTAATCATTTTATTTATATTAAATTATTCTAAAATGATTCATTTGGCAAAAACAAGAAGATATGAAGTGATTTAGCTGAAGATTTTGGAGTCTTAACGTATAAATACAGTTTTTTTGTTTGTTTTCTGCATAAATAGTTGTTTGAACTGCATGAACTCCTCTACAGTTGTGTTCTTTCGAGTGCAGTTTAGGTCAGATATTTGGAAATACTTTATAGTTTTGCCGTAGTTTGCCCCCTTTAGTCGACTAATCGGTTGATGGGGCTGGTTATTAGTCGACTACAGCCCTAATATTTTTATTCTGATTTGAGAATCTAAGTGAACAGTACATAAAGTGTAAACACATAAAGGACGAGACCGTAGAAGTGCCAAACATGTATAATATTTAACTGTTGCCCGTCTGTGCCGCAGGAGTGTCCATACAGAGTGCATCGTTCAGGCTGGAGAGGCGAGGTTGGGGGCTGAAGCTTACACATGCGCCACCTGCAGGCCACGGGCGGAACTGCCTGGGCCGACCTCTCCCCGCCCCCGCAGCCCCCCGACCGCGGTCGCTGCCCCCCCAGTGTTAACGGAGGAAGAAGCTCCGCCCATTTCACCTCCATCGCGTCACGCACCGCCGCCCCACAGCCCGCCCCAGCCGATCCCCGCAGAGTCCCCAGAAAGTCCGGACAATCTGGACTCGACGTCATGGCGACAGAGTTCTCCGTCGGCGCTCCTCTTCCAATCTTCAGAGCGTCCCCCGAGCCCCGCCCAGAACGTCCTCACGGAGGATCGTCGAGGCAGAAGAAGTCCGGAACCTTCGGAAATCTGTCAACCTTCAGAAATACAAGAAAGCCCCTCGCCGTCACAACATCCTCCGCCGCTGGAAGAAGTGAATTCACAAGTTGAGCTTTTGAAAATTCACGAAGCTGGTTCACCGTCCCAGCAGCATTTGAATTCTGTAGAAAGCAAATTTGACCCAGAATCCGTAAATCTACAAGAACGGCTTACGATATCAGAATCTCCTCCAAGCCCGAAAGAAAGTTGCCTGAGAAACGAAGAAGAATCCACACCGGCACACCCTCACAGTCCTCAGTTATCACCTCAGCCGGGTCCAGTTTCGGAAAACTCTGAGCCATTCCAACCTGAGCCTATGGAAGTCGAGCAAAACGTTTCCGATCCTATCCCTCGCAGTCCGTCGCCCACGGCAGAACATCCACAAAGTCTGGAGAAATCTGAGGTTGAGCCGATGGAAGAGCAGCAGTCTTCTCCTCCAAGCCTCGAGAAGTCTGAGGAAAGCCCTGTAAGTCCGGTCTGTAAAGCGCAGGAAGTTCATCTGGAAGTCGTCGTTGTAACGCACTCGCCCGCTCAACTCGCAGAAGATTCAGAAATCGCCGCGAGCCCCAAATCATCTCCGAAAGACTCCCACCATGAAGAATCGTCAGAACTGGATTCCACGAAACTGCAAGAAAGCCATACGCCGTCTTACCTCGATGAAACGGATCAACGAAAGATGGATCAAGATTCAGGTGAAGAAATGGAACAAGAAAGTCCAACCACAGAGGGCCAAAACAGTCCCTCGCGTTTGAGCTCCGTCGAGGAAGAGGAGGAGAAAATGGAGGTTGTCGAAATGCACCGCTCATTGGAAGAAGAATCTGTGGAAATTAAAATTCAGGGCAGTCCCACAAATGCACCTCAAAGCCCTCAATCCATGAAATCCTTGGAAATTTGCGAACAGTCTGACGAAAACCCGCCCTCGCCGCACGCTCCTCAAGTTGAAACCACAGAACCGCAAATCGAAAACAATCTGTCCAGCTCCCCCCAAAGTCCTGTTGAAATCGACACATCTCTTCCATCGACACTGGAAACGTCGCTAAGCCGTGATCGTGAATCTGAGCAGGACATTTGTACACTGGAAAAGGACCTGTCCGCCGCCCCCCGCTGGTCCAAATCGCCGAGCCACGCTTCGTCCCTCTCAGCGCCATGTAGCCCCTCCCGCAGCCTCGCCAAACCATCGCAATGTAGTTTATCGCAACCCGCCAGCCCAAAACAAGTAGATTTAATGCAACCGATTAAGCCTTTAGAGCTCAGAATACCAGATTTCAGCAAAGCAGTCGTTGACCGAAGCGACGAGGGCTGCGCGGCGTCCCCAAAGTTGTCGCCAAGTCCTCATTTTGAAAGCCAAACACTGGAAAAATTGCCTTCAAGCCCAAGCGCGGTGGACCTATCCGAAATGCCTGACCAGGAACTCGAAGAACAACCGCCAGCTCAAAGTAGCGCCAGTCCCGCACCGCAAAGCCTTAGCACTTCAGCAAAACACAGTAGCCTAACTCTATCGCCTTGTGCTGATCGAACTGGAGATGCGACGCCGCCTCCGAGCCCCGTTCAAAAGCTAAAAGACACTGAAATGCCTGCTAGCCCAACGCAGTCAGGCGTCGCTAATGCTGAGGCTAACCACGCTTCCCCACAGCAAGAGAAAATGGAAGTAGATGTTGAACAACCACAAAAAGAAGCTAGCCCCTTTCACAGCAGCCCAATCCGCTCAGAAACGCCCATTCTAGCCGATACTTCCAATGCAGTTCAGGCAGAAAGCTCCGTAGAAGTCCCCTCTAGCCCAGCGCTAACACCAGCTAGCTTTAGTCCTCCACACTGTAAATCGCCAGAGGTTTGCACCGACGGCGTTTTTCAAAGTGCAGCTGAAACGGTCCATAGTCCGCCAAGGTCTAGTCCTGCTGGTCTCGCTAGTCCTGTTAGCACCCAAAGAAGCCGCTCGCTCGACGGTAGCCCCGCACACGCTACTGAGCCTCGCTCCCCTCCACCGGGTGAAATTAGCCCCGCAGAAGAACCCGACCAGGCTGGTGCTGAGACTGACGCTACTCTGAGCCTTAATCGGGAAACGCCAAGAAGTCCTGTTTCGCCTTGTAACGACGAGGTCCCTGCGTCCCAGGTTTGTGAAATGGAAGCCGAGCAAACGCATCTCGTGTTATCTCCCAAGTCGCTTCCAGACACGTTAGCGGTTAGTCCTATTAGCCACGCCGACGCCGCTAGCCCGCACCTTAGCCCTCGAAGATCTGCAAGCCCCATCGCGCCACAATCTGCCTCTCCGAATCGGTGTCCAAGTCCTGTATCTCGTCCAGACAGTCCACAACCTTCAAGCCCCGCTCAGGATGAACCCGTGAACGAAATCCCCTCCAGTCCAAAACCCGCAAGCCCTCGTGAGATTGTTCCTGATGAAGCTAAAGTTAGCCCAGTCACAAGCCCAGGTTCCTCCCCAAAACATGAGCCAAGCCCTCCACAAAGTCCACGGCAGTCTGAAGTCACGCCCGCCTCTTCGCCGTCAAGATCTGAAGCTAACTCTGTTGCGGCTAGCCCGGTTCATTCCCAGGTTAGCACGGAGGTTAGCGCCGAGGTTGGCGCGGAGGTTCGCGCCGAGGTTAGCGCTGGTCTCGTTTGTGATTCTGTGAAGACTGAAGTAAACACTGTCGAGGATGGACTTCCTGTCTGTGCGGCGCCACTTCCTGTTTCTCCATCTGAAACTCCACAACTAGAAATGGAGGGAATTGAACCCGAGGCTGCATCCACTTCAGGTGAGTTCTCTCGCAAACGTGACCCACCGAGAATGTACGTTTTTCCTGGTTACTCGACCTTGAGTTTCACAAATACTGCAATGTTTTAGATCAGATTTTTACACGTCAACGAGTTTTGTGTTCTTTCAATCCACATTCAGTCCTAAATTGCGATTTTTCGGAGTTGTTTGTGATTAGATTTGCAACTTATTTATTTATTTAAAAATGAGAAGTTCACATTTTAGCCATTTTAACAACCAGGACAATTGACAAGACTGAAATATGAACTGACTAACTAATGTGTTTCAGAACATTTTTGACGCTTTTTATCAGGTTATTGTCCATTTTAGTTGCATTTTGCCACTTACTCGCATTGTTGTTGCTTCTTGTTGCCTTTTTTGTTGCGTTTTTGTTGCCTATAGATCAATTTTTGTCACTTTGCCACGTTTTTCTCGCTTTTAGGTGCACTTGTCACCTGTCTGTCATCCACTTTTAGACACGTTTTTATCGCTTTCTGACGCATTTTTGTTACTCTTCTTTGTTTGTTACTCTTCTGCATTTTTTTCGCTTTTACTCACGTTCTTGACATTAGTTTCAGAACATCAGAACGGTATTAACAAATCTAAACTAAACAGTTAGCTGTTTTTAGAATAAAACATGATATTTTGTTGTATGCGAAGGAAATTATTGCACTTTAAAAACTGCAACCTTTACAGTTTGCTAATTGCGTCCATTCAGATTTCGATTAATTGTGTAGCCCTGAGCTCATAAAGCAACATTTTACACCTAAAAATGTTCTAAAAGCCTGTCATGTCTAAAAGCAGATCCAATTAAGCTTGAATGGTTTGAAACGTTTTCCTGTCTTGCCGCGTAAATAGGGCCTTTTATTGTAGATTCATGTGTATTACTTCAATGAAATGATCTAAACTGTGTCCTGTTGCTTTTTCAGATCTTCCTGTGGTGGAGGAGCCTGAGGAGATGGAAGTGGAAGAGCAAAATCACGAAGAGCCAATGGAGATGGAGGTTTTAACACCACAGCCTGAACCTGAAACTGAATCACAACCTGTTCACGAGGAAGAAGAGAGGGCTCTGCTCAGGACGGAAGAGGGAGCAGAACTTTCAGAAGGGACGAGAGGAGACGAGGAGCTTTCAGAGAGGATGAGAGGAGATGAGGAGCTTTCAGAGAGAACGAGAGCAGACGAGGAGCTTTCAGAGAGAACGAGAGCAGACGAGGAGCTTTCAGAGAGAACGAGAGCAGACGAGGAGCTTTCAGAGAGAACGAGAGCAGACGAGGAACTTTCAGAGAGGACGAGAGGAGATGAGGAACTTTCTGAAAGGACGAAAGGAGACGAGCAGCTTTCTGAAAGGACGAGAGTAAACGAGGAGCTTTCTGAAAGTACGAGAGGAGACGAGGAACTTTCTGAAAGGACGAGAGGAGATGAGGAACTTTCTGAAAGGACGAGAGGAGACGAGGAACTTTCTGAAAGGACGAAAGGAGACGAGGAACTTTCTGAAAGGACGAGAGTAAACGAGGAACTTTCTGAAATGGCGAGAGTAGACGAGGAGCTTTCTGAGAGGACGAAAGGAGACGAGGAACTTTCAGACAGGACGAGAGTAGATGAAGCGCTTTCAGAGAGGACGGGAGGAGACGAGGAGCTTTCTGAAAGGACAAGCAGAAAGGAGAAACTTTCTCAAAGGACAAATGGAGACGAGGAGCTTTCTGAAAGGACGAGAGGACACGAGGAGCTTTCTGAAAGGACGAGAGGACACGAGGAGCTTTCAGAAACAACAAGAAGTGACATGGAACTTTCAGAAAGGACAAATGGTGATGAGGAGCTTTCAGAAAGCACGAGAGGAGAGGTGGAGCTTTCTGAAAGGACGAGAGGGGATCAAGAGCTTTCTAAAAGGACGAGAGGAGATGAGGAGCTTTCTGAGAAGACGAGAGGAGACGAGGAGCCTTCTGAAATAACGGAGAAGGAAGGGGATGAGGAGCTTTCAGAAAGAACAAGGGGAGATGGTGAGCTTTCTGAAATAACTGAGAAGAATGGAGATGAGGAGCTTTCAGAAAGGACAAGAGAAGATGATGAGCTTTCTGCAAAGATTGAGACGAGAGCAGACGAAGAGCCTTCTGAAAAGATGGAGAGCAGAGATGAGGAGCTCTCGGAAAGGACGACAGCAGATGAAGAGCCTTCTGAAAAGATGGAAGACAGCAGAAATGAGCAGCTTTCTGAAAAGACTGTGACGGGAGAAGATGACAAAGAGTCTTCTGAAACGACAGAGGAAAAAGAAGTTGAAGATCTTTCTGAAAGGACAAGAGGAGTAGAGCTTTCTGAAAGAACTGAGGAAAGCGAGGACAACCTACAGAAGGCAGACGGAGCAGAACTGAGGGTAGACGATTCAAGAATGGAGAGAACACAAGAGCGCTGTCTACTTGGGACGGAGGAGAACGGAGACGAGGAGCCTTCTGAAAGGAGAGAAGACCTACAGAGGGCAGACGAAGAACAGGAGACGGTAGACGACCCTCTGAAGATCGATGGAACAGACCAGGAGACATCTGAAAGCAGGGAGGAGCACGAGGTCCTTCAGAGAGTGGAAGAAACGGAGGAGAAGATGGAGGAGGAGCAGTCTGAGGTGATGGACAATCTGCAAATGACAGAAGAGAGGGAAGAACCTGGTCCAGAGAGGATGGATGAACAAGTGGAAGCTTCTGTCGGAGCGGACGAGGAGGAGGAAGAGGATGGACAGAGGACGGAGAGGATCAGCCTGGAAGAGGAGGAGAGGATTCTGGAGGAGGAGACTGGTCCAAGTGAAGAACCAACAGAAGAACCGGATGTAGATCTCGGCCCTGACAGTCCTCCTTCAGGTATGAGGCTCCAGAACAAGTGTGTTGTGTTTAAATGTGCAGGTATCATTTTAATGGAGGATAATTGACACTGTTGGTGCAGCTTGTGTAGAACGGTAACGAAAGCTGTTTCTAGACTACAATGTTAGCTGTTTTAAAAAATTAAAATACGGGACCATTTGTTGTTTGCAAAGGACTCAAATACATGGCAGTCTCTTCGGTCTCTTTGATAATTACAACCATTCAAATTGTGATTGCGAAACGGCAAAAATAGAAGAAGCAGTCCAATTTCTATTAGTCCATTTGATCCATTTCCAAATTCGCTGCAGAAGCTAGTCTTTTCATTTTTAATTCCCTGTCATTATTATTGCTTTTTTGCTGCAGCCAAAAATACACTCCACAGGAATCTCTCTCATTGTTTTAAAGCCAAAGAGAGGCTGTAATTCTTTTGTTCAGCCGATTAATCGGTCGATGGTGTCTTACTCAACCAACGTCTTCATTAGTCAACAAAGTAATTAAATGGATTTATTTGGCAAAAACTGCAAAAACAAGAAGCTATGGAGGGACTTGGCTTAAAATATTGGAATCCAACATGTAAATAGATTGTTTCCTAGTATTTTTCTGTAGAAAGGGTTGTTTTTGCATGGATTCCTGTGCAGTTTGGTTCAGATATGTATAGATACTTCAAAGGTTTGATATATATTTTACCTCATATCATTTTAGTCGACTGACTGGTTGATAAGGCACGTCTTTAGTCGATTACAGACCTGTCAGTTAAAGTCATATGGTCAGGGGTGAATGTTATAAACCAGGTCTAATTATGTGCATTTTCACAAAAGCAATTCCTAACATTTTGTAGACCCTTTAAAAGTCTGTAATAAAAACATTGTACATTTAGAACAGAGACAAAAGTTTAAGTGGAACATGTGATTTCACTGAGAAACTGGGATTAACCTCAGAATCACAAAATATGAAAAATGTAGATGATTTTGGAAAATGCAAAGCCTCAGACACATGTGAGTGACATCAGAGCTGCTTTAAGACATTTATTATTGTATTTTACATTATGTTTGAGCAAATTATGATCAACTCTTTGCATTTTTGATGAAGAACAATCCAGATTTATGGGTTTTACTGGAAAAATACTCACAGAAATGTTGAGCCCACAATAACTGTTCCATAAATTAGATTCTTTTGAAGCTGAAATTCAATTTTAAGGCTAGAAATGTTTATTTTGTCCATGGTTTGTTACAGAAAAGCAAACTAACTGACAGTTCTACTCTGGAAATTCAAATGTGTTATTTTTTTTCCAACACGAACACATTTACAGACGACTTCATTTTGCCTCCAGTCGCCTCCTTCTGGACATTACATTTTAAAGGGTGTGTATAAATGCACTGATTGTCGTCTGTTTTGTGTTCCCAGGAGTCCCGTTGACATCTGTCCCAACAGAGCAGCGCCCTTCACCCCCGCACTCTGCTCCTGCCTCACCTTTTCACTCACAACACGCTCTGTCTCCCCCAAAAGCCTCACCGAGCTCTGCCTTATCTCCTCCCCCGCCGTCGTCTCCCCCCAGAGCTGGTTCTCTGGAGAGTCCCCTTTCCGTTCCGTCTGCGCCAACGCAAAAAGAACAACCCACCAATCATGAAACGCCGCATATCAAACACGATCAGGACGAGGAGATGGAAATCGAAGAAGCCACGAATCATGAAACGGAGAAAGAAAACCTCGAGAGTCCGGAAATCATGCTGCCCAATCAGAAAGTCTGTATCGAGAGTGAAGAATTACAATCTGCCAGTGAAAAGGAAGAATTCAAACATGATTCGGAATTGAGCAATCAGGAAGATGAGCTTTTAAAAGACTCGGAGATGGACGACAATTCCTGCTCGTCATTGTTAGACACCGACCTGTCGCGGAGCTCGTTTGGGAACGTCGCCGTCGAGAGCGCCAAAGACGATCGGCCGGAAACTTTGGAGGAGCAGGAGGAAGTTTCAAATTCGATAAACGAGAAAGAGGAGGAAGAAACGGCGCAGAGAATAGACGAAAAAGCTGCGCAGTCCGACGAAGGAGAATCGGAAGAAGAGTTCGAAATTATTCAAAACGAAGAGGTCCTCAAAGTTCAAGAAGAAATGTTGCAGCAAGAAAACGAATTGGCGTCGTCCAAAAGTTCAAACATGGAAGGGATATCGCAAAATCTGTCTTTGGAAGAAGGGAAGGTTACCGAAGTGACTGAACCTTGTCAAACGAAAGATACGATTGTGGAAAAGCTTGAATTATTTGAACAACAGAAAAAAGAGCTTCCAATTGAAGAAACAGCGAAGGAAGAACATGAAGAAGCAGTAGAGACATTTGACCAGTCTGAGATTAATGAAACAGAATTTAAAACGCAAGACAAGATTGTGGAGGAAAAGGCTGCACTTATTTCGGATAAAGACGAGCAAAAGCAGAAAAGTCCAAGGAACGACGAGCAATCTGTCGTCGTTTTGGAAGAAGAACGAGAAGAGCCGAAGTTTACTCAACAGCAAGACAAAATGTTGGACGAAACTGCGGAAATGGTCGACCAATCTGAAGCATTCGAAGAGGAGAGTGTGAAAACGATGAACAAAGAGGCCGAAGTTCTCATGGAAGAGCTGGACGAGCCTCGGGACAAAGCCGAGGCAACGGTCGACCAATCAGAGGCGGAGGAGAGCGCCGAGGCAGACAAAACGGCGGACAGACCAAAGACGCCGGAGAGGACGGCGTTTTCCACGAACGACGAGGAGGTCACGTCCATGTGCGAAGACTCTCAGGACAAAGAGGACTTGGACTCGGACCTGGAGGACGCCGTGAGCCCGGTGCTGGACCTGGACCCGAGCCTGGACATGGAGGTGATGGCCCTGATGTCGTCGGCGTCTCCTCCGCCGTCGCTGCTCACGCTGTCGTCCCCGAGCCCGCCGCTGGTGCTCCCTCGCCGGGGCAAAGGTCGCTCAGCGCTGCGGTCCATCCAGTCGGGCTGCCGGGCCGAGGACGACCTCACGGCACGGCTCCGGCAGTCGCCCTTCTCCACCGAAGCCTCACCGGAAAACTCGCCGACACGACTCGCCATGACCTCGCCCCCTCTGTCACCGATGACTCCGCCCCTTCGAGCGTCGCCCTCCAGTAGAGAGACGCCGCCGCTGTCCATGGTGAGTTTGGATGTAATTATGCAGCTATTTCTACAGAAAATTTGTTGTTTTTATGACAAATATTTATGTAGAAACTAAACATAAGTCTATATCGGGGATTATTTATGTCAGTTCTAACTATTGTTATGTATATGGATGTTGGCACTTGTTTACAGTCTGGTTGCTATGGTAACATTTGTGGAATTACCAGGATATTTCACACTTCCGACTTGAAAAAATACCCTGGAACGCTGCTCGAGCTGTAAATCCTACTTGTGAACTGGGAGCTCGTTGAGAGACTCCCTCTTCACACACGAGATCCAATATGACGTGATAAAAAAAAGACAATCGCCACAAATAGAGGATCTTAGTGATTATCACCACTTAAATGATGTAAACATATGTTACAGATTAAATCCGAACATTATCTGTTAAGTAGCATGTTTGTTTGGCATACTTTCTGTTTACGAGTTAATTCAGGTGGAACGCACCGAGGTTGGAACTCGTATCTTTCAAGTGGGAAATAACCTTCCCACTGTGTCTGGAACACAGCATAACTATGTCATATTTGTGTCATGTCCAACCAGGAAGTAATTATAAACTTTACACAAACTGTCAAACTGGAGACAAACAGGACAAATGTTTAGTCAAATCTGAAACAGAATCATCTTGTGTTTTAGTCAAATGTGTCGTTGAACTGGTCATGTGGACACACCATGTGTCTCGACACACAGGAATAAAAATCCAAAGAAGCCAGAGTTTGACCAACTGTGCGGCAGAGAGTAACTTCTGCACACCTGGGGAAACCTTCAAGTTCATTTAACGTAATTGAACTCTGTTAGAATTAGTTTAGCTTGAAATACACACAATCCAACTGGAAACATAATAATAAAGGGAAAAAGTACCCATTGAATCGGTTTTCTTCCACCATGACACGTCTTTGTATCGAAACTCATGACCAATCAGAGCACTTCTTTGACTTCCTTTAAACCTGCTCTTGAGTGCCTTAAATTTGAATCTCATGTTTTAAAACAAAAAAGTTTCTTGTTCATTCTCTGCCCTGTGTTATCAGTCACTATAGAATGACACTGAGTGCATCCAGCAGATGGCGCCAGCACTATGTTCACCTTATTCTGCCCTGCCCACTTTTGCCGTTTTTTGCCACAGATACACACTTTTGTTGTAAACGCACTTCCGTTTAACGAGAACTCCGTTAAAGCTAATGTGAGCGAGGAAAAGTCTGGCTAAAATGTTACATAAAATAGGGTTGATTTGTGTAAAATGTTTAGTGAACACGAGCAACAACAAGTCACAACGCATAGCGATTTCCTAAAAGCGTCTTTTTAGTCGTGTAGACAAAAATGTGACAAAAATGCGATTAAAAAGTGACAAAAACATGAAAAAAAACAGAATAAAGTGGCAAAAATGCTCACCGACAGCATAAGTGACAAAAGCATTGACTAAATGAGTAACAAAATGTGAGATAAAAGTGACAAAGCGTGACAAAAAAAGCGGAAGAAAGTGACAAATGCACAACAATAAGTGACAAAAAAGCGTGATATAGAGTGACAAGAACGCGCCAACTAAAAGTGAGAAAAAATATGATTAAAAGTGACAAAAAAAGCGTGAAAAAAAAATGAATAAAGTGACAAAAATCTGCGACAATAAGTAGTAAAACGCAGCAAGTGACACAAAAATGCTTGACTAAATGAGTGGGTGACAAAATGTGAGTAAAGTGACAAAAACGTGACAAAAGCGGAAGAAAGTGACAAAAATCTTGCAGGGGAAAAGGTAAGCGAAAATGTGACAATAAGTGACAAACAGGTGACAGTAAGAGACAAAAAACTCACGAAAAGTCTGACACTAAAATGTTACATAAAGTAGATTGATTTGTGTAAATGTTTAATGAACCACGAGCAACAACAAGTCCACAACGCTATAGCGATTTCCCTTGAAGCGTCTTTTAGTCGAGTAGAACTTATTTTCTGTTGAGCTCGTCTGTGCTCCGTGTAGAACTTTCTAGCGAAACAAGGCCTTGACGGCCAGACGGAAACTTCTGGAATAAGGAGAATACAATCTAGTGAAGTCAGCGCTGAAAAGACGTCATTGTGTGGATTTGCTGCAACAGTTGTCGTGTTTAGAGATGATTTAAGGAGTTCTCTGATAAATGACGTAGATGATCTGAAAATACATCAGAAAATCCTGGAAGTACAGCAGGAAGTGTGTTTGACGCTTGAGGGAAGAGGATTTTCTGATAAACATTCATCAAAACAACGTGAATGAAACTGAATCCTACTCCAGGTGTGTTTTTGATGAAGAACATTGTTAGAACAGGATTCAAAGAGGAAAAGTCACTGGAGCAGAATCTGTGTTTTAAAGCGACAGACTCTGACGTGCTCCGTGTTCCTCCCCCACAGCCTCAGATCCCTCCCACCGTGATCCCCTTCACTCCCAAAATCGGCATGGGGAAACCGGCCATCACCAAGAGGAAGTTCTCCCCGGGACGAGCCCGCGCCCGACAGGTACAGCCCTCCCTCTGAGTCTGACCCCTCCCCCTGAGTCTGACCCCTCCCCCTGAGTCCGTGGTGCAGCTCTGTTCATCTGTCTGTGCTCCTCAGTGTTCGTGGTGGAGCAGCCGCAGAGCCGTCAGTCCTCCGTCCTCCTCCCAGGACTCAAACGACGGATGGGACAGCCCTAAACCCCGCTCACAGGACTCTCCTCTGTGGGGCATGAAGACGGTAAACACAAACCTGAACCCGAGAGCACGTCTAGTTTAGTCTAGTTTATTATTTATTTGTCAGGGATCGTGTACGAACACATTAATCTTATAAAAGAGAAAGGCTTTGGACCAGATTTATTAAAAAGATAGTTTCCATCTGCAGTCCCTGGGCAGGTGAACGCACAAGTTAAAACATTATCATCCCTACTGACCACACAGGAGTCATAGAACCATAGTTACATACGTTACTCTTGTTTTCTGTAACATACATTGACATTTTTTCTGTCTAGTATTGACCCTTTAAAACAGTGTAAATTCAGCACAGAGGTAAAGGTTTGAGTGAAACATAATGTGATTTCACTGAGAAACTGGGATTAACCTCAGAATATGAGAAAATGTGCCAAATGTAGATGATTTTGTAAAAGTAAAAGCCTCAGAAACATGTCAGTGACATCAGAGGCTTAAACACATGTATTATTGTATTTTTCATTATGTTTGAGGAAATGATCATCAACTCTTTCAATCCAGATTCATGGGTTTTACTGGAAAAATACTCACAGAAATGTTGAGCCCACAATAATTTTTCATTTTATCTAGAGATATATTAGGGTTAGGGTTACTGGTTTTAAGTGTTCATGTTGGAAAAAAGCAACACATTTGAATTTCCAGAGTAGAAAGGTCAGTTTGTTTGCTTTTCTATAACAAACCATGGACTAAATACAATTTTCTCGCCTTAAAATTGTATTTTAGCTTCAAAAGAATCTAATTTATGGAACAGTATCTAATAAATCTCTAGATAAAATGAAAAATTATTGTGGGCTCAACATTTCTGTGAGTATTTTTCCTGTAAAACCCATAAATCTAGATTGTTCTTCATCAAAAATGCAAAGAGTTGATGATAATTTCCTCAAACATAATGTAAAATATAATAACAAATGTGTTTAAAGCAGCTCTGATGTCACTCATGTGTCTGAGGCTCACACTGACACTGAACCATCTACATTTGTCACATTTTGTCAGATTCTGAGTTTAATCCCAGTTTCTCAGTGAAATCACATCATTCATCTTCACTTTTGCCTCCGTTCTGAGTTTACTCAGATTTACAGACTTTTAAAGGGTCTATTTTCATGTGCCGTTTGTTCACTGCAGCTCATGTTTTTAATGAAATTGCACGGTTCCTTTGGGGATTCTCTTGCTGTCAGTGGCATAAAGTAGACTACATGTTATCATTTACCGGGACGCTGTTGTGGTTCCAGGGGCGGGGCTCTGGGTTCCCGGGCCGCAGGAGGTCCAGAGGAGGAGGCATCGGGTCCAGAGGAGGGCGAGGACGGAGCCGACTCAAGACTCAGGACAGCCTCAGCGTGTCCCCCGGAGTGAGTGTCAAAATGAGTAAAAACAGGAGCTCCACAAATCCTACAGCGACAAGAACGTGAACGAAATGTGTTTAAAGGGCGTAGGACAGGGTTTTAACATTTTCTAATTCTGACTTTATTTGGTTATTAATACCTGTTGTAAATATGAATTATAGTTTTACACCAATCAAGTCGCTGTTTGTGAAGAAAGATGGAAAAATCAGTTTGAAATGACAGGAAGTAAACAATGATGACATCACACAAAGGTTATGATTAATTTTCACAAAAGAAACTACTTTTTTTGACCCATTTAAACATTGATACAACGAATTAAAGGAGTTCACATGCATTTTTCTTTGTCAGATTAAAAAAAAATCTGCCATTACATGAGTTTTTGCCCAATGTACTTTCTAATTTCCCAGTGTGATGTCATCAGTTATAACCAGGAAGTGAAATAAAAATCCTAAATAATTGCTTAATTTGGATACAATTTGAAAAGTATTTTAGCAAACATTGAAATATATTTATCTTAACTGCATTTTAGTCAAATGAGTCCAACCTGTCAGAGGCCCTTTAAACGTGTCCGTTGAGGTTTAATCATCAGACAAATGTGAAATGAATCTCAAAAGTGCAGGAATATCACTTTTCTCACTATTCTCTTTTACTACTTTTTCATTTTTAGTTTTGATCAGCTCTTTTTGTAGCATTTTTTATTTAAATTTAACATTCATATTCTGCACATCTTCTTCTAAACGCTCATGGTCTGTGGTCTTCAGGGCGGATACATGGAGTCGTTCCAAATGCGCGACGAGGAGGAGAACTCGATGCACAACACGGTGGTCATGTTCTCCACCTCGGACCACTTCACCCTCAAACAGGTACAGCCTCCTCTTTCTCCTCTTTCTCCTCCTCTTTCTCTGCAGGACGTAAAGGGCATCTGAAACATGAGCAGCAGACGGACGTCCAGGGCGTCCAGGGCATGCGCTCCGTCGAGTCCAGGAGTGTTTCTCGTGTGGTTGTTCTCTTGGTGCGACGACAGACCAGGTTGAGAGAATCTAGTGCAGTTATGGCGGCTGTATCGGCGAGTAAAAAGACAGACGTCCTCACTGAGCGTCCTCGGGGCAGGGCCTGTCTGACCCTGTCACACCTGGACGTTCAGCTCGGGGCGGACACAGTCTGTACCTTCTGCTCTGGTGCGCTGACGTCACAGAGTAATCTCTGGTCGGTTGCTGCGCCGCGTTGGCCGCTGAAAGTTCAGCTCTGGACGTCCCAAAGCGTCCAGGGCTCAAAACTGCACTGGACGCGCCACCTTTAACGCCCAAAACGCGGGATGTGCACCGCCTCAGCCGCTCTGGACGCTCTCTCTCTCTCTCTCTCTCTCTCTCTCTCTCTCTCTCTCTCTCTCTCTCTCGCTCTCTCTCTCTCTCTCTCTCTCGCTCTCGCTCTCGCTCTCGCTCTCGCTCTCGCTCGCTCTCGCTCTCGCTCGCTCTCGCTCGCTCTCTCGCTCTCTCGCTCTCTCGCTCTCTCGCTCTCTCGCTCTCTCTTTCTCTCTTTCTCTCTCTCTCTCTCTCTCTCTCTGCAAGACATGTGTGACTCTCTCTCTGTCTCTCTGAAGCACATGTGTGACTCTCTCTCTCTCTCTCTCTCTCTCTCTCTCTCTCTCTCTCTCTCTCTCTCTCTGCAGGACATGTGTGACTCTCTCTCTCTCTCTGCAGGACATGTGTGACTCTCTCTCTCTCTGCAGGACATGTGTGACTCTCTCTCTCTCTCTGCAGGACATGTGTGACTCTCTCTCTCTCTGCAGGACATGTGTGACTCTCTCTCTCTCTCTGCAGGACATGTGTGACTCTCTTTCTGACTCTCTCTCTCTCTCTCTCTCTCTCTCTCTCTCTGCAGGACATGTATGACTCTCTTTCTGACTCTCTCTCTCTCTCTCTCTCTCTCTCTCTCTCTCTCTCTCTCTCTCTCTCTCTCTCTGCAGGACATGTGTGACTCTCTCTCTCTGCAGGACATGTGTGACTCTCTCTCTCTGACTCTCTCTCTCTCTCTCTCTCTGCAGGACATGTGTGTGGTGTGTGGCAGTTTCGGACAGGGGGAGGAGGGTCGACTCTTGGCCTGTGCTCAGTGTGGACAGTGCTATCATCCGTACTGCGTCAACGTCAAGGTCTGTGCCCCAAACTCATCAACATTTTCCATTAAATTACATATGTTTTCTTGCACATGCTTTCTATATTAAGGTTTATGAGCACAAACTAAAAAGTCTTGTTATAAAAAGCCCACTACGGGGTTGTTTAAGACACACAAGACAGTTGGCCCTTGTTTACAGTCTGGTTGCTATGGTAACAGTTGTGGAATTACCTCTAACGATGTCATATTTGTGCTCATAATCAACAGGAAGTGACAACATAAACTTAACACAAACCGTCAAACTGGACAAATATTTAATAAAAGTTCGCTACGTCTTAGTCAAACGTGTCGTCGAACCTGTCGGAAATGTGTTGTTTTTTGCTTTACTTCATTGTTTAAACCTCTCCCGTCTCCCGCAGATAACCCGCGTGATCCTGACCAAAGGGTGGCGCTGTCTGGAGTGCACGGTGTGTGAGGCGTGCGGCGAGGCGAGCGACCCGGGACGCCTGCTGCTGTGCGACGACTGCGACATCAGCTACCACACCTACTGCCTCGACCCGCCCCTGCACACCGTACCCAAGGGGGCCTGGAAGTGCAAGTGGTGAGGGCCCTTCAGCATTCACCCGTACATTTGTTCTAACAAAGACAGCTGGAAAAACGTAGGCAACTGTCTTTATTAGAAGAAATTCACAAGTTAATTATTAAAAAAGACAGCATGGATTGTCCAAAAGATTTAAAGCATTTTGAACCAGCTGCAAGACTTAAAGGGCCTCTGACAGGTTTGACCACTCGTTTAAGATTAATATATTTCAATTTCTACATTTTACCCTAGTTTAGTTAATTTTTTAGGTTTTTAATTTTACTTCCTGGTTGTTAAGTATGACATCACACTAGGAAATTACCATAGCAACCACACTGTGCGCCAAAACTCATCTAATGTCACAGATTTTGTTCATTTGACAAAGAAAAACACAAGTGAACATCTTTATTTGTTGAATCAATGTTTAAAGGGTCAAAAAAGTCGTTTATTTTGTGTAAATTCTACATAAACTTTGTCTCCTCAGTGTGAGGTCATCAGTTTGTTTACTTCCTGTAATTTTCACCAGATTTATCAACTTTACTCCACAAACAGTGACCTGATTGGTGTAAAACTACAATATATATTTACAATACATTTTAATTTTACACCAATCAAGCAGCCATTTGTGGAGAAAAGTTGAAAAATACCTTGAAAATTACAGGAAGTAAACAAACTGATGACATCACACTGGGGAGACAAAGGTTATGCAGAATTTACACAAAATAAACAACTTTTTTGACTTTTTGCGTGGATTTTTATTTGTTGTTTAAAAAAAAAATCTGTGACATTGAAAGAGTTTTGGCCCCTTGTACAGTGTGGTTGCTATGGTAATTTCCTAGCGTGATGTCATCATTTACAACCAGGAAGTAAAACAAAGTTTTAACAAAATTTGAAATATATTTATCTTAACTGCATTTTTGTCAGATGAGGAGTCCAACCTGTCACTATTTCAATCAAAGGAAAAGGCTTTATACTCTTTTATAGTCTCTTTTTTAGAACAAAAGCGTTATTTTTTATTGATCATACCATTTATTTTCCTAAGCACAAATTCAGAAAACAAACAAAACGATACATAAACTGTTCCAACGAATAATTATGTACATTATCGACATGAAGAAAAGAAACAGGGAGTTCTTTTTCTAACGTCGTTCGGTGTTTCACTATGGGAATCGCCTTGGGCGTGACCATACACGGAAGCTCCAATGGCACCACGTCTGTCTTTGACAGACAGGATGACTGTATCCCGGGCTCCGCCCCTCCTATCATACAGTCATCCTCCTCCTTCTTTAATCATTCTCGCTTTCTTCCCCGCGAAGACCACAACTTTTAGCTCCTTCAGCGCTCGAGCCTCACCGCTAGCTTCTGTTTAACTGTTCACAAACGAGCCGTAAAGCGATATCGTTGTGAGCGCAGTTGCCGGCTTTGGCTCGTACGCTGGGTAAGTTCTCACGGACTTACTGTTAGCTATTACACCGTTATTAGAACAGCGACCGCGTCAAGGCGAGCTGCTCTTTTGACGGTGTCTTTTGTACCGGGTCGACATTTTGTGTTGCTTTTCCCGGCTTGATAAGCTACTTTAGACTAGCTTTTGGAAATTAGCATTAATTTGTTTTCCTGTGATCGGGCTTTCGCGTCAAGGCGGCCCTTTCTCTGATCGGTTAGCATTAATTTGTTGACGGTTTAGCAGCAGTGTGGTCCTGCTAGCGTGTTACGGCGAGCAGTCTCCACTAGGACCGAACAATTCGGCTTAAACTCCAGTGTTGGTTTACACGGCCCAACGACTAGCACTGCATTCACTCTGGTTCTTCTCACCTGTTCTCCGGCGTTATGTCGTCAGTTTCACCCCGCCAAAGGGTCGGATCTGAAGTCTAAGGAGGCTTCATCTCGCATGTGCCCGCATCGTGCGGGGGCCATCATATCGGGCCGAGACCCTCATCCGATGTGCCTAACCTGTATGGGCGCTAAACACGCCAGTCAGCGCTGGCAGACCGCCAGTCCTGCTCACACTGGGCGCATCACTGCCGGAGAAAATATTAGAGAGGAGACTCAGAGTTGCGGTGGCCAACTCCCGTGACCCTAGTCTGGTGGAGGCCACCGCACCGATAAACCCACAGCCAACGCCAGCAGGCTCAGCCTACTACGAGTTGGGCGGACATCTTAAATGATGAAGCCACTGATATGCCTCCACTGTTCGAGGACCTCCTCGACATGGAATCAGGCAACGAGGATGTAGACGGCGATGATGCTGCTTCTGATTTCCTCGAGGCTGTGGATATGGATGATGTGGAGGAAGACTCCACATTTCCATCGGCCCAGTCCAGACCCCCCAGTGCGTCCGGTGCCACATCTCCTGTGGACACCAACTTATATGAAGTGTGCAAACGAGCTGCCGCCAGGCTTAACATACCCTGGCCTGCAGCTGTAGACGCAGATGGGGGGGAGAGGGACCTCTATGATGGCAAGCGGCTTCCACCTGCTCAACCACCACCAAAACAGCTCCTTCCTGCTGTACCTGCATGCATGAAGGAGATGAGGCGGTTCTGGGCTAACCCGCTCAAGAGCAGGCTCCCAGTTCAAGGTTACTCTAAGCTGGAAGTACATGGGATGAAAGAGCTGGGGTTGGCTGAACCCCCAGCGGTAGAGCCTTCTGTGGCATATCATCTCCATCCTAACCGCCGCGCCATCTCTGCCTCAAGTAATGTTCCCCTTCCCAGCAAAACGGAGCGGGTCACATCCTCCATTTTTCAGCGCATGTACAAATATGCAGCACAGACTGCATGTGTGCTGAATACCATGACTCTGCTGTCTGGTTACCAAGGGGAGATACTCGAGGAAATGGGCCAACAATTGGACTCGGGCGCACCAAACCCGGTCCGTCTGGGATGAAATCTGTGTGGTGAATGACCTCCTCCTACGCTCTGCGCGTGGAGCTGTCCAGGGCTGCGGCCGTGTGATGGGTCTTGCCGTAGCAGGTGAGAGGGGTCTGTGGCTTAACCACTCAGGTCTGACCGACACCCAGAAGGCAGAGGTCATGGACGCGGCCTTTGACCCCACCAAAGGTCTATTTGGGCCAGCTCTGGAGAAGATGAAGGAGACTAGCACCCTGCGTAAACAAGAGGGTGAAGCCTTCAACTTATGCCTACCTCGAAAACAGCCTTCTCGTCCAGTACAGGCCCAGAAAGGCGCCTCTACTGGACCTACAGGCCCCAGGGTGTTCAGAGCAGGCACCGGGCCACAGAAGACTGCTGGTCAGCAGGCTGGCCAGCAGCAGCGGTCAGGCAATCCCAAACCATGGGGCAAACACTCCTACGCTGCAGCAGCGGCTAAAAACCGCTCCTCAAACCCCGGGGAGGGGAAGAAGAAGCGCACGACCTAGCAGTCGTATCTTCTCTTTGTCCCCCTCCTTTGAAAAAGAGGAGAGTGGAGTTGAGCCCCGGACCCAGTTCAGAGGCCCTGGTCAGTTTGCCAGGCGCTCTCTCTCGTTTTCTCTCGCATGTTGCAGGGGATGAGCCTTGGGTCACAGAGTCACCAAGCACACTGTTTGAAAATAAAATCTTCACACTCGCATCCAGGCCACGGGCTAAGGGCGAGTTCTTCTTCACTCAAAAAAGAACAAGTTCAATTCAGTTTGAATCCTCTCGGGCTATTGCCACAAGAGGGAGCTCACGCTCTTTCTCTGGCAGACGCCCTGGCTCCTTCCAGAGGAGTGACGTCACCCGGAGTGTTTACGAGTCCACTCGCTGCTCACGTGGAGCAGTGGCGCGCATGCGCAGTGCATCCGTGGATCCTGTCCACTGTTTGCAAAGGATACAGGCTTCAGTTCGCTGTCAAACCACCCACTTTCAACGGGGTGCTGGCCTCAGTGGCCAGAGGAGATGCAGCTCACGTCTTACAGGACGAGATCACATCTCTACTGAACAAACAAGCTATACGCATTGTTCCAGACAGCGACTGTCGGCGAGGTTTTTACTCCCGCTATTTCCTGGTCCCGAAAAAAGGGTGTGCGTCGCTACGCCCCATTCTGGATCTCCGTGTTTTAAACAAACATTTGCGGAGATTCAAGTTCAGAATGCTGACACACAAGGTGCTCTGTCACTCGATACGCAAAAACGATTGGTTCACCACAATCGATCTCTCGGACGCGTATTTCCACATTTCCGTGCACCCGGCACACAGGAAATTTCTCCGTTTTGCGTACGGGGGGACGGTGTACGAATACCAGGTCATTTCGGGCTGTCACTAGCACCGAGAGTGTTCACCAGGTGTGTGGAGGCAGCACTGGCCCCGCTGCGAGCCAGTGGGATCAGAATATTCTCCTACATAGACGATTATCTGGTGTGTTCCGAGTCACGGGAGCGCGCAGTGAGGGACACTTTGACAGTGCTAAATCATCTCACTGCTCTGGGTTTCAGAATCAACCGCGCAAAGAGCCGGTTAGAACCCAAACAACACACGGAGTATCTAGGATTGAGGATAAACTCCGTCTCTCATCGAGTGACTCTGACAGCGGAGAGATTGCGCTCTCTCGCCCAGTGCCTCACACTGTTTCACCGGGGCGCAACGGTCACGTTCAGGACGTGCCTCCGTCTCGCCGGTCTCATGGCGTCAGTCATTTCTGTCGTTCATCTGGGTCTATTGATGATGAGAGATTTCCAACGCTGGATTGCAGCGTTAAACTTGTGCCCCAAACGACACCTCTACCGCAGGGTGAAGGTGGATTCACGGTGTGTCCTGGCCCTCCACCAGTGGCGCGATGCGCGCACCTTGTCTGCGGGGGTCCCACTAGGCGTGGTGTCAGAGAGGGTGACACTGACAACGGACGCCTCCCTGTCGGGGTGGGGGGCCACCCTGTCTGGTCGGACCGTGAATGGTACTTGGGGTCCACAACTAGCCCAGATGCACATCAATGTGCTGGAACTTTGGGCAGTGTTTCTTGCTCTGAGACACTTTCTACAATTTCTCCAGGGCTGACATGTTCTGGTGAAAACGGACAATGCGACTGTTGTTGCATACATCAATCGCCAGGGGGGCACCCGCTCACTACAGCTGCACAACTTGGCTCAAAAGATAATTTTGTGGAGCTGCACCAGGCTCCTGTCTCTCCGGGCAACTCATGTTCCAGGGGTCCTGAACAGGGGGGCCGATCTTTTGTCACGGGGGAACCCTCTATATGGAGAGTGGGTACTCCACCCACAGGTGGTGGAGCTGCTGTGGCAGAGATACGGTCAAGCTGCCGTAGATCTCTTCGCCTCATGAGGAAAACGCAAAGTGTCCACTGTTCTTCTCCTTGGCGGGCGTGGGCCCAGGTCCTCGGGGTGGACGCTCTCGCCCACCCGTGGCCAAACGTCCTGCTTTATGCGTTTCCACCGATCAGTCTAATCTCACCCACCCTAGCTCGGGTGAGGGAGCAGGGACTATCACTCATTTTGGTCGCCCCACGCTGGCTGTCCAAACCATGGATGGCAGAGATAATACAGCTTCTGTGGGACAAGCCTTGGCCCCTTCCTGTGAGGAGGGACCTCTTATCTCAGGCAGGCGGAGAGATTTACCATCCGCACCCGGACCGAGTGGCGCTCTGGGCCTGGCCCGTGAGAGGTGGAATTTGAATGCTGCCGGTCTCCCTGCACACGTTATTGATACTATTCAGTGTGCTAGGGCTGCTTCCACTCGCTCTTTATACACCTGCAAGTGGCGTGTATTTGAGGAGTGGTGTGAGGCCAGACAGATCATTTCTTTTCAATGTTCGGTGTCTGACGTCTTGTGCTTTCTGCAGCAGTTAGTAGATGAGCATAAAGCTTTCTCCACAATCAAGGTCTATCTGGCGGCCATTTCAGCCTGTCATGTGGGTTTTGGAGACAAGACAGTGGGTCAACACCCGCTGATCAGTCGTTTTATGAAGAGGCGCCGTCGTAAACTTCCCGTGGTCAAACCCCTGGTTCCTCTGTGGGATTTGTCGGTCGTGCTGGATGCTCTTTGCCATCACCCTTTTGAGCCCTTGGGGGCTGTTACCTTGAAATGTGCCACATTGAAAACGGCTTTGCTCCTTGCTTTGACATCTGCAAAGCGTGTTAGTGAGTTACAGGCCTTATCTGTTAGCCCGGCATGTTTGCAGTTTGCTCCTGGGTTGTCCAAGGTGCATTTGCGACTAACCCAGCCTTTATGCCAAAGGTGGATTCGGCCTATAGCTGTTCTGCTCTAGAGCTTGCGGCTTTTCATCCTCCGCCTTTCTCCTCCTCAGAGGAAGAACGGCTTCACTCTTTGTGCCCTGTTCGGGCACTACGAGTGTACATTGACAGGACAGCTAGCCTTAGAAAGGCTGACCAGTTGTTTGTGTCTTGGGCTTCTTCCCATATGGGTAAACCAGTGTCCAGTCAAAGGCTTTCTCATTGGATCGTTGAAGCCATCTCTTTGGCCTATACTTGCAGGGGCTTGGCACCCCCGCAAGGATTGAGGGCTCACTCCACCAGGGGTGTAGCTACTTCCTGGGCCCTGTTCAGGGGTATCTCTGTACAGGACATATGCGCTGCGGCCAGTTGGGCATCGCCGCATACCTTTATTCGGTTTTACAGACTGGACGTCTCTGGCCCTTCGTTGGCTCAGGCGGTCCTGGAACCGAGGGCATCTGGCTCCGTTTGAGGCCACTGTCTGGCACCGCGGTGACTTACTGCTTCAGGAGCTTTATTTGCAATCCGGGAGTGGGCTATATCTCCCATAGTGAAACACGAGCAGCGTTAGAAAAGAACTCAAGGTTACTTGACGTAACCCGGTTCTTTGATAACAGAGTGAGGTGTTTCACCTCATTACCCTTCTTGCAAAGCGGTTAAGAAATCGCTATAGAATGATTAAAGAAGGAGGAGGATGACTGTATGATAGAGTGGGCGGAGCCTGGGATACAGTCATCCTGTCTGTCAAAGACAGGCGTGGTGCCATTGGAGCTTCGTGTATGGTCACGCCCAAGGCGATTCCCATAGTGAAACACCTCACTCTGTTATCAAAGAACCGGGGTTACGTCAAGTAACCTTGAGACTCTTATAAACTGTGCTCCTTTCACAAATCAATTAAAATATCCTCCATTCTTCTCATTCTGGAGACGATAAACTGTTATTTTCATCACAAAATAGTAGCACTTTCTGTTGTTATCTTGTGGTTTTATTCTAGCTCTAAAACTGCTCAGGAAAAGTAAAAAATGTTTACAGTATTTATACAAATGATTATGTGTTGTTGATTTCCAGTTGTAGGATTGATTAGTTCTCTTTATTTTATACTTTTGACAACCTTAATCCTGACAAGTTGAATATTAAAACAATCATTCTTTTGTTTTGATAATGGAATTGTTTATGTAGACACTGGCACTATTAAATCAAAATGTCACTATTTCTGATTTACATGTATCACTTTCATACACTTTTATCGTAAATATTCTCTATGTAGAAGCCTTCAGTCGCTGTATTTCAATCTGTATTTGGTTAAAAATGTGTTCCAAATGTAATAGAATCAACCCTTTGACCGTGGAACACTAAACCGCTGTTATTGGTGCCGGTTCTGCCGTTGCTGCAGTGTTTGCTCACCTGCGCTCTCTCCTCAGGTGCGTGTGGTGCGTCCAGTGCGGCTCCACGTCGCCCGGGCTTCACTGCGACTGGATGAACAACTACAGCCTGTGCGGCCCCTGCTCCAGCCTCAGCCGCTGCCCCCTGTGTCAGCGCGCGTACTCCCAGGACGAGCTCATCCTGCAGTGTCAGCAGTGCGACAGGTGAGGCCCGAGGGCGGGGCGGGCAGGGCGGCAGCAACGCCTCAGCCGGAGGGACGGACGAGAGAGGAGCACGAAGCCCAAAACACGACAGTCATTTCCCACCAAACGACAAAAATAAATGAATAATGCAACAAAAAAGCAGCAAAAATGTGACAAAACATGACCGATAGCGACACAAATGCAACTACAAATGACCAAAACATGGCTGCAATTGTCCAAAATGCAACAAAAACCTGACTAATAACGACAAAAACACAACAACAAGCAACTAAATGTGACAAAACATGACCGATAGCGACACAAATGTAACTAGATATGACCAAAACATGAAAAAGAAATGAAAAAAGCAATACTAAAAGTGACAAACACGACTAAAAGCAACAAACCACAACAATAAAAGTTTCAAAATGCAACAAAACTGACTAGAGGTGACAAAAACATGACTAAAAGGGACAAAAATGCAACTAAAAGGGACAAAAACACGACTAAAAATAACAAACCACAACAACAAAAGTTTCAAAATGCAACAAAACCGACTAGAAGTGACAAAAACATGACTAAAAGGGACAAAAACAGGACTTAAAGGGACAAAAACGCGACTGAAAGCAAAAGAAACAAGACTAAAAGCAACAAAAAACGTATTAGAATGCAACAAAACTGACTAAAAGCGACAAAAATGCATCTGAAAGCATCAAATACGCGACTAAAAGTGACAAACTACAACAAAACTGTGACTAGAAGTGGCAAAAATACAACTAAGAGCGACATCAGATGAAGTGATCTTCCTCACCAAACTCTGACTTGATCTTGTGATAAAGCGCTGTATTTCCACTGACGCTAACGATATGTTGAGCCTTTGGCAAAACAAAGCTAGCATCACGTTAGCATCAGCTGTTTCCTGTTTATCGTTTTGACCCAAAATCTGATATTTCCAGCTCATAATCATCAACATGATCCAATTGCACGACATAAAGAGGTTCAAACGTGGCGTAGAGTCGTTGCAGAAGGAAATAAGTGCAGAAAAAAGGACAAACAGGAAGTAGTTTCTGTTTTTTATTTATTTCATGAGTGATGTTTGGGTGACAGTTGTTCGTGGAGCAGACCCAGAGCTCGGTGGACCAGTCCGAGGGATCAGGGCCCATCAGAACACGGTTTAAGAGTGTTTGTGTTTGGTAGATGGGTTCACGCTGTGTGCCACGGCCTGATGTCTGAGGAGGAGGTGGAGTCCACATCCGACGAGGGCTTCGACTGTTCGCTCTGTAAGAACCACGGCAGAGGGACCTACGGTGAGTACGACTGTGAGAGGGGTGACTGTGAGACTGTGAGAGGGACGACTGAAGGAGGAGCGACTGTGAGAGGAGCAACTGTGAGACTGTGAGAGGAGCGACTGTGAGACTGTAAGAGGGACGACTGAAGGAGGAGCGACTGTGAGAGGAGCAACTGTGAGACTGTGAGAGGAGCGACTGTGAGACTGGGAGCGACTGTGAGAGGGGCGACTGTGAGAGGAGCGACTGTGAGAGGAGCAACTGTGAGACTGAGAGGGGCGACTGTGAGGGGCGACTGTGAGAGGGAGTGACTGAGACTGTGAGAGGGACGACTGTGAGACTGTGAGAGGGACGACTGTGAGAGGGGCGACTGTGAGACTGTGAGAGGGACGACTGTGAGAGGGGAGACTGCGACTGTGAGAGGGGCGACTGTGAGACTGTGAGAGGGGCGACTGTGAGACACTGAGAGGAGCGACTGTGAGAGGGGCGACTGTGAGAGGAGAGACTGTGAGGGGCGACTGTGAGGGACGACTGAGAGGGGTGACTGTGAGACTGTGAGAGGGGCGACTGTGAGAGGGGCGACTGTGAGAGGGGCGACTGTGAGAGGGGCGACTGTGAGACTGTGAGAGGGGCGACTGTGAGACTGTGAGAGGGACGACTGTGAGACTGTGAGAGGAGCGACTGTGAGAGGGGCGACTGTGAGACGGGGCGACTGTGAGAGGGGCGACTGTGAGACTGTGAGGGACGACTGTGAGAGGGGCGACTGTGAGAGGGGCGACTGTGAGACTGAGAGGGGCGACTGTGAGAGGGACGACTGTGAGACTGTGAGAGGGGCGACTGTGAGACTGTGAGAGGGGCGACTGTGAGACTGTGAGAGGGGCGACTGTGAGACTGTGAGAGGAGAGACTGTGAGAGGAGCGACTGTGAGACTGTGAGAGGAGCGACTGTGAGACTGAGAGGGACGACTGTGAGAGGGGCGACTGTGAGACTGTGAGAGGGGCGACTGTGAGACTGTGAGAGGGGCGACTGTGAGAGGGGCGACTGTGAGAGGAGCGACTGTGAGAGGAGCGACTGTGAGAGGAGCGACTGTGAGAGGGGCGACTGTGAGAGGGGCGACTGTGAGAGGGGCGACTGTGAGACTGTGAGGGACGACTGTGAGACTGTGAGAGGAGCGACTGTGAGAGGGGCGACTGTGAGACTGTGAGACTGTGAGACTGTGAGAGGGGCGACTGTGAGACTGTGAGACTGTGAGACTGTGAGGGACGACTGTGAGAGGGGCGACTGTGAGAGGGGCGACTGTGAGAGGGGCGACTGTGAGAGGGGCGACTGTGAGAGGGGCGACTGTGAGACTGTGAGAGGGGCGACTGTGAGACTGTGAGAGGGGCGACTGTGAGAGGGGCGACTGTGAGACTGTGAGAGGAGAAACTGTGAGACTGTGAGAGGAGCGACTGTGAGACTGTGAGAGGAGCGACTGTGAGACTGAGAGGGACGACTGTGAGAGGGGCGACTGTGAGACTGTGAGAGGGGCGACTGTGAGAGGGGCGACTGTGAGACTGTGAGAGGGGCGACTGTGAGAGGGGCGACTGTGAGACTGTGAGAGGGGCGACTGTGAGAGGGGCGACTGTGAGACTGTGAGGGGCGAGTGTGAGACTGTGAGGGACGAGTGTGTGAAGGGTCCAGACGCTCATGTCCTGTGTCTCCTGGTGCAGCTCGCTCGGACAGCTTCGACTCTCCGTACATGGCTCAGATCATCTCCAGGTTCAGAGAGCCAGGTCAGTGCCACACGCCTGCGGAGGCCCAGAGGCTCACACTGCACAGAAACACACACACCGGCCTAAATGTCTCATCTCAATGTTTAGATATGTCACAGACTTTGACACAAATTGCACTTGTGCGAAGCTAAAATAGAATTATTGTGTCATTCATTATTATTGTGTCATTCCTGCTCCGTCTGAGAAATAAAACCTCTTCTTTCAGCTCAGAGAATGTTATAGACTCTTTGTATGGACCAGTTAATGATTACTTGATTATTTAATTCGTTGAAAACCATTTCTACAATCGATTAGTTGCGATTAATTGATTAACTTGTTACAGCCCTATACTGTATTTATGTAAACTATATTAAGACTATGTACTTAAAGGATTTTGATTGGATGTCACTGTAACTGGAACATTTCACGTTGTGTTCTTTGCTCTTGTCGTCTTCGGCGTTCAGTCGTCAGTTTTTGTGTCATTCCCAGTGCTGTGTTTGACCTGCTGCTGTGTTTGTGTGTCAGAGCTGAAGACGTACACTCAGGACGGCGTGTGTTTGACCGAGTCTGGACTCTCTCACCTGCAGTCTCTGGTGGAGCCGCTCACGTCTCCACGGCGATATCGCAGGTCGGTCTGAAAACACAACAGCAGAGTCTGCACTTTATACCAACAAGAAACGCTGTTCTAACAATGTTCTTCATCAAAAACACACCTGGAGTCACATTCAGCTTCATTCACACTGTTTTGAGGAATGTTTATCAGTACATCCTCTCCCTCCGAGCGTCAAACTCACACTTCCTGCTGAACTCCTTCGATCCGGGACGTATTTTTGGATCATCTACATCATTTATCAGAGAGTCTTCCGCTGTTTTTAGTCCTTGAATAATCACTAAACTCGTCCTGAGCATTTCTGCCTCTGAACACGATCACTGCTGCAGCAAATCCACATCATGCGCTGAAAAGAAGTTCACTAGATTGTATACATCCCTGGCGCCATCTGCTGGCTGGATGCACTCAGTGTCATTTCATAGTGACTGATAACACAGGACACAGAATGAACAAGAAACTTTGGTTTTTTTTACAAATGCAAATTTAATGCACGCGAGCAGGTTTAAAGGCTACAGCAACATGAAAAATGCAGAATATTTTTCCTTTAAAAAAACCTTAAATTCAGTCCACACAGGCAATAAATCATTTGACAAAGATTTATCCATCAAACAATAAATATAAACATAATAAATGTTCACTAAATGTTTGTACAGTCAGACAAAACAGAAATGAAGAAAAATGAAATGAAGAACGTCTGTGTTTGTTGATCTTCCTGAAACATGAAGTCACGTGGAGCAGGACGGTCCGAGGTGTTTCCACTGAACACAAGTGAACCGTACTGTTCACTTCTGAGGTCTGAAGGGGGCGCTAGAGGTACAGCTCCCAGAGGGTGCAGCTCACTTTAGCTCAGACCGGTTTATGATTGGACGAGAGAAAACAAAAGAGAACTCAGACCCACTTGTGGAAGTGGAAAAGTGGAAAAATGCAGAAAATAATCATTCCTCACCAAACGCTGACTTGATCCAGTGAAAATCCGGCGTATTTCTAGAGACGATAACTTTGTTTGTTGAGCCGACAGAGTTAGCAAAACAAAGCTAGCACACGTTAGCATCAGCTGTTTCCTGTTTACGATGCACAGCCCTCGCATTTAGACCCACAGTCATATTTTTTCAGTGCAAACGGCAGCCTGCTCTATCTAAACCCAACGCATTTCATAGAGACATGTTTAAATGTGTAGTAGCGGCAGAAAAGTGAAATAAAATCAGTGACCCAAGCCGGTCCCAAGTGAACCGGGTTTAGTGGAAACACGACCTCATGAGGGTGAACTCACGGGCCAGAGGTTTTGTGAAACACTTTTACTGCCGTCTGTCAATACATTTATGATCCAAATGTCTTTCCTCTTTCAGAAACAAGCCCAAACTGAAGCTGCGGATCATCAACCAGAACAGCGTGTCGGTGCTGCAGACTCCAGAGCCGGAGACGCCCACGGAACAGGAGCCCCCTAGAGGTCAGCACTGGTACAACACACACACTGTACGGGTGACACATTCTGAGTTGGAGCAGCGAACGGCAAAAACACACAAGAGTCGACAGTGAGTGGGACGTTTTCTCCTGCTACAAAGAGCTGCTACAGTCTGAGAACAAATCTGAAAGTCTGCAACTCTGATCAATATTGAGTTGTATCTGACGTGAAAAAAGAGTAAAAGAGCGAAAATCGAGTAAAACGATTGAATAAAACCAGTTAAAAAAAAAAAGTAACATGACTTAAAGTGACAAAAACAAAATGTAGAACGACTAAAAGAAAAAGAAAAGAAAAACCTGACTAAAGCTCTACAAGACTGATAAATATTTAGTTTGTATCTGAAAGAAGAAACTCCAATAAAGTGTTGAATAAAACTAGATTTCCAAGGTTAAATGCAGCTCACGTGAAATAAATGAAAAAAAACATGACCAAAAGTGACTAAAACAAAATTAAAAGCAAGAAAAATGTGACCAAAAGTGACAGAAAGCAAGAAAAACCGCACTAAAATCTACACAATCGCAACTATAAGCAATGAAAGCGTGACTAAAGCTCTACAAGTCTGATAAATATTCAGTTTGTGTTTGACGTCTAAAAGAAGAAACTCCAGTAAACCGTTGTCACCTGCAGCTCACGTAACATGACTAAAAGTGAAAAAGACGCAACTAAAAAGTGGCAAATGCTCAAATAATATTGACAAAATGTGAAAATGTGACTAAAAGCAACAAAAACAAAATTAAAAGAAAGAAAAAAGTGACTAAAGCGACAGAAACGCAACGTAAAAGTGACAAAAAACAAGACAAAAACCATCTGAAAACGAGAAAAACGGAATAAAAATCTTCAACTCTGCCAGAGATTGTTTTTATCGGACATCTAAAAAACGAAAATCAAATAATCAGTTGGATAAAACCATGTTTCCAGCGCCACCTGCAGCTCACATTTGTCACTGTCAGACTTGGGTCACACACAGTTGAACTCAGGACATTTCTCTGCTTAAATAACATGTTTCTGAGTCCAAGTGTTGAAGAAGTTAACTGTTGTGTTGAGTTGAAGTGTCCTTTATCTCCCCCTGCCGTCAGTAAACAAACTAGCTAAGGCCTGCACAGTCACAGCAATAACAAGAAACTACTTCCACGTTACATTTGACCCTTTGAAGTTGATTTGAGCAAAACTAAAGCTTGTTCAAAACAGGCTGTAGACCTGTTTGTTCTGTCTCTGATTGAAAGTTTAAATAATATTGTGAATGTTGTTTTGAAGATCTGCAAAATTTGAATTTCGAATATATAGTTTAGATTAAAAATGCTTCAAAAAGAGCTGATTTAAAGGGGAAAAAATTGATTGATGTAAACTTTCTAATAAGAGAACACGGTGATGTTTCTGCACCTAAGTGATTCATTTGACAGACATTTCACATTTGCCTGAGAGTTAATCTTTGACTTAAACGTTTAAAGACACGTTTGAGTGACCCTGACATGTTTAAGTGACCCTGACATATGGTTTCCGCTCGTGCAGCTGATCTCGACTGTGAGATGAAGTCCGACTCGAGTCCAGAGCGAGAGCCTCATCACGAAGACTACGGCAACAAAGAGACCGAGACCACGGACGGAAAGAAGCGCAAGAGGAAGCCCTACAGACCCGGTACATGAGCACACAGGGTCAAATACAACCCACAGACCAGGTACACGAGCACACAGGGTCAAATACAACCCACAGACACGGTACACGAGCACACAGAGTCAAATACAACCCACAGACTCGGTACACAGGGTCAAATACAACCTACAGACCCGGTACACGAGCACACAGGGTCAAATACAACCCACAGACCCGGGACACGCGCACACAGGGTCAAATACAACCCACAGACCCGGTACACAGGGTCAAATACAACCCACAGACCCGGTACACGAGCACACAGGGTCAAATACAACCCACAGACCCGGTACACAGGGTCAAATACAACCCACAGACCCGGTACACAGGGTCAAATACAACCCACAGACCCGGTACACAGGGTCAAATACAACCCACAGACCCGGTACACGAGCACACAGGGTCAAATACAACCCACAGACCCGGTACACAGGGTCAAATACAACCCACAGACCCGGTACATGAGCACACAGGGTCAAATACAACCCACAGACCCGGGACATGCGCACACAGGGTCAAATACAACCCACAGACCCGGTACACGAGCACACAGGGTCAAATACAACCCACAGACCCGGTACACGAGCACACAGGGTCAAATACAACCCACAGACCCGGTACACAGGGTCAAATACAACCCACAGACCCGGTACACGAGCACACAGGGTCAAATACAACCCACAGACCCGGTACACGAGCACACAGGGTCAAATAGTCCTGGTCTCGTCCTGGTCTCGTCCTGGTCCAGTCCTGGTCCAGTCCTGGTCCCGTCCTGGTCCCGTCCTGGTCCCGTCCTGGTCCCGTCCTGGTCCCGTCCTGGTCCCGTCCTGGTCCAGTCCTGGTCTAGGCCTGGTCCAGTCCTGGTCTAGTCCTGGTCCAGTCCTGGTCCAGTCCTGGTCTAGTCCTGGTCTAGGCCTGGTCCAGTCCTGGTCCCGTCCTGGTCCTGTCCTGGTCCGGTCCTGGTCCAGTCCTGGTCCAGTCCTGGTCCAGTCCTGGTCCAGTCCTGGTCTCGTCCTGGTCCAGTCCTGGTCTCGTCCTGGTCCAGTCCTGGTCTCGTCCTGGTCCCGTCCTGGTCCCGTCCTGGTCCAGTCCTGGTCCGGTCCTGGTCCAGTCCTCTCATGTGTTTCGTGTCTTCAGGGATCGGGGGCTTCATGGTTCGTCAGCGCGGAGGTAAAGGCCCGAGCAGAATCAAACTGTGCCGGAGCGACTCCACCGACACGTACCCCGGACGGGACGACGGTAAAAACACACGGGTCACACTCGGGCCGTTCACCGGGGCCTAACGCCGTGTGTTTGTTTCAGACGGAGACGCCATGGACACGTCGGCCGAGCACTCCGTGGAAAAAGTCAAGAAAAGATACAGGAAGAAGAGGACCAAGCTGGAGGAGACGTTCCCCTCGTATTTACAGGTCTGGTGTCGTCTGAGCGGATCACAGATGATGATCTTTAACAGTGAAACTCTGTGGGATTCATTTAAAACGCACAGTGTCTATTCATGTTTGTCTTTGGAGACTTTATTGCTTTGACAGGAACGTTCCACACTTTGACGGCACGAGGTCACAAATGACTGTGATTTGATAAAATAACTTGTATTTGAACAAAGACGCTCAACTGTGTCAAAATAAAAACGTAACAGGGACAAAACTGAGACTAAATCAAGGCAGATTTAGATAGAATGAGGAAGGAAAATTGTGAATAAAATTAGCCTTTTTCAGTTATTTCTTTTAAAAGCAGTACATTTCTGGCAGACAGAGGACCTCGTGTTACTGTGACATGTTTAGTTTATTGGATTTTGATTATTGCGTCTGATCTGGGCATTTTAGAGCGTCAGCTTGGATTTACTTTAGAAATGAAATCGGGTCGATGCGGAAAATTGTCCTCCACAGACAACTGTCTCCTCTAATGCTACAGCTGAAGCGCAGCTGAAACATTCAGCTAAAAATGTCTTTTTTGAGGCCTAAAACATTAACCTAACGTAAAGTCTCTGTTACACAGCAGTGTCTGAAGCTGCTGCACTCAGCACAAGTTTAAAGCATTATATTATAATTTAACAAATAATGAGGATATTTTAAGTAGAATTTGAATTGATAATAATTTGATTCAAGCTAGTGAGCTAGATTCAACCTCGCATACCTAAAGCGGCTGTACCTGATTATTACGGTCTTAATGTGAAAAACGAATCATTTAAAAGTCTTTCCATTGGTCTCATGCACTTTAATGCAGTCCCAGCATCATAAATATTCACCTCCATGAGTTTAAAGCACTTTTCTCTCTGAGGCCAGAGCAGAGTTTATTGTCACTGTAAAGCTAACAAACATTAGCATGCTAACAGCACACTTCCTGTTTCAGTGTTCTGTAATAGATGCACAATGGACTCTTTTTTTTTTGGTCCATTTATTTATGCAGTACTTCAAAATCAAGACACATTTAGCTCATTCTGTGGAAACAAACTGTGGAACTTTCCAAGTAAAGCCGTAACATCTTCATAAATACAATCACATTGTGCACCTTAAATTAAATACAGTTTCAATAAAGGTTCAAATGTAAAAGTATTTATACTTTTTCTTACCTTGAATTTATTGTCATTAAAGTATAAAAACACACCTTTCTTTTTGTTCAGGAGGCGTTTTTCGGTCGTGATCTTCTGGACCGCAGCCGTTTGATTGACAGGAGGGCGGGGCAAGAGGCTCCAGGTCTCAGCCAATCAGGACCCAGCCCTGCATCAGGCCCAATGAAAGGCCCCGCCCCTGTGCCGCACGGCCACGCCCCTCAGAAGCACGGACCTCTGCGTAAGTATCACATTCAGAGGAAAGACCCAGGCTGCGTCCAAATGTCCACAGTGCTCCTGCAGGGGGCGCTGCTGTACCACTTTACTGTGATTGTCCAGCAGGCCAAGAAGAAGAAAACATGAGCAGAAAGTGACACGTCTTTAATCGAACACAACAAACAGAAAAGCTCTGTCTGAGACTCTGAACTAAACACTTTAATAAACTGTTACGCTGTAGTTTATGAATAAACCGCTCTAAAAAAAAAAGCCTTAGCTGTAAAGTCACACATGTTAGCTGAGATTATGAGTAAACCGTTAGCTGAAAAGTCGCTAATGTTAGCTGAGATTATTAATAAACTGCTCTTAAATTAACCATTAGCAGTAAAGTCGCTAGCATTAGCCGGGTTATGAATAAACAACTCTTAAATAAACGGTTAGCATAAGTGAGGGGGACAGAGGATGAGGCAGAGGGGTGAGGCAAAGGGTGACAGACAGGGGGACACGGGGAGCAGAGGGTGAGGCAGAGGGGTGAGGCAAGGCAGAGGGGTGATACAGAGGGTGACACAGAGGTGTGACACAGGTTGACACACAGGTATAACACCGAGGGGGACAAAGGCGTGACGCAGAGGAGTGACACAGAGGTGGGACACAGAGGTGGGACACAGAGGTGGGACACAGAGGGTGACAAAGGTGTGACACAGAGGGGCAACACAGAGGGCGACACAGAGAGGGACAAAGGCGTGATGCAGAGGGGTGACACAGAGGGGGGCAAAGGCAGTAGAGGGGCAGTGCAGAGGGAGACACAGAGGGGCGAGGCAGAGGGGAACAGAGGGAGACAGGGAGCAGAGGGGGACACACAGAGGGGCGAGGCAGAGGGTGACAGAGGGAGACAGAGAGCAGAGGGGGACACGGGCGAGGCAGAGGGTGACAGAGGGAGATGGGGAATAGAGGGGGACACAGACGGGCGAGGCAGAGGGGAACAGAGGGAGACAGGGAGCAGAGGGGGACACAGAGGGGCGAGGCAGAGGGAGACAGAGCAGAGGGGGACACAGAGGGCAACACAGAGAGGGACAAAGGCGTGATGCAGAGGGGTGACACAGAGGGGGACAAAGGCAGTAGAGGGGCAGTGCAGAGGGAGACAGAGAGCAGAGGGGGAGGCAGAGGGGGACACAGAGGAGCGAGGCAGAGGGTGACAGAGGGAGACAGAGAGCAGAGGGGGACACAGGGGCGAGGCAGAGGGTGACAGAGGGAGATGGGGAATAGAGGGGGACACAGAGGGGCGAGACAGAGGGAGACAGGGAGCAGAGGGGAACACAGAGGGGCGAGGTAGAGGGGAACAGAGGGAGACAGGAAACAGAGGGTGACACAGAGGCTGACACAGAGGCTGACACAGAGGCTGACACAGAGGCTGACACAGAGGGCTGACACAGAGGGCTGACACAGAGGGCTGACACAGAGGGGCGACACGGGGTGACACAGAGGCTGACACAGGGCGCGTCTCATTTCCATCTCATTCATTCGTGTTTGTGTTGGTCACATTCAGCCGTGCCAGAGGAGGCGCTGGTGGATCTGTCTGATGTTCTCAACACGGACCCCCACATTCTGGCCACGGGACAAACAGGTAACGGCCATTCAGCGCCTCACCCAAACACCAGACCATCCAAAGTTAAAGAAACACAGCGGAACTCACACAAATAGATTATAAAGACACCAAAAAGAACAACAACAGACTTTGATGTGACCTGTTTTCTGCTGTAGAGTTCCGCGGTGGAGCTTTAATGATCCGGACACTTCACACTGTCTCACCTCATGCTCCACATATTTACATGTTTTGATGTTCTACACAAACACACACACAAGGTTCTGCCGCTTGAAATGATAAAATACAATCAAGCAAGTGGCGCTGCAGTCGACTAACAATTCATCAGACTTTTCAGAGCTCGAAACGCTGAAGTATCTCAGTGGATCTGACCCAAACAGCAGGAAAACACCACAACTGCACAGGAGCTCATGTGAAGACACGATTTATCCACAAAAGTACTCATAAAGACACGGTTTATTCACAAAAGTACTCATAAAGACACTATTTATCCACTAAAGTACTCTTAAAGACACTATTTATCCACAAAAGTACTCACAAACCGTGTATTTAAGTGTTGTAGCCGGGTTTCTGCGCAGCATTAAAAAGCATTAACGAGTCATTAATAGAATTTAGGCAAAAAGAAAGCTTTAAAATGCATTAACAAGCATTAAAGTGCCTCTGACAGGGTGGACCACTCATGTAACATACATATATTTAAAGTTTTGCTAAAAATAATTATACATTTTATCATTTTTAGCTTTTTTTTTTGTTTTGTAACGTCACTTCCTGGTTGTAAATGATGACATCACACTGGGAAACTACTTTTTACACTGCACTAAAACTCAGCGAAGATTTTTTCGTCCGACAAATCAAAATATTTGTGAACACCATTATTTTATTTAATTAATGTTTCAAGGGTAAAATAAAGTTGTTCATTTTGGGTAAATTAGGCACAACCTTCACAGTGTGATGTCATCAGTTTGTCATTTTAAACAGGTTTTTCAGCTTTTCTCCACAAACCACGACTTGATTGCTGTAAAACAATCATTTTTATGTGCAATACGTATTCATACACCAAACAAAATCAGAATTAGAGAATAGTTCAAACCTGTCGTGTGCACTTTAAATTCAGTCCCAGGCGTTAAATCAAAAAAACAATTTGAAAAAGATCTATCCATCAGAACAATAACGTAATAAAATAAGACCAAATCATCATCGCGGTCCGTGTCAGGAGTTTGTGTCCGGGACGTTCACATTTATTTTTAGTCCCAGATGTTCTGCATTTATTGAATCCAGGCGGAACATCAGAAACAGCCGTTGCCATGGAAACCCGCCATGTTTGCAGCCGTGTGTTAAACTGACACAAACAAACATGAGCCAAAACGACGTAAAAAAGTGAACAAAAATCCACAGAAGAACCTGATAAACTGCTGGTCACTTCTGGTTAACACATTTATCGATATTTAGTGTTAGAATACTTTTGATTTAACGTTTAAGTTTAGTATTTAGCGTCTTAAAATCTTCATCGATTTAACATTGGGCTAAAAGACAGTTCTGTTAACTGTGACGTCACCTTGGATCAAATCATCTAAAGAGTAAAAGCTACGGTTCAGAACAAACACGTGCAAGGTTTAATTTCATGTACATTATCTTTTTGACTATTATTAAGTCGTTTATTACATTCTGGTCGTTCTGCTGCTCAATGGAACGATTATAATCCAGTGGTTTTCACATGATACACGCATAAAATGGAACAAATTTTAAACAAGAACGTAAATGTCTTGGTTTTAATGTAGATTATGGTGTTAAAAATCTTGAAGTGTGGCATTAAACATAAACCCTGTGAACTGTATTAATTCAATAAAACTCACAATTCACTTCAAAAATCTTCAGCGAACTCACTCCATGTCGTCTCCTTTTTGCCGCTGTCCCATAGAAATCTCCTAAAGCTAACGGCTAGCATGATCGACTCAACGGGAATATGTAACGTTTATCTCTTGCTCAGCACCAGGACAGCATTATGTTCTGTTTTTGTGGAGCGTTTTTGATTTGACGTCACTATCTCTGTAACTTTTAGATCGGTACCAGGGCGAGCGCTCTCCGTCTCCGTTCGGTAAGACTCGCTCACGCCGCTCTCTCCTCCTCTAGATCGCTTTTCCTTTCCTCCACTTGACTCACACTTGTCCAGCCTCTTCTCTCACTACACTCCGGGTTTCCCTCTGGCCTCTGCCCTTCCTGCTGCTCGCTCTGGGGCGTGAGCGGCGTCTGACGTGTCGGTTTGTGCCTCTGTTTCAGCCGGGCTGGACATCGGGCCTATGGACGGCGGCCGGACGCAGCGCTCGATGCAGGAGGAGCCTCTGGACGCCATCCTCAGCCCCGAGCTCGACAAGATGGTGTCGGACGGTGAGACGCCTGCCTCTGTACACGCTGCAGCTGCTCTGGAGCCCACTGTCAAAACTATTACATTTTTATCGATCATTTAGTCCAGGGGTGTCCAAACTTTTTCCATCGAGGGCCGCATATTGAAATATAGACCAAGCGGAGGGCCACAAATCAATCGTGAAACATTAAAAAAGATGCGTTTCTCTGATGTTTTAAGCACCACCACATCTACACGCTTTGGGTGCCTATTAGGTGGAAAAGCGCTCTATAAATAAAAATTATTCTTCTTCTACTTCTACTTCTTCTACTTCTACTTCTTCTTCTTCTTCTACTTCTTCTTCTACTTCTTCTACTTCTTCTTCTACTTCTTCTTCTACTTCTTCTTCTACTTCTACTTCTTCTTCTTCTTCTACTTCTTCTTCTACTTCTTCTACTTCTTCTTCTACTTCTTCTTCTACTTCTTCTTCTTCTTCTTCTACTTCTTCTACTTCTTCTTCTACTTCTTCTTCTTCTACTTCTACTTCTTCTTCTTCTTCTTCTTCTACTTCTTCTTCTACTTCTTCTACTTCTTCTTCTACTTCTACTTCTTCTTCTACTTCTTCTACTTCTTCTTCTACTTCTTCTACTTCTTCTACTTCTTCTTCTACTTCTTCTACTTCTTCTTCTACTTCTCCTCCTTCTTCTTCTTCTTCTACTTCTTCTTCTTCTTCTCCTTCTTCTTCTTCTTCGTTCAGTCTCAGTGCCTTAATATCAAGTCTGTCTCGCATCAAAATGTTAGTTATTTCGGTTAAAATTGTAGAAAATGTTAAATTTGCTGTAAAAAGTACTTCTCAGGATAATGTAAGCCAATCACCAGGAAGCCTGAGGGCCAAGAAAATTTGGTCTGAGGGCCGCATTTGGCCCCCGGGCCATAGTTTGGACATGCCTGAGTTAGACTTTTTAGACACAAATAAAGGTTGAAATATGAGTCTAAAGGGTTTTAGATAGAAATGAGTTACAAATAGACTCTTTTAGGGCTGAAGTCGACTAAAGCCCTGCCCTAACGGCCGATTAATCGACTAAAAAGGGGCGTGGCAAAAATATATACAAAAACTATGAAGTATTTCCGTGTGTCCAACCTAAACTGCACTCAAAACCAACTGCACAGGAACTATTGTCTCAGATAAGTGCTGGAAAACGGTGTATTTATGTGTAATCTTCAGCAAACTCACTCCATATCTTCTTGTTTTTGACATAAATCCTTTAAATCCTAAAAAAAAATGATTAGTCGACTAAGAAACCAAGACACCATCAACCGACTGAAAGGGCTGTAGCAACATATATCACAACTATGAAGTATTTGACCCAAACTGCATTCAAAAGACACATAGACACACACATACACACACAAAAATAATTATTTATACAGAAAAATGCCTGTTTTTGTTTGAACGTATAAATGCACCAGTAAACGGTGGATTTATTTGGTAGAAGTTGGATTAAACTCATGATTCACTCCAAAATCTTCTCGTTTTTGCCAAATAAATCTTTTTAATCTACATAAAATAATCAGTCGACTGATAAAAGTGTTGATCGACTGAAACGACTGAAAGTACACGGCCCTAGACCCTTTAAAAGTCTTTTTAAATCCAGAACGGAGGCAAAGGTTTCAGAGCAACATGATGTGATTTCACTGAGAAACTGGGATTAACCTCAGAATATCACAAAATATGAAAAATCCAGGTGTTTTTTGTAAATTAAAAGCACTCAGACACGTGTGAGCGACATTTCCAAGTGTCTTCTACAATTATTTGTTTATTTGAAAGGAGATTACAATTTTGCATTTTGATGAAAGAAACCGCTAGATTTTAAGATTTTACTGGACAGAGCCACAAATTATTCTTCTATTGTGAAGCTCAAATACGATTTTGAGGCCATAAAATGATAATCTTTTGTAATAAAGAAGCAAACCAACTGACATTTCTGCCCTGGAACTTCAAATTTGTTGCTTATTTTATGTTCAAAACTATTACAATTTAGATCCAGTGTCAGTTAAATATTAAAAGCGCTTCATTTGATCTCCAGTCGCCTCCGTTCACACAGAATTTTAGAAGTGTATGGTTGATCTGACATTAGATGAGTTTTGGTGCTCTGTACAGGATGGTTTCTATGGTAATTTCCCAGTGTGCTGTCATCATTTACAACCAGAAAGTACAATTTAAAACCTAAACAAATCGCTAAACTGGGTAAAAGTTGTAATGATTTGAGCAGAATTTGAAATATATTTATCTTCCCTGTATTTGAGTCACATGAGTGTCAAACCTGTCACTTTAAAGGGCCCATGACAGGTTTAAAGGGCCCATGACAGGTCGGACACTCATTTACCTAAAATGCAGTCAAGATAAATATATTTCAAGTTTTGCTAAAATTCTTTACAAATGTTATCCCGGTTTAGCAGTTTTATACGTTTTAATTTCACTTCCTGGTTGTAAATAATGACATCACACTAGGAAATCACCATAGCAACCAGACTGTAAACTGGGCTAAAACTCATCTAATGTCATCAGTTCTTTTACCTGATAAATAAAACTATATTTGAACTTATTTATTTAGTTGAATTAATGTTTAAAGGGTCAAAAAAGTCGTTTATTTTGTGTAAATCGTGTATAAAGTTTGTCTCCCCAGTGTGATGTCATCGGTTTGTTTACTTCCTGTCATTTTCAACAGATTTTTCAACTTTTCTCCACAAACAGCGACCTGATTGGTGTAAAACTATTATATATATTTACAACAGGGATTAATGCACTGAATAAAGTCAAAATTAGAAAATCATAAAAACCCGTCATACGCCCTTTAAAGTCAGATCCTGAGCAGGTTTGACTCACTTTTCGCGCTAAAACACTCTGAACACACCTTTCCGCTCTAACTTGACTCGTGTGTGTTGTTTTCCAGGTGCCATTCTCAGTAAACTGTACAAAATCCCAGGTAAGTGTCGCGCCGCTTCATGTCCGCGTGGGTTTGTTCAGTTTCATGGACTGTGCCGTGTTTCGTCAGAGCTGGAGGGGAAAGACGTGGAGGAGCTGTTCACCGCTGTCCTCAGTCCCAACAGAAACAGCCAATCAGAGCCTCAGCCCGGCAAGCCCCACCCCCCTGTCCCAGGTACACACACCTGTCGTTTTCTTCATCTGTCTTCAGTCGTGCAGTAAACGTGTGCAAACAAATACTGATCTATGCACAATTACTAAATCATTTAAAGTTGTGTTAAGTTGTGTGTTCTGGATCTCAAGCTCATTATCCAATCAGAAGGTAGCACAGCGTTGCCAGATCTTTCAACTAAAAACAGTTTGTGCTAAACCAGTGTTTCTCAAACCTCTTCAACTGTGATGTTTTAATTTACATTTTATGCACATTTTTTGCTCTTCCTTTAGTAAATGTCCAGTTAAAATGGTGTGTTCCTACTTAAGACCTGGTTTATCCCTAATTTAGAGATTTAATGTAGATTTGGTGGGACTCAGAAAGCCAAATCCTTTCTTTGGTGTTAAAGAATGTGAGCTGAACCAAACACGACAGGACCGGCCCATTGGACCTTTTACGGCAGTTTAACTCCTGCCGTCACAGCGTGGTATCGAGTACAAATAAGAACTTTGCTCATCAGTTTCTTAGATCAGGTGCGTTTGAGCAAAGGCAGCGACCCAGAATTCATTCATAGAAAATCCTGTGACGTTTTGATGCTAGGCCTTCGTTGGGCACAGGCAGAGTAAGGCAGTGTGTGGGAATCTTTATTTACAGACTAATGAGTAAAAAAAGAAACGCAATTAGACTAAAAATATGGTCATATGTTAATGCAGTCATGCAAAAAAATTATTTATATCTCAGATAAATACATCCTGTTTTTATTTGTTATTTAAAGTTAAACGTTTATGTTATTTCAACTTACAGGACAAATATTATGTAAAATTGACCTTTTTTTTAGCTTTTAATCCTGTTCTAACAATGTTCTTCATCCAAAACACACCTGAAGTTGCAGTTAGCTTCATTCATGCTGTTTGAATGAATCCTGGTTTGAAAATCCTCTCCGTTGACCGCCATAAACACTTCCTGCTGAACTCCCTCCATCAATGACGTTTTCCTAATAACTCTCGTCATTTACCTGAGAATCTTCTGCTGTTTTAAGTTGTTAAATCATCCCAGACTCATTCTGAGCATTTCTTCCTATGTTTGTGAATTTTGATCACTGACAATGGCAATAAACTGATTTCTGATTCTGATCTGAACACCATCACTGCTGCTTCTGGGCTGAACATTGTTGTCTTAAAGTGATAACATGACTAAATTGTGTAAGTACTAGGTGCCATCTGCTTTTGTTTCAAAACATGAAATGGCAAATTTTGGGTCCTCAAAAGCATGTTTAAATGATAACAATATGAAAAATGCTGAATATTTTTCCTTTAAGTGCATTTATTGTGTTTAGAGGCAGAAATGCTCGGAGTCTGTGATGATTCAAGGTCTTAAAACAGCAGAAGATTCTCAGATAAGTGACGTATGTGAAGTATGAAGTCTGAAAACCGTCCCAAGTTGAGGGAGTTCAGCAGGAAGTGTGTTTGACGCTCAGATGGAGAGGGTTTTTTAATAAACATTCCTCAAACTAGTGTCAATGAAGCTAAATACTACTCCTGGTGTGTTTTTGCCCTGCTCTTTGTCTTTGTTTTAAACCCTCTCTCTCTCTGGTGCTGTTCAGGAGGACAGTTTCCTCGCCTGCCGCTCGTCAACGGCCTCATGGGCTCCTCCTCTCATTTCCCCGGCTCTCCCATGATGCCCCTGGGTCCGCAGGCCACGCCCCGCTTCAGGATGACCCCTCCCCCTCACTCCGGCCCCGCCCCGCCCCTGCCCGGCCCCGCCCACACCCCGCAGCCGTCCGGTCAGGCGCAGTCTCCGGCGGACGAGCAGGACGCGCTGTCGACGGCGCAGAGGGGGATGTTGAAGTGGGAGAAGGAGGAGCCTCTAGGGGAACAGGCCACCGTGGCTCCTGTGCTCTACTGCAACATCAAGTTCCCCCAACTCAAGGAGCAGTATCCAGGTGGGTCCGGGGCTGGGCTAAGTCGGGGCTAAGTCGGGGCTAAGTCGGGGCTAAGTCGGGGCTAAGTCGGGGCTAAGTCGGGGCTAAGTCGGGGCTAAGTCGGGCCAGGTCGGGCCAGGTCGGGCCAGGTCGGGCCAGGTCGGGCCAGGTCGGGCCAGGTCGGGCTAGGTCGGGCCAGGTCGGGCTAGGTCGGGCTAGGTCGGGCCAGGTCGGGCCAGGTCGGGCCAGGTCGGGCTAGGTCGGGCCAGGTCGGGGTCGGGCTAGGTCGGGGCTAGGTCGGGGCTAGGTCTGGTCCAGGTCTGGTCCAGGTCTGGTCCAGGTCTGGTCTAGTCCCAGTGCAGTCCTCATTCAAGTCTAGCATGAAAAAGGCGTGAAAAAGTCTTGGTTTCTTTTCAGTGTTGTCCTGGTTTAGTCAAGGTTTAGTCTCAGTTTAGTCCTGGTTTACTTTTGTTTAAGTACTGGTTCAGTCCCGGTGTATTCCTGGTTTAGACTTGGTTTAGTCCTGGTTCCGTCCTGGTTTAGACTTGGTTTAGTCCTGGTTTAGACCTGATTGGTCTGTGTTTTTTCAGACTGGCCATCGAGGATGAAGCAGATCGCCAAACTGTGGAGGAAAGCCAGCTCTCAGGACCGCGCCCCGTTCGTGGTCAGTCACTTTTACAACAAACAACCTGAAGGATTAACGCCTAGTGTACACTGAGTCCAGTCCGGTCGCGGTCCGGGACCCGCGCGGGTCTCTTGCAGACGCCTGTCACACCAGCTCCGGTTAACTGCGGTCCGTTTTTGACGAAAGCCACGTAGATTCACGTGGTTTCGCGCGAGAGCACTCGTCAAATGACATGAAAGCCGCACCAGACCGCTGCGGCGTCCGGCAAAAATAGACTTCTTGCGGATTCTTTCCGGAGACCCGCGTGGCTGCCGGACCCGCGGCCGCAGAGCTCCGAGGTCGGTGTGACAGGGCGCATTGATTTTAAGCACTTTCTAAGTCTTGCGGGACCCGCACGGGACCCGCGCGGGTCCCGAACCGGAGCCGGACCGGAGTCGGTGTGCATCAGGCGTTAGGAACAAAACACAAGACGCTGAATGTTTTTACTCTGAATCCTCTCGTATCATTTTAACGTATACTTTACATCTTTTCGCCTCGAGTTCCTCCCAGCTCTGTCTCACTCCAGGGTTTACTCAAGGTATTGAAAAGCATTAAAAGTAATTAAATGAATTTTGGCACTAATTCTAAAAAACATTTTGATTAAGAAATATTCATCCATCAGAACAATAAACGGCGACAGGTGGAAATTAGTATCTTCTGCAACAACCATTTTTGTGTTAATTGTACAAAATAAATACCACACAATAGAAACATAACACTAAATAATTACTGCATACATTAAAATACATGTGCATGGTTTAAATTTCATTTAAATGAGCTTTTTGAATATTATAAAGTAGTTTATTACATTCTGGTCATTCTTCTGCCAGTGGAATGGTTAGAGCCAATAGTTTTGACATGATAGAAGTTTAAATGTCTTGTTTTGATGTTGATTATGGCATTAAAAATCTTAAAATACGGCATTTAAAGGCCTTACATTTGATTTGACCTGCATAAACCCTGCCCTCAAACGCCCCCCGGACTTGAGATTTGGGCAAATAATTGGGTTTAATAGTGGTACATTGTGATAAATTACGTTTCATTTTCTTGTTTTAATAATATTTATGTCCAAAATCCTCCAAAAGATTCAAACTTTACTATAATTTTCTATAAAGTCTTGATTTGAAATGTGAAACAACACATGGAAACACAGCTTTAAATGTCACACTTTTGTGGTCACTGTCATTTCGACTCTTGCAGTCGCCAAAGTGGGTTGTGTCTGACATTTTTGTGTTGTAAAAGTAGATCTTTGTAATAAAAAGGTTGCTGTACACATTTATTTCCTTCTGCAGCTGAGATTATCATAATAAAGTATTTCAGATCCGGTTTCTCTTCAGTTTTAGTCCAGATTTCTACTGAAAAACTTCATAAATTCTACGTAATTTTCCAGCAAAAAGCGCGAGACAACCGAGCGGCTCAGAGGATCAACAAGGTGCAGCTGCCGCCCGACCCGCTGAAGCGCCTCGCCCCGCCTCTGCCGCCGCCGCAGATGACCTACGACCCCGTTTCCATGGAGACGGACGCCATGTTCAAGGACCCGCTGAGGCCCAAGGAGACGGAGCAGGAGCAGGAGTGGAAGATGCGGCAGGTGAGGCGGCCATTTTAACTCCCTCCACGTCATCTGTTAGAGACGCAGGGGAAACCGACCGGAACCCGGGTCTGAGGCGCGAGGGAAACCGACCGGAACCCGGGTCTGAGGCGCGGGGGGAACCGACCAGGACCTGGGTCTGAGGCGCGGGGGAAAACCCGGGTCTGAGGCGCGAGGGAGAACCGACCGGAACCCGGGTCTGAGGCGCGGGGGGAACCGACCGGGACCTGGGTCTGAGGCGCGGGGGAAACTGACCGGTGCGGGGGGAACCGACCGTAACCCGGGTCTGAGGCGCGGGGGAAACCGACCGTAACCTGGGTCTGAGGAGCGGGGGGAACCGACCGTAACCCGGGTCTGAGGCGCGGGGGAAACTGACCGGAACTTGGGTCTGAGGTGCGGGGCAAACTGACCGGAACCCGGGTCTGAGGTGCGGGGGAAACTGACCGGAACCCGGGTCCGAGGTGCGGGGGGAACCGACCGTAACCCTGGGTCTGAGGCGCGGGGGGAACCGACCGTAACCCGGGTCTGAGGCGCGAGGGAAACCGACCGTAACCCGGGTCTGAGGCGCGGGGGGGATCTGACCGGAACCTGGGTCTGAGGCCCGGGTCTGAGGCGCGGGGGGAACCGACCAGGACCCCGGGTCTGAGGCGCGGGGGAAACCCACCGGAACCCGGGTCTGAGGCGCGAGGGAAAGCCACCGGAACCCGGGTCTGAGGTGCAGGGGAAACCGACCGTAACCCGGGTCTGAGGCGCGGGGGAAACCGACCGGGACCTGGGTCTGAGGCGCGGGGGAAACTGACCGGAACCAGAGTCTGAGGCGCGGGGGGAACCGACCGTAACCCGGGTCTGAGGCACGGGGGAAACCGACCGTAACCCGGGTCTGAGGCGCGGGGGAAACCGACCGGAACCCGGGTCTGAGGCGTGGGGGAAACCGACCGGGACCCGGGGTTGCCGGGTTTGGCACGAGGTTTAGTCCTGGCTTTAACCCCGGTTTAATCCAGGCTCAATCCTTGTTTAGTCCTGCTTTAGTCCTTGTTTAACCCTGGTTTAACCCCTGCTTTAGCCTTGTCTTAGCTCCACTTTAGCCCTGGTTTAACCCTGGTTTAGCCCCGATTTAGCCCCGATTTAGTCCCAGTTTAGCCCCGGTTCAGCCCCCGTTCAGCCCCGGTTTAGACCCGGTTTACTCCTGGTTTAGTCCTGGTTTAGTCCCGGTTTAGCCCCGGTTTAGCCCCAGTTTAGCCCCGGTTTAGTCCTGGTTTAGCCCCGGTTTAGTCCTCGTCTGCTGTCGGTTTCCCCTGGTTTAGCTCCTTGTAGTCGGCTGCATGTGTTCCTGAGGTTGTGTGTGGGGGGCGGGGCTCATTTGCATATTGACATGATCATTTGAATATTAACGATGTGCATGAGGTTTCACTAATGTCTCTAACTGTCATTGAAAAGGGAGAGGTAAATGAGAGATGGGGCTCCGGGCTAAAATCACCATCACATAAAGATTGTCCCTTCCAGGCGTCTGTAGCAGGAAAAGAGCCTCTGGTAAGATCTCAACTCGTTCAGGCAGACTTCTGTGTCCAACGCCCTGAGCTCCTCCCCCAGGCCTCCAGCGGTACTGCGGCCAGCGCACGCTCTAGGACCTCAAATTATACAAACACATCACCATTTAACCATTATTCACAGCTACTGAGGTCAAACCACAGCTAGATCTTTAATTTTCTTTCATTTTTTTTGTCCAACATGTTTTTATTTATTTTTATTTTACCTTTATTTAACCAGGATAAAACCTCAAACTTAAAAATCTCTTTTACTAGATTGTCCTGGCCAACAATAACACACAACATTTCACTCACAGGAAATCAGCTCAAGGTGACGATCTGAAATGAAGCACTTGCAGATCGTAAACTTGGTTAAATGTTCATTTAAAACAAATCTAAAAGAATGTAACCAGCTCATTTAATTTAAGCTCCCTCTGAACTGGAAGGCTCTATTCGTTTTCTAGCCACGTTTTTACGCGTTCTCTGCTGCCCCCAGTGGTCAGCTCATGTACAGCTCTGTTACGTCCATGAATCGTGAGCTACAAATCATAAAAACAAACAGATCGACGCAGACGACGGACAGAAGTGAACATTTACAACAAAACCTTTCGCAGCTGTGTTTTTGTTTTCAGAAAGATTCCTTTAACTAACACTGATGTGAGGACAATATCCACATAAACACACAAACTGTAAATTATTCTGTTGTTTTTGTGGACCTTGTTAGTTTTGGCCATAGTGTTCGTAAAGTTTCTGTGAACTTTGGACAAACATACCGTCTCAATCCGATGGTTTCACTCCCAGAGGATCTCAGATAGTTGGACTCAGAACTCTCAGACACACTCTCTGGGCCGGGATGGTCCAAATCGCGGCCCAGAGCTGGCGTCTGCTGCTCAGTCTGTCTTTGAACCCTATGTTTTATGATGAGAAGTAAAATAAGTGCTAATATTGAAGGAAAAACAGGTGAGAGAATGAGAAACCCCTGCCCCCGCGAGAAAACGACAACACTGTTTACATCCAGTAATCACTGATGCTCTGCTTCTGTGGATGTAAAGCTTTAGTGCTGTCTCCCTGCTGCGCCCCCTGCTGGTCACTGCATGCTCCATCCTCAGAGTCAGGGACAGAGAGCATTACCACGCCATGTAACGACTTCATACCAACTCAACGCGGCGCAAACTAATGGACCATTCACTCTCTAACGTTAACGGAAATCACAATCCTCCTGCAGTTTATGAACACACGGCCTCTCGTTTGGCGTTTGAGGGGGAACTGAAGCTTTCCTGCACTTGGCTGTGATTGTTTAATTCCACCCGTCACTCACTCAGAGGAAGACCAATGGGATGATTAAGTGTGACGTCCTCACTTACAGGATCTAAACTGTACTTTCACGGCTGATTTTGTTCTGTTTTTGACACTGGGCCACAGTTGTGTTCAAATAAATAAACACAAACAGGACAGAGAGGCTTTACTTTCCATTGATTTCTGTGGAATAAGAATTTAAAAGAAGTGTCTTGAATTGATGAGGTGAGTTTATGTTCGGCTCACAGCTGTTTAGTCTGTGCTAACGTTAAAAAACTCGTTTTACTCTTGAACAAAGGCCTGGACAGAGAAGTGTTGTAGATGGTACTATTAAGTCATAAAAGAGTTAGGCAGACGGGCGGCCGTTTTTTATATTTAAACAGAGAAAAACATGCGGAAATTGTGTACAGCAAAATTCAGTGATGGAATTTTAGAATTAAAACAATTCAAACATGCTTTTTCAAGGTTACTACAATTCAGTGTGAAATTCACTATCAGTGAAATTGAAAATGTTTAAACAAACAATCTTCCACACAGCCAAGTTCAACTAGAGCGATACAGAAGATTATTTCCCCCTCACAGGGACACGGGAGGATGGGAGGGCATCTGACTCAGGCTTATCAGAGCGTAGCTGGTCCTTTAGTTTGTGCTGTTGGTAAAAGCTGGTGTCGGCGTCTCACTGCGCTCTGTGCGTTTGCAGCAAATGCGTCAGAAGAGCAAGCAGCTGGCCAAGATCGAGGCGACGCAGAAACTGGAGCAGGTGAAGAACGAGCAGCTGCTGCAGCAGCGCCAGCAGCAGATCCTGACCAATCAGAGGCTGTGCGGCGCCGTCTCCCCGGACACCGGCAGCCGCAGCCCCATGGCGTCCAATCAGCAGCCGGGTTTGGCGGACGACGTGTTCCTGCGGCCCCAGGCCCCGCCTCTGTCCGGCTTCTCTCCCTCGTCTCCTCAGATGTTCTCTCCGCCGTCCTCGCGGCCCTCCTCGCCTTGGGACCCCTATGGCAAAATGGTGGGCACGCCGCGGCCCCCCAGCGCGCCGCAACCGCCCCCGCAGCCGCCCCCGCAACCGTCCCTGCAGCCGCGCAGGAACTCGCTGAGCGCCTCGCCGGCCCACGATGCACTGGGGTCGCCCGCTCCGTCTCCAGACGCCAAAGCGGCCGAGATGTTCAGGAGCATGGCCCCTCAGCCGGGTAAGTCCAGCCCCTACAATCTAAAACTCCCCTCTGACAGGGCCCCCTCTGACAGGGCCCCCTCTGACAGGGCCCCCTCTCTGACAGGGCCCCCTCTCTGACAGGACCCCCCTCTCTGACAGGGCCCTTCTCTGACAGGGCCTCTGATCCTGCCACTGACTCACATTAAAATTAAGTCATTTTCAAAGTATAAAGTGTGTAATGCTCCGTGTGTTCAGGTCCCGCTCATGTGTTCAGGTCCCGCTCCGTGTGTTCAGGTCCCGCTCCGTGTGTTCATTGTGTTCAGGTCCCACTCGTGTGTTCAGGTCCCGTTCGTGTGTTCATTGTATTCAGGTCTCGCTCATGTGTTCAGGTCCCGCTCGTGTGTTCAGGTCCCGCTCCGTGTGTTCAGGTCCCGCTCCGTGTGTTCAGGTCCCGCTCCGTGTGTTCAGGTCCCGCTCCCTGTGTTCAGGTCCCGCTCCGTGTGTTCATTGTGTTCAGGTCCCGCTCGTGTGTTCATTGTATTCAGGTCTCGCTCGTGTGTTCAGGTCCCGCTCGTGTGTTCAGGTCCCGCTCGTGTGTTCATTGTATTCAGGTCCCGCTCGTGTGTTCAGGTCCGGCTCGTGTGTTCAGGTCCCGCTCGTGTGTTCAGGTCCCGCTCCGTGTGTTCAGGTCCCGCTCCGTGTGTTCAGGTCCCGCTCATGTGTTCAGGTCCCGCTCCGTGTGTTCATTGTGTTCAGGTCCCGCTCGTGTGTTCAGGTCCCGCTCGTGTGTTCATTGTGTTCAGGTCTCGCTCGTGTGTTCAGGTCCCGCTCGTGTGTTCAGGTCCCGCTCCGTGTGTTCAGGTCCCGCTCCATGTGTTCAGGTCCCGCTCCGTGTGTTCAGGTCCCGCTCGTGTGTTCATTGTATTCAGGTCCCGCTCGTGTGTTCAGGTCCGGCTCGTGTGTTCAGGTCCCGCTAGTGTGTTCAGGTCCCGCTCCGTGTGTTCAGGTCCCGCTCCGTGTGTTCATTGTGTTCAGGTCCCGCCAGGTGTTCAGGTCCCGCCGTGTGTTCATTGTGTTCAGGTCTCGCCAGGTGTTCAGGTCCCGCCGTGTGTTCAGGTCCCGCCTCCGTGTTCAGGTCCCGCTCCATGTGTTCAGGTCCCGCTCCGTGTGTTCAGGTCCCGCTCCGTGTGTTCATTGTGTTCAGGTCCCGCTCGTGTGTTCAGGTCCCGCTCGTGTGTTCATTGTATTCAGGTCTCGCTCGTGTGTTCAGGTCCCGCTCGTGTGTTCAGGTCCCGCTCGTGTGTTCAGGTCCCGCTCATGTGTTCAGGTCCCGCTCGTGTGTTCAGGTCCCGCTCGTGTGTTCAGGTCCCGCTCATGTGTTCAGGTCCCGCTCCGTGTGTTCAGGTCCCGCTCCGTGTGTTCAGGTCCCGCTCCGTGTGTTCAGGTCCCGCTCCGTGTGTTCAGGTCCCGCTCATGTGTTCAGGTCCCGCTCATGTGTTCAGGTCCCGCTCATGGTAGATGAATATGAGGCTCCTGTGAGTCCGTTCCAGCACAAAAAATAATGAATAATTAGACCAAATAATGATTTATTGGTGTTTTTATTGAAGTTTTAAGCTTTGGATTAAACACAGAAAAAAACTAAACAATCACACACAAAACCACCGTGTATGTTTTAACCAAGCAATCGAATCTAAGCTAAAGCCCTATGTGGACGGGGTTTGTTTTACCTCAGGACGTCTGTAAAGTTAAAAGTACCCAACAACGTCAGTGTTTTTCTGAGCATTGGCACGGGAAAAGTCAGTAATATCAGTAATTCAAACAAAAAAATAAATATCTCATGAACCATTGTACTTCCTGGTCTTTACCGCAGTTTGTTTCGTGTTTTTACTTTTTAATTGTCGAATAAACAATAATTGGCAAATGTTCCAAGGTGAATTATTAATGTTAATGTAGTAATGTGTAAAATGGACGTACAGCCCTTTTGAATCGCGGCGGTGGGTTTTGGACCTGGCTCTAACGCTCTTCTCTTCCTCAGCTCTGCCTCAGACTCGGCCCGGGATGCTCAGTCCTTCGGCGATGGACCACTCTCGCCTCTCGTACCAGCGGCCCGTGTTCAAGGCCCCCATGCCCCCCCATCAGCAGGACTTCTCCGGGACCCGCCGCGACCCCGCTCGGCCCACGGACCTGGGCTTTCCTCTGGCCCAGAACCAGGACTTCCCCTCCAGCCCGTTGTCCGGCCTGGGCTCTCCGCACCGCAGCCCGTACTCTCAGGCTCCGGGCACACCGCGGCCCGACTACGCGCAGCAGGCCGGGGAAACCTTCAGCCACCAGTCCCCGCTCACCTCCAGGCCGTCTCCGGACCCTTACTCCAACCCTCAGACGCCCGGCACGCCGCGATTCCCGCGCTCGCCCGTGGGCACTCCCAGGCCCTCTCCAGAGGCCTACGCCCAGGGAACGGACTCTTTCTCTGGGCAGGGAACGGCCGCCTCAGGGTCCTCTCCCAGAGCCCCGGGGCTGAGCGCAGAGGTAGCAGGATTTACGCCGCATCACCAGGTAAACATTTGATCAGAACAGAGGCAGAACAAAAAGTTTGGCTTTGAGCTCCCTGGAAACTGGTTCAAGGGACATGGAATGTCTGGAGCTTGTGCAGGAGGTCGAGCTTTACTGATCGATATAGTTGGTCTCACCTCCAGCACAGCTCGGACTCTGGAATCCTTCGCCTCGAGAGGGATGCTCCACTTCTCTGGCGTTGCCCGCAGGGAGAGGGGCTGGTGTGGGCACGTGTTGGAGTTCACCCCGGTGAACGAGAGGGTCTCTGTGCCTTCAGGCGGGGGACAGGTCTCTGACTGTTGTGTCGCTCTACGGCCAAACAGTGCCAGCCTTTCAGTGCCAGGCCTTCCTTGCTGTTGTATTGGGGGACTTCAGCGCCCGCGTGGGCAACAATGGTGACCCCTGGAGAGGGGTAATCATGTTCAAACACACATCAGTGCACGAGGCAACAGGACACAGGCCGGAGGTCGACGATCGACTTTGTTGTCGTGTCATCTGACCTTCGGCGAGTGTCTTGGACGATCTTGTGAAGAGAGGGGTGGAACTGTCAGTCGATCACCACCTTTGCCTGTCGCGGCGGCAATCCCCCGAGTCCGGTGGTGGAGGGCTGAAGGAGTCCCATCAGGCCTTGTTGGCTTGTGGTTCTCCTGATGCAGCTGACAGGTACCGGCAGGCCAAGTGCACCGCAGTCTGTGCGATCGCAGAGGCAAAAACTTGAGAAAGGGAGGAGTTCAGAGAGGCCATGGAGGAGGACTGTCTGTCGACCTCAAAGAAAGTCTGGCAAACCGTCCGACCGGCAGTAAGTCAGACCTGTTCCCAGTGCATGCTGGACTCCACCAGGGCTGCCCTTTAAGAGAGCCAGACCGCTTTGGGAGGTAGAACCTCTCATGGTCTGCTTTGGATCCAAGAAACTGGCAACTTCTTGGAGACCTTCAAACCTCCTGGTGTCCATGAGGTCTTATTCTGTCTTTAACCCTGCTGAGACTCTACAAACGTGTTCTGAAATACAAACTTAACGTTTACGGTTTCAAACATGGTTATAAATGTTGTTTGTTCTTCCAGCGCTCTCCGGGTCGACCGCAGCCTCAGCAGCACACGCCAAAGCATGCTGGGATATCGGAGGAGGGTCACACTCCAGGTCACGACCCCTTCGAGCAGAGCCACATGACCACAGCCCCTCAGAACGACAAGCCGCTGTCGTCCAATGAGCTGTCAGTGCTCGGAGCCGACGGACCCATGAGCATGATGCCTCAGATGGGCGACTCGGAGGACAAACTGAGACAGGTGACAGAGATGGTACAGAGCAGACAAATCTCTACAGCACCAGAGGCTTCTGCACGCGCCTGAACACCAAAGTCTAAAGCACCAGAGGCTTCTGCACGCGCCTGAACACAAAAGTCTAAAGCACCACAGGCTTCTGCACGCGCCTGAACACTAAAGTCTAAAGCACCACAGGCTCTGCACGCGCCTGAACACTAAAGTCTAAAGCACCACAGGCTCTGCACGCGCCTGAACACTAAAGTCTAAAGCACCACAGGCTCTGCACGCGCCTGAACACTAAAGTCTAAAATGCCTGAACATAAGAGTCATCAGTGTCTCCACTCAGACGGTCAGGACTTTCACTTTCACTCTAACTATTTTAATTGCTCTGCACAAGTACATAGCAATCACATCACCACTGAAAGAGCTGCAATGATTAAACGATTAATCGTGGCTAGTCGACTTTAAAAATGAATCCTTACTTGGAGTCTGATTTACCAGGGAACTGTCTGATTGGGGAACACTGTGCGTCGTAGTTTTACATTTCTGTTCTTCTGTGTTTTAGACCATAAATTGACTTTAGCCTGAACCAGAACACTTCTTAAACTGTCGATTGCATGAGTTTCTTCCACGCGTCGTGGTCCTCGCTCTAAAACACTTGTGTTCCACAGCGACAGCGTCTGCGGCAGCTCATTCTCCGACAGCAGCAGCAGAAGAGCGCTCTGCGGCAGGAGAAGGGTCTCCAGGAGGCGGGGCCAGGGCACGCCGCCGCATCTGCCCCGGGGCACGCCACCGCAGCTGCCCCTCCCAACCCAGGACATATACCTCAGACTTCTATGGCTCCAGGCCACGCCCCATCAGCCCCAGGCCACGCCCCCTCAGCGCAGGGACACGCCCCCTCGGCTCGTCATTGGCCCCAGGAGGAACCCGACCCTTTTGGACGGCCCCCTCCGCCATATCCCGGGCAGATGAGACCTGTTGCCCCGCCCCCTCAAAGGCACCACCCCGAACAGCAGCTACGGGGTTTCCCACCCGCCGAAGCGGGGGCCTTTCCCCGACAAATGCTCATCAGAGGACCACCCCTCCGGTGAGACACGTTCACACGCAGACCACTGTGGCCCCCTTTACCCCTCATAGGTTCAGACCTCAGGTGCATTGGGCCCTAAACTACAGGTGTCCAGAAGAAGGTGGCCGCGCAGGTGAGGGAGGGGGCCGCACAGGTGAGGGAGGGAGGGGGCAGCGTAGGTGAGAGCGGGAGGGGCCGCAGAGGAGAGGGAGGGGCCGCGCAGGTGAAGGAGAGGCCCCAGAAGTGAAGGAGGGAGGGGCCGTGTAGGTGGGTGAGGGAGGGGCGGGCCGCGCAGGTGGGTGAGGGAGGGGCCGCACAGGTGAGGGAGGGATAGAAAATAGACAACAGCAAGACAAATCAGATATTGTCTCAGAAATCCATCTCATCCCTAATATGTTCCTCAATAATACACACTGCCCTTTAACACTAAAGAACGATAAAAGACTGAACTGCAGTGAATAAACAGCAGAATGAAACACATCAGGCGTCTTTACCTAATGATGAGTCACACAAGTCATTTATTCTACCCTTTAGTTCAAATAATGCTGTAACAAATCTGAAAAGGATCTTTATTTCTGCAAAGAAAATGTAAACACGAGTGTATTAAATGCCTTTTGCTGAGCGTTGATGCAGTATTTCTGGTGTCTCTCTTGTCTCTAACGCGGCCTTGTGTGGCAGGTTTGCTGTTCCTCCAGGAGCTCCAGGGCTGCAGGACTCCTTCATGCGTCCTGCCCAGGGCCCGGTGCCCGGTGCTGGGCTGTCCGCTCCAGAGGGAGTCCTCATCCGCAGACCCTCGGACTTCACTGGGATCAGGCCGCTCTCTGGACCCGGCGCTCACCCGCACATGATGCAAGGTCTGCCTCACCCCGGCTTAAAGCATGTCTGACGCACATTTTCAAACACACTTAATATGACAAGAATCTTTTAATTCATTCATGTTGCAACAGTTTCTCCAGTTTTCAACAGTTTTAGGCTTGCAGTCTTTGCGATTTGCTAATTGCGATTTTGTGTGGATTTGGTTGAATTGTGCAGCTCTGGCCTTTAAGAGGTAAATAAAGTCATCTGCTCAGAGGCGTCAGAAGCTAAACAACAGGAGAAAAAGTGTGTTTGAACAGACAGCTGCATTACAGACACAAACGGTCAATCATGATAGCTCACCATTCCATTTTTCTCACCATATCATCCAGTCTTAGTTTAGACCTCTACAAACATGTCCTGATTCACTTTGAGTCCATATTTCAAATCTTTAAAATATGTTGAACAATAAAACACACAATGCTTGTCTGTGTTAAACATAATCGCGTTGTGTCCCGTCTGTAGGCGTCCCGCAGCAGTCCTTCTTGCCTCGCTCCGTCCCGGTCCAGCCTCTCGCCTCCCACAGCATCATGGGACAGCCCTACATCGAGCTCCGCCACCGCGCCCCCGAGCACCGCCTCCGCCTGGCCTTCCCTGTCCCCGAGCAGGAAGTCCCGCCCACTCGGCAGCAGCAGGCGCTAGCGATGGCGGCTAACGTGGAGCTGGGGGGCGGCGAGGCGATGGAGGAGCATCTGGAGGGGGAGGATTCGGCCGTGAAGGACCTGGAGGATGTGGAAGTGAAGGACCTGGTGGACCTGAACCTCAACCTGGACCCGGAAGACGGTATTAAACTCACCGCGACAGCCGTTAGAGATCAGGAAGTCTAACTGTTCTCTGAAGCGCTCTAGCTCTCACACTCACTCATTGTTAGATTCAAGTGCAGGATGTATAGGGCTTTAGAACAGATACTCCTTTTTTCGACAGATTAAAGTCTTTATTATTGGATGTGGACAAGTGCTGCTTTTACAACAAAAGAGATTTACACATTTACCAGAATTAAGTCTGGTACTTCAACTTTTACATGAGTTACCATAATAAAATATCAGTTTAAATGTACGTTCTTACTGATCGCCAGAGGTGGCGCTGTAGCACTGAATTCTGGACTGGAGGGATCATCCGGGATTCATAGAACCATGGTTACATTTCAGAGTCAGGATCAGAAAAGGATTATTGCCGTTGTCAGTAACAAAGACAGGACTCAGTGACTCCTCCCTGGGGGCAGGACTCCCAGTACTCAGAGTAGCATATAAGCCCAAGCTCCCATACCAGCTCTCTGATTGACAATGACTTTTGGATAAAAGTCGAAACGTCTCGATCTTTAAACGGCGTCCGGATGACAACCTCTGAACCCCTTTCTACGATGGACCACACCTGGACGAATGAGGGTTTACATCGACGTTGTCAGTGAACAAAATTCACAAACTTGCTTTGGTGTAAGATGCAACATAAAACAGTGACTAAAATAGTTGCAAAATATGTAAACGAAGACATGCATAAAATTAAGAATTAGCTAATAAATAAAATAAAATAGACTATGTACAGAAAATGTACAGTTGGCTACTCTCCGTAACTCTTGTTTTCTTCCTCTAAATTCAACTCAACAGTCCACAATGTCACATGCACCAGTGTCCTGCAGTGGGACCGCTGTTTCTAAGAAAAATGCTAATCTAAATACAAAAAAAGAGTTAAATTAATTCACTTTACACATTATAAAGAATACATGATATTCCTTAAATTTGGCAAATGTGTAATGCATGTCGTGTCAAACACAGGTCATGATCAAAAATCATAAATATAAGTTACGCCTAAAATGATATAATATATGTGACATGTTTTCTTTACAGTTCTTTAAAGGTCCCATAACATGCAAAATCGACTTTTCAGAGGTTTTAACCTTCCTACAGTGCTATTTGGGCCTCGTATGTGTGCCCAAAGTGGTTTTTTGATTGATTCCCGCATGTTTTCACTAGAGAACTGTCTTTTTTGTCCCCCTCGGCTGAGCAGCAGACGGGGGCTCATCCCATGGATGACGCGCTTCACAAGGATGATGCGGTGTTTAAGCCACGCCTCCGGGAAGCGCGCATCCGCAGAATAAAAACAGCTAATGCTAATGCTACACAGTAATTACACGATGGATACGACAGATCGAAGAGTTAGCTTGTTATTTACCAAACGGCAACGTCCGTCGTCGAGGTACTGGAGCACGTCAAACTCCAGGTCAGATCCAGGACGTAGGACTCAGCACGACGCACCGTCAGGACGATAAAATGTTTATTCAGTGTTTGTGTATCGCTGTTTACCGGAGCACACGGCGCATGCACCATCTCCACTCTAGGCTTCGGGACGAGTTGGGCGGGGGAGGCGCGCGAGTTGGGCGGGGGAGGCAGACTGCTCTCTGTTCGGGGGGGTCAGATCGCAGAGTGAGCCATTTGCTTTTGCAAGGAGGGGGGCCAGTCCAAGAGATGGGTGTTTTTTGGAAACTGTTATGTTATGGATATTGCACAACGCAAAATTTTATCAACAAAGCCCTTAGAATAGACTGTGTAAAGGGCAAAATAGCAGAATATGGGACCTTTAAACCTGATTTGTTTTTTAAACATACATTTTTGTATTTTGCTACAAAGGCGCGTCACGCTGCAGGACAGAAAAGTACCCTTTAATGCACTCACTTTATTGTAATAATGATCACAATCACAGTGTGACAGGTTTAATGGGACACAGTGAGGTTTCTTGTTCCCTTAGCTCTGCTCTTCACACACAGATCATCTCATGTAGAACTCGATGTGTTTGTGTTTTCAGGGGTGTTATATTTCATTATGTTCTAATCTGTGTCTCTGCAGGAAAAGAGGACTTGGACCTCGCCGCTAACGACCTGCACTTGGACGACTTCTTGTTGTCGGGTAAATTCGACCTGATCGCGTACGCCGACCCGGAGCTAAACCTCGACAACGCCGACCTGGACCTGGACCCATCGGACCAGGACAGAGACAGGAAGTCCGGAGAGCACTCGGGCCAATCAGCTGCCTCCAATCAGATCAAGCAGGAAGTGAAGCCAGAAGGGAATCAAGCACCGCACCCTGGACCTATCGGCTCCATGAGACTCGCTGGTCCTGGAGCTCCGGCCGGGACAGCAGCCGCTCTCAAGGTACTTCATGTGAACGTGGATACAGCCATCAGCCGCCGCCGTGACTCAGAGGTCACCGTAACTCAGACGTCACCGTAACTCAGACGTCATAGTAACACAGGCGTCATAGTAACTCAGGAATCACTCCATTTCGTCTTGTCCTGAATTGTAGCACCGCAGGTTGAAATCCATAAATCTTCGCCACTCGTTTTGAGCATTTCTGTCGTCAAATTGCGTTCATTACAACGTGCTTTGTAGCGTGTCCCGGACACATTGCGTAGATTGCAATTTATACATTTTTCATGGTACATTCCCATTGCCGCCAGTAGATGGCGTGCTAACACCAAATCCCAAATAATGTGAGGTTCTAAACATACAAAGGCTAATTCTAAATGCTTGTAGCTGATTTGTATTGTTTTGAAACTTGAATAACAAAACTAGTTTTATTTAAACTCTTTCCATCGTCTCATGTGTCTCTTACTTTAATGCAGTCCATCATATATATTCACCTCCATGACTTTAAAGCACTTTTCACCTGAGCGCTAAAGCTAACAAATATTAGCATGCTAACGACACACTTCCTGCTTCTCGTAGAATAAAACAGATGAAAGTGCTGTGTCTCTTATTCACCGGAACAGATGCTTTTATAATAATCTGTGCTGGACTTTATCAGAAACATGGACTAGTTCTGTTTTTCTCGTTTCAAAACCGTAAAAATCAGGTACATTGCTATTAACTTTCAAAAGTATTAAAAATGTGCGTTAAAATCCAGCGTGGATCATTTGCATATCCAGGGTCAGCGTGAAGTTGCAGGGAAAACTAAATATGATCCCATCTTCGATGTAATCCTGCTTTTCCCTCGGCTGAACGGCTCTGGTTCATTGTTTGTTAGTTTTGCTCTTTTAAATTGTGAGTCAGTGTTTTAGTGAGAGCGACTCTGATTCCACTGAGCACTGCTTTTTTACATTTTCCTTATGGTTTTGGCCTGAGTTTCTCCGTCTTTTCAGGAGAAGACGGAGGGTTCACCTGCCACGAGTCAAGCCCCGCCCGTATCCATGGCAACAGGTAACTCACCACGACCTCACCCGCGCACCAGACCTGGGTTCCACCTGGATCACAACCGGACTGACTTCCTCTGGACTGAACTTGACCAAACCACGGCTGAAAAACACCGTGGATCTGTGTCGTTTTGCCTTTTCACGGTTTGGACTTTAGCGTCACGGTGTGTACGTTTGTCACGACCTTCCTAGAAATAGCCACCTCAACTTAATTTACCCAATTTCTCACGTTTTCAAACTTGTTTCTTCCTCTCACAAACCCTCGTGCACTCCCCGCCTCCACGTGCATGAGCCTCAGTGCACGTCAGACACATGCGATGCTGGCCCTTCTCGCTTCTCTCGCCTTCAGTGTCTTTCCTCTGCGTCTCGATCGATTTCACGTGCTCTGCCTTCACGACTCTCTGTGGAGCACAAACAACTTTACTTCTTAAATTAGTCAGGTTCTTCCGTTAAATCCCACTTATATTTTTTCTGCCTCTCAGCTCCTCAGCGTGTTTTCCAGCAGAGGGCGCTGGGGCCTTCGTCTCTGGCCCCTCCTCAGAGTCTCCATCCTCGAGCGGTTCTGAACCCTCAAATCCAGTCTCAAAACCCGGCCGTGGTCCAGACCCTGGCCCAGTCCGAGGGCCAGGCGGACCCCCAGGACCCGACCAAAGCGCGGCCTCTGCTCCTGGAGGAACAGCCGCTGCTCCTCCAGGACCTGCTGGACCAGGAGCGGCAGGAGCAGCAGCAGCAGAAGCAGATGCAGGCGCTGATCAGGCAGAGGTCCGGCACCGAGCAGCCCTTTCCCAACATGGGTAAGACCAACCAGGACAGAGCCAGAGACTACCCCGGACTACCAGCCTGTCGCCGCAGTAACGCACGCCCTCTGTGTCGACTTTAGACATCCAGATGTAGAGGTGTAACGATGATCGCGGGTTGTGAACGTGACTGCGGCGCGCACCGGTCACGACAGTCACAGGCGCTCGCTGAAAGACGAATTAAAACGGAACCGCTGCCACGTCCTGATTCTCCGCTGCGACAAATCTGAGCCAGTGTCCCGCGTTCAAATGTGAGCGTCCGACGTGCGCGACCAGACGTTCATAGAAAGCCTCTCTGTTCGTTGCTCAGACCACTTTGCTGCCGACGCTCCCGGACTTACGTCAAATCGAACGCTTCCTCACGAACAAATGAAGGGAGAAGCTGATCCTCATTTTAAAGCACACAAAGGTTTTATTTATGATATTTATGTCATGTCTCTGCTCCTCTCACAGTTGAGTGTAAAAGAGGATGTTCAGTGTCACCAGACGCTCATCAGAAGCACAAGTTCAGAAATCTTAAAGGTTGAATGGAGGATTTCTCGCCGATTTGAAAATCTGCGACTGTTAGTCCTTTTTTTGAAAAAGCGCATGCGCAGGTTCCCCCTCCCTCCCTCCCCCCCCCCCCCGTTTCTCCTGAGTGAACGCCTACCAAACCTCGTGCACGAGCACGCCCAGCAACACTGCTCCATGTGCATTTGTTTACAAGACGAATGGTGTCGCTTTCTCACGACAACCTCCGCGAAGAAGATTTAAAAACTTTCAAAATGTATAAAACATAAAAAAGAGTCAGATAAACAGTTACCTGTCCAGCAGAAACTTTGCAACGGAGGCATCAGTTGGAAGCCTGTTTTGCGCTTTCAATGCTCGCCAGCGCACAAACGATTCCCCCAGAATAACACGCGTTTTGTTTCTTTCCTCTGCAGACTTTCGTCTCTTCTGTGAAAGCTCGAAAACAGTCTTTCTCTTTCGTCCCTCAGCCATTTCGGTACTTCGCGGATAAAAGTTTAGACCTACAATGACGGAACTCGCCGCTAACCTCCTGCTACATAAACACACTAGCATATCAACCACGCATGTGCGGCCAGGGGAGCGAGCGTTTCCCCCCCGGATGAGCCTGCGGGCGTGCACTAGCACCAGAGAATGATTGACACCTGAGCGGACCAGTTATTTGTACTACCCACGAGGAAATGAGATTCTGATTTGTTGCCCGAAATCCTCCATTCAACCTTTAACTTAAGGTCTATATTTCAGGTTCTCACGTTTCTCTAACACTGTTTTAGTTTGTTGGGAGGGCACCTGTGTTAAATATTTATCATAGTTTTACATTTGTGAAGAAAATTTGATAAATAAAAGTTTAAAGTTACAGGAAGTAGTGCTGAGTTTTAAAATGGAATCCCTCTGTGATGTCATCAAAAAGAGACACAGTTGAAAATAATGAGACAATTCACACTCAACTGAAACAAGTCTGACAGATTAAACAAACATTCAACAAAATAAAGTGCTATCGGATGTAATTTGTCAAATCATAACTATTGTGTAATTAAATTGGGTTTTGGCCCTTGTTTACAGTCTGGTTGCTATGGTAACAGCTGTAGAATTACCTCTAATTGTGTCACATTTGCTGCTCATGTCCAACCAGGAAGGACATCATAAACATTACGCAAAATATCAAACTGGGGACACACAGGAAAAATACTTAGTAAAATCTTAAATATGATCATGTTCAGTGCGTTTCAGTGAAATGTGACGTCTGACCGTCATGTAGACTTTAAAGTCAGTTAGCCTTTAGCTCAGATGACAGTTTTACACTAATTATGATCTAAAATAAAATACCAAAAGATTTACACACTCAACAATGACTTGTAACGAGCCTCCATGGTTGGTACCATCGACACTCTGGATTATTGATAACTTGCGTGTTTTGCGAGCTAATGCTAACGGCTATAGGGAAAATACAGGAGACTTCCACCAGAGTCCTACAAATGGTACCGGACTAGCGCCGTTGCTAAGTGGTTGATGGCATGAGCACTGAGCGCCGCGTCTTCTTATTTATGCGTCTCTGCGCGCCCTCCTCACTGGGACGTCCTGCTCCGCTCGGTGAGAGAGGGGCAAGCTGTGAGCGAGAGGCGGACACCACACACTGGAGGGAGGAAGAACTGCACCACCGCGAGTGAATCTGGTTAAACATTTCACCAAACTCGGCTGCAAAAAAAGCTGAGACATAGAATATGATGAGCACAGGCCCTGTTTATGAAGCAATGCACTTATTATGAACACAGGACGTTCACAAAAATAAGCTGAGTTAATCTACAATTGTGCAAAAAACAAAACGAATGCAGTGGCTTTTTTCTTGCGCATCATGAAAAAATCATATCGAATCGTATTAGACTGAATCGTTACACCCCTATTTAAAAGATATTTAGTTTTCATTTATCGCTATAGCAACGGCCCCAATTTTTGACCCTTTGAAACTCATAATTACAATAATCACAGGGGACAGTTTAAATGGGGCTAAAGACGAGAAGAGCTGATGCGGTTGAGGTTCGCTGCGTTTTGTGAAGGCAACTTGATCTTAAATGATGAGAATAAATGAACTTTGGACTTTAAAACACTGAGGAGCTCCTCTGAACCACCTGATGACCTCATGCAGTGAGGCCTGAAAACAAAACAGACACGGGTTTTTTTGTTTGATGGGGAAACAACAAGATGATAACGCTTTTAAAAGAAAACAGTATGTTCAGCACGATCAATCTATTGGACTAAACCAGGACTAACTCAGGACTAAACCAGGTCTAAGCTGGGTCTGAACCAGGTCTAAACCATGACTAACTCAGGACTAGACCAGGACTAAACCAGGTCTAAACCAGGACTAGACCAGGACTAGACCAGGACTAAATCAGGTCTAAACCAGGTCTAAGCCGGGTGAGAACCAGGACTAAACCAGGTCTAAACCAGGACTGAACCAGGTCTAAACCAGGACTAAATCAGGTCTAATTTGGGATTAGACCAGGCCTAAAGCGGGACTAAACCAGGTCTAAACCAGATCTTACTCGGGACTAAATTAGGACGAACTCTGGACTAAACCAGGACTAAACTAGGTTTAACTCTGGACCAAACCAGGACAAAACCAGGTCTAACTCAGGTCTAACTCCGGACCTAACCGGGTCTAACGCCGGACTAAGCCAGGACTTAAAACCAGTCCAAAGTCAGTCTGACCCTGTCCTTGTCTCTGGTCCCTCAGACTTCGACTCGATCTCAGACCCGATCATGAAGGCCAAGATGGTGGCCCTGAAGGGGATCAACAAGTTCATGGCTCAGGGGCCTATGGTGCTGAACCCCATGGTGCGACTCCAGCAGCAGCCCGCAGCTCCAGGCGCCGCTCAGGAGGGGGCGCCGCCGACCCCTCTGCCGGCCGCACAGGTAAACATGGAAAAACACCAGCACGGACTCTGAGAGAAAAGAGTTTAGCACAGCATGAGATCAGAGACAAAAACACACGAGGCAAAGGTGAGCGTGACGTTATCTCCTGCAAAAACTCAAAACACAACTACAAAGTGAAAGAGCTGCTTCAGTCTGAGAACAAATGGAAAAGTGTACAACTCTGATCAACATGAAGTCTGTATCTGACATGAAAAAAGAAGAAAATTATGTGAACAGTTGTAGAAAACCAGGTACGCTCACATTTATCACTGAGTTAGACTTAAACAGGTCTAAATCAAGAGTAACACAGGACTAAACCAGGTCTAACTCAGGATTAAACCAGGTCAAACTCAGGATTAAACCAGGTCTAACTCAGGCCTAATGCTGAACTAAACCAGGTCTAACTCAGAGGTAACTCGGGACTAACTCAGGACTAAACCAGGCCTAACTCGGGACTAACCTAGGCCCAATTTGGGACTAAACCAGGCCTAACTCAGGACTAAAGCAGGCCTCAGGGCTAAACCGGGCCTAACTGGAGAGTAAACCGGTCCTAATTCGGGACTAAACTCAGGATTAAAACAGGATTAACTCCGGCCTAACCCAGTATTCTAAACCTGATTTATTAAAGTTTTAAGTCCAAAAAATGAGACTAGCCTAATCAGTTGTGTTGAGTTGAAGAGTCCTTTATCTCCTCATGCCGAAAGCAAACAACTTAACTAAGCTACGAGAAACTACTTTCACTTTACATTTTGACGTATCAAGTTAATTTGAGCCAAACTAAAGCTCCAAGAGGCCAAATAAAATGTGCATTATCCCTATTAAAGAAATGGATAAATAAATAAAAGTAAAACTCATTTTGTCAGTTGGTGCCGCTCTGAACGTCGAGGGACAGTTTTCAAATAAAAATGACGTCCGTGCATAAACTCTTGACTGAAAACCAGTGCTGCCAGCGTGAAGAAGTGACTGACGCTGAACACTCTGATCTGTTATCCGTTTAGAAAAGACTCTCTGTGTTTTCAGGACGGGACGCTGAATCCTCCGATGGTGCGACCGACTCCGCCAAACTTCGGCCCGGGTTTTGTCAGTGAGTATTTCATTTCCTCCAAAACCAGCACTACTTTTACTTTTACTACAATGTTATTATTGCTACTATTACTGCTTCCACTATGTTTACCACTACAAGACAGCTATGGATATCTTTTTAGAGATGCTAACTTTTCGTCGTCAGTAGTGGGCTAACCGTTTACATTAGCATCATCAGTTTATTTTTCAGTTTACACGAGGCGTCAGGTCATGAAAGCATCTGTTTAACTCACTCTTTAGTCCTGATCGTGAATTAAACACTCATGGTGTACAAATGCTAATGTTAGCCGCTTACCTTCGCTTGACCAGGTAAAAGACAAAGATTAACGTGAGATCCTAGTTAAATAAACCATGTGCGATCCATTACAGTCCACAAATACAGCAGAGTCAGATTTACTTGGCGTTTTCTTTGCTTTCTCGTTCACTCAGAGTTGTGTGGGGGCACTTGCACTCTGGTGGCGCAATTGTGTACTACAAGTCAAATTTATTGGACAAATTAAAACTAGTCACCAGGCAAAATGTTTTCACTCAGTTAAGCATGTAGTGTAGTAAACAAAACGCTGCGTTCCGTTAGCCTGGCACCATTCCATGAGTTAGCATAATGTACTTTCAATGGGCGAGTTAGCATTAGCCTCCAAACATCACAAACTATCAAAAACCAGGAACATCACAGGACACAAGTGAGTAACACCAGAGCAGAGTTAGAAAACTTTTGTGTAGATTATTACAGTGAGCGATTAGCACCAAAATTAGCCTACATGCTAACAACGTCATATTAAACATTTGTTAAATGTTTTTCTTAACTATAGTCCACCAAAAACACAGCAGGACACAACAGTTTGACAAGAACTTTTATGTTTTGTTTGCCTTGTTAAAATGAACGGTATAGAACAGGGCCGGGGCCCAAAGTATGGCCGCGAGCACCTCCTTGAGGGCCGCACGATCACTAAAATATAATACATTTAATATGAGATTGGGCCTCGAGTTACTTTAGACCAGTGGTTCTTAACCTTGTTGGAGGTACCGAACCCCACCAGTTTCATATGATCATTCACCGAACCCTTCTTTAGTAAAAAATAAAATATGATTTTTTACTGGTGCACAAAATGAACCGTGCATTAACATCACCTTGTTCAAATAACAAAACCAACACAGTGCATGAACAACAACACCTTACCTCAGTGTGACTTCTGCTTTTGCCTTTGAGAGATCAGTTCAGATATCCGTGGCTTCACCTTGGCAAGTGCCAGTCTCATGTCATTTTCACAGCAAAGTCTGTTCCTTTTCTTAGTTTTTATGTTCAGCATCCTCGAAAACGATTGCTCACAAAGATATGTAGTAACAAATGGTATAAAAAATTCCAAAATTTGCCAAGCAATGTCACGTGATCATCTGCAGCCAGTGATGGCCAAGTGGGGTGGGGCATCACGAATTGACATGATGAGTCGTGTGTATCTTGACCTCTGCGGCGGAGGCTCCACCGAACCCCTGAGACCGACTCACCGAACCCCTAGGGTTCGATCGAACCCAGATTAAGAACCACTGCTTTAGACAGAAAAAGTCGGGCCTCAAGGTAAAAAAGGTTAAGAACCCCTGGTATAGAATGTTTAGACAAGTACCAGGATGTGACAACTATTGAAATCGTCATGACTCAAGTCTGACCTTTAGAGCTGCACCATTTGGGAAAAATATCCAGTTGAGATTTTTTTTTTCTCCAAACATAAAAGAATGACATGTTTTTGTCCCTTTTAGCCCCATTTTTGTTGCTTTTAGATGCATTTTTGTCACTTATACTTGCGTGTTTGTTGCTTTTTGTCTTGTGTTCGTCACTTTTATTATTGTTTTTGTCTCTTTCACTCGTGTTTTTGTCACTTTCAGTCACATTTAGGTGTGTTTGTTGCTTTTAGTTCCATTTTTGTCACTTTTAGGTGCAATTTGTTGCTTTTAGTCATGTGTTTGTCTTTTAATTGTGCGTTTGTCACTTTTATTACTGTTTTTGTCGCTTTTCAGTCGTGTTTTTTCACTTATTTGCATTTTTGTCGCTTTTACTCACGTCACTTTTTGGTGCCTTTAGGTCTCTTTTATTTGCATGTTTGTCACTTTTAGTTAGATGTTTGTCACTTTTTGTCATGTTTTTGTTGCTTTCAGTCACATTTTTGTCACCTTTTATTATTTTACTCACTTTCAACATATCAGCCTTTGTGATTTGCTAATTGCGTCCATACCAATTTCGAATTCAATTAATTGTGCAGCCCGACTGACCGTACAGTCGTGTCTTTAGGCAGGGCACCTCCTCCTGTCTGTCACACTTCCTTGTCGAGTGAGTAAAAGCCTTCCTTTCCCTCTGCTCTAGACGAGGGTCAGCGGCGTCAGTACGAGGAGTGGCTGGGAGAGACGCAGCGCCTGCTCCAGATGCAGCAGCGCCTCCTGGAGGATCAGATCGCCGCGCACCGGAAAACCAAGAAGGCCCTGTCGGCCAAACAGAGGACGGCCAAGAAGGCGGGCCGGCCCTTCGCCGAGGAGGACGCCGCCCAACTGCGATACGTGACCGAGCAGCAGGGGGCAGTGCAGAAGCAGCTGGAGCAGGTGAGACTCATCGAAGAAGATTCAGACGTGTCCTTCTGATATAAATGTTTAACGTACACACTTATGAATGGATACAATTGTTAAAGTAAATATGCAGACATTATTTGCTTTTAATGGCCTAAAACTGCATAGCCTCGTTCAGATTGGACAGATTTACACAGAGCTGCAATAATTAATCGACTAATTGTGACGAGTTAAATATAAAAAATAAAATATACAGACTCAAAAACAGACCTTTTATAAATCAAAATGTCAAAAAAGAATAAACAATTTCTGCTTTTCTTCGCTTTCTTTATTAATTTTCTCTATTTAGAAGACTTCAGTCCCATATTTCAACCTTTATTTGGTTAAAATGTATTCAAAGTATCAATGTACAACAAATAATCGAGTCGACTTCTACATCGTTGAACAAATAAACACTTCTCTCATTTAACTTGGCTCTTTTCCAACAAACGAGATCCAAAAATACATAGTGCCTCCAAGTTTGTATTTCTTGTTTCTTTTCTTCTGTTTTGACTGACTCTGACTGTAGCGCCCTCTGATGGTCATGTATCAGAACAGACATTACAGACAGAGCTGTTCAGTTCAGATGATCCAGAGGGGCCTCTTCTGTCCTTAACGCTGATGTATCGTGTTTTCAGATCCGAAAGCAGCAGAAGGATCACTGTGAGCTGATCGAGGATTACAGATCCAAGCACCAGCCCCGGGCGCTGCAGCCTCCCCCTGGAGCCCCCCTGATGCCCCCCGCTCCCGGGCCCCTGGTCCCTCCTGGAGCTGCCGTCGGGCCGGGCCTGATGCAGCAGCAGATGGGGCCCATGCAGCACCCTCCGCGCGTCCCGGGTTTGGGCCCCGGAGCCGCTGGATGGGCCCCGGCGCAGCCCATGGGCCCTGGAGTCATGGCCCAGAGGATGCCCCCTCACATCCCTCAGCAGATGGGCCCCCAGCCTCAGATGGGCCCCCAGCCTCAGATGGGCCCCCAGCCTCAGATGGGCCCCCAGCCTCAGATGGGCCCCCAGCCTCAGATGGGCCCCCAGCCTCAGATGGGCCTTCAGCCTCAGATGGGCCCCCAGCCTCCAGCGCAAAGGCCAGGCTTTAACCCTGGGGCCAACGGGTCGGCGGAGGCACCCACTCCTCACGTGAGAATCACACATTGTCACGCCGTGTCTCTCACGCCGTGTCTCTCACGCCGTGTCTGTCGTGTTTCGTGACTTTGTGCTGACGCAGCGTCTGTTGCAGGTGAAGTTTGACGACAACAACCCGTTCAGTGAAGGTTTCCAGGAGCGCGAGCGCCGAGAGCGTCTGAGGGAGCAGCAGGAGCGACAGAGAGTGCAGCTCATGCACGAGGTACGACCCCACATTACCCACAATGCCCTGCGGCCTCATGATCCATGTGTGTCGTGCGTTCAGGTGGAGAGGCACCGCTCCCTGCAGCAGAGGATGGAGCTGGAGCAGCAGGGCATGCTGGGAGCGGGCCCGCGGCCCCCCCTCCTGCCCTCTAACCCTCCCGCGGACAGTTTGTCTCAGATGCCCTTCTTCAGCTCGGAGCTGCCTCAGGACTTCCTGCAGTCGCCCCCGTCTCGCCCTCCGCTCCAGCAGAACCCTCTGCACCCGGGCTTCGGCGCCGCGCCGCTCCACCCTCTCCACCAGATGGAGCCGCAGAGGGCGCGGCACCCCGGGCCCTCTCTTCCCGGAGCCCAGCGCTTCGGCCATGACTCGTCGTCTTCGTCGCCGTCGACGCCGCGGCCCTCGCACTCGATCCAGCTCTACGGCGACGTCCTGCCCGACGACAAGAACAAGAGCCGCAAGAAGCGCGAGGGCGAGGGCGGGGACAGGACGCCACTGTCCTCGCACTCCGACGACATCACAGCCCCGCCCACCCCCGCTCACTCCGACACGGCCTGCTCCACGCCCACCAGGCCCGGCGCCGACCAATCGGAGCTCTTCTCCCTGGCTCCGTCCTCAGAGCTGGAGAGGCAGCTGTCGGTGGCGGCCGAGGACAGAGGCTCCGTCCTGGGCAGAGACTCGCACAGGGCCCCTGGAGCTCGCCTGGAGGTCAAGGTCAGACACATGAGTTCCACATTAAAGCGTGTGTTTTTGTTTGGTGTCCAGACCAGCACTGAACCTCGCGTTCTGTTCCAGGAGGAGCGCGTGGAGGGCGGAGCTTGTTCCGGCGGAGTCAAGATGGAGGACTCTGAGGCGGGAGACGGCGGCAAAGAACTGCTGCGACACTTACTGAAGGAGAAGTCCCCCTCGGCCACGCCTCCTCAGTCCGCTCCACACGGGGGCGCTCTCTGCTCCACGGCTCACGACGGCGCGCTCAGGCAGATGTCCGTGGACAGCGTGAGGTCCGAGGAAGAGGAGGCCTTTCTCAACAACTCCGTAAGAAGCACACAACTTTAATAACTCTAAACCAGATCAGAGGACACTTTTACCTTTTTCTCACAACATAAATTGGCAAAAGCTGCAATTAATGATGGAAACTCAAGTGCCGGTTCTGAAATGAAAAGTCTGTGTTCGGCTGATTTTGATGTGATTTCGACAGCATTTATTAGAGAAAACTGAAAGATATGTTGTCGTTTACCTTTTCAAAATCCAAACTTTTTATCCAAATGTTTTGCAAAACCTACTTTGTTTCTTTGGCTGACGTTGCACTGATGATAAATTGAACAGTATCACCAGGTCTTTCTTCTGCAAATGTGTTTTTCTTGATACGGACGACTCAAACCCTGGAGTTCAGTTCCTTTTCTCTCTGGGTTTGATCTAAAACGACACAAAACAGAAGAATCTCTGTTGTAACCCCTTTTCCCCGTCCTTGTGTTGCCGCAGGGCCGTCTGGACAGTCCTGGCCTTGACCTGGATAAAAAAGCTCGGTTTAAGAGGCTGAACCGTCCGGACAAGGAAAAACCCCCGACCAAATACAAACGCAGGAAACGAGACGACGAGGAGCTGCTCCACTCCAACTCCACCGGCTCCGACACCATCATAACGCACCTGCGGCAGGTAAAAAACCAAAAACACCTGCAACGCTACAAGTGAACGACTGTTTAGTGTGTTCAGACTGCTTTTGTCACAATCAATCCATTCAAATACATTTTAATTATATTTAGGCAGAGATGAAATGTGTAAATTGCAGGCAAAACCATAAATAAATCCCCTTTTACTTTGGCTTTCAATGTAATCTAATTTTCAGCCATAAAAATACATTCTTTTATATCTGTCTCTTATGTTTTTGTCATTCCTGTTAACATTCAGATAACATTTAGATCTAATGTGTCAAATGTCCAGAAAGAGGCGACTGGAGGCAAAATGAAGTTGTCTGTAAATGTTTGAATCATTGTCTCACATTAGATCTAAAGTGTTTGTGTTGGAAAAAAAAAGCAACACATTTGAATTTCCAGTGTAGAAAGGTCAGTTAGTTTGCTTTTCTGTAACAAACCATGGACTATATACAAATTTCTCACCTTAAAATTGTATTTTAGCAAAAGAATCTAATTTATGGAACAGTATATAATATATCCCTAGATAAAATGAAAAATGATTGTGGGCTCAACATTTTCAACAATCAACAATCCAGATTTATGGGTTTTTCCAGTAAAACCCATAAATCTGGATTGTTCTTCATCAAAAATGCAAGAGTTGATGATAATTTCCTCAAACATGATGTAAAATACAATAATAAATGTGTTTAAAGCAGCTCTGATGTCACTCACATGTGTCTGAGGCTCTGACACTGAACCAGACACATTTGTCACAGTTTGTCAGATTCTGATGTTAATCCCATTTTCTCAGTGAATCACATTCCACTTCATTTTTGCCTCTGCTCTGAATTGACCATGTTTTTGTTACAGACTTTTAAAGGTCTATTGGAACAGAAAAATAAACCGTGTCACTTTTTTTTTCGTGTCAATAATCGTTGTATCATGATTAAGGCTGTAGGGCTGTAGTCGTTTAGTCGATTAGTCGGTCGATGGTGTTTTAGTCAACCAACATTTGTATTAGTCAACTAATTTTATTTCAATTTAAAAGGATTTATATGACAAAAACAGCGAAAAAGTGAAGATATGGAGTGGTTTAGCTAAAGATCTTGGAGTGAATTATGAGTTTAATCCAATTTGTATATCTCTAACATATAAAAACACGATTTCCTAGTACTTTTCTGTATAAACTGTTATTTTTTGGCATAAACTCTTGTGCAGTTGTGTTTTTTTGTGCAGTTCGGGTCAGATACAGAGAGATCCTTCATAGTTTTACCCCTTTTTAGTCGATTAATCAGTCGATAGGACGGGTCTTTACTCGACCAAGAATTTCCTTAGTGGACTACAGCCCTAATCGTTTCTTCTGGCACTAATCCTGACCCTCTCTCTCTCGTTCTTTAACCCCTGATGGCCCGTGGTCCCCTGCAGCTGTCGGTCCTGCCGCTGATGGAGCCGGTGCTCAGGGTGGACCTGTCGCTCTTCCCTCCGTACGGCAGCTCCGCTCTGGGCTCAGACTCCAGACTCTCGGGCTCCTTCGGGAACGCCTGCCTGGACGGAGTCACGGATTATTACTCGCAGCTCATCTACAAGGTACGGACTCCTGACGCCCTCCGGTGACTCTGGGGGGGGAACAGCAGCGAAGCATCGGAACAGAAACGCACCAGAGCTTAAGGTTTACTGTTTAAATCTGGGTCACACAAAGGTGGTCAGTGGTGATTAGTGACATTTTCTCCCGTAAAAGATCAAAACACAACTAAAATGTGAAAAAGCAGCAACAGTCTGAGAACAAAAGTCTACATCTCTGATAAATATTTAGTTTGTATCTGACATCTAAAAAAGGTAAAATCACGTAAACAGTTTTATAAAATCAGATAAACAGAACATTTATCACTGACAGACTTTGCTCACACACAGTTGAACTCCTTAAATAACATTTCTCTGTTGTGTTGGATTGAAGTGGCCTTTATCTCCTCCTGCTGTTAGCAAACAAGCTAGCAAAGATTTGCACAGTCACAGCAACAACGAGAAACTACTTTCACTTTACATTTTGCTGAATAAAGTTAATTTGAGAAGACCTGGTGTAGACCAAGAATAGGCTTGGTTTAGTCCTGGTTTAGACGTGGTTTAGACCTAGAATAGTCCTGGTTTAGACCTGGTTTAGACCTAGAATAGACCTGGTTTAGACATGGTTTAGACATAGAATAGTCCTGGTTTAGACCTGGTTTAGACCTAGAATAGTCCTGGTTTAGACCTGGTTTAGACATAGAATAGTCCTGGTTTAGACATAGAATAGTCCTGGTTTAGACCTGGTTTAGTCCTGGGCCACACATTTCTCTTCTCGTTGTGTGGAGGGTGATAAAACCACAGGTCTCTTGAACATGTTTCTCTTGTATTTGTGTTTTTGATGTAGTTTATAGTCTGTGTTCATGGTTTTGATGGACTTTATCGTCTGTGTTTTGCAGCAGAACAATCTGAGTAACCCTCCGACTCCTCCCGCCTCGCTGCCTCCGACTCCGCCCCCTGTGGCGCGGCAGAAACTGGTGAACGGCTTCGCCTCGACGGAGGAGCTGGCGAGGAAAGAGCTCAGCGAACAGGAGGGTCAGGACTCTTAGTCACACTCACACCACAAACACCAGAGCACACATTAAATGTCCTTTTGTTACAGTGAAAGCAGTCAAACAGAAAGGGGAGGAGCTTCTGAGTCTAAACCACGCCTCCAAAACTGTGGATGTGCCCGCCTCCTTGCCCACACCGCCCCACACCAACCAGGAGGAGATCAGGTAAGACCTCTCCACAGGCCGGCCTAAAATACACTTTAACCAATGAAGGTTAAAGTCCATATATTGAATCCACTTCATCCATAGATTTCTCTGACATTGTTTTCTTCAAATGCATTTTTGTCCCACGAGACATAAAGATCAGCCTAAAGTAGATCCACACAAACTGTACAATCTGGACTCAACAGATTTAGACCAAACAAGGATTTAAGATCAGATTCTAAAACTGATTTATCACAGTTTGAAGGAGAAAAAATGAGGCGGAATTTGAATTTTTAGGACAATTTTCAGTCCAATCTAGTTTACTCAAAAACGAAATAATAAATCCAAATCCCCTCTGTACATTTTTATAACTAATACGTTACAAAATGAACCAAGAAATTTAAACCTGGTTCTGTCCATTTTTCAGATTTAAATGTCCCAAATATGTGGATTTTTGGTCATTTTTACATAAAATGTCTTATTTCTTCATGAAAGCATGACATGATGAAAACATTTCTGTGAGTAAACCACAGGAGACGTTTAATATTGATCTCTTTAAATTTAAGATTTTTTCCTGTTTCACCGGCAGCGTCTGGACTTAATATTGCCTCGGTCTTTTTGTTTGTGGTCACCAGTCAGTGATTATTTCTGTTGTAGATTGAGACATTTTTAACCAAATCAATGTTGAAATATTGTGTAGAATTGAGGAAAATCAGAAATGATCTTTGTATTTTAGCCATTTTTCTTTAAAGGCGACAAAAATGTGGCTAAAAGTGACAAAAAGAATTACCAAAAGCAACAAAAAAACAACAAAAATCTTTAAAATATTGTGAATGAAGCTTCTAGAAAAAGAATATTCATTAATAAAGTGTAGAATTGATGAAAATTCTACGCAGTTTATTCTTTTTTCTTTAATAATGTCACTGTTTGTTCTAAAAGTCTTAAAGTTTGTGTTTTAGAGTCTGTTTAGTGCAGAGAATGACCACATCATCGAAACACGACTGACTTTATTGTTTAGAGTCGACTTCATGATCATTCCGCTGATTGTTGATGCAATAATGTCTGTTTTATTAAGATAAAAACCAACAAATACAAAACTGAAGCTCATTTAGTTTTAGAGTTTATTCATGATTTTCCCTTTTCATTTTAAAACAGAGCATTTCAGATGAAGACTTTGCTGTGACTGATGTATTAACTTCGTTGTTGTGTTGGTCTGTGACCCCCTTCATCCAAACGCTCTGAGGTTCTGACCTCGTCTGGTGTCGTTCAGGGTCCAGTTCCTGTCGGAGAGCCTGAGCCCAGAGGAGTACGTCCCGTCCTCGTCCCCGGAGAGCGTGGCCGACGCAGAGATCAGCCGCTACCCCGACCTGTCCTTCGTCAAGCTGGAGCCGCCCTCGCCCTGCCCCTCGCCCACCGTTCCCATCATGCCCTGCGCCTGGGGCAAAGGTCAGACTCTGCCTCGTGTGACGCTCAGGAGCTCAGGGCACTTTACGAACACAAAAGTAGTGAAGACAGTGACTCCATCATAAAATACAACAAAAACAGAGCTATAAATCCATCAGAAATCAGAAAATAAAAGCTGTATGTTTAAAGTTGGAGCCTGGAATGCAGGAAAAGGAGTTTTTAGTTTAAACGGTTTTGTTTTTTGTTTTTGGTAAACGCTCACAAACTAATGATGATCTGTTTTTTAGGGTCGGCGTTAAAACAGGAAGTGAAGTCAGAGCCGAACCTCCAGGCTCCGCCCTCCTGCTCCAACACCGACCTCGTGACCATCTCAGTCACTCTGAACCCTCTGGCAGCTCAGGTGAGACCTCAGGCCGGGTTCAGTCCTGGTTCAGGCCGGGTTCAGTCCTGGTTCAGACCGGGTTCAGACCGGGTTCAGTCTTGGTTCAGACCGGGTTCAGTCTTGGTTTAGACCTGGTTTAGACCTGGTTTAGTCCTGGTTCAGACCTGGTTCAGTCCTGGTTCAGGCCGGGTTCAGGCCGGGTTCAGACCGGGTTCAGTCTTGGTTCAGTCCTGGTTTAGACCTGGTTTAGACCTGGTTTAGTCCTGGTTCAGACCTGGTTCAGACCTGGTTCAGTCCTGGTTCAGGCCGGCTTCAGGCCGGCTTCAGGCCGGGTTCAGACCGGGTTCAGTCTTGGTTCAGTCTTGGTTCAGTCCTGGTTCAGTCCTGGTTTAGACCTGGTTTAGACCTGGTTTAGACCTGGTTTAGACCTGGTTTAGTCCTGGTTCAGACCTGGTTCAGGCCGGGTTCAGGCCGGGTTCAGGCCGGGTTCAGACCACATCCATCAAGGGCTTCTAGATGGCTGGTAGCCTTCTCTGTGAGTCCAGTGACTCTGCAGCCACTGAGCATGCTCAGTACTGCTCTTCTCCCACGCCATGTGACCGCTCTGACCAATCAGAGCGAGAGAATTTAAAGCGACGCAGAGCGAGCCAAAGCTAAATATCAAAAAGCTAGTTTTAAGAAAACTAAAGGATTTTGAAAAATTTGCCTCAAAATGCAATTTTTGTGAAAGCCTTAGGACCCTGTCAGACCCTGTCATTCTGTGAAGTCCAATTTTCCTGGATGCAGCATCTGGAGAAGTGTTCAGTCATGAGACCACGTGTGTGGGCCACCCCGGCCCTTGAAGGCACCGGCCGATCGGGAAAAACACCCAACTCTCCCGATCAGCCAGAACTGACCCAGGTCTGTGTGCTGTGAACGTCTCCAAAGACAGTCTGAACTCGCCTCATTAAGTCTGAATCCAGCGCGCAATATCTTCATTTTAATCATGTTTTAAATGTGCTGCATAAATGATGTTGAATTGAATGATGAGTCCATGGTTTAGTCCTGCTTTAATCCACTCAGCCCTGAACACAGCTCTGAATGTGTGAATGAAGTGTGATCCTGGTTCAGTCCCACTGCTGGTATTGACTCCAGACTGTCTGGGGGGAGTTTTAAACCTTGTCTAACCCTCCTCTCCCTCTCGTCTCTCTCTCGCCTCCCTCTCCTCTCCCCCTCGCCTCCCCCTCGCCTCCCTCTCGTCTCCCCCTCCTCTCTCTCTCATCAGAACGTCCCTGGGGTGATGGCGGCGGTGGCTCAGCTGCTCCGTTTGCCGGTTCCTCTGGATTATCAGCTGCAGAGGACCGTCCCAGAGCGCAGCAACCTGGCCCTGCTCGCCGGGGTCCGAGTGCCCATGATGCAGGTGAGGGAGGGCATCTGGGGCGGGGCGGGGGGAGGGCGCCTGACGCAGCAGACTGACGCGTGTGTGTTTCAGGGGCCTCCGGGCGTCAGACCTCACAGACCTCCAGCTCCGGCCAACAGCGGTCAGTGTTTTTGTGATCTTTAAGTTTCAGGTTTAGTGTGAATCCTGTTCTTTCTGCAAATGTGGTTCATTTCGTCTGGAATGTGTCATAAATGGAATAAAACGTGGAAATGTGCACGAGACAGATGTCCGAGATATAAGTGTATGATTATTATACATCACAATTTAACGATTTGTTCACGATTATTGAGACCAAACAGAACACTTTACTTTTCCTCAACTTCCTCAACAAAATCAAACTTTCTGAATGAAAAGTAAATGTGACAAAAATGGTCAGATAAAAACATCCTTTACTTTTAGATGGATTTTTATGAACTCAAGATTGAATTAAAATACTCACATTTGCTTCATGATCAGTAATTAACTGAATAATCCGTGGCGTCACTCTCTGGGGAAATACACCGGTCGTATTGTTATAATACATCTGTAACTATGGTTCTATGATTCCCTGCTGACCACCAGAGGGCGATGCATTAAATGGAAACACCTTTAAGTTATGAATGAAAGACTGAAGTTAATGCTAGATTGTGGCACATTCCAGGCAAGATATAATTTTGTTTAAAGCAGCACTAAGTACCTTATTAAGCGCCTTTGTGAGCTCGTGCGGCGGTTGTAAATGTATTTTTGAGGCACTTAAAGCCAATCGTCGCCCCCTGCTGTCTCAGAAGAAAATGTAGCTTTTGTGCTTTTTCTTGGCAGTGTTTTTTCACAACAGACCTGCAGGGGGGGCTCTGTCGCTGCAGTGACTTAGTTCTGCTATATGTATTCCTTTAACCAAGTCGAGGTGTCTTACGACCGTAAATTAGACTTTAGGCCCATGTTTGCCGTGTGTTTGCTCTGAAACTGTTACTGCCAGAGTCTGAGTCTGTGTTTCTCTGCAGTGAGGATGGACTTGAACCCACAACCCGCTCCTCGGCCTCAGAGCTGTGGCTTCTGCAAAGTGCCTCTGGGGAACGGCGTGCGTGTGGTCAAACAGGTGAGACGCTCACGCCCCGACACACTCACACTCCGACACGCTCGCACTCCGACACACTCACACTCCGACACACTCCGACACGCTCGCACTCCGACACGCTCACACTCCGACACACTCCGACACGCTCGCACTCCGACACACTCCGACACGCTCGCACTCCGACACGCTCGCACTCCGACACACTCCGACACACTCACACTCCGACACGCTCACACTCCGACACGCTCGCACTCCGACACACTCACACTCCGACACGCTCACACTCCGACACGCTCACACTCCGACACGCTCACACTCCGACACACTCACACTCCGACACACTCCGACATGCTCGCCCTCCGACACACTCCGACACGCTCACACTCCGACACACTCCGACATGCTCGCACTCTGATACGCTCACACTCCGACACACTCCGACACGCTCGCACTCCGACACACTCCGACACGCTCGCACTCCGATGCACTCCGACACGCCAGACTCCGACACGCCAGCCTCCGACACGCCAGCACTCCGACACGCTCACACTCCGACACGCTCACACTCCGACACACTCCGACACGCTCACACTCCGACACGCTCGCACTCTGACATACTCCGACACGCTCGCACTCCGACACGCTCGCACTCCGACGCGCTCGCACTCTGACATACTCCGACACGCTCGCACTCCAACACGCTCGCACTCCGACACGCTCGCACTCCGACACGCTCGCACTCCGACACGCTCGCACTCTGACACGCTCACACTCCGATACGCTCACTCTCCGACACGCTCGCTCTCCGACACGCTCACTCTCCGACACGCTAACACTCCGACATACTCCGACACGCTTACTCTCTGACACGCTCACACTCCGACATACTCCGACACGCCAGACTCGACACGCCAGACTCCGGCCAGACTCTGACATACTCCGACACGCCAGATTCCGACACGCCAGACTCCGACGCTGGCCAGACTCTGACATACTCCGACACGCCAGACTCCGACACGCCAGACTCCGACACGCCAGACTCCGACACGCTCGCACTCCGACACGCTCGCTCTCCGACACGCTCACTCTCCGACACGCTAACACTCCGACATACTCCGACACGCTCACTCTCCGACACGCCCCAGACAGAGTCTGATCTGAAGTGTGTTCACAGGAGGGACAGTCCAGACCCGGCGCCGCGCTCCTCTTCTGCTCCAGCTCCTGCTCGGCTCAGTACAGCGCGCACCCTCAGAACAACGCCCAGAGCAACAAGGTGAGACCCAGACCCAGACTAAGACCAAGACCCAGACCTAGACCAACGCCCAGAGCAACAAGGTGAGACCCAGACCCAGACTAAGACCAAGACCTAGACCAACGCCCAGAGCAACAAGGTGAGACCCAGACCCAGACCTAGACCAACGCCCAGAGCAACAAGGTAAGACCCAGACAAAGACCCAGACCTAGACCAACGCCCAGAGCAACAAGGTAAGACCCAGACCAAGACCCAGACCTAGACCAACGCCCAGAGCAACAAGGTAAGACCCAGACAAAGACCCAGACCTAGACCAACGCCCAGAGAAACAAGGTGAGACCCAGACCCAGAGCAACAAGGTGAGACCCAGACAAAGACCCAGACCTAGACCAACGCCCAGAGCAACAAGGTGAGACCCAGACCCAGACCCAGACCTAGACCAACGCCCAGAGCAACAAGGTGAGACCCAGACCCAGACCCAGACCTAGACCAACGCCCAGAGCAACAAGGTGAGACCCAGACTAAGACCCAGAGCAACAAGGTGAGACCCAGACCCAGACCTAAACCAACGCCCAGAGCAACAAGGTGAGACCCAGACCCAGACCTAGACCAACGCCCAGAGCAACAAGATGAGACCCAGACCCAGACCTAAACCAACGCCCAGAGCAACAAGGTGAGACCCAGACCCAGACCCAGACCTAGACCAACGCCCAGAGCAACAAGGTGAGACCCAGACTAAGACCCAGAGCAACAAGGTGAGACCCAGACCTAAACCAACGCCCAGAGGAACAAGGTGAGACCCAGACCCAGACCTAAACCAACGCCCAGAGGAACAAGGTGAGACCCAGACCCAGACCTAAACCAACGCCCAGAGGAACAAGGTGAGACCCAGACTAAGACCCAGAGCAACAAGGTGAGACCCAGACCCAGACCTAAACCAACGCCCAGAGGAACAAGGTGAGACCCAGACCCAGACCCAGACCTAGACCAACGCCCAGAGCAACAAGGTGAGACCCAGACCCAGACCTAGACCAACGCCCAGAGCAACAAGGTGAGACCCAGACCCAGACCCAGACCTAGACCAACGCCCAGAGCAACAAGGTGAGACCCAGACCCAGACCTAAACAAACGCCCAGAGCAACAAGGTGAGACCCAGACCCAGACCTAAACCAACGCCCAGAGCAACAAGGTGAGACCCAGACCCAGACCCAGACCTAGACCAACGCCCAGAGCAACAAGGTGAGACCCAGACCCAGACCCAGACCTAGACCAACGCCCAGAACAACAAGGTGAGACCCAGACCCTGTCCTAAACCAACGCCCAGAGCAACAAGGTGAGACCCAGACCCAGACCTAGACCAACGCCCAGAGCAACAAGGTGAGACCCAGACTAAGACCCAGAGCAACAAGGTGAGACCCAGACCCAGACCTAAACCAACGCCCAGAGCAACAAGGTGAGACCCAGACCCAGACCCAGACCTAGACCAACGCCCAGAGCAACAAGGTGAGACCCAGACCCAGACCTAAACCAACGCCCAGAGCAACAAGGTGAGACCCAGACCCAGACCCAGACCTAAACCAACGCCCAGAGCAACAAGGTGAGACCCAGACTAAGACCCAGAGCAACAAGGTGAGACCCAGACCCAGACCTAAACCAACGCCCAGAGCAACAAGGTGAGACCCAGACCCAGACCTAAACCAACGCCCAGAGCAACAAGGTGAGACCCAGACCCAGACCCAAGACCCAGAGCAACAAGGTGAGACCCAGACCCAGACCTAAACCAACACCCAGAGCAACAAGGTGAGACCCAGACCCAGACCCAGACCTAGACCAACGCCCAGAGCAACAAGGTGAGACCCAGACTAAGACCCAGAGCAACAAGGTGAGACCCAGACCTAAACCAACGCCCAGAGCAACAAGGTGAGACCCAGACCCAGACCTAGACCAACGCCCAGAGCAACAAGGTGAGACCCAGACCCAGACCCAAGACCCAGAGCAACAAGGTGAGACCCAGACCCAGACTGAGACCCAGGCCAACGCCCAGAGCAACAAGGTGAGACCCAGACCCAGACTAAGACCCAGAACAACAAGGTGAGACCCAGACCCAGACCAAGACCCAGAGCAACAAGATGAGACCCAGACCCAGACCAAGACCAAGACCCAGAGCAACAAGGTGAGACCCAGACTAAGACCCAGACCCAGAGCAACAAGGTGAGACCCAGACCGTGACCCAGACCAACAAGGTAAGACTAAGACTCAGACGAACACCCAGAGTGACAAGGTGAGACGCTTTAGACCCGGGTGTGACCTGAGCCATGTTTCCACTGGTTCTGTTTGGATGGTTCGGTCCTGAAGTGTGTCTCAGTCTTAAGGAGGAGCTCCACAGCAGATGATTGGATCAAAGAGAACAGACTCAGATAGAAACAGAAAAGAATACATTTAACGAGTAAAAGCAACAAAAACTCAACTAACAGTGACACAATTGTGATAAAAGTGCGACTAAAAGAGACAATTTGCGTCAAAATGTGACCAAAAGTAAGAGAGGGATACTTCATCATCCCTCTCTGACTTGATCTTGTGCTAAAGCGCTGTATTTCCTCTGATGCTAATGATATGTTGAGCCCTTAGCAAAACAAAGCTAGCAGCACGTTAGCGTCAGCTGTTTCCTGATATTTCCAGGTCATAATCTTTGAACATGATCCAATTGCATGACATGAAGAGGTTCAAACACGGCATAGAGTCTTTGCAGAAGGAAATAAAAGCAGAAAAAGCGGAGGACAAACAGGATGTAGTTTCTTGTTGACTGTAGCTTTAGCCACATCTCACAGACACAAACTTGGAATTATTAAACGTCTTTTTGTGAATCGCAGACATCGACCTCAGGATTAAAAAGGATCATTCAGATGTTTTGGTATTTTTTCCCACTTTTTGTTGTGTTTTTGTTGCCTTTAGTATTTTTGTCTTATTCAATAGTTTTTCTCTCACTTAAACTCAATTTTTGTCGCTTTCAGCCATTTTTAGTCGCAGTTGGTTGTGTTTTTGTTGATTTTAGTTGTGTTTTGGTTTATTTTTTCGACATTTTTAACAACGTCTACAGCCACGAACGTCTTTTTTGAATCGCAGACATCGGCCTTAGGATTAAAAAGTATAATTTAGACGTGTTTTTGTCATTTTTATTTGTGTTTCTGACACTTTTAGTGGCATTTTTGTCGCTTTTAAGCACTTTTTCTTGCTTAAAGTTGCATTTTTGTGGCTTTTAGTCACTCTTAGTTGCATTTTTGTTGCTTTTAGTTGAGCTTCTGTCGCTTTTAGTCACACTTTGTCAGTTTCAGTTCAGTTTTTCTTGATTTTAGGCGCTTTCGGTTGTGTTTTTGTTGCTTGTTTAGACGTTTCTAACCGCGTTATGTTTGGGTGACGACTATGAATCTAACCGAGGCCGAGTGCTCTAAACATGGGGTGTTCCTGGTCTGCGTTTTAGTCCCGGCTTCATGACTGAGGGTTTTTGAACACGTATCCAAATAAGCGATTGTTTCAAATGATGTTTTTATTCATTATTTTCAGTTCAGTTGTGATTAATCTTGCGTTAAACCTTCTGGTCCCACAGCTGGCGTCTCCTCCTCTCAGTAAAACGCTGCATCATTACACCAACAACATGTCGTCCATCGCCGTGCACACGCTGTCCCTGAGACCGCCCTCCTCTGGCTCCGCCCCCTCGCCGCCGCTCGCCTTTCCCCCCGCCTCCGCCATCACCATGGAGACGCGCCGCACCGACAGCCTCAAGGTGAACATTGACTCCGCCCACCTCACCTGTTTAGACCTGGTTTAGTCCTGGTTTATGTCTTGGTTTAATCCTAGTTTGGGTCTTGGTTTAATCCTTACCTGTCTTAAATTTAATGCTGGTTTAGTCTTGGTTTAGACTAAATTTAGACCTTTTTTAGTACCTGTTTGGTCCTGGTTCAGTCCTTGGTTTAGTCCTGGTTTATATCTTGGTTTAGTCTTTGGTTTAATCCTAGTTTGGGCATTGGTTTCATCCCAATTTTGTCCTGGTTTAATCCCTACCTGTTTTAAATTTAATCCTGGTTTAGTCTTGGTTTAGACTAAATTTAGACCTTTTTTAGTACCTGTTTAGTCCTTGTTTGGTCCTGGTTCAGTCCTTGGTTTAGTCCTGGTTTGGTCCTGGTATAGTCACAGTTTAGTCCGGGTTTTGTCCTTGGTTTAGTCCTAGTTGAGTCACTGTTTTGTCACTGTTTGTTTAGTCCCTGGTTTAGTCATAATTTAGTCCCAGGTTTGGTCACAGTTTTGTCCCTGGTTTAGTCACAGTTTAGTGACAGTTTAGGCCCTTGTTTAGTCCAGGTTTAAGCACAGTTTAGTCCTTGTTTAGTCCTGACTCAGTACTACTTTAGTCACTGTTTAGTCCTGGCTTTGTCCTTGTTTAGTCCTGGTTTAGTCCTTGGTTTAGTCCAGGTTTAGGCACGGTTTATTCACAGTTTAGTCCTGGTTTAATCCTTGGTTTAGTCACAGTTTAGTCCTTGGTCTAGTCCTGGTTTAGTCCTTGGTTTAGTCACTGTTTAGTCCTGGTTTAGTCACTGTTTAGTCCTTGGTTTAGGCACAGTTTAGTCCTTGGTTTAGTCACTGTTTAGTCCAGGTTTAGTCTTGGTTTAGTCCTGGTTTAGTCCTACTTTCTCAGTGGTGGCTGAATGCAGTGTTTAGCTGGGTTCAGACTGGCTTGAGTCCTGGTTAAGTCCTGGTTTTCACACGGTCTTGTTCTAGTCCTGGTTTGAATCCTGGTTTAGACCCCGGTCTCTGGTTTCTGAAGTGCTCACAGTCTGTGCGTGCGGTTGTGGTTGCTGTTGTGGCAGGTGAAGGTGAAGCTGAAGCCCAGACCCAGAGCGGTCCCTGGAGGAGACGAGCCACGACACGGGAAACGATCCAAGAACTCACGCTGGAGACGGTGGAGCGTCAGCATCACACTCAGCAGGTGAGACCTGCACACCCGGGTTAGTCCTGGTTCAGTCCTGGTTTAGTCCTGGGTTAGTCTTGATTTAGTCTTGATTTAGTCTTGGGTTTGTCTTGGGTTAGTCTTAGGTTTAGTCCTGGTTTAGTCCTGGTTTAGTCTTGGGTTAGTCTTGGGTTAGTCCTGGTTTAGTCCTGGTTTAGTCTTGGGTTAGTCTTGGGTTAGTCTTGGGTTAGTCTTGGGTTAGTCTTGGGTTAATCTTGGTTTAGTCCTGGTTTAGTCTTGGGTTAGTCTACATATTTCGACAGTAAACAGCACTAATAATCTTCATTTAGTTGTTTTGTTTTCACCATCTTGTCTAGAGTTTTCCAGTGAACGAAGGCTTTGAGCAAAAAAAGTACACTACATACATTTACTACAACGCTTTAACAGTTTTTAAAATCTGTGGGAAATTCTTTTACATTTTACTCTTAAGGTTAATCCTACTCATACTTTTACCTGGTCCTGTATCTAAAGTCGCACGAGCTTGTTTTCACCCTGGTGCCCTGCCTGTGTTTTCCCAGAGGGCCGTGCGTGCCTCCCGAGCCGCTGTCGGAGGAGGAGATCCAGTCATTGGGGGCGTGTCTTCGTGGCGAGCCGGTGCCCAAAGACCTGCGGCGCTGCTGTTTCTGTCAACAGCACGGAGACGGCGTGACGGACGGCCCGGCGCGACTGCTCAACCTCGACCTGGATCTGTGGGTCAGTGACTAGTGTGCCCACTCAAGCACATACGGGTCTGAACCGGGTCTAGACCGGGTCTAAACCAGGTCTAAACCAGGTCTGAACCAATAACAAGAGATAAAATATTTTTTACGTTTTTGGCAGATGGTTGAGGGCCGGAACTTGTCTCGTGATGGGCCTGATTTGGCTCCGGGCCTGCAGTTGAAAAGCCCTGGTTTAGGCCCTTCCAGTGTTTGTAAACAAAACACTGCATTCCATTAGCCTGGTACCATTCTGCGAGTTAGCACTAATGCATTTTCAATTGGAGAGTTGGCGTTAGCCTCTAAACATCACAAACCTGTGATTTGTGTTTTGTGTTAGCGCCGAAATTAGCAGCAACCTGGTTATAATAATTTCTTAGTCTATATGACAGGTTTTTGTGTTTTTCTAATTCTGACTCAGTTTGGTGGGAGGGCACCTGTGGTAAACATTTATCACAGTTTTACATTTATGAAGTTACAGTTTGTGAAGAAAATTTGAAAAATTAAAGTTCAAAACGACAGGAAGTGGAGCTGAGTCCCTCTGTGATGTCATCAAAAGGCGACGTACCGTTGAAAACCCAGAGACAATTTACAGCCACACATTTTTAAACCATCATCAGTTTAAACCATCATTTAACAAAAAAAAGCCTTATCAGGAATTATTTATTGTCAGTTCTCACTGTTGTATGTGGATGTGGGCCTTGTTTACAGTTTGGTTGCTATGGTAACTAACATGTTCAACCAGGAAGTGACATTATAAACTACACAAACTGTCAAACTGGACAAACAGGACAAATGTTTAAATCTGAAACAGAATCATGTTCACTACGTTCTAGTCAAATGTGAGTCGAACCTGTCACATAGACCTTAAATGAAGGCTGAAAACAAAACTTTTATAGTTTTATTTATATTCACCTTATTCCGCCCCGCCCACTTTTTCCTCTTTTTATGTCTCTGATCCTCGCTCTTGTAGTTAAGGGACTTCCGGTTTGACGTTAACGGAGTTCGCACAAATGGTGAATGAGGGAAAAGTCTCTCACTAAAACATTACATGAAGTAGAATGATTTGTGTAAAATGTTTAATGAACATTTCCTGAGGCCTGAAAACGGCTTTTTAGTCCGTGTAGAACTTATTTTCTGTTGCACTCGTCTGCCCCGTATGAACTACAACGGAAACAAGATGGCGGCGCCCACCACTTCCGGACTAAGGTGAATAGTTTGTATTTGTATATTTTCAGGTGCATCTGAACTGCGCGCTCTGGTCCAGCGAGGTGTATGAGACTCAGGCTGGAGCTCTGATCAACGTGGAGCTGGCCCTGAGGAGAGGCCTGACCCTGCGCTGTGCCCACTGCCAGCACACCGGAGCCACCAGCGGCTGCAACCGCCTGCGCTGCACCAACACCTACCACTTCACCTGCGCCATCCAGGCCCAGTGCACCTTCTTTAAGGTCAGGGAGGAGCGGGGGAGGCAGGGGGGGGCATGGGGGAGGGTACAGGAGGGCAGTAGATGGGAATGGGGGGCAGAAGGAGGGAAGCAGGAGGGCAGCGGGAGGGTCTAGGGGGGAAGCAGGAGAGTATCAGGATGGCATCGGGGCACAGGGACTGAGGGACATCGCACCGTGACGTCAAATCTGTTGGTTGTAGAAAAGGTTTCATCTGTAAAGTTTGTGCTTTGAAGAATGCTGTGAGGAGGAAGACAGTCAGACCAAACTTCTGCACAAAACTCTGTGATCCAGAGTTCAAGTGCCTTCAGTGTTGACAGTCATCTTCACCTTAAAACCACAAACCACTTGTTTGAAGACGGTGAGGTGCAGGTTTTAGCAGTAAAACTGGATGGTTTTAAAGAGGTGTGAAGGAGGCAGTTTTTGTAAAAAAAGGATGATTATAATAATGAAGGTAATAATCTGCTTTCTGTCTACAACACTTTACTAAAAGCATGACATGAAGTCAGTCAAAGACACTTTGCCGCTGCTAAATGTTAGCACAGCACAATATGATTCAACGACCCGAGACTAGGAAGTTAACAATAAGGGAAGAACGGACCATCAGGCACAGAGAGCTCTTTGGTGCCATAACTCTCCGTAGAGCAGGCCTGGTCTCTCAGGAGAGTGTACAGTTCAGCTCTCAGAAAGTCCGATCAGACTGAAAATTACCTGAATGTTTGTGTTTCCAAACGGCTGCTTGCTCCATCTGTATCAGAAGGGACTCTGGATCAGTACATTTCAGTATCGTATCGGTGCATGGATTTCCAGAGGCTCCAGTTCTGTGCCTCAGAGGTCCAGGTCCACTCAGACTGATATAACGGTCTGTTTCTTTTCCAGGACAAAACGATGCTGTGTCACCTGCACAAGCCGCGCTCGCTCGCCCTCAGCCCGTCCTCCTCGCCGTACGATCCGGCCGCCGCCTCGGACCCGTACGACTCGGAGCTGCGGTGTTTCGCCGTGTTCCGGCGCGTTTACGTGCAGCGCGACGAGGCGCGGCAGATCGCGGCGGTGGTGCAGCGCGGCGAGCGGCAGCACACCTTCAGAGTGGGCAGCCTCCTGTTCAGGGCCGTGGGCCGCCTCCTGCCGTCGCAACTGCACGCCTTCCACAGCAACAGCGCCATCTACCCTGTGGGCTACCACGCCAACCGCCTGTACTGGAGCATGAGGCACCGGCACAGGTAAGATCTACCACAACAACCGCCTGTACTGGAGCATGAGGCACCGGCACAGGTAAGATCTACCACAACAACCGCCTGTACTGGAGCATGAGGCACAGGTAAGATCTACCACAACAACCGCCTGTACTGGAGCATGAGGCACCGGCACAGGTAAGATCTACCACAACAACCGCCTGTACTGGAGCATGAGGCACAGGTAAGATCTACCACAACAACCGCCTGTACTGGAGCATGAGGCACCGGCACAGGTGAGCTACCACAACAACCAACAACCGCCTGTACTGGAGCATGAGGCACCGGCACAGGTGAGCTACCACAACAACCAACAACCGCCTGTACTGGAGCATGAGGCACCGGCACAGGTAAGATCTACCACAACAACCGCCTGTACTGGAGCATGAGGCACCGGCACAGGTGAGATCTACCACAACAACCGCCTCTACTGGAGCATGAGACAGAGGTGAGAACTACCACAACAACCGCCTGTACTGAACCTGGACAAAGTGAAAAGTGGTCAGTGTTTAACGCTGTGTGCATTGTCTGTGCAGGAGGTGTAAATACATGTGCTACATCGAGGAGAAAGACGCTCAGCCACTGTTTAAAATCAAAGTGGTGGAAAAGGGCCACGACGACCTGGTTCTGACCGGATCCTCCCCCAAAGGTAATACACTCTGTAATACACTCTGTAATACACTCTGTAATACACAATACCTGTGTGTTGCAGCCGTGTGGGAGCAGGTGTATTTTACCAGTAGTTTACCTGTCTGTTACAGCCGTGTGGGAGCAGGTGTATTTTACCTGTAGTTTACCTGTGTGTTGCAGCCGTGTGGGAGCAGGTGTATTTTACCAGTAGTTTACCTGTCTGTTACAGCCGTGTGGGAGCAGGTGTATTTTACCTGTAGTTTACCTGTGTGTTACAGCCGTGTGGGAGCAGGTGTATTTTACCAGTAGTTTACCTGTGTGTTACAGCCGTGTGGGAGCAGGTGTATTTTACCAGTAGTTTACCTGTGTGTTGCAGCCGTGTGGGAGCAGGTGTATTTTACCAGTAGTTTACCTGTGTGTTGCAGCCGTGTGGGAGCAGGTGTATTTTACCTGTAGTTTACCTGTGTGTTACAGCCGCGTGGGAGCAGATGTATTTTACCTGTAGTTTACCTGTGTGTTACAGCCGTGTGGGAGCAGGTGTATTTTACCAGTAGTTTACCTGCCTGTTACAGCCGTGTGGGAGCAGGTGTATTTTACCAGTAGTTTACCTGTAGTTTACTGTGTGTTACAGCCGTGTGGGAGCAGGTGTATTTTACCAGTAGTTTACCTGTAGTTTACTGTGTGTTACAGCCGTGTGGGAGCAGGTGCTGGAGCCCGTGGCGCAGATGCGAGTGTCCAGCGCGAGCCTCAAACTGTTTCCTATTTATCTGAAAGGGGAGGAGCTGTTCGGTCTGACCTCGTCCGCCGTCACACGCATCATCGAGTCGGTACGTCCTCCTCCTCCTCCAGAATCAAGAACGTTTTAGTTTGTTTTGAGCTTTTACACACTCTTGTGTGTTTTTCCTCTCGCTGCTGAGATTCAGAATGATGTGGTGTTTCTGCATAAACTCTGGTGGATTTCATGGCAAACACATTCTGCTGTAACTTTTAACCATGTTGTAAGAATGTTCCGTCATGAAAAACATACCTGGAGTTGCATTCACACTAGTTTGAGGAATCCCAGTTAGTTGCTGTCCTTAAATCATCACAGACTCATTCTGAGCATTTCTGTCTCCAAACACCATCACTGTAACTAGTTTAACTCGCACACTTCACAAAGGCTCGTAAAAACATGTTTATGCTTGTGTAAGCGCTATGCCGCCAGTGGATGGCGCCTAAATTCAGTGAGTGCCAGGGCAGATGTTTTGTTTGTATTTAAAAAAGGAGTTAGTTCTAAAATATGAGTTACCAAACATAAAACATTCAAGAGCAACAAAGGCTAATAACAATACAAAACATGCATAATATTTTTCCTTTAAAGGTGCTGTACCTGGTTTTTCCATCAGTCTCATGGATTTCTCACTTAAATGCAGTCCCAGCATCATAAATATTCCCCTCCATGAGTTTAGAAGCACTTTTCACCAGAGCGCTAAAGCTAACAAACATTAGCATGCTAACGGTGCACTTCCTGATTCTCGTTGAATAAAATGCTCTATAAACAGATGAAAGTGCTGTGTCTCATTTTCCTCGAAATACATGGGTAGAATGGTAGAAAAATCAGGAACTAGTTTTGTTTTTCACGTTTAAAACAAAAAATCAGGTACAGGCCCTTAATATTGTTCATCTAGTTTGAATTTTCACGTAAAATTTAACGTAGAGACATATCGTATCACAGACATTGCTCAGGACAGTCAGAAAACCACAGACCACTTCACCTGAAATTTACCCGAGGTCTAAGGTCAAAGTATCAAAGTAATCCTGTTCAGAAAGGGTTTAATAGTAGTTTGAGACGGTAATGTTTGTCTTGAGTCCTGGTCCTGGTCTCGGTCCCGGTCCTGGTCCTGGTCTCAGTCCTGGTTCCGGTCCCGGTCCCGGTCCCGGTCCCGGTCCTGGTCCTGGTCCTGGTCTCGGTCCTGGTCCCGGTCCTGGCCCCAGTCCTGGCCCTGGTCCTGGTCTCAGTCCTGGTTCCGGTCCCGGTCCTGGTCTCAGTCCTGGTCCCGGTCCCGGTCCTGGCCCTGGTCCCGGTCCCGGTCCCGGTCCTGGCCCTGGTCCTGGTCCCGGTCCCGGTCCTGGTCCTGGTCCCGGTCCTGGTCCTGGTCCCAGTCCTGGTCCCGGTCCCGGTCCCGGTCCTGGTCCTGGTCCCGGTCCCGGTCCCGGTCCTGGTCCTGGTCTCGGTCCCGGTCCCGGTCCTGGTCCTGGTCCCGGTCCCGGTCCTGGCCCTGGCCCTGGTCCTGGTCTCAGTCCTGGTTCCGGTCCCGGTCCTGGTCCTGGTCTCAGTCCCGGTCCCGGTCCTGGTTCTGGTCCCGGTCCTGGCCCTGGTCCTGGTCTCAGTCCTGGTTCCGGTCCCAGTCCTGGTCCTGGTCCCGGTCCTGGTCTCAGCCCTGGTCTCGGCCCTGGTCCCAGCCCTGGTCCCAGCCCCGGTCCCGGTCCTAGTCCCGGTCCTGGTCCTGGTCCCGGTCCTGGCCCTGGCCCTGGTCCTGGTCTCAGTCCTGGTTCTGGTCCCGGTCCTGGCCCTGGTCCTGGTCTCGGTCTCAGTCCTGGTTCCGGTCCCAGTCCTGGTCCTGGTCTCAGCCCTGGTCTTGGCCCTGGTCCCAGCCCTGGTCCCAGCCCTGGTCCCAGCCCTGGTCCCGGTCCTGGTCCTGGTCTCAGTCTGAGTGTCTCCACAGCTGCCGGGGGTCGAGGCGTGTGAGAGATACACCTTCAGGTTTGGGAAGAACCCTCTGATGGAGTGGCCCCTGGCCTTCAACCCCACGGGCTCGGCCCGCTCCGAACCCAAAGCCTCCCAGGCCAAAAGGTACGGGAGTCAAACCCACAACCTACAGGAGCCACAGGGAGAACGAGCACACAACACCGACACTGTCAGAACAATCATTCTCACATTAGATTAAATTCTATGGTTTGAAGTGTTTGTGTTGGAAAAAAAAGCAGCACATTTGAATTTCCAGAGTAGAAAGAGCAGTTAGTTTGCTTTTCTGTAACAAACCATGGACTAAATACAATTTTCTGGCCTTAAAATTGTATTTTAGCTTCAAAAGAATTTAATTTATGGAACAGTATCTAATATATCTCTAGATAAAATGAAAGAGTTGATGATAATTTCCTCAAACATGATGTAAAATACAATAATAAATGTGTTTAAGCCTCTGATGTCGCTCACATTTGTCTGAGGCTCACACTGAACCAGACACATTAATACATCTACATTTTTTACAAAATAAATTCAAAAGGTCAAATGTAAAGTGAAAGTAGTTTCTCGTTGTTGCTGTGACTGTGCAGGGCTTAGCTAGCAGGGCCAGGGGGAGATAAAGGACACTTCAACTCAACACAACAGTTAACTTCCTCAACACTTGGACTCAAACATGTTATTTAAGACAAATGTCATGACAAATGTGGACACGACGATACAGTTTGGGCACAATTACTTTTTTGACAAGAAATAATTAAGCTCCTGTTGTTTAAGAAACATAATATTTCAGTGAATTGTTTGTGAGTCCGAGGTGTTTAGTACGTTTGGTTTAACGATTCACAGCTCTGTTTTATCTGTAGAAAGAAAACACTTTAATATTCTGTTTCATGAGTACATGTTTTTGAGCTGAATCTGAAAAATGACAAGACGTGTGAAAACAAACGTGGGTTTAGAGTCTTTAAACTTCTGCATCAACATGAAATAAAATGTAACTTAAAGTGAGACTCTGCAGTGAAACAGGAAGAAACTTACATTTAAAGATATCAGTGTTAATCTCCTCCTGTGGTTTAGTCACATAAATGTAAGAAAATAATGTATTACATGTTTATCATCATGTCATGTTTTCATGTAGAAATAAGACATTTTATGTAAAAACAGCCAAAAATCCACATATTTGTGACATTTAAATCTGAAAAATGGACAGAACCAGGTTTAAATTTCTTGGTTCATTTTGTAACATATTAGTTATAAAAATGTAAAGAGGGGATTTGGATTTATTATTTAGTTTTTAAGTAAACTAGATTGGACTGAAAATTGCCCTAAAATTTTGCCTAATTTTTTTCCTTCAAACTGTACTAAATGAGTTTAGAATCTGATCTTAAATCCTTGTTTGGTCTAAATCTGTTGAGTCCAGATTGTACAGTTTGTGTGGATCTACTTTGAGGCTGATCTTTATGTCTCGTGGTTCGTGCTGAACAGCCTCGTCCTGTAGAGCTGTGTTTCCCAAACTTTTCAGGTCGAGAGCCCCAAAAACAGTATAAGTGTAACCGACTCAGGACGCCCCACGCAAAATAAAATAACATTAGTAATAATTGCAAGTGTTCCGACATGTTCATCAGGTTTGATGTTGTTTATTTCAATAGTTTAGTGTCTTTTTGAACCCAATTTAACTAAAAGACAATTTAAAAATACAGTAAACACAGTGTCAAATTTATCTTGAAATCATCTCGTGACCTTCAGCTCATCCCTCGTGACCCCCGGGGCGTCCCAACCCCCACGAGGAGACCCCAGGGGGACAGGAGGCATTACCAGGGGCACTTGGAAGGGTTTAGGGTTTAAATGAAGATGAAACCTGCTTTATCTGAATAAAAGGTGTCATTATTGTAAATGTAGCTTCTTTTTGGAGCCACTTGGACCATAAATATAATAAAACAATAAATATAATAAAACAATAAATATAATAAAACAATAAATATAATAAAACAATACATATATTAAAACAATAAATATGTTAAAACAATAAATATAATAAAAGAATAAATATAATGGTAATAATGGACTTTTTTGACCAGTAAAGCCTTATATTTAAGCTCAGTGGGGCAGAGCTCAGGGGGCGCTCCAGACAAAGGGTTAACCACAGCTGTAGAGTCTCTTGTGTCTGACCCGGATGCCCTCCCTCCAGGCCCACCTTCCTGACCAGCGTGGCCCCCCGGTGCCAGGGCTCTGTGGGCTCCATCGTGGGCCTGGTCCCCGGGGTCCTGTCCCTGTCCCCCGGAGAGTCCGTGTCCAGCGCCCACCAGGGACGCCACTCCAAGTCGGCCCAGTACAGACGCATGAAGGCCGAGTGGAAGAGCAACGTGTACCTGGCCCGCTCCAGGATCCAGGTCAGGGACGGGACTGGGACCAGGACTGGACCAGGACTGGGACCGGGACTGGGACTAGACCAGGACCAGGGCTGAGGCTAAAGCAGGGACTCACAACAAGACTTGACCAGGACTAAACAAGGACTGAGACCGAGACAGACTGGAAGAGCAACGTGTACCTGGACCAGGACCAGGACTAAACCAGGGCCTAGACTGAGGCTAAACCAGGACTAAAGTAGGACCAAGACTGAGACTAAACCAGGACTAAACCAGGGCCAAGACTGAGACTAAACCAGGACTAAACCAGGGACTATAACCAAGACCAGAACAGGACCAAACCAGGACTGAGCTCGTGTGGTAGTCGAGGGCTTCTGGACTTTTATTTGAAAGTGGACTGGACCAGGACTGGACCAGGACAGGACTGGACAGGACTGGACAGGACTGGACAGGACTGGACAGGACTGGACTGGACAGGACTGGACAGGACTGGCTCTGGACTGGCCCAGGACTGGACAGGACTGGACCAGGACTGGACCAGGACTGGCTCTGGACTGGCCCTGGACTGGCTCTGGACTGGCCCAGGACTGGACCAGGACTGGCCCAGGACTCTGTTGGGGTGTCCTTGTCTGAAGGCGTGTGTTGTGCAGGGTCTGGGTCTGTACGCGGCCCGGGACATCGAGAAGTGCACGATGGTGATCGAGTACATCGGGACCATCATCCGGAGCGAAGTGGCCAATCGTAAAGAGCGCCTCTACGAGTCCCAGGTACGGCCCGGATGCCCTCCCAGAGACACCTGGCTCTGTGTCCCGCTGGAGTCAGTCCAGCGCTCATCATCTGGAAAGAAAAACAACAAAAGCAGATACTTCAGTCTAACTGTAGTTTTTAAAGTCTGTTTTAATCCTGTTTGGACCCGTCGTCTGTTCAAACTTCATGAATATTTAATGCCACTAAAGCAATAAAATGTCTTTGGTTTTGTTTCAGAATCGTGGAGTTTATATGTTTCGCATCGACAACGACTACGTGATCGACGCCACCATCACAGGAGGACCTGCCAGGTACTGGACCGGGACTGGGACTGGACCAGGGCAGGACCAGGACCGGGACTGGGACATGGCGGGACCAGGACTGGACCAGGGCGGGACTGGGACTGGGACTGGACCAGGGCGGGTTCGGGAGTGTTTAAAGTGTTACAGTGACTGTCCCTCGTCCTCAGGTACATAAACCACTCGTGTTCTCCAAACTGTATCACTGAAGTGGTGAGCATCGAGAAGGAGAACAAGATCATCATCAGCTCCTGTCGACGCATCCAGAGAGGAGAAGAGGTCAGAGGTCACACGGGGGTCATGCAGGGGTCACAGAGAATAAAATAAAATGATGTTAAAGTGCGTTGCTGGTGGCGCAGGGGTTAAAGCGCTGGTGACACTCGGGTCGTGTTGTGGTGACAGCGGTTAGAGCTCCTGCCTCTTAATGAGGAGATTGAGGGTTCAAATCCCGGAAAAAAGGTCCATAGGTCACTGGTCTCTCTCTCCCTCCGCCCAAACACATGACGCAGGAAGAAATTAGATTTTAAATGTGCTGATTATGTTCCTCTTCTTCATCTTCCTCTGATCCGGGGCTGGGTCACGGGGGCAGCAGTCTAGACTCCCTTCACCCCAGTCACTTCCTCCAGCTCCTCCTCCTCCTGAGGCGTTCCCAGGACACAGAGACATAGTCCCTCCAGCGTGTCCTGGGTCTGCCCCGGGGCCGCCTCTGTGGGACATGCCCAGAACCTCCCGAGGGAGGCCTCCAGGAGGCTCCGGAGCAGATGCTGAGCCTCAGCTGCTCCTCTGGACGTGGAGGAGCAGCAGCGGCTCTACTCCGAGCTCCTCCCGTGTGACTGAGCTCCTCTGTCTCTGAGGGAGCGCTCCCCGGAGGAGGAAGCTCATTCGACGCGATCTCGTCCTTTGGGTCATTACCCAGAGCTCATGACCAGGTGAGGGAGGAACGTAGATTGAGGTAAATCGAGAGCTTTGTCTTTGGACTCAGCTCTCTCTTCACCACAACGGTCCGATACAGCTCCCGCATCACTGCAGACGCTGCACCGATCTGTCAATCTCACGCTCCATCCTTCCCTCACTCCTGAACAAAGACCCCAAGATACTTGAACTCCTCCACTTGAGGCAAGGACTCTCCACCTGGAGAGGGAGAGACACCTTTTTCCGGTCGAGAACCATGGCCTCAGATTTGGAGGAACTGATCTTCATCCCAGCTGCTTCACACTCGGCTCAAACGTCCCGGAGCTGCAGGTCCTGGTTTGAGGAAGCATCAGGACGACATCATCTGCAAACAGCAGAGATGATCCTGTGGTTCCCAAACCGGACGCCCTCCAGGCCCTGACTGCACCTAGAAATTCTGTCAAAAATGATGAACAGAACCGGTGACAAAGGGCAGCCCTGGCGGAGTCCCACATGCACTGGGAACAGGTCTGACTTACTGCCGGCAGCACAGCTCCTGCTCCGGTCGTACAGGGACTGGACAGCCCTTAGCAAAGGGCCCCAGACCCCATACTCCCGGAGCACCCCCCACAAGGCGCCCCGGGGCACACGGTCAAATGCCTTCTCCAAATCCACAAAGCACATGTGACTGACGCAAACTCCCATGAACCCTCGAGCACCCGATGGAGAGTCTAGAGCTGGTCCAGTCCATGACCGGGACGAAAACCCCAGGCTCCTCCTGAATCCGAGGTTCAACTATTGGTCGGATTCTCCTCTCCAGTACCCTGGTAATCCCCCTGTCATTGGAACACACCCTGCGGTCCCCCTTCTTATACAGAGGGACCACCACCCCGGTCTGCCAGTCCAGAGGTACCGTCCCAGACCGCCACGCGATGTTGCAGAGACGTGTCCAAGACAGTCCCACAACATCCAGAGACTTAAGATACTCGGATCTCATCCACCCCCGGAGCCACCAAGGAGCCAACAACCTCAGTGACCTCGGTGATGGGCGAGTCCGCCTCCGAGATCTCAGCCTCTGCTTCCTCCTCGGAAGACGTGACAGTGGGATTGAGGAGGTCCTCAAAGTATTCCTTCCACCATCCGACCACATCCCCAGTCGAGGTCAACAGCTCTCCACCCGCACCGTAAACAGTGTTGGTGAAGCACTGCTTCCCCCTCCTGAGGCGACGAACGGTTTGCCAGAATTTCTTTGAGGCTAACCGATAGTCCTCCTCCATGGCCTCCCCAAACTCTTCCCAATCCCGAGTTTTTGCCTCTGCAACCGCACGGGCCGCAGTACGCTTGGCCTGCCGGTACCTGTCAGCTGCCTCAGGAGTCCCACAAGCCAGCACGGCCTGATAGGACTCCTTCTTCAGCCTGACTTACCTTACTTCCGGCGTCCACCACCGGGTTCGGGGATTACCACTGCGACAGGCACCAGAGGCCGCATCGACAATTGAGGTGGAAAACATGGTCTATTCGGACTCCATGTCCCCAGCCTCCCTCGGGATCTGGAGAAGTTCTCCCAGAGGTGTGAGTTGAAGACCCTGCCAACTCACCACCAGGTGGTGATCGGTTGACAGCTCCACCCCTCTCTTCACCCGAGTGTCCAAGACACGCGGCCGAAGGTCAGACACGACAACAAAGTCGATCATCGACCTCTGGCCTGTGTCCTGGTGCCATGTGCACTGATGGACCTTGTGCTTGAACATGGTGTTTGTTTTGGACAAACTGTGACTAGCACAGAAGTCCAATAACTGAACACCGCTCGGGTTCAGATCAGGGGGCCGTTCCTCCCGATTACCCCTCTCCAGGTGTCACAGTTGTTGCCCACGTGGGCGTTGAAGTCCCCCAGTTGGCAAACGGAGTCCCCGGGCGGTGCACTGTCCAGTCCCCCTCCCAGGGACTCCAAGAAGGCCTGGTCTGCACTGTTGGCCACCACAACAGTGAGAGACCTGTCCCCCACCTGAAGGCGGAGCTTCTCGTTCACCGGGGTAAACTCCAACATGTGGAGCTGAGCTGTGGGGCTATGAGCAAGCCCACACCAGCCCACCGCCTCTCCCTGCGGGCAACGCCAGGAGATGGGTTCCAGAGCCCAGGCTGTGCTGGAGGTGAGGCCGACTATATCTAGTCGGTAATGCTTGACCTCCCGCACGAACTCAGGCTCATCCCCCAGTGAGGTGACGTTCCATGTCCCTAGAGCCAGTTTCTGTGTCCGGAGATCCAGTCGTCGAGGCCCCCGCCTTCGACCGCTGCCCGGATCCCTCTGCACGGCCCCTTACGGATCCTCCCGCAGGTGGTGGGCCCACGGGAGGACGGCCCCACGTCACTCGTTCGGGCTGTGCCCGGTCGGGCCCCGTGGAGAAAGGCCCGGCACCAGGCGCTTGCCATCGAGCGCCCGCCCCAGGCCTGGCTCCAGAGTGAGGCCCCGGTGATGCCAATCCGGGCGACGTAACTGGCCTCGTTGTTGTGCAGATCATAAAGGGCTCTGAACCGCTCTGGGTCCGACCCGTCACCAGGACCTGCCAGGGGTGACCCTCAGGGGCATGAAGCCCCCAACAGAGCTCCAGGAGCATTCGGGGGCTCAAACCCCTCCACCAGGTGAAGGGGGCACTTCAAGGAGGGGCTTATTATCCTTATTCTGTGAGAACATCCCACGGACACGTCGTGTTGTTTCCAGGTGAAAGTTCAAATGTTAAGAGAAAAGTGACCAAAGAAAGATGTTTTCCTTTGTCCAGTGACACCTCAGTTCATCTTGTCCCTCTGTCTTCTCTGTTTCCTGTTTACAGTTGTCCTACGACTACAAGTTCGACTTCGAGGACGACCAACACAAAATCCCGTGTCACTGTGGAGCCGTGAACTGCCGCAAGTGGATGAACTGAGCCGGCGCCAATGAGCACAGCAGCAACGAGTGCAACAGCAACGACGAGTGCAGCAGTGACATGTGCGGCAGTGACAACGACACATGCAGCAGCAGCAGTGACACGCGCAGCAGACGCAAACCAGGATCAGAGGAATAACAAATATAGAGTAATATGGAGGGGGCGGGACTCGGGCTGATTGACAGCTCAGTGAAGAGGCTGGTCCTCTGTGTATAATGTGTACAAAGCAGCAGATGTAAAGTAGGAGGAGCCAACACTTGCACTAAAATATAATAATTCTGATCATGTGCATCATTTCCAGCTCCTCCAGACGTTCAATCTCTGTAAAATAAGATGCCTTTTCTGTTTTTTTGTTTTGTATTTATTAACGAAGATATTTTCTAAAATGGTGAAGCGTCGTTGGGTCCGGAGCCTGTAAATACGTGTACTATACAAATATAAGAGCGACTTCAGCGGCCAATCAGAGGACAGATCCACCCGCCGGCGACGAGCTCTGATTGGACGCCGACCCAGAGTTTTGGCCCCGCGCCGTTACTTTTTGTTTATTTTTGTGTTTTTTGTGGTGCCGGCGGAGTCTTTAGTGTAAATATGACGTTTATCAGACTCCAGTGCGATGTACAGTGGAACATGAAGCCTTGTTTTGTTTTTTATTATCGAAGTATCAGAGTGTGACTATGACATGTTTTGTTTTGGGGAAAAATGGATCTGATTTAGAATCATTTACAGAAAATAAACTATTTTACATCCTGAAGCCGCTTGTTTGTTCTGAAATCTTTGACTCAAACAGCTCTTCACTTTGTGACGCTGTGTTTGGAAAAGTGTGAATGACTTTAATGAAGATGAAGAGTCCAAACGTCTGCAGCGACAGACACGAGCCACATCCTCAGGTCTCTGTGCGTTCATTCCATCAACGATATTTAAATCAAATTAAATACATTTATTTTTGTAGCGTCCAAAATCACAACAGTTTCCTCGATGAGCCACAGGTAGAAGCCGTTTAGATAAAGAACGTTCACGAAAATTTAGCAACTGACTCTGACTCCTCCAGGAAAAACTACAAAAACCCTGTGGGAAAAAGTTCATCTGGTGCAGAGAGAGTTCCTCCAGGCAGATGGGAACGTCCAGGTCAAAGGTCGTGAGATTGGGTCGTCCCTGGAGCGGCCGCCACAGTGTCTGAAACAGGAAGTGGAAAAAACATGTGAACAGCAATGAGCAGACTCCAGCTGAACTAAAATCTTAAATATCGTTGATGAAAGTAGAACCAGAGGATTTAAGACCAGGCTCCAAACGTTCGTGTTCAGGCCAGTGTTAGAGCAGAAATAAACCTACAGCTGTAGCTGCGCTGCCCCCTGCTGCGCTGGAGGGAGTCTGGAGCTGACGCGGTAGAGACTGAGGGCCTCATTAACATGAACAGGAGCTCCACCTGCTGAGCTTTAACCCTCAGTTCACAGGATTTTCTCATTTTGATTTTATTTGGCGGCATAAAACCTGTTCTAAATGTAAATTATACTTTTAAATCATGTATTCGTTTGTTGAGAAAAATAAAATTTAAATTACGAGTAAACAGACTGATGACATCAAAGGGAGACAAAGCTTCTGCTTAACAATGCATTACAAAAAATACACAACTTTTTTGACCCTTTAAACGTTAATTCAACAAAATAAAGCTCTTCACGTGTATTTTTTGTCAAGTAAAAAAATCAGTGACATCAGGAGTTTTGGTGCACAGCAGTGTCCCAGTGTGATGCCATTGTTTACAACCAGGAAGTCAAATCAAAAACACAAAAAGTTGCTAAACTGGAATTAAATTTGCAAAAAATCAACTTTTGGAATAAATTCATCTTAAGTGCGTTTCAGTCACGAGTCCGACCTCGTGTTTCCACTTTAAAAACTCACAGTTACAGAACGACTCGTCTTGACTCAAACAAATAAAATACTTGTCATATTTTCATCAACAACAGGAAAAATGCCTCGTCCGTCTGCGGACACAGAGACACTGTCGCCGTGGTAACCTGGGCTCCAGCTCCGCCTTGGGCTCCGACAGTTTTCAAACATTAAAGTTCTTCAGTTAAATTAAAATGAACTAGAAGACGTCAAATTTAAAATGAGAAAAGAACAGATTGTCAGACAAGAATATTTAATACAAACCGATAAAATAATATATTGAAAGGCAGACTTTTGTTCTAAACGGCGCGTTCTTTGGTCGAGTCCCAGAATCCTCAGGTTTGACTTTATTAATTCACCTTTGACACATTTCATTATTTCAGGTCAAAGTTCACCGTCATCAACAGGAAAAGAGCTTCATCTGAGGTTATGACATCATCAGGCTCTGGAGCATGTGACCTGCAGGAGGAGGTGTCTGGGGAGAGGGGAGTCTGATAAAGGCTGGAGACATCGAGGGTCAAGACCTTAAACCCACAGAGTCCAGTCTTTAATAAAGACACAGTGCGTCATTTCATTCATTTTATTGCATTAACAACGTACAAAACCCTGTGAGCCGCCGCTCCACAAACCCGACTCGTACTCGTCCTGGAGGAGCCACTTCTTGCTTGTTTCCATGGAGATGATGTTCCAGAGTGTGGCATTAAACAGATCCTTCTCCGTGAAGTTTCCGTGGAGACGTGAGACTTTCGCCTACAGGGTTTTGTTTGATTGACGTTTTGTTCTGCAGTGTTTTCACCTTCCCCCTAGCCCCGCCCACATCCTGTGCCTGTGCTTTAAATGAAGCTCATGTCGCTGTGAGTCTCACGTGGATTCAATGGAACCATTTTCTGTTTTAGAGTGAGTTCTACAGCCGCTGCCTTTAGATTGAAAATAACCTCCTGATTATCAAAACGTTTCGATTTAAAAACAGTGAGACCTGGACCTGCACCTGGACCTGGACCTGGACCTGGACCTGCACCTGCACCTGGACCTGGACCTGCACCTGCACCTGCACCTGGACCTGGACCTGGACCTGCACCTGCACCTGCACCTGCACCTGCACCTGGACCTGGAACTGCACCTCCACCTCCACCTGCACCTGCACCTGGACCTGCACCTGCACCTGCACCTGGACCTGGACCTGCACCTGCTCCTGCACCTGCACCTGCACCTGCACCTGCACCTGGACCTGGACCTGCACCTGCACCTGGACCTGCACCTGCACCTGGACCTGGACCTGCACCTGCACCTGCACCTGGACCTGCACCTGCACCTGCACCTGCTCCTGCACCTGCTCCTGCACCTGGACCTGCACCTGCACCTGGACCTGGACCTGGACCTGGACCTCAGACCTGGACCTGGACCTCAGACCTGGACCTGGACCTCGGACCTGGACCTGGACCTGGACCTGCACAAATCGGACCTGGACCTGGACCTGCACCTCAGACCTGGACCTGGACCTGGACCTCGGACCTGGACCTGGACCTGGACCTCGGACCTGGACCTGCACCTCAGACCTGGACCTGGACCTCGGACCTGGACCTGCACCTCGGACCTGGACCTGGACCTCGGACCTGGACCTGCACCTGCACCTCGGACCTGGACCTGCACCTCGGACCTGGACCTGCACCTGCAGGTTGTGGGTTCAAATCCTTCAAGTTCACGTTTTCTTAAGAACATAAAAAGAATGTCGTCTTAATGTAATTATAATTGAAAGGCACACGGTTCACTTCAGAAACTCAGGTCCAACCAGTGTCTGTGCAGGAGAAGGACTTGAACCAGCAACCTCAGGATCACAGCCCAGAAACTCTTCAAACCAGTGCTTTACCTCCTGAGCCACAGGGAACTGAACCAGTGACTTCAGACGTGAAAGAAAAACATGAACTTAAACTGTACAAATCTAACTTTAAAACAATCTAAGCATCGTAGTGTAAACATCTGTGTGTTTGGTTCAGAGGATAAGACCAGAGCCTCCTGTGCTGAGGTTGTGGGTTCAAGTCCTGCCTCTGACTCTAAGTTCATGACTCACTGTTGATCAAGTCTGAGACTGAAAGGAACTTTAGGAAAATACTTAGATCATTTTAAGTCTTAAATGCAAAATGCTGTCACTTTTAGAAACTTTGGTCAGGGCCGGTCCTGTCTGCCGTGTGAGTGACAGGACCAGCCCGGTCCAGACCTGCTTTAGACCCTCCGGTGTGTGTCAGAGCAGGAGTTGAACCGCTGACCTCGGGGCTCGCTCTGACTGTGGCAGTGGCTCTCCTGCTCCTCCACTGGGCCCCCGCCCTCCAGACTTTGGTCCAGTCCAGCTCAGACCTGGTTTAGATCCAGTTTAGTCAAACAATAGTCTGTGCGGGAGCAAGACTTGAACCGGCAACCTCTGGCTCCCTGCCCTGTGGCTCCTCCCCCTGAGCCACAGGGACCTGAACACAACACCACGTGAGACAAAACATGGATCTGACGCAGAACTCTGACCATCCAACTCTAAAAGGATCCTGGTGTGGGCGGAGCCTGAGCGGCTATGGCTCAGAGGTTCAGCCGCACGCATTTGACCAGAGCCGTGCGGAGGTTGTGGGTTCAAATCCTGCATTTCTGGTGGATTTACAGAACGCCTCCTGAATATCATCATCAGGAAACTTTTCCCCTGAAAATTTAGTCAATGTCGCCTGATGGTTCAATCCCGTCTCTGGTTGTTTAACGGCGTCTCTTCATTCAGTTTCTGGTTGAACTTTTTAAAAATTTGTCTAAAACTCACTGAACCTGATTCTGTTTGAGATTTAAACATTTGTCCAGTTTGACAGTTTAAAGTTTATGATGTCACTTCCTGTTGAACATGAGACAAATATGACAGAGTTAGAGGTAATTCTACAACTGTTACCATAGCAACCTGACTGTAAACAAGGACCAACTGTTACCATAGCAACCGGACTGTAAACAGGCCCACATCCACACACGGCACAACAGTTAGAGCTGACATAAAGAATCCCTGATAGGACTTTATTTTGTTGAATGATGTAAATGGTCTGTTTTCATTGGTGCGTCGCCTTTTGATGACGTCACGAAGTCACGGTAAAATAAAATGACGAGACACATTTTTATCCGTCTTTATTTCTTCTTTCGCGTCAAAAGCAAAAACAAATAATAAAAATTACACCCAACAGTTGGAGACAAACGTTTGCTTCGTCTAAAGGCCTGGGACGGCGCTCGACTCATCGATAAAGAGGTTTATGAAGCGTTTGGAAAAGCAGACGGGACAAAAGCCTTGGATTTGACCGTTTTTATTGTCGGACGTCGCTCAAATGAGACGATGAAGTTGTCTGGATCAAAAAACCCCAGAGCAGAACCAAGACTAAACAAAAAAACAAAGACTTCAGTGAAAAATAAAGGCAAAACTGAATAAATGTGACGTTGCAGCTTTTTGAAACTTGAAACCGTTTAACCACGTTTTGGTTTATTTACAGCAGTGAAAGTTCAAACGCAAAACTACAGGAATATTTTTTACTTTTACTTGTTTTTTTTAGTTCAGGTAAAATGTGAAGTGCTTTTGTTCCAGTTCAGGAGCTGATGAAACAGATTTATCAGAGATTCATTTTTTGCAGCTTTTTGGAGAAATTTGACCAAAATGTTTTGAGTTGAGAAAAACAAATATTTTACGGAGCCCGTCTGATGACCAGGGGGAGAAATGTTTTTAAATTGTGGCCACGAATTACTATTTCGTTCCCACCAAATATAATTCGTTCCCACGATTTAGCCAAACGTTCCTAATGATTTAGCCAAAACGTTCTCATTTAATTGGCTAAATCGTGCGCACAATTTAGCTAAAACGTTCCCACGAATTAGCTAAAACGTTCGCACATTTAGCTAAATCGTTCCCACAAATTAAGAAATGACCGCCAATTAGATAATGCGCCAGGTACGTAGCAGGGCGAGGTAGTAACAGTTAACTAACATCGAATGGACGTCATAATGGACCTCGGCAAGAACAAATGAAGGTAAAAAATGTTTACTTGTTCCCTACTCATATGTTGCTGTGAGTATATGAGAGATGTAAGTTATATGAATTCCAGAACCTTTATGGTTTGCCAGTCTGGCGTCTCTTTTTGTCTAGCGAAAGCTAAAATGCTAGCTTTTTAATGAGCCAGCTATTAGACTACAACATGCTAATAGCGAAGGGTGACGTTAATTGTTGATTTCCCTGTATTTGCCAATTAGCTATGGACGATAGACTGCACGACTTCTTGAGGGACCGCAACATCGAGGAGAGCATCATTCAGAGACTGAAGGACGAAAATGTAAGTACCAAGTCTGTGGCAGAAGACACTGATCTAGTCAAATAAAGCATACAGTACAGGTGCTAACATACGTTCATGCAAGTTCGTAAATTATTGATGGAGAAATAGCCCTGGAAGTGTTTGTAAACCGAACTGTCACAGTTCCATATGCTACAATGCATTAGCCTTAGCCTTCAAACATTACAAAGTATGTAAAATTAGGTCTGTTTTGTCGACTGACAACCACCCGACCAGACGTGAGTAACATCAGAGCCTTGTTAGAACACATCGTGTGGGAAGAGTTTGGCGTTTAGACTGTTTGCGATAGCAATTAGCTAGCTATCAATGCAACTGGGCAGTTAGCCTTAGCCTGTGAACATTACAAACTGTGTAAAATCAGGTCTGTTTTGGCGACTGACAACTACTCGACCCCACGTGAGTAACATCAGCGCCTCGTTAGACAATTTTGCCTGGGGTTAAAGTGTTTTTCTCAGACTACTTATGTTAGCGATTAGCGCCGAAATTAGCATACATGCTAACGAGTATGTAATAAACGTGTCCTCAGTTAGCGTCATGGTGGATAGTATGAACACAGCAACATATAACACACAACCACAATTTGACCAGGAAACTACTTTTATGGCATTCAGCCCCACAAATCATATTAAACGATTTAACTGTAGGAGGTAGATATTGATTTGTATTAAGTTATCGTGGGCAAGTATAATAAACAGGTATAAAACCTCATAAATCACATTTTCTTTCATTTATTTCATTATACTTCCCCTTAATGAATGAAATAGAAGGTTTGTAATGGCACGAGATTGGGATGTATAGAAATGAGTTGTTTCATGGCTTGAAAAACAGCTTACATGGTTATGATTTAATTACATCTTTGTAATGTATTGGTTACATTCTAATTATAATGCTTTATTTTACAACTTTTGTTTATTTTTACTTTTTCAGATTGATGCAACTGTCATTCCATTAATGAGTGATCATGACCTCGCAAATTACATCCCAAAAGTGGGTGACAGAATATCCATCGTCGCCTTCTGCAGAAAGGACGCAGCCCCTCAAGTCGCAGCTTCTAGAAAAGAATCCATACTTTCAAGGCTTCGTCAAAAACTGTGTAAAGAAAAAAGTATCAGTGGTGGAGGAACTCGGTCTTTATCTATTAGTACGGACAAAACCATGGAAGATGTAAGGGTCATGGCTGAAAAACTATTTTTTCCAAACGGTCTCTCCAAAAAGAAGCAATGTCTTAGTTGTTATTTTTAAACTGTGTCTCTGTCCATGGTACTGCTAGAAAAGTTTAGCCTAACCATCCCACAGTCTCATCACATGATACCAAGAGCTGTTGATTTGTCTTGAAATGTAATAAAATGTATATCTTAAAGAAGCACATGACACTATTACTTGAAATCAATTACACAATTTTAATTGATATAAAACACGTTTTACAAAAAAAAATCTTGTTATGATGTGCATACATACATGGCCTATAATATACTGTATTTCTGCTATAGTCCAAAAGTTACTTTATTGTATGTAAAGTATATATAAATGTAAAAAAAAGCTACATGTTTGTTTAAATCTCAAGTAGTTGTGGGCGAAGTGTATCCCTGAGGTGCAAATACAACTCAAGAGACTGGGGCATTGTGCTAGGAAACTCCAACCCAGATTCTGACATTATTATTGTACACAAATCAAACACATCCTTGTCACATGGTACTGAACTTAAAAAATACACCTCTCTTTGCATGTGCTGAGATCCTTTGACAGTGGAACAAAACAGTCCTCTGTGTTCCAAAGATGAGGGGCAGTGTACATGATGTCAGGGACACCACTAGGCACGTTGGTATTCTTGGTGGGTCTGATCAGATGGGCATTCCAAACATCCCGTATGTCATTGAGTTCTTCCTGCAAAATAGTGAGCCAGTTAGGAAATGCAATACTCGTCAATGGTGTAACAAAGAGTCCTATGTCAATAGTGGATTCAATTTTAAACTTTTTTTTAAATAGTTTTTGTTTTTTAAAATAAATTACTAATTTTACCTGCAAATATTTGCGGAACATAAACAGTAACGGACATGTCGGTTCGTAACTGTTTATTGTCCGACTGGAAATATGTGACTGGATACTTACATGATTGTTACAACTTATTGTGGATACATTTATTCAAATTACTCACGTGTTAATGTAATTATATAGTTAGTTCTTAAATTGTACCTGAACCATTGGCATAAAGCAGAATTGAGACAGAGATTTGTCCAAAAAATCTCCACTGAAAAGTCCCTCATCCTTCAACTCTCCCAACATAGTGATCCAGGATTCGATGCCTTCTTTTCTCATTATCCCCCACCAGCTCTCAATTCTTTGATTAGCTGTGCTGGCACCGGTGATAAAGCTTCCATCGCCAGCTCTGTCATCTTGATCATCACTGCGTAGATACCGCTGAATATCTCTAATTACCACATTCTCAGTCCCCATGTCAGTTCGCACCAGTCTCGGGCAGCCCCCAAGAAGCTCTATTGCTTCCACAAAGTAGCCTCCTATTACCCTGGGATCATTGTTTGTGTACGCTCCTCGCAGCCAAATTATTTGGCGTGAAAATCCGTCGATGCATCCGTTTATGCATATGCCGTATGGCTTAAGTTTGTCGTACGAGTCAATGTGCCATACAAAATTGGGTCCCTCTGCAAAATAAAACCGTCTTCTTAGACGTCTTGATTGGCGAATCTGGGAGCCAACTGGATCGAGCAAGGCAAGGATAAGTCTGACGTCTTCCTTTCTTATTGAAATACCATATTGTTTGCATTTGGTGAACATCCACCGGTAGCCGTGATGTTTTCCTGGGCCTTGGAGTTGGTCAACAATGAAGTCTATGCCTGACTCCAAGTCATATCGCCTTCGATGTAAGTGTCTTGCTCGAAATATTCTGTTTAAATGTCGTTCTGTTACAGAAATCCCATGTAAATCAAGACTTTTAACAATGTCCTTGTATTTTAATCCGAGATTGAAATAAAACTCGATCAAATTACCCCTGTCCATTCTTGCCTCTTCTTCTCCTTATTTTGTATCTATTAGCAAACTCTACGCCAAACAGAGTACTACTGCCTTTCACTGGTTATAGAACGCTACTACACTTCTGTCCATTATTGAAAACAAAAACGTATTATTTGTTATTATTAGGGTTTTACGGCATCTTGCGAGGCAACAGCAACCTTCAGGGTCCAAAGGCAATTCTTTACCTGTTTGAATGTAGTCCAGTTGTGAACTTTCCAAATCATAATCTATATGCCCTCAATGGAAATTATTGTCTTGCTGCAGCTTCAACATATATGCAAGACACAATGGAAACACTGTACCAACCATATAAAAGCTATAATAATAGTGCTACTGGGACAATATAATAGACAAAAAGTAAACATATTGCAGTTAATTATGTACTTACATAACATACTGTATTATCACTTTGAGAAATTCCACATTAAACCTGAAGGTGGCAGTGGCCTCACAATTTAACAAAACGAAAAGGTCCAAACAGTGTCCAATTTTGAATGCTTTATTGAACATGTCAACTGCACAATAGAAACAGTGTTGAATGTCTTTAAGTTATATGCAAAAGGTAGATTTGTGAGGCACACTTTCCAAAGCAGCTTTAACTAGTAACAGACTTGGCAGACCTATATCAAACATCCACCTTATTGAACAAGTATTAAAACATTATTCATAAACATAACATAAAAAACATGAAACAGTTGTGTACCTCTTAACTATATCACATCCATCACCCACATTGAGCTTGTTAAGATGTTGTTGAACTCACTTCGAAAATCAGGATAGCTGTGGTAACCTATTGGCAATTTAAGGATGCATCCACATGTGTGGGACTGCGGGCTGCGGACAAAATCGGTAGTTTCAATGAACTCCACATGTATGGCCTTGTCAACAAGGTCAGACCCCGTACAAAACCTAAGGAAAAGCTGAAGTTTATTGTGATCTGTTTCCCCGATGTATCTTTTGAGATAACGTGACACAGTCAACTGCATTGACGTCATCTCTACTGGAAAGTGCAGTAGATCTTTGACTGCTTTTGATGTTGGTTTTTTTTGTGCAAGAAATGAATGGAGATCTTCAAGTGGCAGGGTATTAGCAATTGCACTCACAACAGGACGCCAACACTTTATCACATACATGGGAGCTTGAATGATGAGTTTATGGCCTATTTGTGCTAAAATGGGCATGAGTGTGTCCTCTGTAACTACCTTCTTGCATTCAAGTGCATCAAGAACATCCAAAAGATCTTCTGAGTCCACAGATTTGAAATCATCCAGGGCTTTTGAAAGAACATTTTTCTCCTCCTGTGATACGTACAACATCAGACAATCCTTGAAGTTGCTGTTTGTGGATCCATACAAAACCTCCTCCAAAAATGGAGTTGCAAGTTTTACAGGAAAATAGCCAGCTTGTCTCCACCCTACAACTAAAATGCGGGCAATAGCTTGCCACTCCTCACACTGAAAGTCATGTTTGATGAAGGGGACTTTCACATCAACACCTAATGTACAGCTCTCATAGAAATCATTCCAGAATTCTGTGAGACAGTCTCGCAAGACACCAACTCCTTCCGCTTTTTCTAGCTGTCCATTTGGCAAACGCATGTTGATAGTTAGTTTACATGACAAAATATCCGGGTTCTTGAAAGCGCTGATTAGGTCAGTGAGACAGTGACCCCTCTTAATGAAAAGCTGAACAGGATTAGACAAAGGAGTAAGAACACTCGAAATGATGTTTGATGGGGAATCTATTTCAGTGGACAGAGAAGCAGACTGTGGCAAATCAATCTCAGGATAAGGTACATCGTTTTCATTTTCTGGAGGGATGGTCTCAGTGTTTTCATTTTCTGGAGGGATGGACTCAGTGTCTGGTACGTCAGGTCCATTAACCGATGTGTCTGGCTCATAGCTTCCACTCCTGATGATGATAGTATCTATGTTATTACCTTCCGCTGTTGCTGTCCCGTCCCATACTATTGTGTCATCCAGTTCCAAGTCATCAGCAAAAAAGAGTCCAGCATCCATGTCCTCATGGCTTGATGAATCTTGATTGTCTGTGAGATCTACCACACTAGGCGTATCTACATTGGTTTCCATTTTTGGTTTCCATCCATTTTTTGTGGTGCATAGGTAAAGTCTAAGAATTTTAACTTTGCTTTTGTTGTATGCCTCCTCAATTGTGTCTGTCATGTCAACATGTATTTGTGAACTTTCAATGCTGGTTGAGTAACAACTAAGACGCGTTGCTTCTTTTGGAGAGACCGTTTGGAAAAAATAGTTTTTCAGCCATGACCCTTACATCTTCCATGGTTTTGTCCGTACTAATAGATAAAGACCGAGTTCCTCCACCACTGATACTTTTTACCTGCTTGTACCTTTCTTCGTTTTCATTGAAGTTCATCCAGCCAATCTCAAGTCGTCTCATTTTACGTTTGGCATTTTTATTGCCTGTCCACTTAGTTGTTGATTGTTGTGAGGAGGAGGAGGAAGAGGAGGAGGGCCCGGAACCATCTTTACACAGTTTTTGACGAAGCCTTGAAAGTATGGATTCTTTTCTAGAAGCTGCGACTTGAGGGCTGCGTCCTTTCTGCAGAAAGCGGCGATGGATATTCTGTCACCCACTTTTGGGATGTAATTTGCGAGGTCATGATCACTCATTAATGGAATGACAGTTGCATCAATCTGAAAAAGTAAAAATAAACAAAAGTTGTAAAATAAAGCATTATAATTAGAATGTAACCAATACATTACAAAGATGTAATTAAATCATAACCATGTAAGCTGTTTTTCAAGCCATGAAACAACTCATTTCTATACATCCCAATCTCGTGCCATTACAAACCTTCTATTTCATTCATTAAGGGGAAGTATAATGAAATAAATGAAAAGAAAATGTGATTTATGAGGTTTTATACCTGTTTATTATACTTGCCCACGATAACTTAATACAAATCAATATCTACCTCCTACAGTTAAATCGTTTAATATGATTTGTGGGGCTGAATGCCATAAAAGTAGTTTCCTGGTCAAATTGTGGTTGTGTGTTATATGTTGCTGTGTTCATACTATCCACCATGACGCTAACTGAGGACACGTTTATTACATACTCGTTAGCATGTATGCTAATTTCGGCGCTAATCGCTAACATAAGTAGTCTGAGAAAAACACTTTAACCCCAGGCAAAATTGTCTAACGAGGCGCTGATGTTACTCACGTGGGGTCGAGTAGTTGTCAGTCGCCAAAACAGACCTGATTTTACACAGTTTGTAATGTTCACAGGCTAAGGCTAACTGCCCAGTTGCATTGATAGCTAGCTAATTGCTATCGCAAACAGTCTAAACGCCAAACTCTTCCACACGATGTGTTCTAACAAGGCTCTGATGTTACTCACGTCTGGTCGGGTGGTTGTCAGTCGACAAAACAGACCTAATTTTACATACTTTGTAATGTTTGAAGGCTAAGGCTAATGCATTGTAGCATATGGAACTGTGACAGTTCGGTTTACAAACACTTCCAGGGCTATTTCTCCATCAATAATTTACGAACTTGCATGAACGTATGTTAGCACCTGTACTGTATGCTTTATTTGACTAGATCAGTGTCTTCTGCCACAGACTTGGTACTTACATTTTCGTCCTTCAGTCTCTGAATGATGCTCTCCTCGATGTTGCGGTCCCTCAAGAAGTCGTGCAGTCTATCGTCCATAGCTAATTGGCAAATACAGGGAAATCAACAATTAACGTCACCCTTCCGCTATTAGCATGTTGTAGTCTAATAGCTGGCTCATTAAAAAGCTAGCATTTTAGCTTTCGCTAGACAAAAAGAGACGCCAGACTGGCAAACCATAAAGGTTCTGGAATTCATATAACTTACATCTCTCATATACTCACAGCAACATATGAGTAGGGAACAAGTAAACATTTTTTACCTTCATTTGTTCTTGCCGAGGTCCATTATGACGTCCATTCGATGTTAGTTAACTGTTACTACCTCGCCCTGCTACGTACCTGGCGCATTATCTAATTGGCGGTCATTTCTTAATTTGTGGGAACGATTTAGCTAAATGTGCGAACGTTTTAGCTAATTCGTGGGAACGTTTAACTAAATTGTCATGCGAACGATTTAGCCAATTAAATCGAGAAGCGTTTTGGCTAAATCGTGGGAACGTTTTGGCTAAATCGTGGGAACGAATTATATTTGGTGGGAACGAAATAGTAATTCGTGGCCACAATTTAAAAACATTTCTCCCCCTGGTCATCAGACGGGCTCCGTAATATATTTAGATAAAAAACAAGAAAAATGAAGTCATCGAGGCCCGATTCTTTCCCAAGATCACAATGTGACGCTTTAATCGCTCAACAGGCCGTTGACAGGAATTTGGGGGCCCAGGGCAAGAGCCTCACATGGGCCCCTCTAATATACATGAACTGGACCCTGAGACTGCTCTGCCCCCCCTGTCGACGGCCCTGGATCTTAAACACGTCACGCTTTGACGATCACCGTCTGAAAGAATGAACGAGTTTATGTAAAGAAAGTGACACGAGCAGAAAAGATCTGGTTTTACTAAAAATCCAAATGAGAAAAAATGCCACTGCATTTGAAATAAGAACAAATCTTATTGTAAGACGTTAAAATGCACTAAATTAGAGACATTTGAGCCGCTGCTGTGAGAAAACAAAACTACAGATAAAAAGTACAAGAAAAATGAAGCTTTAATCTGAAATCATTTGACTTTTTTGCTCTAAAAATGTTTAAACTGTGCTTCAATGCACTGGAAAAAAAGACCATCTGAAATGTGTTTTTATCTTGTTTTAAGTTTATTTTGTAAAAAAGATCAACAGAACAAGCATCAAACACCTGGATTTATTTAAAGGAAAAGAAACATTTTGACTTGAAATGAGAAAACAAAAAAAATACATTCTTAAAACATTTTTTTTGTTAAAATCTACTCAGATCAAGATTAAAAACGACTTCATTCAATTTCATTATTTGAGTGTATTTTTCCAGTGCACTTTACTTGAATAGATTTGAGACACAAAAAACTAAACTAAAAATACTTTTTTTTTTTACTTCTTCCACCACAGATGGTTTTTCTCCCGTCTCTTTTTCCAAACAAACACTTTACAGATTTTACCGACGAAAATCAGAACGTTAAAGTCTCCCTGACGCCGAGGACGCCGCCCTCTAGTGGTCGTTTAAATAAATTAAGCTCGTGGTTTGGCTCGTTTGTATTTACACCAGTGCTTCAGACGACCGTCACAAACAAACACGTTCAAAAGCAAAAAACAAAACCCAGGCACAAAAAGAAAAACAGAATCAGTGTAGAATCGCCGTCATAACAAACTGATTGGAAAAGACCACGACGCTGAAGCGAAAACAACCTGCAGCAAGTTCTGTCCGAGTGCGTTTATGCTCGAGTTTCACGGTTAGAGTTTTTAAAATCCAATGTGTTTAGTGCGTCAGAGAAAGATTCTGTGGCTTTGTTCAGTTATGTTTAGTCGTGTTTTTAGCATTTTCGTCGTTTCTATTTGCGTTTTATCCCGTTTTTGTCACTTCTAATCACGTTTGTCGCTTCTAGTCACGGTTTTATCCGTTTGTCACTTTTATTTGCGGTTTTGTCGCATTTGTCGTTTCTAGTCGTGTTTTTATCATGTTTTTGTTGCTTTTAATCAGGTTCTTGTCACTTTTAGTTATGTTTTAGTCGATTGTTTCACAACATTTTAACAAATGTAAACTACAGTTTTAAAGCAGAATAAAACAGGACATTTTGTTTTTGGAGGAAATTCAGTGATTTTTCTATTTGTGATTTAGTTTTTGCTGCAATTAATCTTGAATCTGATAGAATTCTAATCTACATCAAATTATTATTCAACAAATAAAAAGACTAAGACGACATCGATCGATTATTCGACTTAAGAATTATAAACGTGAGTATTTTTACTTCAATCTTTATTTTAAAAATGCATCTAAAAGTTTTTATCTGGCAGTTTTTGTCCCGTTTTAACCGTTTTGTCGTTCAGAAGTGTCATAAAACTGGACACAAACTTGAAGAGTTGGACATAAATGACGTTTGTGGATGAAACGCGTCTGAAGTGAACGTCGTCATCGTGAAACTCGAGCCTTTTGTTTACATTTTTACATTTCAAGCATTTTTACAAAAACCTCCTTAAACTGATCACAAACCACTGCAGAAACCGTTTTAGATTCACTTTAGTTTGTTAGAGCTGCACAATATAATCACAAATATGGACATCACAACAAACTGAATGTGTCAAAAAATAAAAGACATGGACTGTTTTTAAATAAAACCATTGAAAAAGTCAGATTTGATTAATTTTCTTTCTTCGGTTGCAAAGAGTCGTGGTTTTGTTTCTGTTGAGTTTTGTTTAAGACGTTCAAATAAAAATGGATATCGAACTGAAATTGAGTCAAAAAGTGTAAACGTCGCTGAAATATCAATATTTAACTGGAATTATTGTGAAAAAGTGGAATAAACATTCACATCCAACAGAAATGATGTAAAAAAAGTGTAAATATCAAACACAAACTGATATTTTACTAAAACATGAATGTCGAAAAAATATCAATATTTAACTGAAATTATCAAAAAGTGGAAACAAAAAAATGACACTCTGACAATAATTTCAGTTGGACGTCGGTAAATATCACAAAAACATTGATATTTAACTGAAATTGTGTGAAAAAGTGTAAATATCAGAAAAATAAATGGTATCAACTGAAAAATGTAAATGTCACAGAAAAATCAACATCGAACTCAAAAAACTGCATCAAAAAATGTAAATGTTGCAAAATCTGACGTTTGCAGATTCACTTTCACCTCAGTTTTGTAAAAGTTGAATATTGTGCAGCTCTACATTTTCACAAATAAACCTTAAACATGATATTTCGGCGCTAAAGCACGACGTGACGTGAGGAAACATTTTTTGTCGTTTGTTCGTACGTTTCGCTCAGATTTGATGAAACCAACTGAAAAACAAAAAACTCCGGAGTGGATTTTTGAACCAAAACTTTCAAAAACTGGACGAGGTTCGAGCGTCAGAAAAACGCCGCAGCAGGAAAAGTCCGTCAGAGCCGCCCGCGTCGCTCGGGGCTCCGTTTCCGCGGCGACGGAGGGGGGCGGAGTCACTCGTCGGAGCCGGCCGAGCGCTTCTGGTTTCGTTTCCGCGGCGATCGTCTCGGAGACGCTTTGTCTGAAAAAAAAAAGAAGCATCAGAAAAACTGGGCCTCGTCACTTTGTGGCCTAGGCCCAGTTCAACGAGGACTGAGTGGAAACAACTGGACACGCCCACAAAATGGCTGCCGTCACGTCCTGATTCAAAAATTGTGTTTTATTTTTCATTCAATGAGTGTCAAAGTGACAGCTTCATGAAAGTCACATCAAGAATCAGCCACAGATTTATTTTTAGAGCGAAGTTTAAACAGAAGTGACATGTTTTTGATTCTAAAATGTTCACATTGGTGTTTTTAGTCCGGACCATTCAATTATGACCTGAATAATCACAAACCAAATAATCTTGACATCTTTATCAAAAATGTACTTTTCTTTTTATAATAAAACTACATTTGAAAAGTCAGGGTTTATGTTCTGAAAATGAAGCCGTTTTGAGAATTTCCTGAACTTAAATCAAACATAAAACAAACGGCACCTGAAGATGATCAGATCATTGGATTCATAGATACTTGTGATCATGTTAAGAGTCAGAACTTAAAACAATAATAATTCTGACTGTATGTTTTTCTGTGAGCTTGTCCAGTTTCCAAAGTGAAAGTGAAAGTGGCGCTCACCTCTGCGGCTCTGCACTGGACGCAGCAGAAGAAGAACAGAAGAGAAGAGTGAGAAACACAGAAGAACCAAACAACACCAGGGGCGGGGCTTATACAGCTAAAGAGACACAGGGGTGGGGCTTATACAGCTAAAGAGACACAGGGGCGGGGCTTATACAGCTAAAGAGAGACTGGGGCAGGGCTTATACAGCTAAAGCGAGACAGGGGCGGGGCTTATACAGCTAAAGAGACACAGGGGCGGGGCTTATACAGCTAAAGAGAGACAGGGGCGGGGCTTATACAGCTAAGGAGACACAGGGGCGGGGCTTATACAGCTAAGGAGACACAGGGGCGGGGCTTATACAGCTAAAGAGACACAGGGGCGGGGCTTATACAACTAAAGAGACACAGGGGCGGGGCTTATACAGCTAAAGAGACACCAGGGGCGGGGCTTATACAACTAAAGCGACACAGGGGCGGGGCTTATACAGCTAAAGAGACACCAGGGGGTGGGGCTTATACAGCTAAAGAGACACAGGGGCGGGGTTTATACAGTTAAAGCCGCATTAGGGGGTGGGGTATACACAGTTAAAGGGGCTCTAGGGGGCAGGGTTTATACAGGTTTAGGGCAGTTAGGGGACACCAGGGGGCGGGGTTTACATAGTTAAAGCCACACCAGGGGGCGGGGTTTACACAGTTAAAGGGGCGGGGCTGCACTCACTGATCTGGTTGAGTGTTTCCTGTGGGATCCAGCTCAGGTCCACGTCGTTGTGACTCGACGTCCCCATCTCCACTTTAGGAGCAGGACGCCTCCTCTGGAGGAGACGCTCAGTGAGACACAACAAAACAACAACAACAACAACAAAACAACAACAACAACAACAACAACAACAACAGAGCGAGGCGTTTGTGATTAACACTGGTCTGACTAACTCAAGAGGAAAAAGGATCCCAAACAAAAGTACGGCGTGATATTTCTGTGCTTCATTTTAGGGTTTGTTCACGTTTCACATTTGAGTACTTTCTGATCAAATGAGCAAATATTATTTGAATATTGTTATTGGGAGAATGCAAAAACACTGAACAGAAGCACGAAAAAGATTGAAATGTAGATAATATCATGTGAAATTTGAATTCAAGCTCATCATTTATGGTAAAAAAAAATACAACAAAAAGAGCCGATTCAAAATAAAAATGTAAACTCTCACCTTCGGCTTATAAAAGTGAGAATTCTGCACTTTTGTGATTTAATTTTATCCGATAATTAAACCTCAACTACTACATTTAAAGACACATTTGAACACATATGTTGGACTGACGTGATACTGACTGAACACTGTCATCAAAAAACACACTAAAAAGCACTAAACTGGGATAAATGACACAAAGCGGCCTGTGGCTCTGGCCCTCGTGCTGTTACTTCGTACCTTCCTGGACTCGAGCAGCTGGTGCAGCCCGACCACCACCAGCAAACCCAGCCCCGACAGGAACACGTACATGAAGATCCTGCAGGGAAACAGAGGTCACTCCGGCCCAAAGCACAAACCGTGTGAAGGCGCCTCACGTCTCTCCGTCCAGGCCGTCCTCGCGCTCCGTGATGGTCACCGTCTGGTTGAACACGGCGTCCTGGAACACGTTCCCCTGAAACAGAAAAACCAAGACCATGAAAACAAAGACAAGACGAACCGAGGAGACACCAGGGCGGAGTCAAAAGACGACTCAACGCACCAACACGTGACTGAAAGTGACAAAAACAACAAAAACATAACTAAAAGTGACAAAAGCAACAAAAACACAACTAAAAGTGACAAAAACATGACTAAAAGTGACAAAAACACAACTAAAAACAACAAATACAGGACTAAAAGTGACAAAAACTAGACTAAAAACAAAAACACAACTGAAAGTGACAAAAACTAGACTAAAAGTGACAAAAACACGACTTAAAAACGACAAAAACTAGACTAAAAACATAAACACAACTGAAAGTGACAAAAACACGACTAAAAACAACAAAAACGCGACTAAAAGTGACAAAAATACAACTAAAAACAACAAATACAGGACTAAAAGTGACAAAAACTAGACTACAAACAAAAACACAACTGTAAGTGACAAAAACACAACTAAAAGTGACAAAAACGCGACTAAAAGTGACAAAAACGCGACTAAAAGTGACAAAAACGCGACTACAAGTGACAAAAACACGACTACAAGTGACAAAAACACGACTACAAGTGACAAAAACACGACTACAAGCGACAAAAACACGACTACAAGTGACAAAAACACGACTAAAAGTGACAAAAACACGACTAAAAGTGACAAAAACACGACTAAAAGTGACAAAAACACGACTAAAAACGACAAAAACATAAAAGTGACAAAAACAACAAAAACACAACGAAAAGTGACGAAAACTAGACTAAAAACAACAAAAACACAACTAAAAGTGACAAAAACATGACTAAAAGTGACAAAAACTAGACTAAAAACAAGACAAAGTGACAAAAACGACTAAAAACAAAACTAAAAGTGACAAAAACACAACTAAAAACAACAAATACAGGACTAAAAGTGACAAAAACTAGACTACAAACAAAAACACAACTGAAAGTGACAAAAACACAACTAAAAGTGACAAAAACTAGACTAAAAACTACAAAAACATGACTAAAAGTGACAAAAACATGACTAAAAGTGACAAAAACTAGACTAAAAACAAGACAAAGTGACAAAAACGACTAAAAACAAAACTAAAAGTGACAAAAACACAACTAAAAACAACAAATACAGGACTAAAAGTGACAAAAACTAGACTACAAACAAAAACACAACTGAAAGTGACAAAAACACAACTAAAAGTGACAAAAACTAGACCAAAAACACAACTAAAAGTGACAAAAACTAGACTTAAAAACAAAAACAGGACTAAAAGTGACAAAAACATGACTAAAAACGACAAAAACACGACTAAAAGTGACAAAAACTAAACTAAAAACGACAAAAACACGACTAAAAGTGACAAAAACACGACTAAAAGTGACAAAAACAACTAGACTAAAAACTACAAAAACATGACTAACAGTGACAAAAACTAGACTAAAAAACGACAAAAACACGACTAAAAGTGACAAAAACTAGACTAAAAACAACAAAAACAACTAAAAGTGACAAAAACACGACTAAAAACTACAAAAACATGACTAAAAGTGACAAAAACACGACTAAAAACTACAAAAACATGACTAAAAGTGACAAAAACATGACTAAAAACTACAAAAACACAACTAAAAAACAAAAACGCGACTAAAAGTGACAAAAACTAGACTAAAAACAAAAAAAACACAACTAAAAGTGACAAAAACACGACTAAAAGTGACAAAAACACGACTAAAAGTGACAAAAACACGACTAAAAGTGACAAAAACACGACTAAAAGTGACAAAAACACGACTAAAAGCGACAAAAACACGACTAAAAGCGACAAAAACATAAAAGTGACAAAAACAACAAAAACACAACGAAAAGTGACGAAAACTAGACTAAAAACAACAAAAACACAACTAAAAGTGACAAAAACATGACTAAAAGTGACAAAAACTAGACTAAAAACAAGACAAAGTGACAAAAACGACTAAAAACAAAACTAAAAGTGACAAAAACACAACTAAAAACAACAAATACAGGACTAAAAGTGACAAAAACTAGACTACAAACAAAAACACAACTGAAAGTGACAAAAACACAACTAAATGTGACAAAAACTAGACTAAAAACTACAAAAACATGACTAAAAGTGACAAAAACACGACTAAAAGTGACAAAAACTAGACTAAAAACAAGACAAAGTGACAAAAACGACTAAAAACAAAACTAAAAGTGACAAAAACACAACTAAAAACAACAAATACAGGACTAAAAGTGACAAAAACTAGACTACAAACAAAAACACAACTGAAAGTGACAAAAACAGGACTAAAAGTGACAAAAACATGACTATAAACGACAAAAACATGACTAAAAGTGACAAAAACTAGACTAAAAACGACAAAAACACGACTAAAAGTGACAAAAACTAGACTAAAAACAACAAAAACACAACTAAAAGTGACAAAAACTAGACTACAAACAAAAACACAACTGAAAGTGACAAAAACACAACTAAAAGTGACAAAAACTAGACTAAAAACTACAAAAACATGACTAACAGTGACAAAAACTAGACTAAAAACGACAAAAACACGACTAAAAGTGACAAAAACTAGACTAAAAACAACAAAAACAACTAAAAGTGACAAAAACACGACTAAAAAATACAAACACATGACTAAAAGTGACAAAAACACGACTAAAAACTACAAAAACATGACTAAAAGTGACAAAAACATGACTAAAAACTACAAAAGCACAACTAAAAAACAAAAACGCGACTAAAAGTGACAAAAACTAGACTAAAAACAAAAAAAAACACAACTAAAAGTGACAAAGACGTGTTTAAATATGACAGCAACTGAACATGACAAAAACGCGACTAAAAGCGACAAAAACTAGACTAAAAACAACATGTTTAAATATGACAACAACTGATTAACGGTGACTAAACACTTAACGAGGTTAAACTGGCACCACCTCGTTTACTCTGTTGTAATACACACTGGCACCACCAGAGGCCGCCAGAGAGAGCAGCTCGTGCATAAACCAGCGCCGACGACTTCAAAACAGTGGATTTATGTCAGAAAGACGCCACAAACCTGAGACGCCGCAGTGTTTGAATAATATTAATGTTCCACGGTTTATTTAACTTGGATTTCACGCTGGTGAGAAAACGGACAGCCCCGCCCCATCGACCAATCAGTCGACTCACAGCCCTGTCGCTCTGTCCCTCAGACGCCCCTCCTCAGAGCCCCCCCCCTCTCAGAGCCCCGCCCCATCGACCGATCAGTCGACTCACAGCCCTGTCGCTCTGTGCCTCAGACGGACAACTGTGGACCTTCTACCTGCACGAGCTAAAGGTGAGCGGCTTACAAAATGTAACACATGAGTTATAAAAATGTACAGAGGGGATTTGGATTTATCATTTAGTTTTTAAGTAAACTAGATCTGGCTGAAAATTGTCCTAAAAATTCAAATTTCACCTGATTTTTTTCCTTCAAACTGTACTAAATGAGTTTAGAATCCGATCTTAAATCCTTGTTTGGTCTAAATCTGTTGAGTCCAGATTGTACAGTTTGTGTGGATCTACTTTAGGCTGATCTTTGTCTCGAGGGACAAAAATGCATTTGAAGAAAACACTGTCAGAGAAATCTATGGATGAAGTGGATTCAATGGAAGAATTAAACATCAGGAGCAGATTGGACACATGAAAGTCCAGATGTGAGAGAGAAAAGTGACAAAAAAACAAAAAAAAGTGTCTCGAGACTTAAACACAAACTTAAAGAAAAAAAAGGGAACACATGCGTCCCTACAGCAGATCTGATCGCAGTGGCACTGGTCAGAGAAATGACAATCTCATGTGTGTCCTAAACGGAGCAGCTCTGTTAAAGGCAACAGAAAAATACAAAGTGAACATGAATCAAGATCAAATAAAAATGGTAATTTGACACCAGAGCCCTGCCCCCTCAGAGCCCCACCCCCTCTCCGCTCTCAGACTTACGTTGCTGTCTTTGTAGTTAAGGTTGACCACGAGTCCAAAAGGGCGCCCCCCCATGGGCTCGGCGGGGATGAACGAGTACTCGAAGGTGGCCTGGCGGCTCGGCGGGACCACGATGCCCAGCTGCAGCGCCGTGAAGTTCTGGATGAAGAACTGATAATCCTGAAAGCGACGGAGACACGAGTTAAAGCCCGAGAGGAGCACGAGGGCCACAGCGAGGAGTGTGTAGAACATATCGTCAGTGTAGTGTCAGAATGTACTCCATATTCAAACCCTGCACATCGTTTATGATTACAAAAAGAGCTGCGCACTTTGGAACTTAAGACTAATCATTGTGACCAATTTAGAAGCAAAATTATCTCATTTTAAAAGTAAAAAACAGAAAAACTAAATGTAAAGTGCTTTTTTTACTGTCTCTACTGGCACATGTAACGAAAAGAAGTTCCCCTTGGGGATAAATAAAGTAATTCTGATTCTGATTCTTTTAACACTGTTTTTATCTCCAAACTTTACTTTTAACGTTAACTAGACTTAATAAACCAGTGAAATCACAGTCATAAAACCATAAAAAAGCAATAAATAAGTTCAATGCATTAAATATAAATAATGATATGTAAATGTCTAATTTTACTTTTGCATCTGAAAGGTTGAGTTCATAAATCTGAACAAAAAAGAAAGAAAGCCGACGATTTACCTTTAGTTCTGTTTTATGTGAGTAATTGTTAACTTGCGACTTTAGAGACGGACGATTTTAGATGGTCCTGAAGAATATTTAAGCTTCACAAATGTATGAAACATTACAATAACATATTTAACAGTGTCACAGTGTTTAAGTTTAGACAAAGCAAAGGCCAGTAGTTATTATTTTGTTTAGTGTTTCTTCTTTCACCTTTTATAATAAACTCAGAGTCACCAGAGCCACACGAGCCCTGAGCCGCAGGAAAGTGTCCATTTCTGATCGTGGAAGAATCTGGCTCAAAGTCGTGGCTCGTGGATCTCAGAGTGAGACGAGAACAAAGACTAAACTTAGAACGTCGTACGACAAAGACCAGCTCCGACTGATAAACCTGTTTGACATTTGGACTCTTGGTCTCTGTCGTCTGCCATCGATCTGTGTCAAAGTAACAGCAGGAGCTCCACTGCAAACACGACCTTCATCTTCTCGTTTAGCAACTTTAACAAACGTGAAAACACCACTAGCTTGTCGCGCTCGCCTCCGCTAACAGGAACAACAGAGATGACTTCATCACACGGAGCTGAGCCTGATGTTTGCTCAGATAAACGTTTGTCGTATCCATCACAATGTGACTATTCTGTTTAACGACTTTTAATTCATCACATCTTGCAGTGTGACATCCATAAATATTATAAGATGAAAAACAAGGTACAGTGGGCTTTAGGCCTGGAGGCTGCCACTCTGAGAGAGCCTTGGAACGACTGCAGCAGCAACGGTAAAGACCCTGAGCCAGGACACACACAGGCCCTGGCCTGTAGGGGGCAGTGTTTAAACTCAAAGCAAACTAGAAGATTCTTAGGTCAATGGAATGAACGCTAAACTCGCTGATCTTTGATCTTGTACAATGAAGTAATGTGTCAAGAACAAGGAGCTCGACTGAAGGAAATGAGTAAAATGTCAAAGTCATCTTCACTGATGTAAAAGTGGACAGCGTCGTACGGGACGATGAAAAGGGCTGAACTGGGACGAGTTACATGTTGGAAGTAATTCATCTGGACGACTGGAAAAACCCAGAATAATAATGATCTGAGGAGGAAAAGTGTCCTAAAGCCACAGGAGCAGAGCCGAGCTGTGGGCGATGGTCGTGAAGGTTCATGGATGAAAGGCGGCTTCTTGTTTTGCTTCTGGAGGTTTTTTCTGCGTTCTAGGATGAGTTTGGAGCCATGATCTGAGACACAAGCTCTGCCAGGTCTACCATCCTCCCACATCTTACATTTGACCAAGGATGAAGACAATAAAGACTCTGTTGCATTGAATTTCCTCGAGTTCTACTTTTTCGAGTCAAAAATACAAGCGTTATCCAGAAGAGATTATGACACAGCATGAAGGTTTTTTTGAAGATCTCGACCTTCAAATTTTGTAGTAGTAAAAAAATGCTCCAAAAAAAGAGCAGATTAAAAATGACAAAAGCATGCGGTAGGTAATATTTCTGCACTTTTGTGATTACATACTTTTCACATTTGTATCATAATTATACCTCAACTAACACGTTTAAAGACCTGTTTTAACACATTTGGATTGACATAACATTGTCTGAACACCGTCCTCGGGAAACACCAGAGAGAGACTGAGGAGCTGTACCTGGGGATAACGGAACGATGCGTCCAGAGACTCCACGACGAAGTTCTCCGTCCCTTTGTTCGTGAAACCGAGCAGGAACTTCACAATGTCGTTGGCGGGAAAATCTGAAATCCAAAAAAGACAGAACTGAAACTCTTTCTTTTACGAGCGGCGCAGCAACGACCGGAGAATGAGGCGGAAATGTGCGTGAACCTGGAGTAAAGCGGTCTGTACCCTGAGAGCCAGTACCTTCTCCTTTGACGAAGAGGATGGTGGTGTCTGCGAGTGGAGAGGCCTTCATCTCTCCGACCAGAGCCTCCTCCTCCTCATCCTCTTTGTCTTCTGCCTGAAAAACAAACCCAACCTTAAAAACAGCCACAGCCAAACAGAAACAAACAGCAGTCACCAACTGCAAAATGAAACGTGTGTGAAGTAAGGCAAGGCAAGTTTATTTGTAGAGCACAATTCATACACAAGGCAATTCAAAGTGCTTTACATCACAGGAAAAGTTTTATTAAAATCACAAAACACAAACACACAGAATCATTTTAAAATAAAGCGCTTTAAAAGAGAAGAGTGCAGATAGATCTTTCAGTCGTTTGCACAAGTAGAGCTGCAGGATCCACAAAGACCAAAATATAAAACATACTGAAGATTATAGTACTAAAACAGAGCAACAATAATGTGACTAAAAGTGACAAAAACGCAACTAAAAACGTCAAAATATTGATTAAATGTGATAAAGCTGTGACTAGTAGCGACAAAAACACAGCTAAAAGAGACAAAAACACGACAGAGACAAAAACACGGCTAAAAGAGACAAAAACACAACTAAAAGCGACAAAAACACGGCTAAAAGCATCAAAAACACGACTAAAGACAACAAAAACACGACTAAAAATGTAAAAATATTGATTAAAAGTTTTAAAGCCGTGTCTAGTAGCGACAAAAACACAACTAAAAGTGACAAACCGCATTTGTCTGATATTAAACCTCAACACGTTTGAAGACATGTTTCACACATTTCTGTTGGATTTAAATAATATCCAAATATCGTCACAGGTCTGGGTGATACGGCAAAAAACAATTATCGCAATTTTCTTGCAGCCAGATTATAATTTTGATTTTATCTCGATTCATGTTCACTTTGTATTTCTCTATTGCCCTTTAACAGAGCTGCACCGTTTAGGAAAAATATATAATTTTTAAAAATGTATTTCTTTTTCTGACCAGCGCGATTAGATTGATTAGATTTGTGATTCATATTTTAATAATAGGATTCTGTTCAAATTCATATTTTAAACACAATTTTGTCGGGTTTAGTCACATTTGTCATATTTAAATGGGTTGTTGTTCTTTTTTGTCACGTTTTGGTGCATAGAGTCACGTTTGTTGATTGTAGGAGCGTTTTTGTCACTTTTGAATGCATTTTTATCGCTTTTGGTCGCGCTTTTGTCCCTTGTATCTGAACATGTTTGTACTAACACAAACTACAGTGTGAGCAGTTTTTATTCAAATCAAAGCAAGACATTTTGTTGTTTGTGGCAGAAATTATTGAACTTCAAACATTACAGTCTTTATGATTTACTAATTACATGCATTAAATTGTGTTTTTGTGTGGATTTGGTTTAATTGTGCAGCTCTGGCCTTTAAGAGGTAAATAAAGTCATCTGCTCAGAGGCTAAACAACAGGAGAAAAAGTGTGTTTGAACAAACAGCTGCATTAAAGAGACAAACAGTCAATCACGACACAACATTTCACAAAAACAGTCAAAGGAATGAGCTCATGATTCCATTTTTAATCACTGTATCGCTCAGGAAACTCCTACAACATTAACTGGTGTGGACACGGTCGGCAGCTCTTTCGCCGTGAGACTCACCAGCTCTGCGTTCTCGTCGTCCTCCACCTCCGCCTCGTCGTCTTCCTCGTCTGCGGCGACATCGTCAGTGACATCATCGACCACGTCTTCATCCACAGGTTCAGCCTCCTCGTCCTCCATCAGGTCCTGAGCCGACACCAGCGGGTCTGGGGGGAGAACCGAGAACTGAGCCGGGGGGAGGACCGGGGACTGAGCCGGGGGGAGGACCGGGGACTGAGCCGGGGGGACCTGGACTGAGCCGGGGAGGACCGGGACTGAGCCGGGAGGACCGGGGACTGAGCCGGGGGGAGGACCGGGGACTGAGCCGGGGGGAGGACCGGGGACTGAGCCGGGGGGAGGACCGGGGACTGAGCCGGGGGGAGGACCGGGGACTGAGCCGGGGAGAGGACCGGGGACTGAGCCGGGACCGGACCTGGACTGAGCCGGGAGGACCGGGACTGAGCCGGGAGGACCGGGACTGAGCCGGGAGGACCGGGACTGAGCCGGGAGGACCGGGACTGAGCCGGGAGAGAACCGGGACTGAGCCGGGAGAGGACCGGGACTGAGCCAGAGAGGACCGGGGACTGAGCCGGGAGGACCGGGACTGAGCAGAGAGAACCGGGACTGAGCCGGGAGAGAACCGGGACTGAGCCGGGAGAGAACCGGGACTGAGCCGGGAGAGAACCGGGACTGAGCCGGGGAGAGAACCGAGAACTGAGGACTGAGCCGGGGGGAGAACCGGGGACTGAGCCGGAGGAGAACCGGGGACTGAGCCAGGGAGAGAACCGGGGACTGAGCCAGGGAGAGAACCGGGGACTGAGCCAGGGAGAGAACCGGGGACTGAGCCAGGGAGATAACCGGGACTGAGCCAGGAGAGAACCGGGGACTGAGCCGGGGAGAGAACCGGGGACTGAGCCGGGGAGAGAACCAGGGACTGAGCCAGGGAGAGAACCGGGGACTGAGCCAGGGAGAGAACCGGGGACTGAGCCAGGGAGAGAACCGGGGACTGAGCCAGGGAGAGAACCGGGGACTGAGCCAGGGAGAGAACCGGGGACTGAGCCAGGGAGAGAACCGGGGACTGAGCCAGGGAGAGAACCGGGGACTGAGCCAGGGAGAGAACCGGGACTGAGCCAGGAGAGAACCGGGACTGAGCCAGGGAGAGAACCGGGGACTGAGCCAGGGAGAGAACCGGGGACTGAGCCAGGGAGAGAACCGGGGACTGAGCCAGGGAGAGAACCGGGGACTGAGCCAGGGAGAGAACCGGGGACTGAGCCGGGTAGAGAACCGGGGACTGAGCCGGGGAGAGAACCGAGAACTGAGGACTGAGCCGGGGGAGAACCGAGAACTGAGAAGGGAGAGGACCGGGGACTGAGCCGGGGGAGGACCGGGGACCGATGAAAGGACTAAAAACCCCATGGACCAAACCAAGGACTTTGTGTCCTAAGTTTTGGTCCTGGTAGATTTTGGTCATGACGTGGAATTGGTTTGATCTGACACGACTGTGAACGTGCCCCAAACCAAGGACTGAGTGGAGACTTTAAGGTCCAAACCAAGATAATCAAACTCAATTTGGACAAAGTCTAACCCTAGACCACTTCAGTTCAAATCAGGACCATTACCTCATGTTCTGACCAGAACAATATCCTCTGAATATTATAATCTACATTAAAGTACAAAAAAAAATAAAGATATATTCATTTGTGTAAATAATCACACACTTCTGTTCTGCAATGCAAGATTAATTAACTAATCAGGACTAATGGACTTTTTTTTTTTTAAGTAGTCGTATTTTGATCATGGTAATCGTTGCCTGGACACCACAGACTCTGAACATATACAAAAAAATCCTTCCATAACAAAGACAAAGGCATTATTGCTTAATCAAGGTGTCAAATTTCTAATTTAAGTGATCAATCCGCTTTTTATTGTAAAATATTCTCTATTAAGAAGCCTTCAGACACCACATTTAAACCTTTACTTGGTTAAAATGTATTTAAAAGTCTCAATGTGCAATAGAAATAACCCGTTGATTAATGACAATCGTTAGTTGCGGCTCTAGTGGAAAATTGATCATGTTTAGCAGAGTTAGCTTAGCGGCTAATGCTAAGGACACGTCAGTCTAAACACGCCGCTGAACTAAAGCAGTTTGAAGCTGTCAGTTTCTCTTGACAACAGGACAACACGTTTTTCTAACAGCCTGCCATAATAACTAATATGTCCTAGATGTCTGAAGTGTGTCTGGACAAACGCATTTGTGTAAAATAGTAAGAAGAGAGCAGCAGGCGCACGGAGCGGCCTGTCACAGCGGCTAACAGCTAACGGCTAACAGCGCCTGCTCAGACCGGACCAACGCGGCTGTTTTGGATGTTTTCCGGGCTTTAAAGACTCACCTCGGACCAGCAGCGTCGCGGGGAAGGCCAGCAGCACCAGCAGCAGCAGCTTGGGCAGAAATCTCCACATTTTCAGTGCGTTTTCGGTGAGTTTTCAGCGCGTTTCATTGAGCGTGGAGCAGACTGTGCGCTTCCGCTTCTGTACAGCCGCGCATGCGCACACACAGCAGCTCTCAGGCTTCTTCAGTGGAGGTTTATTTTGTGAAGTTCACGTCATGAAGCTGCGACACCGCCGCCTGCAGGCACCAGGCACGGCACGACACACGCTTTGTACTTGTCTAAACCAATATTTATTATTTCTTATGGAAATGAGGCATAAGATAGTGCTATGTTCAAAATACTAATTTTAAATCGTGTCTTAATTGAATTTAAATTTATCAAGCAATAAGTAACAATGCAGTTTGTCTGGCTCTGGCCCCACCGTGTAACTTTTTAGCCAAAAACTAAGCATGTTTTTGTTTTGTCCTTACTGTGATTGGGCCTGCAACTCCACAAACCGGACTCCTGCTTGTTTCCATCGAAATGTTGCTCTTTTGGCATTAATATTCCACAGTATGGCATTAAACTCACTACCTGCACGAATGTTCTGAAGTGGTTTGCTTTCTATTTCCATGGAATCACGCAGGAGACTTCCCACCTCCAGAAAGTTACACGGTGTCACTTAAAATTTAGAATGATAATGTAAATCCTTTTTTCTTTACTCAAAATACAAATGTAGTGTCATCATTATTATTATACTAAATGACGTAATTTACGTGAACATCTTCATTCAACATATATATATATATATATATATATATATATATATATATATATATATATATATATATATATATATATATATATATATATATATATTTGTGGTGGGCAGAGATTATTTTTTAATCTAGATTAATCTCACTGTAATCTTGGAATTAATCTAGATTAATCTAGATTAAAATGGCTCATTTGACGAAGACATTCAGAATATGTGTGCTACCCAAATAATGACTAAAAGTAAGTCTTTGAGAACGGGTTTCTCAAGCCAGGTGGCGCATTAGACCAGGGGCTCATCACATCAGTGCTTGGCCCGGCATTAGCTAAGGGATGCTTTGCGTTTAGGTGGTACTTGAGACTGGAAGAACTCCTACAGTAAACTAATTCCGCATTGCACAAGGTGCAAACAACCTTAGTCTTGTCGAGATTTCCATTGGGAAGCTTCTTAAAAATAAATTTTCTAGTCAGTGTTTCTCTGTGAGCTGCAATGTCCTCCTCCTCTCTCTGATCACAGCCCCTCAGCTATAATTTGGTTTAGGTAGAATTAATAATTAAAAAAAAAAAGGATATCATCATTAAGTTGTGTTCAAATCAGAGTCATGGTGTTTTTTCCCTCCAAAGCTTTCAGTTTTCTGATGCATTTTAATATAAAGATTGACTCTTATCCAGCAACACTTCTGTGCAATATTCATTTAATTCTGTATTAATTTAATTCTGTGCTTAAATTTCCCCTGGAAGCCTCTGGACAAAGTAACCTGTGTGTCATGTTTAGATCATAAGCCCATGTTTCAAATAGGTCTAATGATAATTTACAGTTAATTCTTGAAGGATGTCATTGATTAGACTTTACTGTTGCTCTGACACAACAAGACAGTCTTCAAAGCCTAAATAAACTTTCCGTCAGTGGCCATTAATTTTCATTCTTCCAGTTTTCACTTGGCATTATTCTGTGCATAAAGCACCTAACGCCTCGTTACGCACGCGGCTAATTTGCATATCAATCCACGCGAAAACTGTGCGAAGCGCTAAACTTTGTAGATCCGCTGTGGCGTTTGCTCTGATTGGTTCATGATGTTTCACTGGTGCTGAAGACAGAGGAGTCTGTGTCTGTGCCGCGCTGCTCACGGCGCTCACGCCGCTGCCGCGTAAAGACGCGTAATGACGCGCGGAGACAAGTCAGATCCAAAATGAATGAACTCAAATCAAGTTTGTCATCGTGAGTTCTGAGAGTTCAGGGTTGGACTGATTAAATCTCCAAAAGTGCACAGCCTGATCCTGGATTAAGTTTGTGTAATGTGATGGTTTGACTCCAGAGGCAATGATTTTAGTGGGACTACTTTTCCGTGCGTAAGGTGGAGGAGCTCTCTCTACCACCAAATGTTTTAGGGTCCGCAGTAACGGGCCGGAATACGTTACTTTCAGTCCTGATGGGGAGCGCAAATCTTCGCGGTAATTTGCGCTATTCTAGACGCAATAGTTCGTCAGCTGTTTGTTCTCAAAACTACGAAAAATACGAGGCGGGTTGGTCCAGAAGAAAGACTAGTTAAAAGCGTATGGGATGTAGAACTTTAGTTCCTTTGATTTGGCGCTATGTGCGGTTTATGATCAGGTGTGTTCAGGTGCACGTCACTGTGTGTAGCTCGCGTCTCTCGCTCTCTTTCTCTCTCGTTTTCTCTGCGCGATGCCCCTGGGAGCTGTGCGCAATTACGCACGCGCGCAGTTTAGAGGGAACAGTGCTCCCAACCCAACTTTGAGAATAGATTAACGGCGATATTTTTTTTATCGCCCGATAAGAGTCTCACGTTAACGCAGCACGTTAACGCCGTTACCGGCCCACCACTAATATATATATAGTGATAATGACTGATTATCTATATATATATATATATATATATATATATAATATATTGCTCAGCTATCGATAATTTATTATTGTTGTTAATATTTTATTAAGTTTGACGCTTGCGCAGTCTAAACATAGATCGTTTATGAGCAGGTGTCTCGAATAGCACCGTTCACTTACTTTAATGCTTCAAATTACGATTTATTTTGCTCTATTTCTCGCATCACTGTCTTGTTCCATTGCTCTTAGTTGTTTTTTGTTTTGTTTCGTGTTTCATCAAAGTCATCGTAGTCTCTGTTCTCGAACACAGAGTGAGACCTCTTCTTCCTCTTAACCATCTCTTTCCCGTGTGACAAAAACAACACGAACACGACGCGGAAACACTGACGTGACGACGAAAAGTGGCGTTCTTACGAACAAAGAAACCCCAACACACCGTGACAGCTCTGCGTCTCTGCTCCAGGTAAATGTACAACCACGAAACTATCAGTAAATGCCCAGAAAACGGCGTGATTTTTGTATTTTGACGCTGAAAGATGAGGATTGCTAACTGCGATGAGCTAGCTTAGCACTGTTAGCCACTGCCAAATAACAACACGAGACAAAAACGTTATAAATAACCAAATATAAACGTGTATTATGTTTCATTAGATCCATCGTTAGATATTCCATCATAGGTTTATAACACTGAGTTTTCGACGTAATTTTCTGGATTATTTCACGTTTTAGCCAAATCATGATGTAGCTATTTTGATTCACTCTTTTATTTATCGTTACTCCTAAAGCTCGGGAAAGAACGTCAAAAACGTTGCCATGGAAATCCGCCATGTTTGTTGTTGGTGTGTCAAACTGTCATAGAGACAAAACCATGTAAATAACAGAAAAATCCATGGAAGAACCTGATAAACTGCTGGTTTCTCTCACTTCTAGTAAATAGATTTATCAGTATATAGTGTTAAAATACTTTTGAATTAAAGCAAAGTTTAGTATTTAGCAACTTAAAATCTCCATGGATTTAACATTGGGATAAATGATTGTTATGTGTGACGTCACGACCCAGAGCTCCATTCTTTTAATGGCGGAATGTTTCAGTTGGTCTCATTAGAGGGTAGGGTTTTTGTTTTTGTTTTAGTTTCAACACAGGTTGCATTTGTTTTCAAATGTTCAAAGTTTCAAGTTATGTCAGTAATACTTGGTGTTGTGATTCTTGTCATGACTTTTAGTATTTGTCAGTGATGTAGTTTTTGCACAGTTTGTAGTTAAAGTGTTTTCTTTTCCTTATAATGTGAATTTAATGTGGAATAGCTATGATTGTTTGAATCTTTCATGTTGTTATAACGTCCAAACTTTGTAAGATTTCAGTTCGGTTTTGAGCTTCAATGTTTCCAGTTACCAGAGTTTAGAAAGGTTTTAGAGTTTCCCAAGACTTAAAAGTTTTATAGTTTGTAGTACAATGAAGTAGTACATTTTATATGGTTCATTTTTAAATATTATGTCTTTTAAATTATGTTAACATTTTGTAGTATATTTTTATAATATAAATATTAAGGCTTTTAGATCATTTTCAACATTTGTTGTAGTAAATTTTAATAATATTACAAATATTACACATTTTAATTGATTTGTTTTAAATAGTGTCTAGACCAGGGGCCAAGTCTAAACCAGTGCCAAACAGAGTCCAGACCAGGTCCAGACCGAGTCCGACTGCTCTGTTTGACGGAGTGCAGGGATTCATTGTTTTCAGAACTGAGAGTTTGGCACTGAACAAGTCAAAATCAAACATTAGGTCCTCAAAATGTCACCAGGGAATGTTTAGTGATGTTTTCCAATGATTTGTCCAATTGTTTTCAGTCAATTGAGAAAATGTTCAGATACTTTTCACCAAATCTTTTTTATCAACAGAATCAACTTTTATTTAATATTTCATTTCTCAAGTGACCATTCATTGCTTTGCCTTATGTTTATTGTTTTTACTCTGTTTTATTTGTTGTTGTTTGTTTAGTTCTTTTTTTGGGACAAGTGTGAAATAAAGTTTAAAGCCGGGGCACCTGAACGCAGCACAACCAGAACCTGTCCTTCTGGTCCTGAGCTCTCACAAACCCTTTGGCACATGTTCATATCCACTTCCATTTCATTTTCAGCTTCAGAACTGCTTTTTTAGACGGCAAAGTGAACCTCACACAGACCGCCCCAAACGCAGCCAATCAGAGCGCTCGCACCTCTGCGCTGATGAGACAGAAGGTGCTTTTCTATTGGATGCAGAGAGCGCGCAGTGGTCCCAATTTTGCTCTTTTTACGAGACACTCAACATCGACTAAATTACTCAAAAAAGTCAGGTACTGCAGCTTTAACGTGTTGGCGTCATGACAACGGCGGTGCCTGAGGACGTTTATGTGCGGCCGCTCTTTGGAAAGTCAAATAAAGTGTTAATCAAAGTGGACCGGCTTGTGTTTTTGTGGTCGCAGACGTCATGGCGGAGCAGAACATCGAAGCGAAGCTCAAGAACCTCCTGAAGCAGCAGAAGATCCAGCTGTGGAACCCTCCGTACACCGAGGAGAGCCGGCCCAGTCCTGAGCACATGCAGGTAACACTGACAGGGGCGGGTCCTACAGGGGCGGCCCAGTCCTGAGCACATGCAGGTGACACCGACAGGGGCGGTCCTACAGGGGCGGCCCAGTCCTGAGCACATGCAGGTGACACCGACAGGGGCGGTCCTACAGGGGCGGCCCAGTCCTGAGCACATGCAGGTGACACCGACAGGGGCGGTCCTACAGGGGCGGCCCAGTCCTGAGCACATGCAGGTGACACCGACAGGGGCGGTCCTACAGGGGCGGCCCAGTCCTGAGCACATGCAGGTGACACCGACAGGGGCGGTCCTACAGGGGCGGCCCAGTCCTGAGCACATGCAGGTGACACGGGGCGGTCCTACAGGGGCGGCCCGGTCCTGAGCACATGCAGGTGACACGGGGCGGCCCAGTCCTGAGCACATGCAGGTGACACGGGGCGGCCCAGTCCTACAGGGGCGGCCCAGTCCTGAGCACATGCAGGTGACACGGGGCGGCCCAGTCCTACAGGGGCGGCCCAGTCCTGAGCACATGCAGGTGACACGGGGCGGTCCAGTCCTGAGCACATGCAGGTGACACGGGGCGGCCCAGTCCTGAGCACATGCAGGTGACACGGGGCGGCCCAGTCCTGAGCACATGCAGGTGACACGGGGCGGCCCAGTCCTGAGCACATGCAGGTAACACGAGCCGGCCCAGTCCTACAGGGGCGGCCCAGTGCTACAGGGGCGGCCCAGTCCTACAGGGGCGGCCCAGTCCTGAGCACATGCAGGTAACACGGGGCGGTCCAGTCCTGAGCACATGCAGGTGACACGGGGCGGCCCAGTCCTGAGCACATGCAGGTGACACGGGGCGGCCCAGTCCTGAGCACATGCAGGTGACACGGGGCGGCCCAGTCCTGAGCACATGCAGGTGACACGGGGCGGCCCAGTCCTGAGCACATGCAGGTAACACGGGGCGGCCCAGTCCTACAGGGGCGGCCCAGGCCTGAGCACATGCAGGTGACACGGGGCGGTCCAGTCCTGAGCACATGCAGGTGACACGGGGCGGCCCAGTCCTGAGCACATGCAGGTGACACGGGGCGGCCCAGTCCTGAGCACATGCAGGTAACACGGGGCGGCCCAGTCCTACAGGGGCGGCCCAGGCCTGAGCACATGCAGGTGACTCGGGGTGTCCTCAGGGACCCGCTCTGGTCCGTGTCAGAGGCAGACGGTCGTATCGTTCACGCCTCCGTCACATCAGGAGTAAAGTTAAAGACAGGCTCTCACTGTATTCAAATTGTGGCTTAGTTTGGTGGAAAATGTTTAGTATAGTTTGACATTTTTGAATTTGCAGTTCCAGAAGAAATTTTGGTAAATAAAAGTTTAGTCTCGGTTTAATCTCAAATTAATCTTGGTTTATTCTCTGTTTAGTCTTGGTTTAATCTCAGTTTAATCTCGGTTTAGTCTCGTTTAGTCTCGGTTTAATCTCTGTTTAGTCTCGTTTAGTCTTGGTTTAATCTCTGTTTAGTCTTGGGTTAGTCTTGGTTTATTCTGTTTAATCTCGGTTTAATTTTGGGTTAGTCTGGGTTTAGTCTCGGGTTAGTCTCAGATTAGTTGTGGATTAGTCTAAATTTTTCAGATTTGATCATATTCTGAGGTTAATCCCAGTTTCTCAGTGAAATCACATGATGTTCCACTTCACTTTTGCCTCCGTGCTGACTTTACGATGTTTTGTTTAGTCTGTTAAAGGGTTTGTAGACTCGTGCTTTCAGTTGTGACTCTCTTCAGTCTCAGTAACGTTTAATCCTAAACCCGGTGTCTCTCCTCCTGCTCTCTCATGGACCTTGCACCTGTTCTGTTTCTTCTTCTTCTTCCAAACGTGGCCCTGTCGCCGGGCAGGACCTGTCGGAGCAGTACGCGCTGCTGCTGGGCCTGTCTGCGGCGGAGGTAGGGAGCGCTCTCGAGTCGATCCGCGCTCAGGCCGTGAACCGAGGCAAAGGAAACCAGACGTTCAGAGAGACGAGCGTGGCCACGTTAGAGCTGCTGCTGCCCCGGGACTCCAAGAAGGTAACGCACGGCTCATCTGTTTAGGTTTTTTATTATGTCTTTAACTTGTGTGTTTTCTAATATTGATGTAGAAGTTTCACTCACAATATATAACATTTATTTGGTTAAAAATGTTGGTTTATTAAGTCTCATCTACAAAAGAAATAATCACTATTGACGACTAAAATAATCGTTAGTTCCAGCTTTAGTCAAAACTCTATTTAAATATTACAATAATATCAGATCTTAATAGACATATCACAATACTTTTCAACATCGTGCAGCTCTATTAAATACTAATAAATACATTTGCCCATGAAGTAAACAACTGGCAAATAAATTGTCGTAAAAAAGGCACTTTGTCGTCGTCTGGTTTTCCTCTGAACGCCGATGTCTTCGTTTGTGTCTCAGGATCCGAAGACCAAGACGTTCTTTCAGACCAAACTGGACGTGTCTGTGCAGGAGCTCGTCGACAGGTGGCGCTCTTTTACCTTCTTCTCATGTCCTTTGCTCATCGCTGACACATTTATCCACTTTGGCTCTCGTTACGTTCCACGAGGCACAGGAACCATCGACGTAATTAATAATTGTCGCTTTTAGTCGTGTTTTTGTCGCTTTTAGTTGTGTTTTTGTCACTTTTAGTTGTGTTTTTGTCGCTTTTAGTTGTGTTTTTGTCACTTTTAATTGCGTTTTGTTCCTTTTAGTTGCGTTTTTGTTTCTTTTTAGTTGCGTTTTTGTGTCTTCTAGTTAGGTTTTTGGCTCTTTAAATTGCTTTTTGTCACTTTTAGTCATATTTTTGTTTCATTTTGTTGTTTTTGTCGCTTTTAGTTGCTTTTACTCACATTTTTGTTCCTTGTAGTCACATTTTTGTTTCTTTTAGTTTGATGTTTTTTTACTTTTGGTTTTTTAGATTTATTTATGTGTTTTTGTTGCTTTTAGTCGTGTTTTTGTCGCTTTTAGTTGTGTTTTTGTCGCTTTTAGTTGCATTTTTGTCACTTTTAGTCGCATTTATGTCACTTCCAGTTGCGTTTTTGTCACTTTTAATTGCGTTTGTCACTTTTAGTTGCGTTTTTGTCGCTTTTAGTTGCATTTTTGTCACTTTTAGTTGCGTTTTTGTCACTTTTAGTTGCGTTTTTGCCGCTGTTAGAGAGGTTGATTAAAGAACTCAGAGTGTTATCAGAGCTTTTGCACATTCTTTGTTTCATGCACAGACTTCCTTTATTAAAACAATATCATCTGAATATTATTTCTTTATTCCTCTACTTCGAGCTGCCGTGAATGAAAAACGTAACTGTAGATGTTGTTTGTTGCAGAATTGGAGAAGATTACGGACTCAAATCCATCAAACTTATCCTGAATGGAAGAACTCTGAATGTTGGTAAGTGTGGAACTCAACCAGGACTGAACCTCGGGACTGAACCTCGGGACTGAACCTCGGGACTGAACCTCGGGACTGAACCTCGGGACTGGACCTGAGACGGAAGCAGAAGTGACAGAGAAAGAGATGCACGTGTGAAAGAGAAAGAGAGTGGAGCCAGGAGTCACTTTTAGTTGCATTTTTGTCTCATTTAGTTGTGTTTTTGTCACTTTTAGTTGCGTTTTTGTTTCTTTTAGTTGCGTATTGTTATTTTTGTTAGATTTTCGTCTCTTTTAGTTGCACTTTGTTTCTTTTAGTTGCTTTTTGTGTCTTTTAGTTGTGTTTTTGTCTCTTAGTTGCGTTTTATTTCTTTTAGTTATGTTTTTGTCACTTTTAGTTGTGTTTTTGTTTCTTTTAGTTGCATTTTTGTTTCTTTTAGTTGCGTTTTATTTCTTTTAGTTGCGTTTTTTGTCTCCTTTAATTGCGTTTTTGTTTCATTTAGTTGCGCTTTTGTCTCTCTTAGTTGCGTTTTTGTCACTTTTATTTGTGTTTTTGTTTCTCATAATTGCGTTTTGTTGACTTCCTGTTTGTGGTGCGGCGGCTAACAGGCTAGCGCTGTCCACTGCTGTAAACAGTTCATTTCTTCTTCTTCTTGTGCTTCTTGTGCTTCTGCTTCTTCTTCTTCTCCTCCTCCTTCTCCTCCTTCTGCTTCTCCTTCTTCTTCTTCACCTTCTTCTTCTCCTTCTTCTTCTTCTTGTCCTTCTCCTCCTCCTCCTTCTTCTGCTTCTCCTTCTGCTTCTTCTTCTTCTCCTTCTTCTCCTTCTTCTTCTTCTGCTCCTCCTCCTCCTCCTCCTCCTCCTCCTCCTCCTCCTTCTTCTTCTGAACGCTGTGTCTTCTGCGGCTCCAGAGCAGCGTCTGGACGAGCAGGGCGTGAGGAACCACAGTAAGATGATGGTTCTGCGAGTGAGCGACGCCGAGTGGAAACATCAGCAGGACCAGGAACTACAGAAGCAGAAGAACCAGAACCAGAGCCTGAAGAGAACTCAGAAAGGTTTCCAGATCCTGTCCGAGAGAGGTACCCCACCGTCCAGATGCCCTCCCAGAGGCTCTCTCATCTTGTAGGAATGTGCCAATCAGGTCTAAATCTGGTCTAAATGAGGCCTACGTAAGGTCTAAATTGAGTCTAAAATATTGTCTAAAATAGGTCTAAATCTGGTCTAAAACTGGTCTAAATCTGATCTGTCTAAATCGGATGTAAATTGGGTCTAAATGTGGTCTAAAATAAATCTAAATGAAGTCTAAATTGGGTCTAAAATCTAAATCTGGTCTAAATTGGGTCTAAAATACTGTCTAAAATAGGTCTAAATGGGGTCTAAATTGGGTGTAAATCTGGTCTAAAATAAATCTAAATCTGGTCTAAATGAGGCCTACGTAAGGTCTAAATTGAGTCTAAAATATTGTCTAAAATAGGCCTAAATCTGGTCTAAAACTGGTCTAAATTGGATCTAAAATGTGTCTAAATCGGATGTAAATTGGGTCTAAATGTGGTCTAAAATAATTTTAAATGAAGTTTAAATTGGGTTGGGTCTAAAATACTGTCTAAAATAAGGTCTAAAAATAATAAAATAGGTCTAAATTGGGTCTAAATTGGGTTTGAAATTGGTCTAAATTGGGTTTAAAGCTGGTCTATATTGGGTCTAAATCTGGTCTAAAATAGGTCTAAATTGGGTCTAAATTGGGTTTGAAATTGGTCTAAATTGGGTTTAAAGCCAGTCTATATTGGGTCTAAATCTGGTCTAAATTGGGTCTGAAATGGGTCTAAAATATGTCTAAATTGAGTGTAAATCAGGTCTAAATCTGGTCTCAATTGGGTTTAAAATAGGATCTAAAATAGGGTTTAAAAGAGGGCCCAAAGTGGGTCTATCAGAAATAAAAAATAAATCTAAATTGGGTCTAAATCTGGCCTAAACCAGGTCTAACCCAGGCCTAAACCAGGTTAAGTTATCTTGTAGAAATGTGACAGTATCCACATCTCACATAGAAATATTTATTGAGTCTAAAAGAATAGTAAATATCTAAAAGTCCAGAAGATGTTGTAAATGTGATACTTTTTCCTTCTTAAAATATCTAAAATAAGTCTTTGGTTTGATTCATTATTGTCATTTTCCAAAGAATTTAGAGATAAAAGTGATAAATAACAGTTATTTCTTCATGTTGTCTGCACTGAAACAGAGCAAAGGATCATAGTCAGTGTAGTTTTCTGTTCTTTGGCTGCTGCTGCAACAAATATCAACACTTTTAAAGGGCCTGTCCATTATTTGTACTGTTTTGAAACATGAAAAACAGAACTAGATGTTAAAGTCTTTACAGCAGTCACATGTGTCGTCCCGGTAAAGCTAACAAACATTAGCATGCTAACGACGCACTTCCTGCTTCTCGTAGATTAAAACGCTCTATAAACAAATGAAAGTGCTGTGTCTCATTTTCACCTGAACAGATGCTTTTACATTATTTTTGTGCTCGAGCACAGAGTTTACTTTATTACACGCAAAAAAAAAGGAAACTTGAACAATATTTCGATTCCCGACTGTCGCGTGTGTTTTTTCAGAGGAGGATCTAGACTCGAGGCCTTTCCTGGAAATTGCAGACCAGAAGGGAAATCCACTGAACATCCCTCACCAGGAGAAAAAGGTTTGCACAGATTTGCTGCACATTTTCCCTCCAAGTCGCGCCGCTCTGTCGAATTTTTGGATTGTGCCTTGTTTTCCAGGCTCTGATTTTGGCGATGGGTTTCCATGAAAAGGGCCGTTCTCTGATGAAGAGGAAGCAGTTTGACGACGCGCTGTGTCACCTGCTGCAGGCCGACCAACAGTTCAGGTGCAGCTCACGCCCTCCTGGGTCTGAACCGGGTCTGAACCGGGTCTAACCAGGGCCCAGAGTCGTGCAAACCAAGGAAGAGTCTGTCTTTAAACTGGGTCTAAAGCCGAGCAAACCAGGAATAAAATCTGGCTCTAAACCAGTCCTAAACCAAGAGTTACCAAGGTCTAAACCAGGTCTAAACCAGGTCTTAAATCGGGTCTAAATCAAGTCTAACTCAAGGCTTAAAGTGGTCTAAGCCGGGTCTAAACCGGGTCTAAACCGGGTCTAAACCGGGTCTAAGCCGGGTCTAAGCCGGGTCTAAGCCGGGTCTAAACCGGGTCTAAGCCGGGTCTAAGCTGGGTCTAAGCCTGGTCTAAGGCAGGACCAAGCCAGATCTAAACCAAGATTAAAACGGGATTAAACCAGGTCTAAACTAGGGCTAAACCAGGACTAAATCAGGTCTAAATCAAGACTAAGCCAGGACTAAACCAGGTCCAAACCAGATTTAAAGCAGAGCAAGGCAAGGAATAAAATCTGGCTTTAAACCAGTAATAAACCAAGTGTTACCATGGTCTAAATTGGGTCTAAACCAGATCTAAACTAGAACATGGAATAATCTGGCTCTAAACAAGGTTTAAAGCAGAGCAAACCAAGGAATAAAATCCGTAAACTAGGTCTGGCCGGGGTCTGATTGGGGTCTAACGCTAAATCAGTTCTAAACCAAGTCAAACCAAGTCTAACCAAGACCTAAAGTAGTGTGAACCACAAACTAATACGGTGCTAAACCAGGTTTAAAGCAGAACAAAACCAAGGACTAGTCCAGCTCTAAATCAGTATTAAACCAGGTCTAATCAAGGGCCTGATCAGGTCTAAATCGTGTCTAAATTGTGTCTAAACCAGGTCTAACGCGGGTCTTTTTGCAGTAAGTGCGGCTCGGCGCTGCTCGGCTCGGTGGATAACTTCGCAGTTCTCCAGCTGGACATCGTGTGGTGCTATCGAGCTCTGGAGGCGTTGTCCTGTTTAGACGACGGCAGAGCGAGACTTCAGCGCGCCGAGACCAGCTTCCTCCAGGTGTACGGAGAGCAGCAGCAGCGCCTGAGGATGATCAAGGTACGGGACTAAACCGGGACTAAACCGGGACTAAACCAGGACTACGGAGAGCAGCAGCAGCGCCTGAGGATGATCAAGGTACGGGACTAAACCGGGACTAAACCGGGACTAAACCGGGACTAAACCGGGACTAAACCGGGACTAAACCGGGACTAAACCGGGACTAAACCGGGACTAAACCAGGACTACGGAGAGCAGCAGCAGCGCCTGTGGATGATCAAGGTACAGGACTTAACTGGGACTAAACCAGGACTAAACCGGGACTTAAACAGGACTAAACAGGACTAAACAGGACTAAACCAGGACTAAACCAGGACTACGGAGAGCAGCAGCAGCGCCTGAGGATGATCAAGGTACGGGACTAAACCGGGACTAAACCGGGACTAAACCAGGACTAAACCAGGACTAAACCAGGACTAAACCAGGACTACGGAGAGCAGCAGCAGCGCCTGAGGATGGTCAAGGTACTAGGACTAAACCAGGACTAGCCCAGAACTGGACCGGGAGGGAACTGGGACTAAACCAGGATTACGGAGAGCAGCAGCTGCGCTAACGTACTGGGCTAAAGCGGGACTAAACCGGGACTAAACCAGGACTAAACCAGGACTAAACCAGGACCACAAAGAGCAGCAGCAGTGCCTGAGGATGATCAAGGTACGGGACTAAACTAGGGCTTAACTATTACAAATATCGATAAGTTGTATTTAATCAATGACAGCTGCAGCACTAGTTTCCTCCAGCTCTGACAGCGGGACAGACTGAGGCGTTTGTGTTTATTTTGTCCTTTTGTTTTCAGGGGAACACTGGTCGAGAGGAGGTTCTGTTCCTGCGTCTGCACCTGCTCCAGAGTCTGCTGGCTTACATCGAAGGCAACGACGCTCAGGCCAAGCAGCAGCTCTCAAAGGTGAGCGCACCGGCACCGGGTTCTACTTATTCTTAGTACAAGAGCTGCACGATTTAGGAAACACATGTAATTACAGTATTTCCAACCAGTTTCACAATTTCTGTTTTGACAACAACAAAACTCAACAGAGAGCGTCAAGTGGTAAGCGACTGAAAGCAAGTAAGAGTTTCAAAAAGAGTGAGTGACAAAAACGAGCCTATAAGTGTCCAAAAGCAACTAAAAGTGACAGAACATGACTTCAAACGACAAAAAGTGACCATAAGTGACAAAAAGCGACTGTAAGTGACAAAATTGCTGCTATAAGTGACTAAACACAACCTCACACGACTAAAAGTGTCACAAAAGGTGACAAAACGTGACTTAAAACGACAAAAAGTGTAAAAAGCGGCTAATGACGTGACATGAAAAAGCGATTAAAAGTGGCTAAATGCACCTTATATCGACAAAAACTCTAGAATAGAAAACCTAGAATCGACCTTTAAGCGACAAAAATGAAGAAAAACACAACTAAAAGCGACAAAAACGCGTCTGGGAGGGCATCTGAGCGTCTGTGTGTCCAGGTGGAGCAGGGCGGGGCATCTGAGCGTCTGTGTGTCCAGGGCATCTGAGCGTGTATGTGTCCAGGCGGGGCAGGGCGTCTGAGCGTCTGTGTGTCCAGGCGGGGCAGGGCGTCTGAGCGTCTGTGTGTCCAGGCGGGGCAGGGCGTCTGAGCGTCTGTGTGTCCAGGCGGGGCAGGGCGTCTGAGCGTCTGTGTGTCCAGGCGGGGCAGGGCAGGGCGTCTGAGCGTCTGTGTGTCCAGGCGGGGCAGGGCATCTGAGCGTGTGTGTGTCTGTGTGTCCAGGTGGAGGCGCTGTACCGGCGGCTCAGTCCAGACTCACAGAAGATGGAGCAGCTCATGACTCTGGGCTTCAGTGAAAGAGAAGCTCGACTCGGACTCAGAGCCTGTGAAGGAGACGTGCAGGAGGCGGCCATCCACATCAGCAACAGGAGACAGGTGTGGACCGGGGGCGGGGGCGGGGGCGGGACAAGGACCGGAGGCTGGATTGGGACAGGGGCTGGACCGGGGACCAGGACCAGGGACCAGAACCAGGGGCTGGAACGGGACAAGGACCGGGGACCAGGACCGGAGGCTGGACCGGGGTAGGACCCGGGGCTGGAACTGGTTTTAAACTGGAATACACCAGGTTTTAGGAATAAACCAGGGATAAACTATGAATAAAGCAGGGAATAAACCAGGGCTTAAACTGGGAATAAACCAGGCTTTAAATAGGAATAAACCAGAGATAAACTGGGAATAAACCAGGGAATAAACAGGGGGCTAAACCAGGGAATAAACCAGGCCTTCAACTGGTAATAAACCTGGGAATAAACCAGGTCTTAAACTGGGAATAAACCAGGTCTTAAATGGGAATAAACCAGGACTAAACCAGGGCTAAACCAGGACTAAACCAGGCCTCTTGTTCCAGGAGCGTGAGGAGATGAAGGCGAGGGAGCGTCAGAAGCGGCGTTCTCGTCTTGAGGCGGTCTCCATTTTGACCGGTCTGGGATTCAACCGGCAAGACGCGGCTCGAGCCCTGAACCAGACCCAAGGCAACGTGGACCAGGCCTACACCGTCAGTGACCCACACACGCCCTTTAATCCCGTCACTCTGACCGGAGCAGACACTGGGGCTTCTTCACTCCGACCTCCGTTCTGGATTTTCAACCAGCCAATGAGCGCGTTTTCTAATATTCTTTGTCCTGTTTTTAGATTCTGCTGAACTCGAGTCAAGTCTGTGAGGCCTCGAACAACAACAACAACTCTCCCGACGCAGTGAGTCCAGAAAAACTGGAACAGGTTTGAACTTTTTCTCTCAGTTTAAACATGTACAGGCTCCTCCCCCTCTTTCCAGATTTCAGTGAGAGTTAAATAAAGGTCAATAACTGCCGCGCCAAATAATCGTCCTGGTCACATCAAACATCAGCTGTAGAGAAAACACATTTGTCTACATTTCTCAGAGGTTTTCTGGAGCGTCACATCTTTATTCAGACTGAACCTTCTGTTTGCAGCTCCTGTACCTGGGCTTCGAGAGGCAGCACTCGGAAACGGCGCTCAGACTCACAGACGGAGACGTTCAGGCCGCCACGCAGCTGCTGCTGGAGAACCAGGGCGTGCTGCCTCCGGATCTCACCCAGGAATCGAGCTCGTCAGGCCCCACGCGAGACGAGCCGGGCCCTTCCTCCTCCTCCTCCAGCAGCAGCAGCTCCAGCACCGCCACAGGTCAGAGGCAAATCAGCACAATGTCCCTGTTATGCCGCTTTTACATTAGTACTAGGCTCTACTCGGACTAAACAACTCTTGGACTCTCTTGGATGCTCTGAAAGAATCTTGGACGCTCTGGGGACGCTCTTGAAGACTTATGGACACTCTGAAAGGCTCTTGCATGCTCTAAGGATACTTTTAGAACTCTCTTGGACGCTCTGAGACACTCTGTAAGACTCTTGGACACTCTCAAAGGCTCTTGGACACTCTTGAACGCTCTGGAACTCTCTTGGACGTGCTCAGATGCCCTTGGAGGCTTTTGGACGTTTTTGGATGCTCTGAAAGGCTCTTGGGATGCTTTTGGAACCCTCTTGGATGCACTGGGAGGCTCTGGAAGGCTCTTGGACGCTCCAGATTGCTCTCGAACTCTCTCGGACGCACTGGGATGCCCTTGGACACTCTGGGACATTCTTGTAGTCTCTTGGACCCTCTGAAAGGCTCTTGGAAGCTCTTGGATGTCTTGGGATACCCTTGGACGCTCTGGAAGGCTCTTGGATGCTCTTGAATGCTCTGAAACTCTCTTGGACACGCTGGCATGCTCTTGGAGGCTTTTGGACGCGCTTTGGTGCCCTGAAATGATCTTGGACACTCTCTGAAAGGATGCTCGTGGACTGCCTGGGACGCTCTTTAACGCTCTGAAGAAACTGTTTTTTTTTTACTTATTACTATTTTATGGTTTTATTATTTGGCCTTGCTCTGATTGGTTTTATTGTTCTAGGACTAGTAGATCAAATTGCGTACTTATACCTTTCATTATTTTGTGTTTGTGCAGCACTTTGTGAACTGTGTGTGTTTCTAAAATGAGGATCTGATTTTGCCGTCTTCTTCTTCCAGAGGACGACGAGGTGGTGAGCGAGGTGCTGGAGGACATCTCTCGTCATGAGGAGGATTATCTGGACCTGACGTTGGAGGAGGAGAGTGAGCTGATCGCGACGCTGCAGTCGTACCTGAACTGCCCGGCGCAAACCGTTTAGACGCCACCCTCTGGTCGCTAAAGGCACTGCACTCAGGCACTTTCTCCTGTTTTCCTCTCGTGACAGCGAGAGTAGTTCATGTTAAACCAACCGACTCTGCCCCTACTTTGATAAATAAAGAAGCCAAACGATACTCGGATTAATTTAGCTGTACTTTGAAAGAAAAGCCCAACGACGGATCACAAAGAGTCGATTGTGGAGGGACATTAGGCAAAAACAGACACCAAAAAAAAACTAGTTTGCCTTTAAAGGGCTTATGTCACCTTAATTTTCGATCTGTTATAATGTTATTTCCTCCTTAAAAACGCAACTGGAGTTGTGTTGTGTTTCATTCACACGTGTTAAACACACAAAATCCTGCATATTTAGGCTGTGTTCTTCTCTCAAACTGACAACACGCTGTTGAATTGCCCAACTTTGAAAGCTACAGCTAGTGTTTTAGCCTCGTTTAAACTGATTCACAAGGGACTGTCTTTGGCAATCTCAACGGAACAAAAGGGAAAATATTGTTTAAAATAAAGCGATAACTTCATGTGTTTCTAGTGTATTTTAAAGTAAAGTGGTTCAATTGAGACTTAAAAAACTGTTGGCATTAAAACTACCACTTAATGACATCACAAGGTGCAACAGCGTGTTTTCAGGTTTTAGACGTGGAGAGCTAAAGGTTCATTTATGCTCTACGCACACGGACACGTCCAGAGGCTTCTGTCCGTCCTCTGCGTTGTTCATTCGTAGCTCACGGCTAATGAACGTAACAGAACAGAGCAGTACCGGCGCTGACCACTGGGGGCAGCAGAGAACACAGCAACAGTGGAAGCTCAACTTTTAAAGGACAAACATTATACTAAATTGGCTTTTTTGAGCTTTTAAGCCTGTTCTAACCATGTTCTGTCGTCAAAAACACACCAGGAGCTGCGTTTATCTTCATTCAGTTTCAGTAATCCTGTTTATGAGTTCACCTTCTCTGAGCTTCACAAATCACAGTTTCAATTTTCTCCAGATTGTTGAGTCAAAGGTAAAAATACAGTTTTAACGGTCAAATATTATGCTAAATAGGCTTGTTTGAGCTCTTAACCCTGTTCTATCAATGTTCCTCTTCAAAAACACTCTGCAGTTACATTTAGCTTCACTCACACTAGTTTGATGAATCCTGGTTAGAAGGTCCTCTCCTTCCAACAGTCAAAAACACTCCACTCTGAATTTCCTCGATGTGTGACGTGGCTCCGAGAATGTTCTGCTCTGTGAACCCACACATCGTCGGCAGACTCGTTCTGAGCGTTAGCATAACAAGCAGGTCTCACTTCATTGTGCGTAATGCCCTCTGCAGCCAGTAGATGGAGCCAAAGCTCAGTTTCTCTGTTGCCTCCCAAAGCAAAAAGTTACGTAGCTTTTGTAAAACATTATTTTTTTAGTTCTAAAACATGATATTTCAAAGTTAAGACACTCGAGAGCAGGTTTAAAGGCAACAGCACAAATAATTCATAATATTCTTTACAAAAGCGACTAGAACCAGCTGCAAAACGTTCATTTTTCGCTCTTTTTCTTGGCTCTTGTTTGTTTTTCTTTTTTTTTCCTTCAGTTTTGGTCAATTCTCTGACTGACTTTGAGCGCCCTCTGCTGGTTATTCTCCAGACACTGCAGTAATCACAATCAAAATGGAGCGTAAACGAGTCAAAATAATGCAGGATGAACCAAAACTAAATCCCAAGTGTGTTTTTGACGAAGTAACAGCATTCTGACACGATAAAGCTCACAGGAGACGAGTTTACCTGATATTATACCATTTAATCTTCAATTCCAGCTTCATAACGACTTCACAAACGCAATAACGATTCATGCCTCTCTCTGAATCCTGTCGTGTTGTGTAAGTGCCAGGTTTGATTGGATTATTTTACACTTACAAGAAGTTCAACTCCTTCATTTCTATTAATCTTTTGAGTTCAATAAATCGTTTATATTTAATAAATCTGTTTGATTGAAGGACGTTATTGTTTGCCTTGTTTTGAGACGTATTCTGTTTAAAAAGTTTGATTCATTGTGAAGTTTGTACAAACACAAAAAAGTAATGCCATGTTTTGTTATTTGAACGAGTCAATAAAGACCGCTTTGAGTTCGTTTTGTCGTTTCGTTTGGGTTTCTTCTTGTTGCGCTCGGCTGTCTCGGTTTCGTTCCAATCATTGTTCTCTTGTTGGGTGGATTTAGTTTTTAAAAGAGACATTCTGGTGTTTAGTTTCGGACGTAACAAAAGCACATCATCGTTTTACTGTTTTTTTTCTTCATAGAACACAATACCGGCTCAAAAATATCGACAAATCCATTGACTTTGTGTCCTAAACTGCAGAACTGATCCACCACTTTCACTTATTTTTGAAAAGTGTTTACGTGGCATAAGAACCAACACTCAAATAATTAGAACTAAGTGCAGGGATGTGGGCGGGGCAAGGGGGTAGGTGATTCTGTAACAAAACATTGTAAATTCAGAACGGAGGAAGAACGGAGAAACTGGGATTAAAACGTCACAAAATAAGAAAAAATGTGTCTGGTTCAGTGTCAGAGCTGCAGACCTTAATCCAGAGTCGCCTCTCCGCAGACCTTAACCAGGAGGCGCCCACGTGACTTGTACCTTAACCCAGAAGTCCCTACCAGAGCCCCGATGTGTCAAAAATAACCAATGTCAACCATGGATGTATTAAATGAACTGGATAAGGTACACCCCCTCTGTCTGTGGTCCCAGATTGATTTGTGGCCGTGTGAGGTACTGCAGCCTCTTGGAACCAGCCTTTTTCTATAATTGCTCATTATAATTGCAGACAGTACTGAATTATTATCGGTATTTAAATAAAATAGAAGGAAATGTTCTTTTCTACCATTTCTAAAATCACCGAAATTACAGTTTTTATATGAAGTGGGGGATTGTCGTCACGTGGCGCCCTAAAACAAAAATGGCGCTCTCCGTTTCAGGAAGTAAAACAAAGATGGCAGCCATCGTTTCAGGAAGTAAAACAAAGATGGCAGCCATCGTATCAGGAAGTAAAACAAAGATGTCAGCGTCCGTATCAGGAAGTAAATGCGGAAGTAAGAAACTTTTTTGGGGTCATGCGCCAATGAGCACTCTCCATAGGGATAAACAGGACGGCCATCTTGGATTCATCTTCCAGGTTTTATTATAGTTCTATGATGTCAACACGCACAGCACCTTATGTTTTTAATTCAATCATTCCTCTTCTTGTTCATTTATAACTAGGTAGAAACTAAATGAAATATTAGTCTATCCGCTGATTAATCTTAACAAAATGTGATGATTAGAATTTGCATCGTGCTGTGAAGTATATATTTAGATATTACAGCACCACACGCTCTTTACGTTATCGCTTCTAATGTCTAATGTTAATGGTGTTGAAGTGGAGTTTTAAGTAACATGTTATGAAAAACTAGGGCTGAAGTTTACTGTTAATTTCAAATGTAATGTGAATTTGTAGAAATAGATCCATCGTCAATAAAGATGGAGAGTGGAATCTGACAATGAAGAATACGATGAGGAGTTGGAGCTTTTTAAAATCTTTGTTTGTGTGGAAGACGTGGTGGATGGGAGGGGCTTTGTTTTTTTTTATGAATGTAATGAGATGAATGAGTGTAGTAATGCATGTAATCTTGCTTTCAAGTTTTTCATTTTTTCAATACAGTTTTTTATTTTCTGATTATAATGTTCAATATTTTGATTTGCAGTGTTTTCAATATTTCTATAAACTGTCAATCTTTCATTCAGTTTGAATGTTTTCTGATTGTTTTTAAACATATTTTTACTAACATCTTACTTAGGTTAGTAAAAAGTAATATTGCGACGTAACCGTTTTTTTTTTTTTCGCAATGTGTACTTCCGGACCTGTGGGTTAAGGCGCCTCTTGGTTAAGATCTGCGGGGCTGGCGACTCTGGATTAAGGTCTGCAGCCAGACACTCTTGGAGGACTCAGACACGTGAGTGACATCAGAGGCTTAAACACATTTATTATTGTATTTTACATGTTTGAGGAAATTATCATCAACTCTTGCATTTTTGATGAAGAATAATACAGATTTATGGGTTTTACTGGAAAAATACTCACAGAAATGTTGAGCCCACAATCATTTTTCATTTTATCTAGAGATATATTAGATACTGTTCCATAAATTAGATTCTTTTGAAACTAAAATACAAATTTAAGGTAAGAAAATAGTATTTTGTCCATGGTTTGTTATAGAAAAGCAAACTAACTGACTCTGGAAATTCAAATGTGTTGCTTTTTTTCCACAAACCATTGAATTTAGATCTAACGTGAGACAATCATTCAAACATTTACAGTTGGCTTCATTTTGCCTCCAGTCGCCTCCTTCTGGACATTTTGACATTTTAAGGGTCTATAAATGTCCCGTATTGCAGATAGAGGACACAATGGGCCCTTCATGCTCTAAAAACAAGCAAATGAAATAAATAAATAAATAACAAATAAAATGGCAACACAAACGATACTTGTCAAAAACAAATAGAAGAATATTTACTATATATTTATTCTGCAATAAGTGTTATATATAATTTTTGATAGTAACTTTTATTCTCCAAAAACAGTGTTAAGTAAGAAATGTGTCTCTGTCTCAATGTCGCGCTTTTGAGGCCACGCCCACTGTGCGTGACGCGGAATCCGGATCTGCTTCATCTAAAACGTTACAAACATGTAAAAGTTTCAAAAGTTCCAAAAGTGCATTGAACGTCTTGCTTCTGTATAATGTAGGTTGTTATCTTTGTATATTTCCCTCCAGGCACAATCAGAACTTGTTGAACTTGTGGAGAAACTGGTTTGAAGAAGAATGTGGGGAGACGAGGATGAGAAGGAGGAGCAGGAGGAGCAGGGGGGGGACGGGGAGGAGGGGGAGCCGCGGTGAGTGCCTTTTCCAGTTTAACTGCAGACGCTGTTTCTGCTGTGATTCGCTCCAAATCGTGTTTGATGAACAGGAGGTTCCCAAAACCCAACAGCCCCGCCCACAGCTCCACTCACAGCCCCGCTCACAGCCCCACTTACAGCCCCGCCCACAACCCCACTCACAGCCCCGCCCACAGCCAACAGCCCCGCCCACATTCCCGCCCATAGCCCTACTCACAGCCCTGCCCACAGTCCTGGTTTAGTCCTGGTTCAGTCCTGGTTCAGTCCTGGTTTAGTCCTGGTTTAGTCCTGGTTTAGTCCTGGTTCAGTCCTGGTTTAGTCCTGGTTCAGTCCTGGTTTAGTTCTTCTGTTAAAGTGTCCTGTGTGTGCTCGACAGGGGGGAGAGCTCCGCCCTTCAGGACGCTCTCTGTGGGGCGTGTCAGAGCGTTGGGGGCGTGGCTCGTCTCGACTGTGGACACAGGATCTGCTCCAGCTGCTCTGATCCAGACCAGACCAGGACTGTCCTCTGTCCTGTGTGCGGTGAGGACTCAACCTGGACTCAACCTGGACTGAACGTGGACTAAACCTGGACTGAACCTGGACTGAACCTAGACTAAACCTAGACTGAACCAGGACTGAACCTGGACTGAACCAGGACTGAACCTGGACTAAACCTGGACTGAACCAGGACTGAACCTGGACTGAACCAGGATTAAACCTGTACTAAACCTTAACTGAACCAGAGTCCTGTTGACTGGTTTAGTCCAGGTTTAGTCCGGGTTTGAGCGTCTCTGGGTCAGTCGTGTATGAAGAGGGTTCACATCTCCTTCTGTTTAACCTAAGATTTTCTGAATGGCACGTGCTCGCTCACATAAAGGGGCGGAGTTCGTGCCTGTCGGCCAATCAGAACATTGGAGAGGAGAAGAGCGGTGTCCTTCTCACAGGAAGAACAAGCATCATCCTCAGTAGATTTGAGGAAGTAAAAAGTGTCAGCAGCTGAAGTCAGAAAAGAGGAAAGTATCGATTCAGTCGATGTGAGTTTGAGCCGCGTTAAGTTCAAAGTAAAAAAAGAAAAAAGTATTTTTTTCAGATTTTGAGCACAAAATGTAGTTATGTTTGTGATGAATTGACTATAAAATGAAGATGTGTTTGTTCAAATCTGGGACTTGGGGCAGAATGTCACTGTAACCTCAGTGACAGCAGCAGGTCTCAAACCTCCCGTCCTGAAAGTACCTGTTATCAAATGTAGTTCAAAACTAAAGAAAAGTTAAAAATATCTGCTGTAAAATGTGCTAAAGTAAATTACAGATATCTGAAAACTACAGCACAGGACTTCATCCATCCATCCATTTTCTTCCGCTTATCCGGGGCTGGGTCGCGGGGGCAGCAGTCTGAGCAGGGACTCCCAGACTTCCCTCACCCCGGACACTTCCTCCAGCTCCTCCGGGGGGATCCCGAGGCGTTCCCAGGCCAGCCGAGAGACGTAGTCCCTCCAGCGTGTCCTGGGTCTTCCCCGGGGCCGCCTCCCGGTGGGACATGCCCAGAACACCTCCCGAGGGAGGCGTCCAGGAGGCATCCTGAACAGATGCCCGAGCCACCTCAACTGGCTCCTCTCGACGTGGAGGAGCAGCGGCTCTACTCCGAGCTCCTCCCGTGTGACTGAGCTCCTCACCCTATCTCTAAGGGAGCGCCCAGCCACCCGGCGGAGGAAGCTCATTTCGACCGCTTGTATCCGCGATCTTGTCCTTTCGGTCATTACCCAAAGCTCATGACCATAGGTGAGGGTAGGAACGTAGATTGACCGGTAAATCGAGAGCTTTGTCTTTCGACTCAGCTCTCTCTTCACCACAACGGTCCGATACAGCGCCCGCATCACTGCAGACGCTGCACCGATCCGCCTGTCAATCTCACGCCCCATCCTTCCCTCACTCGTGAACAAGACCCCGAGATACTTGAACTCCTCCACTTGAGGCAAGGACTCTCCACCCACCCGGAGAGGGCAATCCACCTTTTTCCGGTCGAGAACCATGGCCTCGGATTTGGAGGTGCTGATCCTCATCCCAGCCGCTTCACACTCGGCTGCAAACCGTCCCAGTGCATGCTGCAGGTCCTGGCTTGAAGAAGCCATCAGGACGACATCATCCGCGAACAGCAGAGATGAGATCCTGTGGTCCCCAAACCAGACGCCCTCCACGCCCTGACTGCGCCTAGAAATTCTGTCCATAAAAACTATGAACAGAACCGGTGACAAAGGGCAGCCCTGGCGGAGTCCAACATGCACTGGGAACAGGTCTGACTTACTGCCGGCAATGCGAACGCAGCTCCTGCTCCGGTCATACAGGGACGGACAGCCCTTAGCAAAGGGCCCCGGACCCCATACTCCCGGAGCACTCCCCACAAGGCGCCCCGGGGCACACGGTCGAATGCCTTCTCCAGATCCACAAAACACATGTGGACTGGTTGGGCAAACTCCCATGAACCCTCGAGCACCCGATGGAGAGTATAGAGCTGGTCCAGTGTTCCGCGACCGGGACGAAAACCACACTGCTCCTCCTGAATCCGAGGTTCGACTATCGGTCGGATTCTCCTCTCCAGTACCCTGGAATAGACCTTACCGGGGAGGCTGAGGAGTGTGATCCCCCTGTGGTTGGAACACACCCTCCGGTCCCCCTTCTTATACAGAGGGACCACCACCCCGGTCTGCCAGTCCAGAGGCACCGTCCCCGACCGCCACGCGATGTTGCAGAGACGTGTCAGCCAAGACAGTCCCACAACATCCAGAGACTTAAGATACTCGGGACGGATCTCATCCACCCCCGGAGCCTTGCCACCAAGGAGCTTGCCTACCACCTCAGTGACTTCAGCCAGGGTGATGGATGAGTCCACCGCCAAGATCTCAGCCTCTGCTTCCTCCTCGGAAGACGTGACAGTGGGATTGAGGAGATCCTCAAAGTATTCCTTCCACCGTCCGACAACATCCCCAGTCGAGGTCAGCAGCTCTCCACCCGCACCGTAAACGGTGTTGGTGAAGCACTGCTTCCCCCTCCTGAGGCGTCGGACGGTTTGCCAGAATTTCTTTGAGGCCGACCGATAGTCCTCCTCCATGGCCTCCCCGAACTCCTCCCAATCCCGAGTTTTTGCCTCTGCAACCGCACGGGCTGCAGTACGCTTGGCCTGCCGGTACCTGTCAGCTGCTTCAGGAGTCCCACAAGCCAGCAAGGCCCGATAGGACTCCTTCTTCAGCCTGACGGCATCCCTTACTTCCGGTGTCCACCACCGGGTTCGGGGATTGCCGCCGCGACAGGCACCAGAGACCTTGCGACCACAGCTACGAGCTGCCGCATTGACAATGGAGGTGGAGAACATGGTCCACTCGGACTCCATGTCTCCAGCCTCCCCCGGGATCTGGGAGAAGTTCTCCCGGAGGTGTGAGTTGAAGACCCTGCCGACAGAGGGCTCTGCCAGACGTTCCCAGCAGACCCTCACAATGCGCTTGGGCCTGCCAAGTCTGTCCGGCTTCCTCCCCCGCCAGCGGATCCAACTCACCACCAGGTGGTGATCGGTTGACAGCTCCGCCCCTCTCTTCACCCAAGTGTCCAAGAAGCCGAAGGTCAGATGACACGACAACAAAGTCGATCATCGACCTCCGGCCTAGGGCGTCCTGGTGCCACGTGCACTGATGGACACCCTTGTGCTTGAACATGGTGTTCGTTATGGACAAACTGTGACTAGCACAGAAGTCCAATAACTGAACACCACTCGGGTTCAGATCGGGGGGGCCGTTCCTCCCGATTACCCCTCTCCAGGTGTCACTGTCGTTGCCCACGTGGGCGTTGAAGTCCCCCAGTAGAACAACGGAGTCCCCGGGTGGTGCACTGTCCAGTACCCCTCCCAGGGACTCCAAGAAGGTCTGGTACTCTGCACCGCTGCTCGGCCCGTAGGCCGACACAACGGTGAGAGACCTGTCCCCCACCCTAAGGCGGAGGGACGCGACCCTCTCGTTCACCGGGGTAAACTCCAACACGTGACGGCTGAGCTGTGGGGCTATGAGCAAGCCCACACCAGCCCGCCGCCTCTCCCCGCGGGCAACGCCAGAGAAATGGAGCGTCCAGCCCCTCTCGAGGAGACAGGTTCCAGAGCCCAGGCTGTGCGTGGAGGTGAGGCCGACTATATCTAGTCGGTAGCGCTCAACCTCCCGCACAAGCTCAGGCCCCCCAGCGAGGTGACATTCCATGTCCCTAGAGCCAGTTTCTGCGTCCGGAGATCCGGTCGTCGAGGCCCCCGCCTTCGACTGCTGCCCGGATCACTTCGCACCGGCCCCTTATGGATCCTCCCGCAGGTGGTGGGCCCACGGGAGGACGGCCCCACGTCGCTCCTTCGGGCTGTGCCCGACCGGGCCCCGTGGGGAAAGGCCCGGCCACCAGACGCTCGCCGTCGAGCGCCCACCCAGGGTGGGGCCGCGGTAACGCCGATCCGGGCGACGTAAACGACCTTGTTGTTGTACTGTTCATAAAGGGCTTTTGAACCGCTCTTAGTCTGACCCGTCACCCAGGACCTGTTTGCCATGGGTGACCCTACCAGGGGCATAAAGCCCCCGACAACATAGCTCCCAGGATCATTCGGGTACTCAAACCCCTCCACCACGTTAAGGTGGCGGTTCAAGGAGGGGAGCACAGGACTTTTACTTCTGTAATTATTTACAGTTACTTTCCGTGGAGCTAAATCCTGGATCATCCCAAAACTAAAGCTGAACTAAACAAAGAATAATGGCCTCCAGTATTTACTCAGCCGCCTCTGCTCACTCCAGATCTAAAGGAGGACTAACTGAGGACTAAACCCAGACTGAATCAGGTCTAGCACTAAAGCAGGGCAGGTTCACCTCAGGAGGATCAGGGCTCAGTGTTGGATCTATCAGATTTTACTGTTGTCCTTTTTTCAGATGTTTTTCAGAATCAAAAGTTCTTTCTGAGGAGAGCGTTCGAGGCTGAAGCTGCAGACGGTTTCTCTGATCTCTACATCTCCTTCAGAAATGATTTGTCCTTTCACCAAGAGCTCAGACTCTCCGACATCTTTAAAGAACAGGTCTGTGACTCAGCGTCGCCTCCACAGTGTTTTCACATTCAGGGCCAGCCCCTGTTCTTTCTGACACTTCCTCTTTGACTCTTTACTGGAGAAGGATTTACATAAACTTGTTTAAATCACATTTTCTCTCTGATCTTCTGTAGATCCCGGGAGCTCAGCTCCGGTCGTCTTCCCAGAAGCCCAGGCTGGTGCTGACTCTGGGCGTGGCTGGAGTGGGGAAGACCTTCTCGGTCCTGAAGTTCAGTCTGGACTGGGCCCAGGGCTCAGAGAACCAGGACCTGGACCTGGTGCTGCCTCTGTCCTTCAGGGAGCTGAACCTGACCAGAGGGGGGCGCTACAGTCTGCTGCAGCTCATACACGTGTTCCACCCCTCACTGCGGCCGCTCTCGCCTCACGCTCTGCTCCGCAGTAAAGTCCTGCTGGTCCTGGACGGCCTGGACGAGAGCCGTCTGCCTCTGGACTTCAGCTGTGAGTTCGTCTCTGAGGTCACACAGGGGTCAGAGGTCGGAGCGCTGCTGGTCAACCTCATCAGAGGGAGTCTGCTTCCCGACGCCCTCATATGGATCACCTCGCGGCCGGCGGCGGCCCATCAGATCCCGTCGGGGTACGTCCAGCGCCTCACGGAGGTGCGAGGGTTCCTCACCGACCGACAGAAGGAGCAGTTCTTCAGGACCAGGTTCTCCGACGCAGAACAGTTTGGGACGGTCCTGTCCCACATCAGAAGCTCCCGCTGCCTCCACACCATGTGTCAGATCCCGGTCTTCTGCTGGATCACGGCCACAGTCCTGGACCACATGATGGGACGCTCTCAGAGCGGACCCCTGCCCCAGACCCTCACAGAGCTGTACGCTCACTTCCTGTTGGTGCAGACTCAGAGGAAGAAGAAGGACGGAGCAGAGAGCCGCGCTCCAGAGCTCAGTGCAGACCGTGATCTGCTGCTGAAGCTGGGCCGACTGGCCTTTGAGCATCTGCAGAAAAGAAACATCATGTTCTACCAAGAAGACCTGCAGGAGGTGGGTCTGGACCTGAGCCAGGCCTCGGTCTTCTCTGGACTCTGCTCTGAGATCTTCAAACTGAAGAGTGACATCTTTGATAAATCCACTTACTGCTTCAAGCCCCGGAGCCTCCAGGAGTTTCTGGCTGCAGTTTACATCCACCACTGTGTCCACCACAACATCACAGAGGGTTCACTCTCTCTGCTGGGACCAGAGGGGTTTGAAGAGTCTGACCAGAGTCTTCATGAAGTCCTCAGAGAAACACTGGAGAAAAGTCCCAATGATCTGGACCTGTTTGTGCGCTTCCTCCACGGCCTCTGTCTGGACGCTGGAGCCTTGGAGCGTCTTTTGGGTCCAAACGAAACTGACAAAGAAACCATCCAAAGAGTCGTGGACAACCTGAAGAGGATGACCATGAGCAGAGCCTCTCTCGCCAAACGTGTGAGCGCCCTCCAGTGTCTGAGCGAGATGAAGGACGGCTCGCTGCAGCAGAGGGTCCTGGACCTTCTGAAGTCTGAGAACAGACTGTCTGAGATCCAGTGCTCGGCCCTGGCCTCCATGCTGCAGATGTCTGAGCCGGTCCTGGAGGAGCTGAACCTCACCACGTTCTGTGTTTCATCTGAAGGAAGACTGAGGATGATCCCCGCCGTGAGCAACTGCACAAAGGCTCGGTATGTGGCATTTAGAACCAGCCAGGGCCCTCTGCAGCAAAGTCCCAGGTCCAGACCTTGAGACAGGAGACATCCCTCAGTTTGCTCTTGAGTCTGTGGAGGCCTGAGGCGTGATGTGTCCTGAGCTGGCAGGGACCTTCTCTGGGGGCACTGCAGGGGACTCTTCTTGGCCTTCTGGAGTCTGTGGTAATTATTTAATTTTCTTCTGCAGATTGTCTTCCTGCGACGTGTCAGAGACTCACTGTGAAGTCCTGGCCTCGGCGCTGAAGTCTGTCCAAAGTCCTCTGAAAGAGCTGGTTCTGAGTGGCAACAAGACTCTGAGGGATTCTGGGGTAGAAGTTCTGTGTGAAGGTTTACAGAGTCCACACTGCAGACTGGAGACACTCAGGTCTGCTCCTCCTCTCCTTTATCACTTATAAACTGTGACATTATATAGAGTTTATGTCTTGTTTAGGTTGTCCGACTGCAAAATATCTGAGAAGGGCTGTTTCCTTTTGGTGAAAGCCTTGATGTCAAACCCGGACCATCTGAGGACTCTGGATCTGGGCCATAACTCCATCTCAGACGCAGGAGTCGCTGAGCTGTGCGGTTTCCTCAAAAGCCCGCTCTGCCAGCTTCACACGCTCAGGTCAGTGTCGCCCTCTACAGGACTTCAGCGGTATTACTCTAAACCAGTGGCCCTCACTATTTTTTAAAGGAGATCCACATTGGCAAACCAAAAATAAGGAGCAAGCCGCAAGACATCATCATTCACTCTTGTAGTCCTCGTACTTTTGTTTTTTTGCTCTGAGTACCTTTCATTTGCGTATGTAAAATTATTTCAAACGTGTATATATATATCGTCCATCATCGTCCCTGTCCCCAAGAAGCCCCGGATCACTGGACTTAATGACTTCAGGCCTGTGGCGCTGACGCCTGTCGTCATGAAGTCCTTTGAGCGCCTGGTCCTGCCCCATCTCAAGTCCTTCACCTCCTCCGCCCTGGACCCACTGCAGTTCGCCTACAGAGCCAACAGATCTGTTGACGACGCCATCAACCTGGCCCTCCACTTCATCCTGCAGCATCTGGACTCCCCGGGAACCTACGCCAGGGTCCTGTTTGTGGACTTCAGCTCTGCATTCAACACCATCATCCCTGCTCTGCTCCAGGACAAGCTCTCTCAGCTCCACGTGCCTGACTCCATCTGCAGGTGGATCACTGACTTCCTGACGGACCGGAGGCAGTGCGTGCGGCTGGGGAAGAATGTCTCAGAGACTCGGACTATCAACACAGGAACTCCACAGGGCTGTGTACTTTCTCCTCTGCTCTTCTCCCTGTACACCAACTGCTGCAACTCCAGCAACGACTCTGTAAAACTGATCAAGTTTGCAGACGACACCACCCTCATCGGACTCATCTCGGACGGCGATGAGTCTGTTTACAGGAGGGAGGTGGACCGGCTGGTGTCCTGGTGCAGCGATAACAACCTGGAGCTCAACACCCAGAAGACAGTGGAGATGATCGTGGACTTCAGGAAAGTCTCAGCCCCCCTGCCCCCCCTCGCCCTGACAGACTCTCCCATCACCACCGTGGACTCTTTCCGCTTCCTCGGCACCACCATCACTCAGGACCTCAAGTGGGAGCCGACCATCAGCTCCATCATCAAGAAGGCCCAGCAGAGGATGTACTTCCTGCGGCAGCTGAGGAAAGCCAAGCTGCCGGCGCAGATGATGGTGCAGTTCTACACGGCCATCATCGAGTCCATCCTCACCTCCTCCATCACCGTGTGGTACGCTGGAGCCACAGCCAGGGACAAACAGAGACTACAGCGCATTGTGCGCTCTGCTGAGAAGGTGATCGGCTGCAGCCTTCCATCTGTCCAGGACCTGTACGTCTCCAGGACTCAGAGCAGGTCGGATCACAGCTGACCCTTCTCACCCTGGACACGGACTATTTGAGCCACTCCCCTCGGGCAGGAGGCTACGGTCCATCCAGACCAGAACCTCCCGCCACAAGAACAGTTTCTTTCCCTCTGCCGTTGGACTCATGAACACTTTATAACACCCGTCACTTTAACTATATATTATATAAGGACAATCTATTTGCACTACCACATTTGCACATGGCACTGTCTGCCAACTGTACATTCTGTATATAGTCTATCTTAGTCTATTTTATTCTTAATTTTTATGCATGCCTTTTTATATATATTTTTATATTTTACTCATTGCTTTATGTTTGCACCTTCGCCGAAGCAAATTCCTATGTTTGTGAATTTCACTGACAATGGCAATAAACCGCTTCTGATTCTGATTCTGATTCTGATATATATATATATATATGTGTCCACATCCACACACTGATCTGGTGCATGTTTGCATGTATTCTGGAGGATATTAGCTGTAATAAATAGCTGGTTGGCCCATTCTAGGTTGCATGGTGTGGTTTTATTTTATTTTTAGTGCCCCCCTAACCCCAGCCCCTGAGTTTTGCTGCACAGGCCCTGCACTCCTCACACGCAGTTTCCCTTCTTCTTTCTCCTCCAAAACTGTAAGTCTGCAAATGTTTAATCCAGGACAGCTAAACCTATATTTTCGTATGTACATTTATAACATTTGTCTTTTGCAAGATTTCGCTGCGCTTGCGTCTTTTGCTCTTTCATTCATTCAACATTTTGCCTCCTTTCTCCGCGAATATGAGGCCGATTAACGTCAAATAAAGAACATTTTGGAGCTTGAGACCAGAATAAAATTGTTTAGTAAAATATAGTGGCCCCCGAAAAAACCTGATCCGCCCGCACATCTGTCCCGGTCCGCTCCTAAACCCAGACTCCGTCGCTCGCTGTCTGCGCCGCGTAAAGAGAAGAAAGGAGTAACGCTCAGAGCAGCTCAGAAGTGACTCCGAGGAAAGCGGAGGGATGTAAAGTTTGTACTGGTCTCTAAACGGAGAGAAAGCACTAAAGTGCCACAAGGGTGACGACTGTTACGTATCACTGATCAATTTGAAGTGAGTAGACGCAAATTCGGCCGCACTTCTAGAGTATATGCTATACTTGTGGATCACTAGACTACACTGTTGCCGCAGACTTTCGTCGAGCTCCTGTGTTTGTTTCTTCAGTTGTCCTTCCCACTCTGTGTCCGTCCACCTGGATCCACTTTTTTCGGCTCGATGCCGTTATTTGGCCAGTGCGCTAACTTAAGATGAAGCGTTGGATGCGCAGCAGTCACAGGTGCCGCTGTAACTCTGTCGTAAACATTTGCACTCAGTGCGCAACATTTGCCGACACGAAATAAAACAGAAAATAGAACGGGAATGTGTATTTGTAAGTGTTATTTGCGCCATATTTTAGGGAGACGATTGATCCATCTATTTTTGTATATTGTTAGAAAATATTACATGATAACACGAGCCGCCAATTAAGGCTTGAGAGCCATATGCGGCTTGCGAGCCGCGCAATGAGTAACTTGGCTCTAAACTATTGTTCAGTCCCTGTAATGCATGGATTAAAAGCAACAAAAATGAAAACAAAAACATGACTTAAAGCAACAAAAACGTGATTAAAAGCGACAAAAATGTGATGAAAAGCGACAAAAACGTGACAAAAAGCGGGACAGACTAATGCACTGGGAAGAACGTATAACATGGCAGCGGAACGTTTAATTAGAACATCGGACGTTTCTCCGAGTTTATCTGTGTTCAAGTGGATACAGCGTCTTTCACTGTGAAGAAATACTGACTGAAAGCAAAGAAAACGTGACGAAAAGTGACAAAAACGTGACTAAAAGCAACAAACATGTGACTAAAAGCGACAAAAACGTGACTGAAAGTGACAAAAAAAAGCAACAAAACCATGTCTAAAAGCTACAAAAACATGACTAAAAGTGTTAATGTGATACACGATGTTGACCCAGCGGTTAGAAACCCCACTCTCCGCTCCAAAGGGAACCAGTCGAGACGTAGTGACAGACCCCGGGGTTCTTTACGATCATTGGTCTAACTGCTCTTCTTTCAGATTGAATGGCTGTTCTCTGTCGAAGGAGGACTTCTCTGCTCTGGCCTCTGCTCTAGAGTCTGGTACGTCCCTGAAAGAGCTGGATCTGAGCAGCAACGAGGTCCGGGAATCCGACGTGACGACCCTGGGCCGCGGGCTGAAGAGTCCAGGCTGCAGGCTGGAGGTCCTCAGGTCACTGCTCCACACTCTTCTTCACTTTAGACTCACTTTTATTGTGTCCAACATTCACATGAGCTCAGTCGTACTTCATTAAACTCTGTGGGTCGCCGTCTGCCATGACAAGCGTCTCACGTCCGGGTCTGAGCTGCCGCGGGTATTTCAGCTGATTTAGTTTTGTTCGTGACACTGGGCCACAGTCTGGGTTCAGTTTTGTTCAAATATATCAGCCATGGCTTGATTTTATGATGAAGGTGAAGGTGATGAAGGTGAGTTTATGTTTGGCTCACAGCTGTTTTATCTGTGGTAACGTTAAAAACCCGTTTGACTCTTGGAAAAAAGGCCTGGACAGAGAAGAGTTGTAGGTATGGAACTATTAAGTTATATAAAAGAATTAGGCAGACGAGTGTCTTAAAGGTGCATTATGGTGTAATTAGCTACTGTTTTGTTACTAAAAACATGAAAACCAGAGCTGGTTCTCCATAAACTGTTCACACTGGTTCAAAGTTGTAGCTCACTCACTTATGTAAGTCTGATCATCCAAATGATTTACTCTGATGAGTTTGTATGTGCTTTCCACAACGTTCAGAGCAGAGTTTACCGTTACAGTAAAGCTAACAACAACTAGCATGCTAACGGCGCACTTCTGTTTTTTTTTCCAGACAATTAAACACTATAATTAGACGCAGACGACACACAGCGTCTGACAGAGCTGCTTTTACAACATATCTGTGCTGGGACAACACAGATTTTTACTTTATTACATGAAAATAAAAATGTTTACGATCAGCGACAGACGCAAAGGACCCGGAAATTATCAAATATGCTGTGTGTGACGTCATCACTTAACAGTCCCATAGTTCCATAGCTCCTTAAACAATAGAAGTCAGTTTAAGGGGCTCTGACACGTCTCTAAATCCTGTGTTTCCAAACGTGGCCAGTGTCTGACTTTGGGCGAGTCAAAGCTTCTAACCCTGTGTCTGTGGACCTGACTGAGTGTTTGTCGGTTCAGGCTGCAGAGCTGCCATCTGTCCCAGTCCAGCTGCTCCGCTCTGGCCTCGGCGCTCAGGTCCAGCCCTGGGTCTGTTCTGAGAAAACTGGACCTGCGCCACAACCGCCTGGATACCGTCCCAGAGCTGACCCAACTCCTGCAGGATCCCGGGTCCTCGCTGCAGACGCTCAGGTGAGCAATCGAGAGCCACTTAATAATCTGTAAGAACCTGTGCGACTGGGTCTCTGTGTTTCAGGACTGGAAGTAGGATGAGGATGGCATCACAACCGGTGAGAGAGTAAGTACTCACTGTTTGTTAAATTCAGCTCATGAACCAGAACTCTGTGCTTTTCTTTTTATGATATTAAGTCTTCATCACTGTTTTGTCCACAGATCTGAAGAGGACGTGATATCAGAATGTTCTCGTTTGTAGAAGTGGAGCTCAACAGATAGTGGAATGTATTAATAACTTAGTGATTAATAACGGTTCAAAAACGATTTCAAATACAGTCACCAGTAGATGTTATGATCACTAGTTGAACTTTCAAACTTTTAATGTACATTTGCTCTCAGACCCAAGTGGTGGGCGCTCACTGTTGAGCTTCACATAATGTTTCCTGTGGATCTCTGGGCCTCTGTGGGTCTGTCTGGGCCTGTGTGGGTCTGTGTGGGCCTCTGTGGGCCTCTGTGGGTCTCTGTGGGCCTCTGTGGGTCTGTGTGGGCCTCTGTGGGCCTCTGTGGGCCTATGTGTGGGCCTCTGTGGGCCTCTGTGGGTCTGTGTGGGCCTCTGTGGGCCTCTGTGCGTCTGTGTGGGCCTCTGTGGGTCTGTGTGGGCCTCTGTGGGTCTGTGTGGGCCTCTGTGGGCCTCTGTGGGCCTATGTGTGGGCCTCTGTGGGCCTATGTGTGGGCCTGTGTGGGCCTCTGTGGGCCTCTGTGGGCCTCTGTGGGTCTGTGTGGGCCTCTGTGGGTCTGTGTGGGCCTCTGTGGGCCTGTGTGGGTCTGTGTGGGCCTCTGTGGGTCTGTGTGGGCCTCTGTGGGTCTGTGTGGGCCTCTGTGGGTCTGTGTGGGCCTCTCTGAGTCTCTGTGGGCCTCTGTGGGTCTGTGTGGGCCTCTGTGGGTCTCTGTGGGTCTGTGTGGGCCTCTGTGGGCCTCTGTGGGTCTCTGTGGGCCTCTGTGGGTCTCTGTGGGCCTCTGTGAGTCTCTGTGGGTCTCTGTGGGCCTCTGTGGGCCTCTGTGGGTCTCTGTGGGCCTCTGTGAGTCTCTGTGGGTCTCTGTGGGCCTCTGTGGGTCTGTGTGGGCCTCTGTGGGCCTCTGTGAGTCTCTGTGGGCCTCTGTGGGTCTGTGTGGGCCTCTGTGTGCCTCTGTGGGCCTATGTGTGGGCCTATGTGTGGGCCTCTGTGGGCCTCTGTGGGTCTGTGTGGGCCTCTGTGGGCCTCTGTGGGTCTGTGTGGGCTTCTGTGGGCCTGTGTGGGTCTGTGTGGGCCTCTGTGGGTCTGTGTGGGCCTCTGTGGGTCTGTGTGGGCCTCTGTGGGTATGTGTGGGCCTCTCTGAGTCTCTGTGGGCCTCTGTGGGTCTGTGTGGGCCTCTGTGTGCCTGTGTGGGTCTGTGTGGGCCTCTGTGGGCCTCGGTGGGTCTGTGTGGGCCTCTGTGGGTCTGTGTGGGCCTCTGTGAGTCTCTGTGGGCCTCTGTGGGTCTGTGTGGGCCTCTGTGGGTCTGTGTGGGCCTCTCTGAGTCTCTGTGGGCCTCTGTGGGCCTCTGTGGATCTGTGTGGGCCTGTGTGGGCCTCTGTGAGTCTCTGTGGGCCTCTGTGGGTCTGTGTGGGCCTTTGTGAGTCTCTGTGGGCCTCTGTGGGTCTGTGTGGGCTTCTGTGGGCCTGTGTGGGTCTGTGTGGGCCTCTGTGGGTCTGTGTGGGCCTCTGTGGGTCTGTGTGGGCCTCTCTGAGTCTCTGTGGGCCTCTGTGGGTCTGTGTGGGCCTCTGTGAGCCTGTGTGGGTCTGTGTGGGCTTCTGTGGGCCTCGGTGGGTCTCTGTGGGCCTCTGTGGGTCTGTGTGGGCCTCTGTGGGCCTCTGTGGGTCTGTGTGGGCTTCTGTGGGCCTGTGTGGGTCTGTGTGGGCCTCTGTGGGTCTGTGTGGGCCTCTGTGGGTCTGTGTGGGCCTCTCTGAGTCTCTGTGGGCCTCTGTGGGTCTGTGTGGGCCTCTGTGAGCCTGTGTGGGTCTGTGTGGGCCTCTGTGGGCCTCTGTGGGTCTGTGTGGGCCTCTGTGGGTCTGTGTGGGCCTCTGTGGGTCTGTGTGGGCCTCTGTGGGCCTCTGTGGGTCTGTGTGGGCCTCTGTGGGCCTCTGTGGGTCTCTGTGGGCCTCTGTGGGCCTGTGTGGGCCTGTGTGGGCCTCTGTGGGTCTGTGTGGGCCTCTGTGGGTCTGTGTGGGCCTCTGTGGGCCTCTGTGGGTCTCTGTGGGTCTCTGTGGGCCTCTGTGGGTCTGTGTGGGCCTCTGTGGGCCTCTGGGTGCTCCACACTGACAATCAATTCCAATGTATTTTTCAATTCAATTTAATTTTCAATTTAAATAAACAATCTTCAAAGGAATTGAACAAATGGATCCCTGTTTGTCCCAGAGCGCCCCCTGTCTGTCAGAGCGCCCCCTGTCTGTCCCAGAGCGCCCCCTGTTTGTCCCAGAGCGCCCCCTGTCTGTCCCAGAGCGCCCCCTGTCTGTCCCAGAGCGCCCCCTGTCTGTCCCAGAGCGCCCCCTGTCTGTCCCAGAGCGCCCCCTGTCTGTCCCAGAGCCCCCTGTCTGTCCCAGAGCGCCCCCTGTCTGTCAGAGCGCCCCCTGTCTGTCCCGGAGCGCCCCCTGTTTGTCCTAGAGCGCCCCCTGTCTGTCCCAGAGCGCCCCCTGTCTGTCCCAGAGCGCCCCCTGTCTGTCCCAGTGGAGAAGCACATGAAGGAGAGCTCCTCCTCCCACAGGACAGTTCATCTGGTGCAGAGAGAGTTCCTCCAGGCACATGAGGAACAGTTCACGTGTAACTGAATGTTGGCTCTAATATTTCTTTGAACTTTCAAGATGATTTTCCAACTTGTTCCTTTCTTTTGGTTGAAGAAAATATAAATGTATAAATGCACATGTTTGAATTGTATCTGTGGATTTGTGTGTTTTTCTTTTCTATTTTTAGTTCAGTTTTTTACAAATGGGGATCAGATATAGGTCTGGGACGCAGAAGAAGCAGGCGGAGATGAAGAAGGAGGAGGAGATGAAGAAGGAGGAGGAGATGAAGAAGAAGGAAGAGGAGATGAAGAAGGGGGAGGAGGAGACGAGTGGAGGAGACGCAGGAGGGGGAGATGAGGAAGGAGCAGGAGCGTGGACGTCTGCAGGAGCTGAGGGAGTCCAGTCTTCTCGTCCTGTTCCTGGAGTTCCTTTGGACCTGAAGGTAAGAGCTTCTGTCAGACCTGGACAGCAGAGCGGACATTTGTGACACTGGGCCTGAGACGCTCGGAGACACCAGCAGGGGGAGACCTTCAACCACAACAACAAACAGGACAATGTCTCTGTGTTTGGCTTTAAACGTTGTACTGATGTTTCATTGTTTCTGTAGGATTTCACACCAGAAATATCCACAGAATCCAGGAGCATTTCCTTCAGGTATTTATCTTCAGCACATGTCAATCAAGCACATTTATTTACCAGGTACAGTTTTCACATATAAACAGTCAAAATGATGCATGAACGCTCGAGTACAGACCCTGGTGTCTGCTCACGCCGAGCTCACGTGTGTGACGGTGGCAGAAGGGTTAGAGACACTTCTGTGGGGATAACTGTGTGGGTCAGTGCTAACGCTAAGGCTAATTTTGAAGCATAATGAATACAAAATTAAAACTAAATAAAATAAAACAAACAAATGAAGTTAAATGGCAGAATAATGGCATTACTCTGTAAAAACAGATGTTTGTGGAATATAGATTTACTTTTTTATTTGGATTTGAATTGAACTTTTCAAACGAATCAAAACCCAGTGGTTGAAAGAACATAACCTTCGATTCTTTAGACTGTGAACGCACCAGGAGCTCACACTGTTTACACCCATAAAACACACTGTCCCGACACACACACTGTTCATTTGGTGAATGATAATGTTCCGTACTGTGCTTTAAAAGTGTTCAGTCCTGGTCGTGGTCAGAGCCTCCTGCAGGAGGTTGTGGGTCAGACTCCTGATGTGTCCAGGTTCAGATGCCCTGGCTCTGGGGCCTTCTGCTGCTCCTCCACCGGATTGGTGTTTGTGGTGACGAAGGAGGCGGAGCTTCAGTACAGAACCGTCCAATGGGACGAGGCACAGCTGGAGTCGTCGGGCAGAACTCCTGCAGGACCTTTGTACAACATCGAGTGTCCAGAACGAGCCGTGTGTGAGCTGCACCTGCCGCACTGTGAACCAGAGCACGGTACACCCCTGACCTCTGACCCTGTGACCTCTGACCTCTGACCCTGTGACCCACTGAACCTCTGACCCCTGACCTATGAACCTCTGACCCTGTGACCTCTGACCCTGTGACCCACTGACCCCCTGACCAATGAACCTCTGACCCTGTGACCTCTGACCTATGAACCTCTGACCCCTGACCTCTGCACCTCTGTCCCTCCTCGCTCGTCCCTCTGACCCTCCTCTGTCCCTCTGACCCCCCTCTGTCCCTCCTCACTCGTCTCTCTGTCCCTCTGACCCTCCTCTGTCCCTCCTCTGTCTCTCTGTCCCTCTGACCCTCCTCTGTCCCTCCTCACTCGTCTCTCTGTCCCTCTGTCCCTCCTCACTCTTCTCTCTGTCTCTCCTCTGTCCCCCTGTCCCTCCTCTGTCCCCCCTCTTTACCTTCTCACTCGTCCCTCTGACCCTCCTCTGTCCCTCCTCTGACCCTCCTCTGTCCCTCCTCTGTCCCTCTGTCCCTCCTCTGTCCCTCCTCTGACCCTCCTCTGTCCCTCTGACCCTCCTCTGTCCCTCTGTCCCTCCTCTGTCCCTCCTCTGTCCCTCTGTCCCTCCTCACTCGTCTCTCTCTGTCCCTCTGTCCCTCCTCACTCGTCCCTCTGTCCCTCCTCTGTCCCTCTGTCCCTCCTCTGTCCCTCCTCTGTCTCTCTGTCCCTCTGTCCCTCCTCACTCGTCTCTCTGTCCCTCTGTCCCTCCTCACTCGTCCCTCTGTCCCTCCTCTGTCCCTCCTCACTCGTCTCTCTGTCCCTCCTCTGTCCCTCTGACCCTCCTCTGTCCCTCTGTCCCTCCTCTGTCTCTCTGTCCCTCCTCTGTCCCTCCTCTGTCCCTCCTCTGACCCTCCTCTGTCCCTCCTCTGTCCCTCTGTCCCTCCTCTGTCCCTCCTCTGTCCCTCTGTCCCTCCTCTGTCCCTCTGACCCTCCTCTGTCCCTCCTCTGTCCCTCTGACCCTCCTCTGTCCCTCTGTCCCTCTGTCCCTCCTCTGTCCCTCCTCACTCGTCTCTCTGTCCCAGTGGCCCAGTCTGATTGCCGGCTCTCCGTGGCCCACACCAGCGACTGTGGAGTCAGTTTCATTGAACCGCTGCTGATCACAAAGTCCCACGTCGTGATCCCGGTCTCGGGTCTGTCCCTCTTCGGTCTGGTCTGGCTGGTCCAGGACTGGTTTTACCAGAAGAACAAATCTGTTTCGGGTCAAGTTCTGCTGTTCCTCGCTGCTCAGAACCACAAAACGAAACGACGGAGACTCAACGTGCTGCTGCTGCCCAGAAACGTGTCTCTGGACGAGGTAAGACCAAAGAACCAGGACTGGACCAGGACTGAACCAGGACTGAACCAGGACTGAAACCAGGACTGAACCAGGAACATCAAAATCAAGCCGAGTCTCTCCTCAGCTTCATTGGTTGCTTTTGTCCTTCTGTTGGACGTTGGTTGTGTCTAAAGTGGGCCAGAGTGTTGGGTGCTACACAGATACAATGGGCCAATCAGAGCGGGGAGAGATACAGACAAAGTGGGCCGGCTTTACTATGGGCCGCTGGGCCACATGTAAGACGGCCGCACCGGCCCATCGGGACACCTCATCTTTGTTTGTTGAAGGTGCGTCCCAAACAGCCGAACATGAGGAACGTCCAGGTGCCGGCGTTCTGCAACTTCACCATCAACCAGAACTACAGCGTCCAGTGTTCAGAGGCGTTGTAACAAAGCAGCGGTTTGTTACCCATAGCACCTTCACTTCACTATAAGCACTTTAAATTGCATTTGATATTTTAATAGCACACAGCACTTTAACCAAATTGCACTTAAAGACTATTGCACAAAACCATCTTAAATTTATTTATTGAATTAATGTCTGTCCTTTTAGTCCAATTTTAGATCCGGAGCACAGTGGCACTTTAATTGAAGCTGCTGGTCCTGGAGGAGAAAGGAGACAGCTAATTATATTGGGATATGTGCAATAGTAATGCATTAACAGTGTTTAAGTGTTTGTGTGTTAGTGTAATTTTCCGTGTTTGTAGTGAATGGTTTTATCATGTCTACTTACCTCCTCTGTCCAGGTGCCAAAGGGCTCCCCCCAGGAACGAGTCCCCTTAAGAAGGTTCCGGGCCAGACCAAGGCAGAGGAAGTGTAGGGGAGGCATGACAGGGTTTTTAAGGTGTTAAGGGTTTTAATTATAGGTAGTGGTGTTTGTGTGTGTGTGTATATATATGTATAGTAGTTATGGTTTATGGTTTATTATGATTTCAGGGGATTTTAGAGGGGTGTTTGAAAGCTGGTATTTTAAGCATCCCTGCTCGTTACAACTAGTTTTACCCAGTTAGTGGAGGAGTATAAAAGGCGCCTGGAAACAACACAACTCACTCTGCTGCTGGAGGTGAAGCTGTCTCCTGCATTTTGTCTTTGCACTATGCACTTTTGCACTTTTTGTTATTGGAAAAAGTAAAAAATTGTGGACCACCGTTTTGCTGCCTTGTTTGAGTTTTTAAACCTTCAACTGCGCTCCAACCCGCTCACGGCTCAACCTACATCACATTTGGTGTCAGAAGTGTTCCCATTCCTGTGCTGCAGTGAGAAGGTACAAGATGAATACCAGACAAGGTGGACGAAAAACTCCTGAAGAGCCTGAAGAGGGACCCTGTACAACAATGGATGATCGACAGGGGGCAAAGGCAAGTGGTTCTAAAGATAAAATGGAAGAATTGGCTGGGATGATGCAGTCATTAATGGAGTCCCAGACCAGAAGAGACAAAATTGTGGAAAAGGAGCGGACCCAACAAGAGCAACGTTGGAGGTCCATTCAGGATCAAGTTGAGAGACTCCAGCAGCAGCTATTGCGGATGCATCCAGAGCGATCTGCGCATCCAGAGCGGGTTTCACGGCCCGTTCAAGTCATGCTAGAACCGAGACGAGGACCCTCGGAGGCACCAACAGATGAAGAATACGAGGACGAAGAGGATGTCCCACGTTACCCCTACAGGCCTTCAAAACACCCTTTGGGCTGTATCAGTTCAGAGTGATGCCCTTTGGTCTGCAGGGAGCCCCAGCCACATTTCAGAGGCTGATGGACCACGTGCTCCGGGATGTGTCACAGTTCTCGGCAGCCTACCTGGATGACGTGGTGGTCTACAGTCGGTCCTGGGAAGAACATCTCCACCACCTTCAGGAGGTTTTGCAGAGAATCGAGGCTGCAGGATTAACTGTTAATCCCAGGAAGTGTGCGGTTGCCCAACAGGAAGTGGAGTACCTTGGCTACACCATTGGATTTGGCAAGATTAAGCCTCAAGTTCAGAAGATGGAGGCCATCCGTTCCTTTCCGGTCCCCACTACAAAGAGGAAGGTCAGAGGGTTCATCGGTCTTGTGGGATGGTACAGGAAGTTTATCCCGCAGTTTGCTGAGAGAACCGCCATCCTGAATGACCTGACGAAGAACTCTTCCCCTAATAAAGTTCGTTGGACAGAGGCATGTGACGGAGCATTCACTGACCTGAAGGAGGCCATTTGCACCCGACCTGTCCTCCAGAGCCCTGACTTTGACCTGCCTTTCATCCTGCAAACAGATGCTTCTGGGGTGGGACTAGGAGCAGTCCTTATCCAGGAGAAGGATGGAGAAAGAAGGCCGGTGGTGTTCCTGAGTCGACGGCTGCTGGACCGGGAGACTCGTTACTCGGCGGTGGAGAAGGAGTGTCTGGCAATGAAGTGGGCCATTGACTCATTGCGCTACTACCTGCTCGGAAGGCACTTCATCTTGGAAACGGATCACCGAGCACTACAGTGGCTACACCGCATGAGGGAGGCAAATACCCGCATTGCAGGATGGTACCTCGCCCTCCAACCATACAACTTTACTGTCCACTACAAACCTGGGAAGACAAATGTGGTGGCGGACTGTCTGTCCAGAATGGATGAGGAGTGAGGCTTCGCCTCTCCGAGAAGGGGGGGGAAATGTAACAAAGCAGCGGTTTGTTACCCATAGCACCTTCACTTCACTATAAGCACTTTAAATTGCATTTGATATTTTATTAGCACACAGCACTTTAACCAAATTGCACTTTAAAAAAGACTATTGCACAAAACCATCTTAAATTTATTTATTGAATTAATGTCTGTCCTTTTAGTCCAATTTTAGATCCGGAGCACTTTAATTGAAGCTGCTGGTCCTGGAGGAGAAAGGAGACAGCTAATTATATTGGGATATGTGCAATTGTAATGCATTAACAGTGTTTAAGTGTTTGTGTGTTAGTGTAATTTTCCGTGTTTGTAGTGAATGGTTTTATCATGTCTACTTACCTCCTCTGTCCTTGTGTCCAGGTGCCAAAGGGCTCCCCCCAGGAACGAGTCCCCTTAAGAAGGTTCCGGGCCAGACCAAGGCAGAGGAAGTGTAGGGGAGGCATGACAGGGTTTTTAAGGTGTTAAGGGTTTTAATTATAGGTAGTGGTGTTTGTGTGTGTGTGTATATATATGTATAGTAGTTATGGTTTATGGTTTATTATGATTTCAGGGGATTTTAGAGGGGTGTTTGAAAGCTGGTATTTTAAGCATCCCTGCTCGTTACAACTAGTTTTACCCAGTTAGTGGAGGAGTATAAAAGGCGCCTGGAAACAACACAACTCACTCTGCTGCTGGAGGTGAAGCTGTCTCCTGCATTTTGTCTTTGCACTATGCACTTTTGCACTTTTTGTTATTGGAAAAAGTAAAAAATTGTGGACCACCGTTTTGCTGCCTTGTTTGAGTTTTTAAACCTTCAACTGCGCTCCAACCCGCTCACGGCTCAACCTACATCACAGGCGTCCAAGGTCCAGCCCGAGGTGAGCGTCCGAGTCCAGCCCGAGGTGAGTGTCCGAGTCCAGCCCGAGGTGAGTGTCCGAGTCCAGCCCGAGGTGAGTGTCCGAGTCCAGCCCGAGGTGAGCGTCCGAGTCCAGCCCGAGGTGAGTGTCCAAGTCTGGACCGAGTTTGGGCCAAGTCTGGACCCAGTCCAGCCCGAGGCGAGTGTCCGAGTCTAGCCTGAGGTGAGTGTCCAAGTCCAGCCCATGTCCGGCCCGAGTCTGGACCCAGTCCAGCCCAAGATCAGTGTCCGAGTCCGGCCCAAGTCCGGCCCGAGTCTGGTCCAAGTCTGGCCCCAGGTGAGCGTCCGAGTCTGGCCCGAGGTGAGTGTCTGAGTCCGGCCTTGTCTCTGGAGCGTTCGGAGCGTAGCTTCAGTGGAAAAGGAGCGTCCTCAGTTACTTTAAGTTCTCTTCCACGCTAAGAATCCAGTCCAACACCGACGTTCCTCTTTCTTAAACAGTAAAGCATTTCTGAACACAATTCTTCTTTTTGCAGAAATTCACGTTTTTTCTGGACTACGGCCCAAATTACCACCCCATGTTTGAGATTCGACTGACGGCAGAAACGGAGCTGATAAACCTCACCATCCGGGACGAAAACCAGGCCCAAGTGTGGCTGCACGAGGTGGACCTGACAGGTGAGCAAAGAGGAGCCGACAGGAGCAGGCAGGAGCTGACAGGAGCAGAGGAGGAGGTGCCGCGTGTAAGAGGAGGAGGAGCTGGGTCTAAGAGGAGGAGCCGGGTGTCAGAGGAGGAGTCGAGAGCAAGGGGGGTAGGAGCCAAGTGTAAGGGGAGGAGGAGCAGAGAGCAAGGGGAGGAAAAGCCGAGTGTAAGGGGAGGAGCATAGACCGTACATATCAATGGGCTGTGGGAATGTGACGTCACCCATAGCGTTTGGCTCCAGCCAAATGAAGCCCATCGCGGCTAGCAGTTATAGCACCTAAAGTGGAGCTAGCAGGTATAGCGGCTAAAGTGGAGCTAGCAGGTATAGCGGCTAAAGTGGAGCTAGCAGGTATAGCGGCTAAAGTGGAGCTAGTAGTTATAGCGGCTAAAGTGGAGCGAGTAGTTATAGCGGCTAAAGTGGAGCGAGCAGTTGTAGCGGCTAAAGTGGAGCTAGCAGTTATAGCGGCTAAAGTGGAGCTAGCAGTTATAGCGGCTAAAGTGGAGCCAGACTCCATATTTAAATCCGAGTGCGTATCATGGCGACCATACGGACCAATCAGGAGTGAGGTTGTTAACGGTCTCCGCCCCTCGGTGGGAGGAGATGGCGGCAACGTGCGGCACTAGCTGTCAATCAAACCTGTTGCTAACACGAGCTAAACCGACCCCTGGAAAAGGAAGCATCTGATTGGTCAGTGATTATTGTAATAACTTGATGTATGAAAAACCAACGAGAAAAAAACACCAGGATCATGTGGAGTGTCAGACATTTTAGTTCCAGATGTGAGTTTGACCAAAACAAGGCTCCAGTGTCACAGGAAGTGAATGGAGCTCGTCTGAAGGAGGAGGAGCCTCCTGGACGCTTCCTGTTTGGAACACGGCGGCAGCGGGCAAGGGCCATCCAGTGATATGTACAGTCTATGGAAGGAGGAGCCAAGAGCAATGGAAGGAGGAGCCAGGTGTAAGGGGAGGAGGAGTCGAGAGTAAGGGGAGGCGGAGCCAAGAGTAAGGGAAGGAGGAGCCAAGTGTAAGGAGGAGGAACCGAGAATGTGCCACATACAGTATTTAGTCTTGTTCTGGCCCTGGTCCTGGTCCTGGTCCCGGTCCTGGTCCTTGTCCCGGTCCCGGTCCTCGTCCCGATTCTGGTCCTTGTCCCGGTCCCGGTCCCGGTCCTGGTCCCGATTCTGGTCCTGGTCTCTGTCCTGGTCCCGGTCCTGGCCCCGGTCCCGCTCCCGGCCCCGGTCCCGCTCCCGGTCCTGGTCTCTGTCCCGGTCCTTGCCCTGGTCCTGGTCTCTGTCCTGGTCCTGGTCTCTGTCCCGGTCCTTGCCCTGGTCCTGGTCCCGGTCTGGTTTCACCTCCGTTCCTCTCTCAGATGTGATCTCTGAGGAGCTGCGAGCTGCAGACGTCTCTGGCTCGTCCAGTTTTCTTCAAACCGAGTCAGACGTGTCTCTGATGAGGTGGTTGTCCTCGGTGCGTCCAGACTTCATCCAGCGCGTGTCCGAGTCCGTGCTGGACCAGGTTTTGGATCGGCTTCTGGCGAAAGGCGTCCTGAACGCGGCGGAGCGAGAGAGCGCGGGGGTCAGAGAGCGGCGGGACAGAGCGGCTCTTCTGCTGGACTCTGTCCTGAAGAAAGGAGCCAGGGCCACTCGCCTGTTTATGAAGGACCTGAGTGACCGGGACCTCCAGAGCCAGACCACACAGCCCTGAGAGCGGCTCTGGTCTGGGGCTGGTCTGGGTTTAGTCTGGGTTTGGTCTGGGTTTAGTCTTGATTTGGTCTGGGTTTAGTCTGGGTTTGGTCTGGGTTTGGTCTGGGTTGAGTCTGGGTTTGGTCTGGGTTTAGTCTTGATTTGGTCTGGGTTTAGTCTTGATTTGGTCTGGGTTTAGTCTTGATTTGGTCTGGGTCTGGTCTGGGTTTAGTCTGGGTTCGGTCTGGGTTTAGTCTGGGTTTAGTCTGGGTTTGGTCTGGGTCTGGTCTAGGTTTAGTCTGGGTTTGGTCTGGGTTTAGTCTGGGTTCGGTCTGGGTTGAGTCTGGGTTTGGTGTGGGTTTAGTCTTGATTTGGTCTGGGTTTAGTCTTGATTTGGTCTGGGTTTGGTCTGGGTTTGGTCTGGGTTTAGTCTGGGTTTGGTCTGGGTTTAGTCTGGGTTTGGTCTGGGTTTAGTCTGGGTTTAGTCTGGGTTTGGTCTGGGTTTAGTCTGGGTTTAGTCTGGGTTTGGTCTGGGTTTGGTCTGGGTTTAGTCTGGGTTTGGTCTGGGTTTAGTCTGGGTTTGGTCTGGGTTTAGTCTGGGTTTAGTCTTGATTTGGTCTGGGTTTAGTCTGGGTTTAGTCTTGATTTAGTCTGGGTTTGGTTCGGGTTTAGTCTGGGTTTGGTTCGGGTTTAGTCTGGGTTTGGTTCGGGTTTAGTCTGGGTTTGGTCTGGGTTTAGTCTGGGTTTGGTCTGGGTTTGGTCTGGGTTTGGTCTGGGTTTGGTCTGGGTTTGGTCTGGGTTTAGTCTGGGTTTGGTCTGGGTTTAGTCTGGGTTTGGTCGGGGTCAGACGTACTTCAGCCTATTTTAGCTTTAAAGGAGCTGCACCTGTTTTTTTAAAATGTTTTTTTTACGAGAAGCAGGAAATGCGCCGTTAGCATGCTAATGTTTGTTTGCATGCTAATGTTTGTTAGCTTTAGAGACTCAACTAAAATGTGACTAAAAATAAAGAGGCAAAAACTATATGTCCTCCAGGTGTCTCTGTCCCACAGGTGTCTCTGTCCTCACACACATGTCCTACAGGTGTCTCTGTCCTCACACACACGTCCTCCAGGTGTCTCTGTCCTCCAGGTGTCTCTGTCCACACACACATGTCCCACAGGTGTCTCTGTCCTCACACACACGTCCTCCAGGTGTCTCTGTCCTCCAGGTGTCTCTGTCCACACACACATGTCCCACAGGTGTCTCTGTCCTCACACACACGTCCTCCAGGTGTCTCTGTCCTCACACACATGTCCCACAGGTGTCTCTGTCCTCACACATGTCCTCCAGGTGTCTCTGTCATCACAGACATGTCCCACAGGTGTCTCTGTCCTCACACATGTCCCACAGGTGTCTCTGTCCTCACACGTGTCCCACAGGTGTCTCTGTCCTCACACTTGTGTCCCACAGGTGTCTCTGTCCTCCAGGTGTCTCTGTCCTCACAAACATGTCCTCCAGGTGTCTCTGTCCCACAGGTGTCTCTGTCCTCACACACATGTCCCACAGGTGTCTCTGTCCTCCAGGTGTCTCTGTCCTCACACACACGTCCTCCAGGTATCTCTGTCCTCACAAACATGTCCCACAGGTGTCTCTGTCCTCCAGGTGTCCCTGTCCTCACACATGTGTTCTCCAGGTGTCTCTGTCCCCCAGGTGTCTCTGTCCTCACACATGTGTCCTCCAGGTGTCTCTGTCCCTCAGGTGTCTGTCCTCACACATGTGTCCTCCAGGTGTCCCTGTCCTCACAAACATGTCCCACAGATGTCTCTGTCCTCCAGGTGTCTCTGTCCTCACACACGTGTCCTCCAGGTGTCTCTGTCCTCCAGGTGTCTCTGTCCTCACACACGTGTCCTCCAGGTGTCTCTGTCCTCCAGGTGTCTCTGTCCTCACACACGTGTCCTCCAGGTGTCTCTGTCCTCACACACGTGTCCTCCAGGTGTCTCTGTCCTCCAGGTGTCTCTGTCCTCACACACATGTCCCACAGGTGTCTCTGTCCTCACACACGTGTCCTCCAGGTGTCTCTGTCCTCACACACGTGTCCTCCAGGTGTCTCTGTCCTCCAGGTGTCTCTGTCCTCACACACGTGTCCTCCAGGTGTCTCTGTCCTCCAGGTGTCCCTGTCCTCACACACGTGTCCTCCAGGTCTTTCTGTCCCTCTGTCCTCCAGGTGTCTCTGTCCTCACACATGTGTCCTCCAGGTGTCTCTGTCCTCCAGGTGTCTCTGTCCTCCAGGTGTCCATGTTCCCCAGATGTCTCTGTCCTCACAAACATGTCCCACAGGTGTCCCTGTCCTCACAAACGTGTCCCCCAGGTGTCTCTGTCCTCACAAACATGTCCCACAGGTGTCTCTGTCCTCACACACGTGTCCTCCAGGTGTCTCTGTCCTCACACACACGTCCTCCAGGTGTCTCTGTCCTCACATGTGTCCTCCAGGTGTCTCTGTCCTCCAGGTGTCTCTGTCCTCCAGGTGTCCATGTTCCCCAGATGTCTCTGTCCTCACAAACATGTCCCACAGGTGTCCCTGTCCTCACACACGTGTCCTCCAGGTGTCTCTGTCCTCACAAACATGTCCCACAGGTGTCTCTGTCCTCACACACTTGTCCTCCAGGTGTCCCTGTCCTCACACATGTGTCCTCCAGGTGTCCCTGTCCTCACACACGTGTCCTCCAGGTGTCTCTGTCCTCCGGTGTCTCTGTCCTCCGGTGTCTCTGTCCTCCAGGTGTCTCTGTCTTCCAGGTGTCTCTGTTCTCCAGGTGTCTCTGTCCTCACACACACGTCCTCCAGGTGTCTCTGTCCTCCAGGTGTCCCTGTCCTCACACATGTGTCCTCCAGGTGTTTCTGTCCTCCAGGTGTCCCTGTCCTCACACACGTGTCCTCCAGGTGTCTCTGTCCTCCAGGTGTCCCTGTCCTCACACACGTGTCCTCCAGGTGTCTCTGTCCTCCAGGTGTCTCTGTCCTCCAGGTGTCTCTGTCCTCCAGGTGTCTCTGTCCTCCAGGTGTCTCTGTCCTCACACACGTGTCCTCCAGGTGTCCCTGTCCTCCAGGTGTCTCTGTCCTCCAGGTGTCCCTGTCCTCACACACGTGTCCTCCAGGTGTCCCTGTCCTCACACATGTGTCCTCCAGGTGTCCCTGTCCTCACACACATGTCCTCCAGGTGTCTCTGTCCTCCAGGTGTCCCTGTCCTCCAGGTGTCCCTGTCCTCCAGGTGTCCCTGTCCTCCAGGTGTCCCTGTCCTCCAGGTGTCTCTGTCCTCCAGGTGTCTCTGTCTTCCAGGTGTCTCTGTCCTCCAGGTGTCTCTGTCCTCACACACATGTCCTCCAGGTGTCTCTGTCCTCCAGGTGTCTCTGTCCTCACACACGTGTCCTCCAGGTGTCTCTGTCCTCCAGGTGTCTCTGTCCTCACACATGTGTCCTCCAGGTGTCTCTGTCCTCCAGGTGTCCCTGTCCTCACACACGTGTCCTCCAGGTGTCTCTGTCCTCCAGGTGTCTCTGTCCTCACACACGTGTCCTCCAGGTGTCTCTGTCCTCCAGGTGTCTCTGTCCTCACACACGTGTCCTCCAGGTGTCCCTGTCCTCCAGGTGTCCCTGTCCTCCAGGTGTCCCTGTCCTCACACACGTGTCCTCCAGGTGTCCCTGTCCTCACACACGTGTCCTCCAGGTGTCTCTGTCCTCCAGGTGTCCCTGTCCTCACACACGTGTCCTCCAGGTGTCCCTGTCCTCACACACGTGTCCTCCAGGTGTCTCTGTCCTCCAGGTGTCCCTGTCCTCACACACGTGTCCTCCAGGTGTCCCTGTCCTCACACACGTGTCCTCCAGGTGTCCCTGTCCTCACACACGTGTCCTCCAGGTGTCCCTGTCCTCCAGGTGTCTCTGTCCTCCAGGTGTCTCTGTCCTCCAGGTGTCTCTGTCTTCCAGGTGTCTCTGTCCTCCAGGTGTCTCTGTCTTCCAGGTGTCTCTGTTCTCCAGGTGTCTCTGTCCTCACACACACGTCCTCCAGGTGTCTCTGTCCTCCAGGTGTCTCTGTCCTCCAGGTGTCCCTGTCCTCACACACGTGTCCTCCAGGTGTCCCTGTCCTCACACACGTGTCCTCCAGGTGTCTCTGTCCTCCAGGTGTCTCTGTCCTCCAGGTGTCCCTGTCCTCCAGGTGTCTCTGTCCTCCAGGTGTCTCTGTCCTCCAGGTGTCTCTGTCCTCCAGGTGTCCCTGTCCTCCAGGTGTCTCTGTCCTCACACACGTGTCCTCCAGGTGTCCCTGTCCTCCAGGTGTCTCTGTCCTCCAGGTGTCCCTGTCCTCACACACGTGTCCTCCAGGTGTCCCTGTCCTCACACACGTGTCCTCCAGGTGTCCCTGTCCTCACACACGTGTCCTCCAGGTGTCCCTGTCCTCACACACGTGTCCTCCAGGTGTCCCTGTCCTCACACACGTGTCCTCCAGGTGTCTCTGTCCTCCAGGTGTCTCTGTCCTCACACACGTGTCCTCCAGTTGTCCCTGTCCTCACACACGTGTCCTCCAGGTGTCCCTGTCCTCACACACGTGTCCTCCAGGTGTCTCTGTCCTCACACACATGTCCTCCAGGTGTCCCTGTCCTCCAGGTGTCTCTGTCCTCCAGGTGTCCCTGTCCTCACACACGTGTCCTCCAGGTGTCCCTGTCCTCACAAACATGGCGGCGTTGCTGGTGAAACGGCGGCAGCAGCAGTTTTCTTTGCGTGTCTCGTGTCTCTTTGTTCGAGGGTCAAAGGGAAAAGCCGACGCAGCGCGGCCCACAGAGGCGGCTCTTTTGTGGGCAAAGCCCCGGGGGCCCTGGGGCCTCCGCTCCGCCAAAGCTCCGGCGCTGTATAAATATCCACGTCCAACTTTTTACACGGACACTGAGCGGACCGACGGATACACGCTGCCATGTCACAGTACTCTGGGAAGGTGAGTGGGACAGACATGTAGCAATCTGTGGTTAAAGGAGGATTTACTCAACACTGAGAGTTTAAACGCATTTTAACCAAATAAAAGTTAAATACTGAAGGCTTCTAGAGAGAATATCTACAAATTGTGTTATTGATGAAAATTAGAAACAGTTTATTATGTTTTGACATTTTGATTTAATATTGACTACCACTTTATAATAACTACACATTATTTTTGCCGTAACAAAGACTTAATTCATGAGCATTTCTAGTTTAATGAGCATCGTTCAGGCTCAGTCACAGCTCGGTTAGTGTTAGTGTTGGACAGTTCAGTAGTTTCTAAGTGTGAATCACTGATGATAAACTATTTGTTCACGTGAATTAAGTCTTTGTTCATGTCGTATTGAGACAGGAATTAGTGATTATAAAGTGTTACCAAATATACTGTCACTGGTTTGTTGTAAAAGATCTTTTCCTGTATTTTAGAGTCTGTGTCCAGATAATTATTGCTGTAGTCTGTTTTTTTTTTTCACTAGTTGCGATTACAAATAAGTTTCATTCTTTTTCCAATTTACAGTTGCAGTTTTACAGAGAACAAGGCTGATTGTATTAGGAGTGTGTTTTAGTCAGTTTGAATTTTACTGCAACAATTAATCCAATAATTGTGACTGAGCGACTGTTCTAATGATCTTTGACAGATTCTGATGAAGGTGATGTTTGTCTGGACTAAACAGACAAAAATACTTTTTATAAGGGTTTTTAAATGAAAATGTCAAAAAAGATAAACCACTGAATGAATCAATAATACACTTTTTTGTTACATGCTCTCTCTAAAGCCTTTAGTCTTCAACCTTTATTTGGTTAAAATGGATTTTAAAAGTCTCAATGTTTAATAGAAATAATTGTTTGACATCGACATTAAAATACATTTGTTGCAGTCGTAATTTTATGACACAAAAGTGAATCTAAAACATCTGAGTGTTGAATTTTTGCGTGAGTATTTTATTTATATTTGATTAATTTTATTTTCTGTACAGATTTTGACTTTATTACTTTGAGTTTCAAACCATTTATATTTTGGTTCTCTAGAGTCTGAAGTGGCTCGATCTTTAAATGGAGGACAGTATTCACTTTTATTTGGATGATTTTTAAGTTTCAGGTTCACTGTTTCTGATTTATTTCAACACATTATTTCTTACATCAATCCAAATTATTTGTCAAAGGACTAAGATGATTTTACTTTTATTTTTTACTATTTATTATTATTAAGCCATTTTAAACTTAGATAGATTTAAATTTAAGATCATTTGGATTGAAGTAAGAAATAATGTATTGAATCAAGTCACAAACGTTTGAAACAAGTGAAATAATCCAGTTCCATCAAATAAATCATCTGCTCTGATCTTAACGAGTCAAAACGTCTGCATTTCAGATTAATATCCTCAAATCAAGACATTTTAAGTTCCTTTTTGCAGTGCAGTGTCATGTGTGTGGATGTGGCCCTGTTTACAGTCTGGTTGCTATGGTAACGGTAACACGTTCAACAGGAAGTGACATCACAAACTGTCAAACTGGACAAATGTTTGGTCAAATCTGAAACAAAATCATGTTCGTTACGTTATTTTATTTTATTTTTTCCAGAATTTTCAGTATTTTACTTTTATACAACGACCAAAACATATAATGACATTAACAAGAAACACACAAAAACAAAAAGTAAAACGAGGGTGTAGTTATTCTCAGTCAACAGTTGGATAAACTCTGGCGACTAAGAAGAATAGAAGATTTCCATTTCTGCCATGTTTTATCAAATTGGACCCTTTGAAGTCTAATCTGAAGTGTAATCCGTTCCATGACAAATATTGAACACAGAAGCTTATGCCAGTCATCCAGGGTCGGGGCATCCGGCTTAAACCATTTTTTGGTGACAGCCTTCCGTGCTGCTAAACTCAACATGCCAAATAAAACTTTAATCTCAGAGATGGTGTCCACAGAATATAAAAAAACCAAAAAGAAATCCATCCCATTGTAAAGGTGTCTTCAAATTCAACATTGCCCTCGACTCAGATTCAAGATTAATCCAAAGATTCTGTATCGGGGGCGTGGCCAGAACAGCACCCTGAACCGCCCAATTTCTCCAACAACTGGAAGAGCCCGAATAATGACCGCTTTGTTCAGGGGTCAGAAAGTATCTGCTGAGGCCAAAACATCTCCATGACTTTGAACCAGAGTTGAATATTTAAAAGTTCATGTTCATTACGTTTTAGTCGAACCTGAAGATGGACTTTAATGTTGTTTGTTGTTTGGTTGTGTTTGTGGTGTAGATCACCTTTTACGAGGGGAAGTGCTTCACTGGGAGGAAGCTGGAGGTCAGAGGCGACTGTGACAACTTCCAGGACCGAGGCTTCATGAACAGGTTTGTGACCATTAAAAGGATCCATTTCAGGAAATTCCTCTTCATTTCAGACGGTTTTTGTTCAGAGTCTTTTACGTGTTTCATTCAAACCATTTCTGTCTCGTTTTAATGCATCACTTCTTACCTCAAGCCGAGTTTAAATGAATCGTTTTACTTTCTCCAGTCGACAAATGTGTGTTCCCAAGTCAGTTGTTTTTAGTTTCAAAAAGCCGTTTGACCAAATGAACCTTATATTTTTGCAATGTCAATGTTTCTTCTTGATAATCCTGGTCACGATGTCAGAAGTCAGTGTAGAAACATCACAATTGAACGTTTATTCTTGATTAATTTAGACCAAACTACAGTGAAATCTTGTCCAGACCAGCTTCATGAACGAAGAAGGAAAGAAAGTTATCGAGGCCAAAACGCAAGATCAAAAAAGGACCAAAAGCACCACATTTTGCCTCTGAAATGGTCAGGATTGTTGGTTTTAGTTCTGTGGTTTAGTCCTGGTCCTGGTCCAGCCCCTCTCTGTGGTCCAGTCCTGGTCCAGTCCCGGTCCAGCCCCTCACTCTGGTCTCTGGTGTGGTCCTGGTCCGGTCCCGGTCCAGTCCTGGTCTGGTCCTGGTCCGGTCCCGGTCCGGACCCGGTCCAGCCCCTCTCTGTGGTCCGGTCCTGGTCCAGTCCCGGTCCAGCCCTCACTCAGGTCTCTGGTCTCTGGTCTCTGGTCCAGTCCCGGTCCAATTCCGGTCCAGCCCCTCTCTGTGGTCCGGTCCCGGTCCAGTCTCGGTCCAGTCCTCACTCTGGTCTCTGGTCTGGTCCTGGTCTGGTCTCTGATCCGGTCCTGGTCCAGTCCTGGTTCAGTCCCGGTCCAGCCCCTCTCTGTGGTCCGGTCCCGGTCCAGTCCTGGTCCAGTCCCGGTCCAGTCTCGGTCCAGTCCTGGTCCAGCCCTCACTGTCGTCTCTGGTCCTGGTCTGGTCTCTGGTGCGGTCCTGGTCCAGTCCCGGTTCAGCCCCTCACTCTGGTCTCTGGTCTCTGGTCCAGTCCCGGTCCAGTCCCGGTTCAGCCCTCACTCTGGTCTCTGGTCTCTGGTCTCTGGTCTCTGGTCCGGTCCTGGTCCAGTCCCAGTCCTGGTCCAGCCCTCACTCTGGTCTCTGTCTCAGGGTGAACTCGATCCGTGTTGAGTCCGGGGCCTGGATCTGTTACGACCATCCGGACTTCAAAGGACAGCAGTACATCCTGGAGCACGGAGAGTACCCCGAGTTCCAGCGCTGGAACTCCCACAACGACCACATGGGCTCCTGCAAACCCATCCGCATGGTACGCTGTCCTGGGCCTGGCTCAGTCCTGGTTTAGTCCTGGTTTAGTCCTGGTTCAGTCCTGGTTCAGTCCTGTTTCATTCCTGGTTTAGTCCTTGGTTAGACTCTGTATTAGTCCTGGTCTCAGTCCCGGTCTCTGTCCTGGTCTCTGTCCTGGTCTCAGTCCCAGTCCTGGTACCGGTCCCAGTCCCGCTCTCTGTCCCAGTCCCGATCTCAGTCCCGGTCGTGGTCTCAGTCCCGCCCCCTGTCCTGGTCCCGGTCTCAGTCCCTGTCCCGCCCTCTGTCCCGCCCTCTGTCCCTCAGTCTCAGTCCCTGTCCCTCTGTCCCGCTCTCTATCCCTCTGTCCCTCAGTCTCTGTCCCTCTGTCCCGCCCTCTGTCCCGGTCTCAGTCCCTGTCCCTCTGTCCCGCCCTCTGTCCCCCTGTCCCGTTCTCTGTCCCTCTGTCCCGGTCTCAATCCCTGTCCCTCTGTCCCGGTCTCTGTCCCTGTCCCTCTGTTCCGGTCCCTGTCCCGGTCTCAGTCCCTGTCCCTCTGTCCTGCCCTTTGTCCCTATGTCCCTCAGTCTCAGTCCCTGTCCCGCCCTCTGTCCCAGTCTCAGTCCCTGTCCCTCTGTCCTGCTCTCTGTCCCGGTCCCGGTCTCAGTCCCTGTCCCTCTGTCCCGCCCTCTGTCCCTCTGTCCTGGTCTCAGTCCCTGTCCCTCTGTCCTGCCCTTTGTCCCTCAGTCTCAGTCCCTGTCCCGCCCTCTGTCCCTCTGTCCCGGTCTCAGTCCCTGTCCCTCTGTCCTGGTCTCTGTCCTGGTCTCAGTCCCAGTCCTGGTACCGGTCTCAGTCCCGCTCTCTGTCCCAGTCCCGATCTCAGTCCCGGTCGTGGTCTCAGTCCCGCCCCCTGTCCTGGTCCCGGTCTCAGTCCCTGTCCCGCCCTCTGTCCCGCCCTCTGTCCCGCCCTCTGTCCCTCAGTCTCAGTCCCTGTCCCTCTGTCCCGCTCTCTATCCCTCTGTCCCTCAGTCTCTGTCCCTCTGTCCCGCCCTCTGTCCCCCTGTCCCGTTCTCTGTCCCTCTGTCCCGGTCTCAATCCCTGTCCCTCTGTCCCGGTCTCTGTCCCTGTCCCTCTGTTCCGGTCCCTGTCCCGGTCTCAGTCCCTGTCCCTCTGTCCTGCCCTTTGTCCCTATGTCCCTCAGTCTCAGTCCCTGTCCCGCCCTCTGTCCCAGTCTCAGTCCCTGTCCCTCTGTCCTGCTCTCTGTCCCGGTCCCGGTCTCAGTCCCTGTCCCTCTGTCCCGCCCTCTGTCCCTCTGTCCTGGTCTCAGTCCCTGTCCCTCTGTCCTGCCCTTTGTCCCTCAGTCTCAGTCCCTGTCCCGCCCTCTGTCCCTCTGTCCCGGTCTCAGTCCCTGTCCCTCTGTCCTGCTCTCTGTCCCGGTCCCGGTCTCAGTCCCTGTCCCGCCCTCTGTCCCGCTGTCCCGGTCTCAGTCCCTGTCCCTCTGTCCTCTGTCCACAGCACGGTGAACACTATCGTATCGAGATGTTCGAGGGCTGTAACTTCTCTGGTCAGTGTGTGGAGATCTGCGACGACTGTCCTTTCCTCCAGAGCCGCGGCTTCTCCAAGAACTGCATCAACTCTGTGCGCGTCTACGGCGACGGAGCGTGAGTGCAAACAAACAAACAAACAAACAAACAAACAAACAAACACACAGACAAACAAACACACAGACAAACAAACACACAGACAAACAAACACACAAACAAACACACAAACAAACAAACACACAGACAAACAAACACACAGACAAACAAACACACACACAGACAAACACACAAACAAACACACAAACAAACACACACACAGACAAACACACAGACAAACAAACAAACACACAGACAAACAAACAAACACACAGACAAACACACACAAACACACACACACAAACACACACACAAACACACACACACACAGACAAACAAACAAACACACACAGATACAAACAAACAAACATAAAAACACACACACAGACAAACAAACAAACACACACACAAACAAACAAACAAACACACAGACAAACAAACAAACAGAAAAAAACACAAACAAACTGCATCAACTTTGTGTGCGTCTACGGCAATGGAGCATGAGTGCAAACAAACAAACAAACACAGAAACAAACACACAGACAAAAAACCAAACAAACAGACAAGTTTAAAAGTTAATTCTGCCCAAGCCACGCCCCCAAATAAAGCTAAACAGTAAACAAAAATGAACATTATAAAATTATTAATTAACATTAAATTAGCTGAACATGTGAAAAATGCACAAACGGCGTATGTGTGTGTGTATGTGTGTGTGTGTGTGTGTGTTTAACCCTTTCCTGCCGTGTATGATGTTTAACCCTTTCCGTGTGTTACAGCTGGGTGATGTACGAGGAGCCTAACTTCCGCGGCCGCATGTACATCGTGGAGCGCGGCTGTTACTGCAGTCACAACGAGTGGCAGGCGCAGAACCCCAACATCCAGTCCATCCGCCGCATCGTCAACTACTTCTAAAGCCTGTGACCCCGAGCTGACCCCCATCTGACCCCCATCTGACCCCGGCTGACCTCTGAAACATGTGGGACAAATAAAACGGACTCAGAAATACATCAACTTTTCTATCAAACGCTTCACTGTGTCTTTTTTACTTCGTTTTGATGATTTGAACGAGCAAAACGTCACAAAGAGAATCATTTACACATGTCCTGGTTTAGTCCTGGTTTAGTCCTGGTTTAGTCCTGGTTTAGACCTGGTTTAGTTCTAGTTTAAACCTGGTTTATTCCTGGTTTAGTCCGGGTTTAGACCTGGTTTAGACCTAGTTTAGACCTTGTTTAGTCCTGAACAAATACTGTAAACATTGTTACTAAGAGTGAAGTCCTCAAATGTTTCTTTAAGTTTTATTTGCTGCAACTTCATTTATAAAACACCAATAATAATAATAATAATGTTGACCAAAATGCTTCATGAACAATATTAAAACAATAAGAAAACATTAAAACAATAAAACAAACAACAAAAACGGACACAATCATCTATTTTTGTCAGAGAATGAAGTAACAGCTAAACTATTCTAAACAAGATGAAAACACGATGAATATTCTAAAACCCTTTGATATTTATTATGTTCACAAAACTACTTTACATTATGTCTAATTTTTAATATTAATATTTCTTACATTACGGTCTATGGTAGTAAACAGAATTTCTTTATCTAATTCATAATTCTAAATACTTTTTTTTAAATCCCCTAATAGCTTTCCTTAATATAAAAATGCTATTAATATTATTTAAAAAAAAAAAAACATTAGTTATTTGGTTGACTTCTTAATTTGAGTATATGTTACGATCATGGATCTAATAAGACAATTATAATATCTTTAGTGGTCAAGATATGCGAGGCAGTGGAGGAACTACGCGCGTGTTTGGACATTACAGACTGGGATGTGTTCAAAACTGCCACAGATGGTTTGGATGAGTACACGGACACTGTGACGTCATACATCCAGTTCTGTGAGGACAGTATCATCCCCACACGCACCAGGGTGATTTATAACAATGACAAGCCCTGGTTCACACCCAAACTGAGGCAGCTCAGGCAGCAGAAGGAGGCAGCTTTCAGAGCCGGGGACAGAGAGAGCTACAAAGGTGCTAAGTACAGATTTAGCAGGAGGTGTCAAGAGCTAGATCTCTGTACAACACACACCTAAAGCAGTCTTTCTCTGCTAACAACGCCTCGGCGGTTTGGAGGGGACTTAGGCAGATCACCAACTACAAGCCCAAAGCCCCCCATGCTGCTGACGACCAGAAACTCGCTGAACAGCTCGCCTCCTTCTATTCACGATTCGAAATCTCAACCCCCTCCCCCACCTATCTCACTACAATAGACATTTCTGCCAACCACACCGGGTCCCCCACCTCCCCACTGGCCTTTCACTACACAGGGACAATGTAAGGAAACAGTTTCGGAAGTCCAACCCCCGGAAAGCTGCTGGACCAGACGGTGTCTCCCCCGCCACCCTGAGACACTGTGCGGACGAGCTGACTTCACAGACATTTTTAACACCTCCCTGGAGTCATGCCATGTCCCAGCCTGCTTCAAGTCGTCCATCATCGTCCCTGTTCCCAAGAAGCCCCGGATCACTGGACTTAATGACTTCAGGCCTGTGGCGCTGACGCCTGTCGTCATGAAGTCCTTTGAGCGCCTGGTCCTGCCCCATCTCAAGTCCTTCACCTCCTCCGCCCTGGACCCACTGCAGTTCGCCTACAGAGCCAACAGATCTGTAGACGACGCCATCAACCTGGCCCTCCACTTCATCCTGAAGCATCTGGACTCCCCGGGAACCTACGCCAGGGTCCTGTTTGTGGACTTCAGCTCTGCATTCAACACCATCATCCCTGCTCTGCTCCAGGACAAGCTCTCTCAGCTCCACGTGCCTGACTCCATCTGCAGGTGGATCACTGACTTCCTGACGGACCGGAGGCAGTGCGTGCGGCTGGGGAAGAATGTCTCAGAGACTGAGACTATCAACACAGGAACTCCACAGGGCTGTGTACTTTCTCCTCTGCTCTTCTCTCCCTGTACACCAACTGCTGCAACTCCAGCCACGACTCTGTAAAACTGATCAAGTTTGCAGACGACACCACCCTCATCGGACTCATCTCGGACGGCGATGAGTCTGTCTACAGGAGGGAGGTGGACCGGCTGGTGTCCTGGTGCAGCACCAACAACCTGGAGCTCAACGCCCAGAAGACAGTGGAGATGATCGTGGACTTCAGGAAAGTCTCAGCCCCCCGCCCCCTCGCCCTGACAGACTCTCCCATCACCACCGTGGACTCTTTCCGCTTCCTTGGCACCACCATCACTCAGGACCTCAAGTGGGAGCCGACCATCAGCTCCATCATCAAGAAGGCCCAGCAGAGATGTACTTCCTGCGGCAGCTGAGGAAAGCCAAGCTGCCGGCGCAGATGATGGTGCAGTTCTACGGCCATCATCGAGTCCATCCTCACCTCCTCCATCACCGTGGTACGCTGGAGCCACAGCCAGGGACAAACAGAGACTACAGCGCATTGTGCGCTCTGCTGAGAAGGTGATCGGCTGCAGCCTTCCATCCGTCCAGGACCTGTACGTCTCCAGGACTCGGGGACGAGCAGGTCGGATCACAGCTGACCCTTCTCACCTGGACACAGACTATTTGAGCCACTCCCCTCGGGCAGGAGGCTACGGTCCATCCGGACCAGAACCTCCCGCCACAAGAACAGTTTCTTTCCCTCTGCCGTTGGACTCATGAACACTTTGTAACACCTGTCACTTCAACAATAATACTATTTAAGAACAATCTATTTGCACTACTCATTTGCACATGGCACTGTCTGCCAACTGTACATTCTGTATATAGTCTATCTTAGTCTATTTTATTCTTAATTTTATGCATGCCTTTTTATATATTTTTTATATTTTATCCTTTGCTTTATGTTGCACCTACGCCGAAGCAAGTTCCTACGTTTGTGAATTTCACTGACAATGGCAATAAACAATTTCTGATTCTGATTCTGATTTTTTTAATTCTCTAAATTATTATTTTTTAAACTTTTATAAGACTAAATAAATAATAATCGTATAGACAGATTTTCCTCGAATGAATACCTTCATATCAAAACTGCAATAATAATTTTAGATTTTATTACAGAAATATTCTGACAAGTGATCTGTTCTGACCAATGAGCGAGCACGCTGAAGCACGCTGAAGCACGCCGATACGGAAGTGCGGATGTAAACAGAGCGGCGGCTAAGCTAACGCCGCTAGCCCCGCTCCTCCTCCGTGTTTCCTCCGCGTTCCTCCGCCTCTCCGCCGCACTTTGACCCGCTCCCGCGCCTCCATGGCCTGCGTCGCCCTCAAAACATTCGCTGCTCGGCGTTTGCTTCATTTGTCGCGGTAAGAATTAAATAAAAAGGTGACTTTAAGTGTGTTTTCTTTGGTTTGAATGAGCTTTAGAGTCTTTCAGACCCGGGGGTCGTGTCTTTGCGGGTCACATTGGACAAACGGACACAAACTTATGACCGTTATATAAACCAGGACACGGTTTATGGAAAGATTTTAGCCATTGTTGTTTTATCTGGTTGTTTGACAAAATAATTTAGTTAATAATTTCAGTTTCATGACATTACATTAAAAAATAAAACTAACATCAGACCTTAACTTTCTGTAGTTTTCACATAAACATCAATAACATGACTATATTAGAGAAATGTACCAACCTTTGGGATTGTAATGTCTGTGACCTTTGCCCCACATTCTCTCCTCTAACCAAACCCTCACTCCAGTCCTTATTGTACAACTGGAAGAAAGAAACAAAGAAAGAGCCTCAAAATATATAAATATATACTAGGGTTGCAACAAGTTAATCAATCAATCGCAACTAATCGATTGGTTGTCAACATCGAAATGGTTGTTAGCTAATTAAATAACAGAGTAATTGTTAACAGGGCTATACAGATCACAAAACATTCTCTGAGCTGAAAGAAGAGGTTTTATGACTCGGACGGAGCAGGAATGACACAAAAACACACAGAAACATGTCAGCTGTGTGTTTTTGATTAAAATCCTTGTTCTTCTTTAAATATTCTCCTCCAGGACATCGTTAAACGCTTCACTTCAGTTTTGTCTGGGGAAACTGAGTAAAATTCTCATATCAAGGGTCTTTTGCGTTCTAAACAACTAATCAATTAATCAAAGGAACAATCGCTGGACTAATCCATGACCAAAATAATCGTTAGATGCTGTTCTAATATATATGATGCAACACTTGTATATTTCCAGATCTAAAATCTGGCTTCTGTTCTCTGTCTATAATCACGTTTGTGTGACCCGGCCCAAACCAGCCTCCAAGTATTTAAAAAAGGAATTTCTTCTTGTTTACTGGTTTGATTCTGGGTTAGTCCTGTTTTATCCTTTTTTGGATCTGGTTTAGACCTCTTTTAATTCTGCTTTAGTCCTGGTTTGATTCCGGTTCAGTCCTGGATTGACAAGTTTGATTTTGTGTTTCCACAAAAAACAGAATACAGCAAAGATTATTTCATCATTATTCAAACAGAGTGTTGTGGATATTTTGTGCGACCCCAAAATTAAATTAAAAATAAACTCGCCGTGGCTCTCCAAAATATCTGGCCATCTGAAAAATGAAGTTGAAGCCCTTAAAGTGCCCATGACAGGTTGGACCACTCATTTACCTAAAATGCAGTTAAGATAAATGTATTTCAAGTTTTGCTAAAATTCTTTACAAATGTTATCCCGGTTTAGCAGTTTTATACGTTTTAATTTCACTTCCTGGTTGTAAATAATGACATCATACTAGGAAATTACCATAGCAACCGCACTGTAAACTGGGCTAAAACTCATCTAATGTCATCAATTATTTTACCTGACAAATAAAAACATATTTGAACTTATTTATTTAGTTGATTTAATGTTTAAATGGTCAAAAAAGTCGTTGATTTTGTGTAAATTATGTATAAAGTTTGTCTCCCCAGTGTGACGTCATCAGTTTGTTTACTTCCTGTAATTTTCAACATATTTTTCAACTTTTCTCCACAAACAGCGATCTGATTGGTGTAAAACTATTATATATATTTACAACAAGTATTAATGCACGGAATAAAGTCAAAATTAGACAATCATAAAAACCCGTCATACGCACTATAAGGATGGGACTAGATCTTGTGGCTCAAGATTGAAAAAAGATTGTAATCAGAGTAATCTGAGCAGAATGATTGAACTACTGCAGAGTGAAATAAGTGCACAGCCTCAGTCACAGGAGATGCTGAACTCACACATTCTGTGATTCACAGAGTTGTTCGTCCGTCGTCTTTTCCTGCTCTGAAGCTCCACACAGCAGCGTCTCCTCTGAGGATGGGTGAGTTTACGCTTTTACTTTCTTGTGCATCAGACCTGTCTCCATGACAACTTGATAATCGAGGCAATTAAACGTATTATTAAGGTTTAATTATCAGACAAATGTGAAAGGCCTGAAATGTTATTCACAGAAATGCAGAAACATCACCTTGTGCTCTTATTAGAAAGTTTACAACATCACTTTTTATTTTAATCAGCTTTTTCTTGCATTTTTCACAATAAGCGGTGAACTCAAAATTCAAATGATAAACTTGGTCTAAACTGTGTCTAAACCCGGTCTGAACCCGGTCTAAACCCGGTCTAAACTGCGTCTAAATCCGGTCTAAACTGTGTCTAAACCCAGTCTTTCTGCAGGGGCCACGGTGGAGCAGTTTGAGGAGGCCAAGTCCAGGCTCTCAACTCTGAAGAAGGATCCGGGAAACGAGGCCAAGCTGAAGATCTACGCCCTGTTCAAGCAGTCCACCCAGGGCCCCTGCACCACGGCCCGGCCCGGCATGTTAGACTTCATCAACCGGGCAAAGTGGGACGCCTGGAACGCCCTGGGAAACGTCTCTCAGGTCAGGGACCGGGGCTGGACCGGGGCTGGACCGGGGCTGGACCGTGATCAGAAAGAATGGGTTAAGGAGGACTGCAGGACTAGACCAAGACTAAACTAGAATCAAACCAGGCGTAAACTTTTAATCCAATGAAGACTAAACCTTTTTAGTCTTTAACGTTTAAAGCATGTAGGAAGGAAAGGACTGAGGGAGGAAGGAAGGAAGGGAGGGAGAGGAGGATAAAGGAAGAGGAAGACAGGGAGACAGGGAGGAAAGGATAAAGGAAGGAAGGGAAGGAGGGACAGAGGAAGGGAGAGAGGAAGGAAAGGACAAAGGGAGGGAGGGAGGGAAGAGAGAGAGGAAGGAAAGGATGAAGGGAGGGAGGGAGAGAGGAAGGAAAGGATGAAGGAAGGGAGGGAGGGAAGGGAGAGAGGAAGGAAAGGATGAAGGAAGGGAGGGAGGGAGGGTGGGAGGAAAGGACGAAGGGAGGGAGGGAGAGAGGAAGGGAGAGAGGAAGGAAAGGACGAAGGGAGGGAGGGAGAGAGGAAGGAAAGGACGAAGGGAGGAAGGGATGGAGAGAGGAAGGAAAGGAGGGAGGGAGGGGATGATGGAAAGGACTAAAGGACCAAGATTAACAGAGACTAAAGACCTGAGGCAGGACTGACCCTCTTCTGTCTCAGGAGGATGCCCGGCAGCAGTACTGCGATCTGATTGGCTCTCTGGTGACAGCCGAAGGAGGAAGTGCCGCCTCAGTCGCCGCAAAGCCTGCTGGGAGTTCGAGTTCAGAGTACGAGACTCTTCTGGTGACGACAGAAGACAACATCACGACCATCAAACTGAACCGGCCGGCCAAGAAGAACGCCATCACCACAGAGGTACTGGACTGGGACCGGACTGGGACTGGACAGGGTCTGGACAGGGACTGGGACTGGACAGGGTCTGGACAGGGACAGGGACTGGGACTGGGACTGGACAGGGTCTGGACAGGGCTGGGACTGGGACTGAACTGGGCTGGGACTGGGACTGAACTGGGCCGGGACTGGGACTGTGCCGGGGTTGGACTTGGCTGGGACTGGGGCTAGGGGCTAGACCGGGTCTGGACAGGGTCTGGACTGGGACTGGGACTGGACTGAGCCGGGTCAGGGTCTGACAGCAGTGTGTGTTTGTCAGATGTATACTGAGATCATCTCCGCTCTGGGCCGGGCCGCCTCAGACTCGTCGGTGCTGACGGTGCTCACCGGTAAAACCCTCTCTTTGTTCTTTTAAATGTTCTTCGTTTCTGTTTGAAGTTTTCAAGTGGCTTTTGTTCAGGAGCCGGAGACTTTTACTGCAGCGGCAACGACCTGACCAACTTCACCAAGATCCCAGACGGAGGGGTGGAGCAGATGGCCCGGCAGGGAGGAGAGCTGCTCAGGTCTGGGACTGGACCTGGACCTGGACCAGGACTGGACTGGACTGGACCTGGACTGTTGAGTTTAGATTGGGCCCGTGCACAAACGGTCCAAACTGGACTCGATGTTTGGGCCTGATCTGGGCCGCACTCTTTGAACCAGAGTTACACCAGGTTAAGTGTGTCATGCAGAGGCTCATGGGAGAGTGGGCCCCTGATGGTGGGCCCCTGGAGCAGCACGTGTTCTGTGTCTGGTACCAGAAGCACTGGCCCACATTATCTCTCTGTGTATCATCCACACTTTCATTCACATATTCTGCCACTTTAGCGACTTAGCTCAGAGCGGCCCACGCTGGCCCACACTGGCCCACACTGGCCCACACTGACCCACACTCGCCCGCACTGGCCCACACTGGCCCACACTGGCCCACACTGGCCCACACTGACCCACACTGACCCACACTGGCCCACACAGGCCCACACAGGCCCACACTGACCCACACAGGCCCACACAGGCCCACACAGGCCCACACAGGCCCACACTGACCCACACTGACCCACACTGACCCACACAGGCCCACACAGGCCCACACAGGCCCACACAGGCCCACACTGACCCACACAGGCCCACACAGGCCCACACTGACCCACACTGACCCACACAGGCCCACACAGGCCCACACAGGCCCACACTGACCCACACAGGCCCACACTGGCCCACACTGACCCACACTGGCCCACACTGGCCCACACTGGCCCACACAGACCCACACTGGCCCACACTGGCCCACACTGACCCACACAGGCCCACACTGACCCACACTGGCCCACACTGGCCCACACAGGCCCACACTGGCCCACACTGACCCACACAGGCCCACACAGGCCCACACTGACCCACACTGACCCACACTGACCCACACTGGCCCACACTGGCCCACACTGACCCACACTGGCCCACACAGGCCCACACTGACCCACACAGACCCACACTGACCCACACTGGCCCACACTGGCCCACACTGGCCCACACAGACCCACACTGGCCCACACTGGCCCACACTGGCCCACACTGGCCCACACTGACCCACACTGACCCACACAGGCCCACACAGGCCCACACTGACCCACACAGGCCCACACTGGCCCACACTGGCCCACACTGGCCCACACTGACCCACACTGGCCCACACTGACCCACACTGGCCCACACTGACCCACACTGACCCACACTGGCCCACACTGACCCACACTGACCCACACTGACCCACACAGGCCCACACAGACCCACACTGACCCACACAGGCCCACACAGGCCCACACAGGCCCACACAGGCCCACACAGGCCCACACAGGCCCACACAGGCCCACACAGGCCCACACAGGCCCACACAGGCCCACACTGACCCACACAGGCCCACACAGGCCCACACTGGCCCACACTGGCCCACACTGGCCCACACTGGCCCACACAGTCCCACACTGGCCCACACTGGCCCACACAGGCCCACACAGGCCCACACAGGCCCACACTGGCCCACACTGACCCACACTGACCCACACTGACCCACACAGACCCACACTGACCCACACAGGCCCACACAGGCCCACACTGGCCCACACTGGCCCACACTGACCCACACTGGCCCACACTGACCCACACTGACCCACACTGACCCACACTGACCCACACTGACCCACACAGGCCCACACAGACCCACACTGACCCACACAGGCCCACACTGACCCACACTGACCCACACAGGCCCACACAGGCCCACACAGGCCCACACAGGCCCACACAGGCCCACACAGGCCCACACAGGCCCACACAGGCCCACACAGGCCCACACTGGCCCACACTGGCCCACACTGGCCCACACTGGCCCACACTGACCCACACTGACCCACACTGACCCACACTGACCCACACAGGCCCACACAGGCCCACACTGACCCACACTGGCCCACCCTGGCCCACTCTGACCCACACAGGCCCACACAGGCCCACACTGACCCACACTGGCCCACCCTGGCCCACTCTGACCCACACTGTGGACCGGGTGGACTCTCACTGTGTCTCTCCACAGGCAGTACATAAAGTCCTACATCGACTTCCCGAAGCCGCTGGTTGCCGTGGTGAATGGGCCGGCGGTCGGGGTGTCGGTCACTGTCCTGGGCCTGTTCGACCTGGTCTACGCCACGGAGCGGGTAAAGCTCAGACTCAGGCGTCACTCACTGGAGGAGGTTTGACTTGACGTTTGTTTTGAAGGCGACGTTCCACACTCCGTTCAGTCAGCTCGGACAGAGCGCCGAGGGATGCTCCTCCTACACTTTCCCCAAGATCATGGGCCACGCCAAAGTAAGGAGCGCCCTCCTGTAGCTCCTCCTCCGCTCCTCCTCTGGCTCCTCCTGTGTTCCTCTGGCTCCCCCCCGCTCCCCCTCCTGCTCCTCCTGCTCCTCCTCCTGCTCCCCCTCCTCCTCCTCTATTCCTGCTCCTCCTCCTCCCTCTCCTGCTCCCCCTCCTGCTCCTCCTCCCGCTCCCCCTCCTGCTCCTCCTCCTCCCGCTCCTCCTCCTGCTCCTCCTCCTGACCTCCTGGCTCCTCCTCTTTCAGGCCTGTGAGATGCTGCTCTTCAATCAGAAGCTCACGGCGGCTCAGGCCTGTGACCTGGGGCTGGTCACCGAGGTCTTCCCTGATTCCACTTTTCAGACCGAGGTTTGGACCCGACTCAAGGCGTACGCTCAGCTGCCCCCAAACGTGAGAAATACTGTTATTAACACCATTATTATTATTATTACTTTTACTAATATTGCTATTACTACCATTATTACTATTACTACTGCTATTTTTACTATTGCTACTATTATTACTATTATTACTACTGCTATTACGCTACTGAAGTTGTATCAAACGCACAAACAAACAGCATCAAAACTTTAAAAAATAACAAACAAGACAAAATGTGACTTTTCCTTGACTTCTGTGTCAATGTTGTGAAGATGGTTTTACAGTCGTTGTTTATAAATTTATAAAAATATGAACTTTTCCTTTAATATTAAAACAAACTAAAAACAAAAAGCTTCAAAAATACAATATGAAAATAAACAGAACAAACCTTCAGCGTAAACTTTCAAATAAGAGGGTTTTATTTACTATGTTTACGTCCCATCCAGTTCCATTAGCTGGTTCCATTCCACGAGTTAGCATCATGCACTTTCAATAGGAAAGTTAGCATTAGCTTCCAAAAAAACCAGAAACATCCACTGGACACATGTGAGTAACAGCAGAGCAGAGTTAGACATGTTTTGTGTTGATTGTTAGCGTAAGCGATTAGCGCCAAAATTAGCATACATGCTAACAACCTTGTATTAAACATGTGTTAAATCTAACATTATTCGGGACAATAAAGCACCAAAAACACATCAGTTTGACATGAAATGTTTAACCGAGTAAATCCACAGCAATAAGTGAACTTTAACCTCCAGGAAACTCAAGGTAGAGACAGTTAAACGGCTAAATGTGATCAACAGATAAACAACCATAAAATTACAATTTTTTATTTACTGCTTTAAAGGAAAAATATTCTGCATTTTTCATATTGTTATTAGCCTTTAAACATGCTCTTGAGTGCCTTAAATTTATCATCTCGTGTTTTAAAACAAAAAAAGTGTATTATTCTTTAAATGACAGGTTTTTATGAGTCTTTGTCAAACTGAGTGCATCCAGCCACTAGATGGCACTCCGCACTCACACAGTGAATGTATCCGCCCACCAACATTACACTGTGAGCAGCAGTGCTCGAGTCTGTGATGACGAACAGCAGAATAAATGACGTATGAAGTCTGAAAATACGTCCCAGAACCAGGAAGTTCAGCAGGAAGTGACGCTCGGAGAAGATGATTTTCTAATAAACATTCCTCAAAACAGCGAGAATGAAACAAAACGTAACTCCAGTGTGTCCAGAACAGGATTAAAGAGAGAAAGAGTCACTGGAGCAGAATCTGTCGTTTAAAATGAATAAACAGAACGTCACACGAGGACCTGTACATCCTGGTACTTTGCTCCAGGGGCTGGAGTTTAATCAGGATTTTAGTGACATCATAAAGTATTTATCAGGAGCACGGCAGAGGACGAGGCGCGGGTCCTGTCAGAGCCGGTCCTGTCAGACCTGGTCCTGTCAGTGTTCTTTGGGTCAGAGAATTTGAGTTTTCATTTGCTTTGGCTAATTCCAAGCCCTTTTAGTCGACTAATCTTTGCACGGGACGAGTCTACAGCTCTAGCCTTGACCCTGTCTGCCCCTGTCTGCCCCTGTCAGTCCCTGGCCCTGTCGAAGCAGCTGATCCGCTCGACGGAGAAGGAGCGGCTCCACGCTGTCAACGACGCCGAAGTGGAGCGTCTGAAGGAGCGATGGACCTCAGACGAGTGTTTCAGCGCCGTCATGAGCTTCTTCCAGGCCAAGGCCAAACTCTGAGACCGGGACTGGACTGGACTGGGACTGGACCAGGACCAGGACCAGGACCAGGACTGGACTGGGACTGGAGCTGGACCGGGACTGGACTGGACCGGGACCTGGGACTGGACTGGACCGGGACTGGACTGGGACTGGAGCTGGAGCTGGACCAGGACTGGACTGGACCGGGACTGGACTGGACCGGACTAGGACTAGGACTGGGACTGGGAGTCGGACCAGGACTGGACCTGGACCTGGACCTGGGACTGGACTGAACTTTTCTCCCTCAGAACAAATAGAAACCTTTACAAAGCTCTGATCTTGTGTCGTTTTAACCTCTGGATCTGTAATTATTAATTAACTAATTATTCAGGTGAACTTTAAATACTGTAAAACACACAGAAGTACCTTTTATAACAAAGACAGTGACATTATTAAATCAAAATGAATAAAACTCCATCAATAACACACTGTATTCATAAATATTCTCTCTAAAGCCTTCCGTCTCATGTTTAACCTTTATTTGGTTGTGTTTGTCTTTAAAAGCCTCAGTGTTCCACAGAAATCACCGCTGACTGCAGGACATTCCCACGAGCTTTTGAAATCCTGGAAAACCTGGAAAATAATTGGTCTGTTTTCCAGAAATGAACGTCAGATTCCAAATGTCCAGGAAAGAATACGTTCATTTGTTGAAAATGTCTCCACTCGTTCCTTTCACACTTTAACGTGTCTCATTTCAGACAAAAACAAACGGTAACAAAAACGTATCTAAAAGTGACTTAAACGCCACTTGAAGTGACATGAACATGACTGAAAGCGACAAAAATGTGACTTAAAAACTACACAAACACAGCTAAAAGTGACAAAAATGTGACTAAAAACACGACCAAAAACGACAAAAACAGAACTAAAACCGACAAAATCCCGACTAAAAGCGAAAAAAATGTGACTAAAAGCAACAATAATACGACTAAAAGCGACAAAAACACAATTAAAAGCAAAAAAATCACAACTAAAAGCGACAAAAATGAGACTAAAAGTGACAAAAATGTGACTTAAAAACTACACAAACACGGCTAAAAGTGACAAAAATGCGACTAAATACATGACTAAAAGCGACAATTGTGACTTAAAAACAACAAAAACAGAACTAAAAGCGACAAAAATGTGACTAAAAACGACAAACATGACTGAAAGCGACAAAAATGTGACTAAAATCGACAAAATCACGACTAAAAGCGACAAAATCATGACTAAAAGTGACAAAAATGTGACTAAAAGCAACGAAAATACGACTAAAACCGACAAAAACACAATTAAAAGCAACAAAATCACAACTAAAAGCGACAAAAATTAGACTAAAAGCGACAAAAATGAGACTAAAAGCGACAAAAATGAGACTAAAAGTTACAAAAATGTGACTAAAAACGACAAAAATGTGACTAAAAGTGACAAAATCGCGACCAAAGGCGAGAAAATGTGACTAAAACGAAAAAAACACGAATAAATGCGACAAAAATGAAACTATAAGCGACAAAAACACAACTAAAAGTGACAAAAATGTGACTAAAAACGACAAAAACATGACTGAAAGCGACAAAATCATGACTAAAAGTGACAAAATGTGACTAAAAGCAACAAAAATACGACTAAAACCGACAAAAACACAATTAAAAGCAACAAAATCACAACTAAAAGCGACAAAAATGAGATTAAAGTGACAAAAATGTGACTAAAAACGACAAAAACACAACTAAAAGTGACAAAATCGCGACCAAAGGCGAGAAAATGTGACTAAAACGACAAAAACAGGACTAAAAGTGACAAAGAGAGAAATAAATAAGACGTTCTGAAACAGGTGATTCTTTTCTCGTTTGTCAGTTCATGTTTGAGTCTTTTGCTCCTGTTGTGTCTCCTTTTGTTTAAAATGTGAACTTTGAACAGAATCCCATTAAAACATCAAACAAACGGTGGGTGAACATTAAACTTTTCTTTCTGTTTTTGCTGATTCTTGAAAAGAGGGGACAAATGTTGATTCTAAAATATGTAGTAATAACGATCTGCTGAAAGAATGTGGGTCTAAATAGTTTATTTGAAGCAAAAAACGTCTCAAATCCAGTTTTATTTGTGATTCCAGATGTTTTTAACACTTTTTGAACACAATATTCTGCTGTAGTAACTTTAACGTAAAACACAAGCTGCAGGTTATAAACTCCTTTTCAGACGTTTCAGTCTCGCTCGTTTCTCCAGAGTTTCTTATTTTTCTTTATAAATCACAAATGTAAATGTAAAATATAAAATGTAAAGTGCCTGAACTCGTCACATTTGTAAAGATTAAACAAAATTCTCGTCATTTGGTTTGTTTTGGTGTCATTTATTACGGCTTTTACGGCTATATTATTATTGTTATTATTATGAATATGAATTTTGAATAAATTTGTTATTTTAAAGTTTTTCTAATTCTGACTTCGTTTGGTGAGTTTTATATTTGTGAAGTTACAGTTTGTGAAGAAATTTTGAAAAATAAAAGTTTCAAATGACGGGAAGTAAGACTTTTTAAATAATTACGCAATAAACAATATTTAAACAATGAGCAAACATTTAAGAGCCAAACAGAACATTACATTCATCTGAAAAGGACAAATAAAAACATGAGTGAATAAACACAGAATTAATTATTAATTAATTATAAAGTAATTTAATGTAAGAGACAAAATCAATAAAATAAATGAGTAAAATGTACATTAACTGGATATTAAATCTTTATGTTGACTTTTACAGATTGGACGCAATAACTCATTTTGATGTTGCTTCGTGGGAATAAAATTAGGATGAACTGAGTCGTTTTGTGAAGGAAAAACGCAACAAATTAGAATTTCCAGGGTAGAAACATCAGCTGGTTTGCTCTTCTGTTACAAAGAACGGAAAATATACTGTTTTATAGTTTTAAAATTGTATTTGAGCTTCATAAAAAGTATAATTTATGGTAAAATGTGTGATTTGATGTGTATTTGAAGATACAATGGGACACTATTGTGGATTCATCATTTCTGTCATTATTTGTCAAAAAAATCCTAAAAATCTGGATCAGAATCGGTTTATTGCCTTTTCACAAAATTCCCAAACAGGAAGTTGCTTCGGCGTAAAGTGCACAGACACACAGGTCCTGGAAACACAGGTCCTTGAAATAGGTCCTTGAAACACAGGTCCTTGAAACACAGGTCCTTGAAATAGGTCCTTGAAACACAGGTCCTTGAAACACAGGTCTTGGAGACACAGGTCCTTGAAATAGGTCCTTGAAACACAGGTCCTTGAAACACAGGTCTTGGAGACACAGGTCCTGGAGACACAGGACCTTGAAATAGGTCCTGGAAACGCAGGTCCTGGAAATGCAGGTCCTGGCTGTGGCTCCTGTACCACACGGTGATGGAGGAGGTGAAGATGGAGGATTGTTCCTTCATCATGAACAAGTAAAATACAATAATAATTTTTTTCTGCAGCAGCTCTGATCTCACCATTTTGTCAGATTTTGTCAGATTCTGATGTTAATGTGTCTTCGGTGAAACACATCATGTTCCACTGAAACTTTTGCCTGTTTTTTGAGTTTTCAGCATTTTAGTTACAGACTTTTAAAGGGTCTCTTGTGTAATGCCTTGATTTTCCTCCAGTGCCGGGAACACCATTGTTGCCAGGTGTGCCTTGAAAATATCTTTTGATTTACAAATGAATTTAATTTGGAAAAGTTACCATTTTTGAGTGTCCTGAACATACTTCTGCACCAAAAAAGAAAGAAAAAACAATCTCCATCAGCGGCACGGACATTATTTGGCACATTATGTATGTATTTGTTTTTTTTTTACTAAAAGGTCTGATTTGATCATGTTTTTGTGGGTTGTTGCCGTGGTATCTTTTCAACCAAAATTATTGTGCCGTGACTAAAAAAAGGTTGAAAAACACAGGTGTGATGCGTGTGGATGTGGGCCTTATTTACAGTCTGGTTGCTATGGTAACAGTTGGCCCTTGTTTACAGTCTGGTTGCTATGGTAACAGTTGTAGAATTATCTCTCACTCTAACATATTTGTCATGTTCAACAGGACGTGACGTCATAAACTTCAAACTGGACAAAGGTTTAAATCTGAAACAGAATCATTTTCGGGACGTTTCAGTCAAATGTGAGAAGAAAGAAACATTTACAAAACAAACGTCTTAAAGTGAAGCGGAGTGCACTTCCGCCGAGTGTCCAGCAGAGGGCGCCAGTGCAGCACGAACCGCACGTGGTGAAACTGCGAGGAGGAACTTTTAAATAATGTTTGGACTAAACCGACTCTAAAACGTATAAAATAAGACATTTTGTAACGAAAACAGTCGCTTTATTAAATAAATCAAACGAAAACAGGATCAAACTGTATCGACTCTTTAGTTCAAATGTGAAATGGAGAAATTAGTCATTTGTTAATTCAGAGTAAATGCGTCAAACTAAAGGTTATTGGACAGATTAAAATATTACAGATTCTTAGGATGTTTCCTTTTAGACTGAGTTGGTCAAACTAAATCAAGACGTTTTCAAAAACTGAAAACAATCTTTAAATCAAGGTGTGTCTCGGTTCTTGGTGTAAAATTATAGAATGAAACAAAGTAATTAATTTTTAAATAAAGTTCCACTTAAAATGTCAAATATAAATGCATTAACGAGAGACAGAGGAGGAGGAGACGAGAAGGAGGAGCCGAGGAGGAGGCGACGATGAGGAGACGATGAGGAGACGAGGAGGAGGAGACGAGGAGGAGGAGACGAGGAGGAGGAGCCGAGGAGGAGGAGCCGAGGAGGAGGAGACGAGGAGGAGGAGCCGAGGAGGAGGAGCCGAGGAGGAGGAGACGAGGAGGAGGAGCCGAGGAGGAGGAGACGAGGAGGAGGAGCCGAGGAGGAGGAGACGAGGAGCAGGGGCCGAGGACAAAAGGAGACAGGGAGATGAGAGGAAATAAGGACAGAGAAATGAGGTGTGGCCCTCCTCCTCTTTTCATCTGCCCCCCCTCTCTCTCCCTCCCTCCCCTCTCCTCCCCCCTGTCCTCCCTCCATCCCCTCCCCTCTCCCCCCGTCCTCTCTCCCCTCTCCTCCCTCCCCTCTCCTCCCCCCTCCCTCCCTCTCCTCCCCTCTCCTCCCCCCTCCCTCCCCCCTGTCCTCCCTCCCTCTCCTCCCCTCTGTCCTCCCTCCCCCTCCCTCTCCTCCCCTCTGTCCCCCCTCCCTCCCCTCCTCTCTCTCCCCTCTCCTCCCCCCTCCCTCCCCCCTGTCCTCAGGTGACTCTCGTGTCTCTCGTGTTGAAGGACACACAACACGCTTCATGGATCATAACGGCTCCATTTCAACGATTTATGAAGAAAGTCGACAGAAGGACGTCCACGAGTCGCTCCTGACAGAGTTCACAGGTCGCTGGTTCAACTCCCGCTCCCCGCACACGCTGCTGGGACTCGACCAGGTCTAACCCGGGTCTGGACACTGTTCGGTCCCAGTGATTATTATAACTGCATGAAATATGAAGACTTTAAAGTACGGTCCAGGATTTGAACCCACAACGTCACGTCTGTGCTATAGATTGTTTATTAGAATTATAGGTCAGATTTTTGTTTTCTCTCACATCTCAAGTGTATTGCTGAGTTCTTGTGGCTCAGGTGGTAGAGCAGCAGCAGAAACACTACACCCTCTTACTCAAAGGTTGCTGGTTCGACTCCCGCACAGACTCTTATTTGACTAAACTGGATCTAAACCAGGTCCAGGTCTGAGCTGGACTGGACCAAAGTCTGAAGAGTTTGAAACAAAGACACACCTGAAAGTCTGGAGGGCGGGGGCCCAGTGGAGGAGCAGGAGAGCCACCGTCACATAGTCAGAGCGAGCCCCGAGGTCAGCGGTTCAACTCCTGCTCTGACACACACCGGAGGGTCTAAAGCTTGCTTGCTTGCTTGCTTGCTCGCTCGCTCGCTCGCCAAACAGGACCAGCCCGGTCACTCACTCACCCAAGTGTCTAAAAGTGACAACATTTTAGACTTAAAATTATCTAAGTATTTTCCTAAAGTTCTTTTCAGTCTCAGACTTGATCAACAGTGAGTCATGAACTTAGAGTCAGAGGCAGGACTTGAACCCACAACCTCAGCACAGGAGGCTCTGGTCTTATCCTCTGAACCAAACACACAGATGTTTACACTACGATGCTTAGATTGTTTTAAAGTTAGATTTGTACAGTTTAAGTTCATGTTTTTCTTTCACGTCTGAAGTCACTGGTTCAGTTCCCTGTGGCTCAGGAGGTAAAGCACTGGTTTGAAGAGTCTCTGGGCTGTGATCCTGAGGTTGCTGGTTCAAGTCCTTCTCCTGCACAGACACCGGTTGGACCTGAGTTTCTGAAGTGAACCGTGTGCCTTTCAATTATAATTACATTAAGACAACATTCTTTTTATGTTCTTAAGAAAATGTGGACTTGAAGGATTTGAACCCACAACCCTTAACTCCAACAGGTTGTGTCTAAACCCCTGAACCACTGCAGCTCGTGTGACTCTCACGTCTGTGAACATTTGAAGCTGAGATTCAACCTGGATCTTCATCAAATCAGGATTCACTGAAGTCGTTAGTGTCGGTATTTGAACCCACAACCTCAGGACAGAAAATATTTTACAGCTACATGAGCTTAACCTCTGAACCACCAGGACTCACATCTGGAGCCTCAGAGCCACAGCAAACATTAGGTGTTTTTGTGAGACTCAGAAGAACCAGAGAGGAGATCATAAAGGCTTGAGTTCATTCTGCTTGTGTCCCGTCCCTTTGACCTTGTTGTAAACTGCCCTCGTGCCCTTGGGCCTGTCACGTCCCCTGCTTGGCTGGAGGCGCAGAATGGCAGCCACAGCACGGTTACTCTGCCCCGGGACGACCCCCAGAAGAAACTCTGGGGTCTGTTTCTTCTGACCTTCATGATCTCGGGACATTTATTTGATCAGAAAATAACTCTGTTCTGGTTTGTTTGATCACGACCCAGCCCTCGCTCGCCCCTCGCTCGCCCCTGAGCCTCCACTGAATCCGACTTAATCCCCAAAACCTGAGGAAATATTGACTCCGGTGGATCTGAGGCGGCGGTCAGACCAGGACACGGTTCAGACCAGGACCAGGACTAAACCAGGACTAAACCCGGTGAGATGAAGCCTCGTCCTCAGGTGACTCCTCCCTCTCCCTCTCTCTCTCTTCAGAAGTTTGTGAGAGTTTTCAGAGTCTTCCCAGGACACAGCTCATTAATTCATTTACATTAAACACCATCGACCCACATCTGAGAGAGAGAGGGGGAGAGAGAGAGAGGGGGGGAGTGAGAGAGAGAGAGGAGAGAGAGCGGGAGAGAGAGAGAGAGAGGGGGGGAGGAGGGGGTGAGAGAGAGAGAGGAGAGAGAGCGGGAGAGAGTGAGGAGAGAGACAGAGCGAGAGGAGGAGAGAGATTGATGGAGGAGAGGTAAGAGAAAGAGAGAAAAAGAGGGGAGGAGAGAGAGAGGGGGAGTGAGGAGGGGGAGGAGAGGGAGTGGAAGAGAGAGAGAGAGAGAAGAGAGAGTGTGAGAGAGGAGGGGAAGGAGGCAGAGGGAGGAGGAAGGAGAGAAAGAGAGAAGAGGAAAGAGAGTGGGGGAGGATTGGGTGATGGCGGAAGGGAAGGGGGGGGGGCGAAGGAGGAGGGGCCAAGAGAGGGGGTGAGAGAGAGGGGGAGGAGGCTCCTGAGGACGAGGCCATCACAGACCGGAGCTCTTTCTCACTGGGTTTAGGACGTTATTATCAGTGGCAGAAGAATCTCACGTGTCCTGGTTTAGTCCTGGTTTAGACCTGGTTTAGTCCTGGTTTAGTCCTAGTTTAGACCTGGTTTAGTCCTGGTTTAGACCTGGTTTAGTCCTGGTTTAGTCCTGGTTTAGTCCTAGTTTAGACCTGGTTTAGTCCTGGTTTAGACCTGGTTTAGTCCTGGTTTAGTCCTGGTTTAGTCCTGGTTTAGTCCTGGTTTAGACCTGGTTTAGACCTGGTTTATAACTTGAATATGACGTTCTCGTAACAGAATAGAGTGAAATGCTTCTACAGCTTCATCTTTTCATGGTTGAGTTGCAACATGTTGGAACCATTGGATTTGAGATTTTGGATCAGCAACTCAACACAAGAAGAACGCCAGAGGAACATCAGAGGAACACCAGGGGAACGTCAGAGGAACACCTGAGGAACGTCAGAGGAACACCTGAGGAACGTCAGAGGAACACCTGAGGAACATCAGAGGAACACCAGGGGAACGTCAGAGGAACACCAGAGGAACATCAGAGGAACACCAGAAGAACACCAGAGGAACATCAAAGGAACACCCGAAGAACACCAGAGAGACATCAGAGGAACATCAGAGGAACACCAGAGGGACATCACTCACCAGAGGAACGTCAGAGGAACATCAGAGGAACACCAGAAGAACACCAGAGGAACATCAGAGGAACACCAGAAGAACACCAGAGAGACATCAGAGGAACATCAGAGGAACACCAGAGGGACATCAGAGGAACACCTGAGGAACGTCAGAGGAACATCAGAGGAACATCAGAGGAACACCAGAGGAACATCACACACCTGAGGAACGTCAGAGGAACACCACAGGAACAACAAAGGAACGCCACAGAGGAACGTCAGAGGAACAGTGATTGTCTTAAAATAAAAGGTTGATAGTTTAAACCTTAACTACTGGCACTGTGCCCTTGAGCAAGACACTTCCCTTTCGTGTCTGTGGGTTTGTGTGGTTTATGTAAGTCTGCCCCAGGGCGGCTCTGGCCGCTTCATACGGAAGTAGTAACTGTAGTTTTCTTGTAGTGTGTTGTGTCCATCATTGACCAAACTTGTCACTTCCTGATCTGCGTCGGCGATGACATCATAACCCTGCGTCAGTCTGCCTCTGATGACATCATAACCCTGCGTCCGTCTGCCTCTGATGACATCACAGTGACATCACATGCCGCACAGAGACATGTGGCATGTGAAGGTCCAAGGAATCACACCAGCACCCACTCACCACAGACCGGACTGAACCAGGACTAAACCAGGACTGAACCAGGACTGAACCGGGACTGAACCGGGTCTAATCCAGGACTGAACCAGGACTGAACCAGGACTGAATCAGGACTGAACCAGGACTAAACCAGGACTGAACCAGGACTAAACCAGGACTAAACCAGGACTAAACCAGGTCTAAACCAGGTCTAAACCAGGTCTAAACCAGGTCTAAACCAGGTCTAAATATGACTAAACCAGGACTGAACCAGGACTAAACCAGGACTAGAGCAGGACTAAACCAGGACTAAACCAGGTCTAAACCAGGACTAAACAGGACTAAACCAGGTCTAAACCAAGACTAAACCAGGACTAGAGCAGGACTAAACCAGGTCTAAACCAGGACTAAACCAGGTGTAAACCAGGACTGAACCAGGTCTAAACCAGGACTGAACCAGGTCTAAACCAAGACTAAACCAGGACTAAACCAAGACTAAACCAGGACTAAACCAGGAGGTGTCAGAAAACGTGAGTGTTATAAATACTGACAAACGTCGGTGTGAACGATGAGTGATTCCTCCCAGAAAATAAATCATCCTTTAAATTTAGACACAGATTTTATTTTTAGACCAAACTCGGACTGAATAAATCTACGATGTCACTTTCACCCAAATCAATATTTTCTCAATTGAGTTTAATCTGTGCCAGCGTCGTTGGAACAAACGTTCAACAAGTGGTGACACCATTCAACAAAACCACTTATATACAAAGAATTATTATTATTTAAAGCTAAAATATTTTTCATTCTTGGGACTTGAATCTTTGGCCTTAAAATGTCACATTTACACAAATTAAAATATTCTCCACATTTAAAAATACATATAAAACAACATGTCGTTCACCAAAGAGGCATTTAGAAAAACAAAACTAAATAATGAATGGTCCCGGTTCAAACCTTAGGCAACGTGACTGAACTATAAGAGGTCCAAACCAGGACTAAACCAGGCCTTAACCACAGACTAAACCCAGGTTAAACCTGGACTAAAGCAGAACTAAACCTGGACTAAACCAAGACCAAACCAGGACTAAACCTGGACTAAATCAGGGCAAACCAGGACAACAGCTGGAGTAAATTAGGTCTAAACCAGGACTAAACCAGGATTAAACCAGGTCTAAACCAAGACTAAAGCAGGACTGAAACTATGACATAAAGTGTGGATGGGTCGGTGAGAGAAAGTGGAGGAGTCGGACGTCACGGGGAATCCATGACGGACCGAAATAAACGAGAGAGAGAGAGAGGGAGCGGGCGAGAGAGAGAAAGGGAGAGAGAAAGAGAGAGAGGCAGAGGGAGAGAGAGGGAGGAGAGAGAAAGGGAGAGAGAGGGAGGGAGAAAGGCAGAGGGAGAGAGAGAGATAGAGAGAGAGAGAGGGACAGAAGGCAGCGAGCCAGAGCCAAACGTGAGAGAACATGATCATATGAAATAATAAAAATATCAGCAACGCGTCACCAACCACCGACCGACAGAGGAGGAGAGGAGGAGAGAGGGAGGAGGAGAGAGGAGGAGAGAGGAGGAGAGAGGGAGGAGGAGAGGAGAGAGGAAGGAGGAGAGAGGGAGGAGGAGAGAGGAGGAGAGAGAGGAGGAGGAGAGAGAGAGGGAGGAGGGGAGAGGAGAGGAGGAGGAGAGAGGGGAGGAGGGAGGAGAGGGGAGGAGGGGGAGAGAGAGAGGAGGGGGAGAGAGGGAGAGGAGAGAGAGGGAGGAGGGGAGGAGAGGAGAGAGGAGGAGAGAGGGAGGAGGAGAGGAGAGAGGAGGAGAGAGGGAGGAGGAGAGGAGAGAGAGGAGGAGAGAGGGAGGAGGAGAGGAGGAGAGAGGGAGGGGAGGAGGAGAGGAGGAGAGAGGAGGAGAGAGGGAGGAGGGAGGGAGGAGAGAGGAGGGAGAGAGGGAGGAGGGAGAGAGAGAGGAGGAGAGAGAGGAGAGAGGGAGGAGAGAGAGGAGAGAGGGAGGAGAGAGAGGGGAGGAGAGAGGGAGGGAGCGGAGAGAGAGGAGGAGAGAGAGAGAGGAGAGAGAGGGGAGGAGGAGAGGAGAGAGAGAGGAAGGAGGAGAGGGGGAGGAGAGGGAGGAGAGAGGAGGAGGAGAGAGGGGAGGAGAGAGAGAGGGAGGAGGAGAGAGGGGAGGAGAGAGAGGAGGAGGAGAGAGAGGAGGAGGAGAGGGAGGGGAGGAGGGAGGAGGGGAGGAGGAGAGAGAGGAGAGAGGAGGAGAGAGAGAGGGAGGAGAGAGAGGAGGAGAGAGGAGAGGGAGAGAGGAGAGAGGAGGAGAGGGAGGAGGAGAGAGGGAGGAGGAGGGGAGAGGAGAGAGGGAGAGAGAGGAGGAGGAGAGGAGGGAGGAGGAGAGAGGAGAGAGGAGGAGGAGAGAGGGAGGAGGAGGAGAGAGGAGAGAGGAGGAGAGAGGAGAGGAGGAGAGAGGAGAGAGAGGAGGAGAGAGGAGGAGAGGAGAGGAGGAGAGGAGAGAGGAGGAGAGAGGGGAGGAGGAGAGGAGAGAGGAGGAGAGAGGGGAGGAGGAGAGAGGGGAGGAGGAGAGAGGAGAGAAGAGGAGGAGAGGAGAGAGGGAGAGAGGGGGAGGAGGAGAGAGAGGGGAGGAGGAGAGAGGAGGAGGAGAGGGAGGAGAGGGGGAGGAGGAGGAGAGAGAGGAGGAGGAGAGGGAGAGGAGGAGAGGGGGGAGAGAGGAGGGAGGAGGGAGAGGAGAGAGGGAGAGAGGAGGAGAGGAGAGAGAGAGGGAGGGAGGAGAGAGAGGAGAGAGAGGGGAGGAGAGAGAGGGAGGGGAGGGAGAGAGAGGAGAGAGGGGAGGAGAGGGGGAGGAGGAGAGAGAGAGAGGAGGAGAGAGGGAGGAGGGAGAGGAGAGAGAGGAGGAGAGGGGGAGGAGAGAGGGAGGAGGAGAGAGGAGGAGAGAGAGGAGGAGAGGGAGAGGGGAGGAGAGGGGGAGAGAGAGGGAGGGAGGGAGGGAGAGAGAGAGGGAGGAGGGAGAGGGGAGGAGGAGAGAGGGGAGGAGGAGAGGAGGAGAGAGGGGGAGAAGGAGAGAGGAGGAGAGAGAGGGGAGAGAGGGGAGGAACGGGAGAGAGGAGAAGAGGAGGGAGAGGAGAGAGAGAGGAGAGAGAGGGGAGGAGGAGAGAGGGAGGAGAGAGGAGGGGAGAGAGAGGGAGGAGGAGAGGAGAGGAGAGAGGAAAGGGGAGGAGAGAGAGAGGGAGGAGGAGAGGAGGAGAGAGGGGAGAGAGGGAGGAGAGAGAGAGAGGAGGGAGGAGAGAGGGAGGAGGAGAGGGGGAGGAGGAGAGAGAGAGGAGAGAGGAGGAGAGGGGAGAGAGGGAGAGAGGGAGGAGAGGAGAGAGGGAGGAGGAGAGAGGGAGGAGGAGAGAAGGAGAGAGGGGAGGAGAGAGAGAGGGGAGGAGAGGAGAGAGAGGAGAGAAGAGGGGAGGAGAGGAGAGAGAGGAGGAGAGAGGGGAGGAGGGAGAGGAGAGAGAGGAGGAGGGAGGGAGGAGGGAGGAGAGGAGGAGAGAGGGAGGAGGAGAGAGAGAGAGGAGAGAGAGGAGGAGAGAGGGGGGAGGAGGGAGGAGAGAGAGGGAGGAGAGAGAGGAGAGAGGAGGAGAGGAGAGAGGGAGGAGGGGGAGAGAGGAGGAGAGAGGGGGGAGGGGAGGAGGAGAGAGGGAGGGAGAGAGAGGGAGGAGGAGAGAGGGGAGGAGAGAGGAGAGGGGAGGAGAGAGGGGAGGGAGGAGAGAGGAGAGAGGGGAGGAGGAGAGGGAGAGAGGGAGAGGAGAAGGAGAGGAGGAGAGAGGGAGGAGGAGAGAGGAGAGAGGAGAGAGAGGAGGGGAGGAGGAGAGAGAGGAGAGAGAGGGAGGAGGGGGAGAGAGAGAGAGAGGAGGAGGAGGAGGAGGAAGGAGAGAGAGGGGAGGAGGGAGGAGAGGGAGGAGGAGAGAGGAGGAGGGGGAGAGAGAGAGGGAGGAGGAGAGGAGGAGAGAGAGGGAGGGAGGAGAGAGGGGAGAGAGAGGAGGAGAGGGGAGAGGAGGAGAGAGGAGAGAGGAGGGAGAGAGGAGGAGGAGAGAGAAGGAGAGAGGAGGAGGAGAGGGGAGAGAGAGGAGAGAGAGGAGGGAGAGAGGGGAGGAGGGGAGGAGAGAGAGAGGAGGGGAGAGGGGAGGAGGAGAGGAGGGAGGGGAGGAGAGGAGAGAGGAGGGAGAGGAGGGGGGAGAGGGAGGAGGAGGAGGAGAGGGGGGAGAGAGGGAGGAGGAGAGGAGAGAGAGGAGGAGAGAGAGGGAGAGAGGGAGAGGAGAGAGAGAGGGAGGAGGAGAGGGAGGAGGAGAGGGAGGGGAGGAGAGAGAGGAGAGAGGGGAGGAGGGAGAGAGGGAGGAGGGGGAGAGAGAGGGGAGAGAGGAGGAGGAGAGGGAGGGAGGAGGAGAGAGGGAGGAGGGAGAGAGGAGAGGGGAGGAGGGAGGAGAGAGGAGGAGAGAGGGAGGAGAGAGAGGAGAGAGGAGAGAGGAGAGAGGAGGGGAGGAGAGAGAGAGAGAGGGAGGAGGAGAGGAGGAGGAGAGAGGGAGGGGAGGGAGAGAGGGAGGAGGAGAGAGAGAGGGAGGAGGAGGAGAGGAGAGGGAGAGGAGAGAGGGAGGAGAGGGGAGGGGAGAAGAGGAGAGAGGAGAGAGAGGGAGGAGGAGAGGAGAGAGGGGAGGAGGAGAGAGGAGGGAGGGAGGGAGGAGAGAGAGGGGAGGGAGGGGAGAGAGGAGGAGGAGGAGAGAGGGAGGGAGGAGAGAGAGAGAGGAGGAGGAGAGAGGGAGGAGGAGAGGAGAGAGAGGAGAGAGAGGGAGGAGGAGAGGAGGAGAGAGGAGGAGAGAGGAGGAGGAGAGGAGAGAGAGGAGGAGGAGAGGGGAGGGGAGGAGAGAGGAGGAGGAGAGGGAGGAGAGGAGAGAGAGAGAAGGAGAGGAGAGAGGGGGGAGGAGGAAGAGGAGAGAGAGAGGAGAGAGGGAGGAGGAGGGAGGAGGAGAGAGGAGGAGAGAGGAGGAAGAGAGGAGAGAGGAGAGGAGGGAGAGAGGAGGAGGAGAGAGGGAGGAGGAGGAGAGGAGGAGAGAGAGGGAGGGAGGAGAGAGGGAGGGAGAGGAGAGAGGAGAGAGAGGAGGAGAGAGAGGAGGAGGAGGAGAGGAGAGAGAGGAGAGGAGAGAGAGGGAGGAGGGAGAGAGGGAGAGAGAGAGGAGGAGAGGGGGGGGGAGGGAGAGGGGAGAGAGGAGGAGAGAGAGGGGAGGGAGAGAGAGGAGGGGGAGAGGGGAGGAGAGAGAGGAGAGAGAGGGAGGAGAGAGGGGAGGAGGAGAGGAGGGGGAGAGAGGGAGGGGAGAGGGGGGAGGAGAGAAGGAGAGAGGGGAGGAGAGAGAGGGAGAGAGAGGGGAGGAGGGGGAGAGAGAGGGAGGAGAGAGAGGGGAGAGGGGAGGAGAGGGGAGGGGAGAGAGGAGAGGGGGAGGAGGAGAGGAGAGAGGGGGAGGAGGAGAGGAGAGGAGGAGAGGAGAGAGAGGAGGAGGAGAGAGGAGGAGAGGAGAGAGAGGGGAGGAGAGAGGAGGGAGAGAGGGAGGAGAGAGAGGAGGAGGGAGGAGAGGGGGAGGGAGGGAGAGGAGAGAGGAGAGAGAGGGTGGGGGGAGGGAGGGAGGAGGAAGGAGAGGGAGGAGGAGAGAGGGGGGAGGAGAGAGAGGGTGAGGAGAGGGAGAGGGGAGGAGAGGGAGGAGGAGAGGAGGAGAGAAGAGAGAGAGAGAGAGAGGGTGAGAGGGGGGGGAGAGAGGAGGAGAGAGAGGGGAGGAGAGAGGAGGGAGGAGAGAGGGAGAGAGAGAGGAGGAGAGAGGGGGGAAGGAGAGAGAGGGAGGGGAGAGAGGGAGGGGAGGGAGGAGAGAGAGGGAGGAGGAGGAGAGAGGGGGAGAGGGGAGGAGAGGAGGAGAGGAGAGGGGAGGAGAGAGGGAGGAGAGAGGAGGAGAGAGAGGGGAGGAGAGGGAGAGGAGAGAGAGGAGAGAGAGGGAGGGGAGAGAGGAGAGAGGAGGAGAGGGGAGGAGAGAGGAGAGGAGGAGGAGAGGGTGAGGGAGGAGAGAGAGGGAGGAGGGGGAGAGAGGGGAGGAGAGGAGGAGGAGAGAGGGAGGAGGGAGGAGAGAGAGAGGGAGAGGGGGGGAGGAGGAGAGAGAGAGGAGAGAGGGGAGGAGAGAGGGAGGAGAGAGAGAGGAGAGAGGAGAGGAGAGAGAGAGGAGAGAGAGAGGGAGGAGAGAGAGGGAGAGAGAGAGGGAGGAGAGAGAGGAGGAGAGGAGGAGAGAGGAGGAGAGGAGAGAGAGGAGGAGAGAGGAGGAGAGGGAGGAGAGGGAGGAGGAGGAGAGAGGGGAGAGGGGAGGAGAGAGGAGGGGAGGAGGAGGGGAGAGGAGAGAGAGGAGGAGAGAGGAGGGGAGGAGAGAGAGGGAGGAGGAGAGAGAGGAGGGAGAGGGAGGAGGAGAGAGAGGGAGAGAGGAGGAGAGGGGGGAGAGAGAGGGAGGGAGAGGGAGGAGAGAGAGGAGGAGAGAGAGGGTGAGGGGAGAGGAGAGGGAGAGAGGGAGGAGAGGAGAGGAGGAGGGGAGAGGAGAGGGAGAGGGAGGAGAGGAGGAGAGAGGGAGGAGGAGAGAGGAGAGGAGGAGAGGAGGAGAGGGGAGGAGAGAGGAGAGGAGGAGAGGAGAGAGGAGGAGAGGAGGAGAGAGGAGGAGAGGAGAGAGGAGGAGAGGAGAGAGGAGGAGAGGGGGAGGAGAGGACTAACTAACCAGGTCTAAAACCGGTCTACAGCAGGACTAAACCCGGTCTACAGCAGGACTAAACCCGGTCTACAGCAGGACTAAACCCGGACTACAGCAGGTCTAAACCAGGTCTACAGCAGGACTAAACCCAGTCCACAGCAGGACTAAACTAGGTCTACAGCAGGACTAAACCCGGTCTACAGCAGGACTAAACCCGGTCCACAGCAGGACTAAACCAGGTCTACAGCAGGACTAAACCCGGTCTACAGCAGGACTAAACCTGGTCTACAGCAGGTCTTTCTGTGGAGAGAGGATGCAGAGGAGAGAGAGTGCGATCAGAACAAGCCCCGCCTGTTTTTCCCTAAAAGCGCTCACCATGTGCCGGGATCCTCAGTCAGCGCCAGCAGAGCGGCCGGACCACAGCTAGAACCAGGACTAGAACCAGGACCAGAGCCAGGACGGGACTAGAGCGAGACCCGGACCTGATCCAGACCCAGACCAGGACCTGATCCAGACCCAGACCTGATCCAGACCCGGAGCCGACACAGAGAACACGGATCCTTCAACTTCTTTTTGGAATCTAAGACTTTCCACAGAAGAATTCATTCAACATTTTGGCATTTTTGAAAAACATTTAACAATTTCTTCAACAGATTTTTGAAAACTGGGAAAGAAGGTTGGTTTTGTTTAGGAAGAAATCTATTTGAGTTTTTGAATTCTTCCACTTTTGAAATTTCCTCAGCTCTAATTCCAGCTGAAGTTTTGATTTTTGACATTTTACAAAGAAAATGGCAGAAAATGAAGTACACTTTTCACATTTAGAGTCATATTAAGGACAGTTCCGTGTTTGAATTCACCCGAGAAAAGTTTCTGAGTCTTTTTTGGACCAAATTCCTTCCAGGTTCAGATCCGATCGTTGCGTTTTCCCTTTTGTGAGTCCCGTTCCGGAGGCAGGGGTCAGTTTTCAGGTTTTCCTGTTTGAAGTTGCGCGTGTGATCTGCCGCCTCCAGACCCGCTCCATCTGCCTCGTTCTGCCGCGCGTCACTCACACCGCGCTCTGCTCCGAGGACCGCGCTCCGGAGCCACAGGAAGTCCCAACATTCTGGGCAAAGACAGAAAGAGCTGAATGAAAAGCACCTGCGGCTCAGAGTGATTCACCTCAAACGGCACAAACCTTCAAAACTCATTCAAGGCAAATAGTTCAATATTCAGTTTCAGTTTTGCCACAAACTTTATCCATTTAACACAAATGAGGAAACTTTAACCCAACATTTCAGTCAACAACAACAAAACAACAAAAACAAATGATTTTGGAAGTTGGTTTTGTTTGAGCCGAAATCTGACTTTGGACATTTTTGGAAAGTTTTTGATCATTGACTCTTTTAACACAAAAGTCTGAGCAAATCCAACTTTTTCATTTTGGACACTTTGAGGCTCCTCAGACCCAGATCTAGACCCAAACCCGGGTTTTTTTTGGATCCTAGATTTTACAAAACAAGAATCAGATCCAGACCAGTCCAAGCCCAGTCCCAGACCCAGTCCCAGTCCCAGACCAGACCAGACCAGACCAGACCAGACCAGACCAGACCAGTCCCAGACCAGTCCCAGACCCAGACCATGCTGCTGAGCGTGTGCTCCCTGCTGCTCCTCCTCGGGGCGTCGGCCGCAGACCTGGGGGCGGAGCCCTCGTGCCCGTCGTGCGCTCTGGCCTCGCTGCAGGACTCCGCCCCCGGACGTGACTCCGCCCCCGGGCAGGACGTGGTGGAGGCGGTCAAACGGCACATCCTGTCCATGCTGCACCTGTCGAGCCGGCCCAACATCACGCGGCCCGTGCCCCGGGCCGCCGTGCTCAACGCCATCCGCAAACTGCACGTGGGCCGCGTGGGCGATGACGGCAGCGTAACCATTGACGACGAGGGCGGAGCCAGGGACGCGCGGGGAGGGACGGACACCGAGAGCCAAGACACCACCGAGATCATCACCTTCGCCGAAGCAGGTGAGTGTCACATGACCAGGGACCGGCCAATACCGATATGTGTGCTGCTGCTGCGGCCGATACCGATATTTAAATCGAAATAAACAAATATCGGCCTTTTGTGCGATATCAGCCGATACTAAACTGTAACCGATACATGGCCATCCAGCAGAAGTGATTACAGTTTAAGACAAATGATTCTAAAATGCGAGAGATATTTGTTTTTCTCTCCAAAGTGTAATAACACACCACTCTGGCTCAGCAGCGCCCCCTAACCCCGAGGTTTACAGTTTGATCCAACAGTGAGGACTTTTTAAAGGAGACACATTGTGCATGAGCTTTGACCCTCACAGCAGTGTGTCCTCAGCATTATTTTACTCACAGTTAATCCTGTAAATACTCAGAAAAGTCCTGTTTTCACCTACCCCCTGTCCACGCCCACATCCACATGTCAAATTGTAAAATCTAAAAATAACCAGTTTTCACAATAAAAACATGTAAATGACAATCTGCTCATTTTCACGCTCAAATGTCACACTGACGAAGCGGTGCTTATCAGTTTAGCCGTTTTTAACACAAATTCAATGGATCTGTTTCTATTATTGCGGCGTTTAGATTAATATTGTGGTTTATATTGAACAAAATGTAAAAATGATGACGATGCTGCTGTTATAGTTCAATAGAAAGTACCTGAAAAAAAGCAGAATAGGTCTCCTTTAATGTCCCACTGAGACAAGAGCCCAGTGATGTCATGGCAACGGGACAGACACAGCTCCTGAACACATGGAACGATGGTTATTACATGGTAATTAGGGTCAAGATTATTTCTGATTGGATTAATCCTAACTCTGTACGAAGATCAAACGGTTGTGTTTTATTGGAAATTTAATGAAAACCAGGCATTTATCCCTCGTTATGATGTCACTGTAGGCTTTTCTGTTCACTTTTCTCTTTAGACCAGTTTTAGTCCTGGTTTAGGCCTGGTTCAGTGCTGGTTTAGTCCTGGTTCAGTCCTGGTTCAGTGCTGGTTTAGTCCTGGTTTAGTCCTGGTTCAGTGCTGGTTTAGTCCTGGTTTAGTCCTGGTTTAGTCCTGGTTTAGTCCTGGTTCAGTCCTGGTTCAGTCCTGGTTCAGTCCTGGTTTAGGCCTGGTTCAGTCCTGGTTCAGTCCTGGTTTAGGCCTGGTTTAGGCCTGGTTCAGTGCTGATGTAGTCCTGGTTTAGTCCTGGTCCTGGTCCAGTCTCTGTGGGGGAAGCCTGTGTGGAGGTTGATGTGTCACTTTGAGTCATTGCAGTCACAAATAGAACAGAACAAATATTATGACAAGTACAACCAGGATTATACTACTACTACTAGTACTACTACGACTACTACAACTACGAATACTACTAATACAACTATGACTACTACTTGTACTACTACTACTGCTACTGTTACTAGTTTAATCCTGTTTTAGACCAGGGTTAGACCAGGTTTAGTCCAAATCCGTTCTTAAACACAAAGTGTTACTGTCCTCGCACCTCTGAGGTTCAGAGGCCACAGCGGGACAGACCTCAGAGGGACAGACCTCAGAGGGACAGACCTCAGACCAGAGGGACAGACCTCAGAGGGACAGACCTCAGAGGGACAGACCTCAGAGGGACAGACCTCAGAGGGACAGACCTCAGACCAGAGGGACAGACCTCAGAGTGACAGACCTCAGAGTGACAGACCTCAGAGTGACAGACCTCAGAAGGGACAGACCACAGCGGGACAGATCTCAGAGGGACAGACCTCAGAGGGACAGACCTCAGACCAGAGGGACAGACCTCAGAGTGACAGACCTCAGAGTGACAGACCACAGAGGGACAGACCTCAGAGGGACAGACCACAGAGGGACAGACCTCAGAGGGACAGACCACAGCGGGACAGACCTCAGACCAGAGGGACAGACCTCAGAGTGACAGACCTCAGAGTGACAGACCTCAGAGGGGCAGACCACGGAGGGACAGACCTCAGAGGGACAGACCTCAGAGGGGCAGACCTCAGAGGGACAGACCACAGAGGGACAGACCACAGAGGGACAGACCACAGAGGGACAGACCTCAGAGGGACAGACCTCAGACCAGAGGGACAGACCTCAGAGTGACAGACCTCAGAGTGACAGACCTCAGAGGGACAGACCACAGCGGGACAGACCTCAGACCAGAGGGACAGACCTCAGAGTGACAGACCTCAGAGGGGCAGACCACGGAGGGACAGACCTCAGAGGGACAGACCTCAGAGGGGCAGACCTCAGAGGGACAGACCACAGAGGGACAGACCACAGAGGGACAGACCACAGAGGGACAGACCTCAGAGGGACAGACCACAGAGGGACAGACCTCAGAGGGACAGACCACAGAGGGACAGACCTCAGAGGGACAGACCACAGAGGGACAGACCTCAGAGGGACAGACCACGGAGGGACAGACCTCAGAGGGACAGACCTCAGATGGGCAGACCTCAGAGGGACAGACCACAGAGGGACAGACCACAGAGGGACAGACCTCAGAGGGACAGGCCTGGTCAGGACTTGGAGACACTGAACACCAGGAGCCACAGGGAGGCGCTGGAGGGAGTGTCCTGTCTGACAGAGGCGTGTGGGTGAATGATCGGTGGTCGAAGGGTTAATGGTGTGGCCTGGCCGCCTCTCAGTCAGTCTGCCCCAGGGCAGCTGTGGCTCAAAGCAGTACAGGTGCAGTATAAGTACTCTGAAGGCTCCCTGTACTGCAGTAGTCTGTAGTATTTGAGAGTAAACCCCGTGGCATGTGGTTGTGTTGAATGAATCAGCTGAAAGAGGAGGAGATGGAGCTGTGCCAACTTCACAAACAGCTCAGTACTTTTCACATCAATCACACCCTCCTGTTACTACAAATACTACAAACGTACTCTACTGTTACTACAAATACTACAAACGTACTCTACTGTTACTACAAATACTACAAACATACTCTACTGTTACTACAAATACTACAAACATACTCTACTGTTACTACAAATACTACAAACATACTCTACTGTTACTACAAATACTACAAACATACTCTAATACAAATACTACAAACATACTCTCCTGTTACTACAAATACTACAAACATACTCTACTGTTACTACAAATACTACAAACATACTCTAATGTTACTACAAATACTACAAACATACTCTACTGTTACTACAAATACGACAAACATACTCTACTGTTACTACAAATGTACCCTCCTGTTACTACAAATACTACAAACATACTCTACTGTTACTACAAATACTACAAACATACTCTAATGTTACTACAAATTCTACAAACATACTCTAATGTTACTACAAATACTACAGTCCTCTTGTGTTTCTCATCCGGGTTCAGATAGAAATCTCGGTCTGCCGGAGTACTTGGACCTGGACTTGGACTGGTTTTAGAGTCTGGTCCCACAGATGGAAAAGTGTCTCCTGATTGGATAAACAAATACTGCATCGGCCAATCAAAACACGGCTAACTGCATCTCCAGTCACTCACTAAAGAGGGTTTAGTCCTGGTTTAGTCCTAGTTCAGTCCTGGTTTAAATCCTGGTTTATTCCTAGTTTAGTCCTGGTTTAAATCTCAGTTTAATCCTGGTCCAGTCCAGATTTAGTCCTGATTTAGCCCTGGTTCAGTCCTGGTTTAGTCTTGGTTTAAATCCCAGTTTAATATTGGTTTAAATCCCGGTTTAGACCTGGTTTAGTCCCGGTTTAATCCTGGTTTAGTCCAATTTAGCCCTGGTTCAGTCCTGGTTTAGTCTTGGTTTAAATCCCAGTTTAATCCCGGTTTAGTCCTGGTTTAAATCCCGGTTTTATATTGGTTTAAATCCCGGTTTAGACCTGGTTTAGTCCCGGTTTAATCCTGGTTTAGTCCTGATTTAGCCCTGGTTCAGTCCTGGTTTAGTCTTGGTTTAAATCCCAGTTTAATCCCGGTTTAGTCCTGGTTTAGTCCCGGTTTAATCCTGGTTTAGTCCTGGTTGATTTCTGTTTTAAACCCCCTTAGATCCCAGTTTAGTCCTGGTTTAGTCCTGGTTTAAATCCCGGTTTAATATTGGTTTAAATCCCGGTTTAGTCCCGGTCTAATCCCGGTTTAATCCTGGTTTAGTCCCGGTTTAATCCTGGTTTAGTCCTGATTTAGCCCTGGTTCAGTGCTGGTTTAGTCTTGGTTTAAATCCCAGTTTAATTCCGGTTTAGTCCTGGTTTAGTCCCGGTTTAATCCTGGTTTAATCCCGGTTTAGTCCTGGTTTAGTCCCGGTTTAATCCTGGTTTAGTCCTGGTTTAGTCCCGGTTTAATCCTGGTTTAGTCCCAGTTTAATCCTGGTTTAATCCTGGTTTAGTCCCAGTTTAATCCTGGTTTAATCCTGGTTTAGTCCCAGTTTAATCCTGGTTTAGTCCTGGTTTAGTCCTGGTTCAGTCCTGGTTGATTTCTGTTTTAAACCCCCTTAGATCCCGGTTTAGTCCCGGTTCAGGGCCCAGTTTAGTCCCGGTTCAGGGCCCGGTTTAGTCCCGGTTCAGCGGTCTGGTTTCCGGCTGGTGCCTTGTGCTCGGGGTCATCGCGGGTTGGTGCCAGCTGGACCAGAATAGACCCCACAAAGTCCGGTTTTTCTGGGGTCTGGCTGGACTCTGCAGGAATGCCGCTAATGAAGTCCCAGTCAGGACCAATTAGTCCCAGTGTCCGAGTATTTGTCCGAGCGCCTGATGGTGATGTGGCGGCCGCTTTAAATGGCGCTCGCCAAAAATAAAGACCATTCTCACGCCGACCACAACAAGTCCTGGGTTAGACCGGCTTTGGTCCTGGTTTAGTCCCAGTTTTTATGTGGCACTTTGTTTTGATCTGATGTGTGGAATCGTTAATCCTTAAAACCGTATCCAGTCAATATTTAGTCCTGGTTTAGTCCTGACTTGGTACTAGTTTAGTCCAGGTTTAGACCTGCAGTTTCATCCTGTTGATTCTTGTTTCTTCTCCTTGCTCTTCCTCATGTCCTTCTTTCCTTGCTCCTTGTTTCCTTCTCTCCTTGTCTCCTACCTTCTTGTTTCTCGTCTTTCTTCATCTCCTAACCACTTCTTTTCTATCTCCTTGCCTCCGTCTCTTCTTGTCTCCTTCTCTCCTTGTCTCTTTCCTTGTTCTGTCCTTTTCTCTTTTCCTCCTTCTCTTCTCGCTTTGGTCTTCTTCTCTCCTCATCTTTAATCTCCAAGTCTCCTTCTCTCCGGCGTCCTACTCTCCTTGATTCCTTGCCTCCTTCTCTCAATTTCTCCTTGCTTCCTCATCTCCTCTCCTTCCTTCCTCATCTCCTCTCCTTCCTTCCTCATCTCCTCTCCTCGCCTCCTCTCCTTCCCTCCTCGTCTCCTCTCCTTCCTTCCTCGTCTCCTCTCCCTCCTAGTCTTCTCTCCTTCCCTCCTCGTCTCCTCTCCTTCCTTCCTCGTCTTCTCTCCTTCCCTCCTTGTCTCCTCTCCCTCCTCGTCTTCTCTTCTTCCCTCCTCGTCTCCTCTCCTTCCTTCCTTCCTTCCTCGTCTCCTCTTTCCCTCCTCCTTTCCTTCCTTCCTTCCTCGTCTCCTCTCCTTTCCTCATCGCCTCTCCCTCCTCGTCTCCTCTTTCCCTCCTCGCCCCCTCTCCTTCCCTCCTCCTCTCCTTCCTTCCTCGTATCCTCTCCCTCCTCGTTTCCTCTCCTTCCCTCCTTCCTCGTCTCCTCTTTCCCTCCTCCTCTCCTTCCTTCCCTCCTCCTCTCCTTCCTTCCCTCCTCATCTCCTCTTTCCCTCCTCGCCCCCTCTCCTTCCCTCCTCCTCTCCTTCCTTCCTCGTATCCTCTCCTTCCCTCCTCGTCTCCTCTCCCTCCTCGTTTCCTCTCCTTCCCTCCTTCCTCGTCTCCTCTTTCCCTCCTCCTCTCCTTCCTTCCCTCCTCCTCTCCTTCCTTCCCTCCTCATCTCCTCTTTCCCTCCTCGTTGCCTCTCCCTCTCGTCTCCTCTCCTTCCTTCCTCGTCTCCTCTTTCCTTCCTCCCCTCCTTCCTTCCTTCCTCGTCTCCTCTTTCCCTCCTCCTCTCCTCTCCCTCCTTGTCTCCTTCCTTCCTTCCTTGTCTCCTCTTTCCCTCCTCCTCTCCTTCCTCGTCTCCTCTTTCCCTCCTTGTCTCCTCTCCCTCCTCGTCTTCTCTCCTTCCCTCCTCGCCTCCTCTCCTTCCTTCCTTCCTTCCTTCCTTCCTCGTCTTCTCTCCTTCCCTCCTCGTCTCCTCTCCCTCCTCACCTCCTCCTCTCCTTCCCTCCTCGTCTCCTTTCCCTCCTCTCCTTCCTTCCCTCCTCGTCTCCTCTTTCCCTCCTCCTCTCCTCTCCCTCCTCCTCTCCTCTTTCTCTCCTCGTCTCCTCTCCCTCCTCGTTTCCTCTCCTTCCTTCCCTCCTCTCCTTCCTTCCTCGTCTCCTCTCATCTGTCACATCTGTAACACAGGGACAGAGTATTATGGGATGTTTGGTGTCAGTTTAGTCAAACTTCGGCCCCGACAGCCATTGGGCCCTTTGAGACCCTAAAGTACTGGTTTAGTTCTCAGTTAGTCCTGGTTTAGTCCATGTTTAATCTTGCTTTGGTCCAACAGTGAACCTGAGAGAAGAATGCTGTCCTTGTCTTTGGTTATAGTAGTAATTCTAGCATTAGTAGTATTTATACTGTAGTAGTGGCATCTGTAGTATTTGTAGTAGTATTTGTAGTAGTATTTGTAGTAGTATTTGTAGTAGTATTTGTAGTAGTACTGTGTTTATAGGCAGTGTGGATCTTTGTGGTCTTTGGGAGGATCAAAGCCCACAGACAGGGCCTTTATCTGGAAACAAGCTCTCAGCCCTCCCCCTGAACCACACCCAGGACTATACCAGGACTCAGACAGGCCTGAACCAGGACTAAACCAGGACTCAGACAGGCCTGAACCAGGACTAAACCAGGACTCAGACAGGCCTGAACCAGGACTAAACCAGGACTCAGACAGGCCTGACCCAGGACTAAACCAGGACTCAGACAGGCCTGACCCAGGACTAAACCAGGACTCAGACAGGCCTGACCCAGGACTAAACCAGGACTCAGACAGGCCTGACCCAGGACTAAACCAGGACTCAGACAGGCCTCAACCAGGACTGAACCCAAACCTAGTTTAGACCTGGTTTATTTCCTGTTTAGGCCCTATAAATTGTCTCTCTGAAATTTGATGATAGTCCTAGTTTAGTACTAATTAAGACAGAGTTTCAACCTGGTTTAGTCCTGGTTTAGACCTGGTTTAGTCCTGGTTTAGACCTGGTTTAGTCCTGGTTTACACAAGTTTTAGATGTTTAGTTTCTGAACCCATAACTCAAACAGGACTGAACCACCACAAAAACCAAACTGCGAAATCAAATACTTTACATTTGGATTCAGTCGAGGTTTAGTCCAGGTTTAGTCTATTTAATTCATTTATTTTCTTTACTTTGTTGTTACTTCAGTTTTGATTTGATTTCACTTTGTGCAGCACTTTGGAAACAGCTTTTGTTCATAAAATCTGTCATAGAAGTAAAGTGGACTATTAGTGTTAGTGTTACAAACGCAAGCCTGAGTCAAAGGACTGTGTAAATGCCTTGCTCGAGGGCACGCGGGCCTCAGTTGTGGGTTTGATTCCAGCGCTGGTGCTGTGTTTCGCTCGTTCACACTGAAGTCTGAGTCTATTTTAAAAGATGAAGTCACACAAACTTTCCAAAAACGACAAATAAAGCGTCCCACAGGCTGTGGACTTTTGATGTGGTTCAGCTGCAGAGAACTGAGGACCTCGTGTGGGTCCTGGTCCAGTCCTGGTCCAGTCCTGGTCCAGCTGGTTTAGCTCTGGTTTAGTCCTGGTTTAGTCCTGGATCTGGTTGTGATCTGGGACAGTAAAAGGCCTGGGTTAAAGTGAAGCGAGGCGTGTCTCGTAGCAGAGAAACCACAGAGGAGCAGAGCAGGGCCGTGTGCAGAGTTGGGGGGCCCGGGGCTGGAGCCTGGGGGCCTTGAGCGAGTAAAGATCCACGTTCAGGCCAAATTCTTCACGCTTGTTAAACAAAAGATAAACAGCAATGTAACGTCTGCAGGGGAAAAGTTGAAGCAGATGTAGTTTGGGCTTCTTCTTTTGGAAAGTCGTGGATTGCTCTTGAACGACACTTTCACGCCATAAAAGAGATTATTTTCTCACTTTTTTCAGGTCTGTTTCTCAATAATAAACCACGTAATGACTGAAATACAGTTTGCTAACGCTTTGAACCTGTCACTGATGTTAAATATGGAACTAAAATGTGTGTATCTCAGCAACAACACACAACATTTAACTAATTGCATATTTAACTAACTTCATTTTGGGGGCTGTTGTTGCATGTTTTGGGCTTTTTTCATTGAAGTAACTGAAGTACCTGCAGTTTTACTCATTGACACATGTTAGACAAGTGTTGTGGGTATTCTGTTGGTTCTGCGGGGCCCCTTTGACTTGGGGGCCCCGAGCGACTGCCTGTTTTGCTTGTTCTGTTGCTGCGCCTCTGTAGCAGCAGCAGCAGGTGGTTTTCCTGACTTTTGTCGCCTGGTTTATTGTCAGTCGACTCAACAAAAACGTCTATTTGACGATCTTCATAACCGCAAAGGGTGTGTCTCTGACAAACAGGACTGAGCCAGGACTCAAGCAGGTCTATATCAGGACTAGAGGAGGTCTACACCAGGACTAAAGCTGGTCTAAAGCAGGACATGGAATTTATTGTGATATTTTTGACACAGTATTTTCAGTTTTATGTTCATGTCTTATTGTATTGTCAAACCTTGTCAAAATAAACTTAAACTTAACTGACACTAAATCAAGCGTAAATAAGGGCTAATTTAGACTGAATATGTAAAACTAAGAATAAAATCGTTTTCAACATTTTAATTTTCAAAAACATGCATTAGCCAATATAACCCCGGTCTAAACCTGGTCTTAATCTGATCTAAACTCGGTCTAAACCTGGTCTTAATCTGATCTAAACTCGGTCTAAACCCAGTCAAACCCCCGGTCTAAACCCGGCCTAAACCTGGCTTGAAACATGGCCTCAACCTGGTCTAAACTCGGTTTAAACCTGGTCAAAGCTTGGTCTAAGCCCGGTCTAAACCCGGCCTGGTTCACCTGGGATGACTCTGTTCTCCACACTTTGCTTCAGAGTCTGAGAACAGTTGGTCTAAACACTTTAATCCCTCGGACCGCATTTCCCAGCATTCCCAGCGCCATATTATGACATCGTGTGTGATTGATGAAGCTAAGTTAAACACGCCCGCCACAATAAAAGCCCCAGACCGCCACAATAACAGCCCCAGAGCGTGGACCGCCACAATAAGAGCGCAGGATTGAGCCGTAAACAGTTTATCAAACAACGACACTTTGAATCAGTCATCAGGCTCCAGGACCAGGACCGGACCTGCTTTAGTCCTGCTTTAGTCACTGGGTTGGGCCCCTTTTTTTAGTCCAACTTTGATCCTGGTTGGGGCCTTTTTAGACCTTGTTTTAGTCCAAGTTTAGTTCTGGTTGTGGCCTTTTTAAGTCATTATTTAGTCCCTGTTTGTCCGAGTTTAGTCCTCTTTTAGAAGTATTTTCGTCACCATGTTAGATCTAGTTCGGTCCTATTTTAGTACTGGTTCTGTCTATTTTACTTCCAGTTTTAGTCCTAGTTTAGTCCTGGTTGTGACCTTGTTTTTGTCCTTAATTAGTCCCTTTTTTGTCCAAGTTTAGACATATTTTAGTACCTGTTTTAGTCCTAGTTTAGTCCTGGTTGTGGTCTTGTTTTAGTCCTTAATTAGTCCCTTTTAGACCAATTTTTGTCCCCATTTCAGTCCTAGTTCAGACCTGCTTTAGACCTGGTTCAGTCCTGGTTTAGTCCTACTTCAGACCTGGTTTAGACCTGGTTTAGACCTGGTTTATTGCTTCTCCCGGGCTTTAACGTGCGCTCATTCTATAAATACTTTGATAGTATTTGCAGAGTCAAAGTGAAATGTCCCAAACGCTCCAGTCTTTGTTTACTGTGAGTCAGACGCTCTATTCTGAGAAAGCTGAGAAAAACCAGGCTAAAAGTGTCCCTGAACGTGTCACAATGTTACTGTCTGTGCGGGGGACCGAGGACCAGAAGGACCGGTCAGATCCAGGACCAGATCCAGGATCGGGACAAACACGGACTCCACAGTCTCAGCTCATCGTGGAACAGAGTCACGTTTACAAGAAACAAACCACAAGCGACAAACGGAGCAGACGAAACGCTCCAAACCAAACAACAACATTATCACAGCGTTTTACAAAGGGCGAGTTATTAGCTTCGAAAGTCAATTAAAACACACGATACCATGCAGAATAATGTCATTTTAACAAAGCAAGACCAAATGTACTCGCCACAATGACAGCGCAGCAGTACAGTTTATCAAACGCAACTTAAAGGTCCCATATTCTGCTATTTTGCCCTTCACACAGTCTATTCTAAGGGCTTTGTTGATAAAATTTTGCTTTGTGCAATATCCATAACATAACAGTTTCCAAAAAACACCCATTTCTTGGACTGGCCCCCCTCCTTGCAAAAGCAAACGGCTCACTCTGAGATCTGACCCCCCCGAACAGAGAGCAGGCTGCTCCCCCGCCCAACTCGCGCGCCTCCCCCCGCCCAACTCGTGCCGAAGCCTAGAGCGGAGATAGTGCGCATGCGCCGTGTGCTCCGGTAAACAGCGATACACAAACACGGGAATAAACCTTTTATCCGTCCTGACGGTGCGTCGTGCTGAGTCCTACGTCCTGGATCTGACCTGGAGTTTGACGTGCTCCAGTACCTCGACGACGGACGTTGCCGTTTGGTAAATAACAAGCTAACTCTTCGATCTGTCGTATCCATCGTGTAATTACTGTGTAGCATTAGCATTAGCTGTTTTTATTCTGCGGCTGCGCGCTTCCCGGAGGCATGGCTTAAACACCGCGTCATCCATGGGAAGCCGCGTCATCCATGGGATGAGCCCCCGTCTGCCTGCTCAGCCGAGGGGGACAAAAAAAAGACAGTTCTCTAGCGAAAGCATGCGGGAATCAATCAAAAAACCACTTTGGGCACACATACGAGGCCCAAATAGCACTGTAGGAAGGTTAAAACCTCTGAAAAGTCGATTTTGCATGTTATGGGACCTTTAAATCCAGTTTCAGGACCTGGTTTAGTCCTGGTTCTGTCCTTCTTTAATTCAGGTTCTGCACAAGTTTAGTTCTGTTCTGATCGTTTTTAGTCCATGTTTTAGTCCTTGTCCAGTCCAAGTTTAGTCCTGGTTTAGTCTTTGATTTGGGCCAGAAATAGTCCAGTTTTACTCCTGTGTGTCCGTACGGTTTATTCCTAGTTTAGTCCTGGTTCAGACCTTTTTTAGTCCGTTTTAGTCCTAATTCAATCTAAATTTAGTCCTGGTTTAATCCTGGTTCTCATCTTTTTAAGTCCTGGTTTAGTCCTTGTTCAGACCTTTTTAGTCCATGTTTTAGTCAATTCAGTTCAATCCTGGTTTAGACCTGGTTCTGGTCTTTATAAATTCTGATTTAGTCCAAGTTAAGTTCAAATAAAATCTTCAGTTTACAGGCGCTTTGGGTGCCTATTAGGTGGAAAAGCGCTCTATAAATAAAAATTCTTCTTCTTCTTCTTCAGCTCAATCTTTCTTTAAAAACGTTTCAAAACAGCAAAACATCAGACAATAAAAAATAAGAAATAAAATCTTTTCTGGATACAATTTAAGCTGCGTTCAAACTTGTACTTGTTTAAGCCCAGTTTAATTCTGTTCAAGGCTTGATTTGGTCCCGTTTTAGTCCTGGTCTTGTCTTGATTTAGACCTAATTTAGTTGCAGTTTTGTTGGTGCGAGTGTGGAAAGATTAAAGAGCAATAAATGTCCTCAATTATGTCTAAAAGAATGGAACAAACAGGATCAGGAGACGCTGTAAAACACAAAGGTAGAAGAGACAGAGAGTATTTGGAGTGTGATGTTGTAAGTGAAGAGTCGTGTCTGCTTTGTGTGAATGGAGTGCTGCACGCCCACAGCTGCTCGCTCACTCCCACCGCCCGCTCGCCCCCCCTCTGTCTCCCTCCCTCTCTCTCTGTGTCCCTCGCTCTCTGTCTCCCTCTTTCTGTTTCTCTGTCTCCCTCCCTCTCTCTCTCTCTCTCTTAGAAGTGACAAGTGGTAATTCCCTCTGGTGCCAGTAGATGGAGCGCTAACATAAATCCTAATGAGGAAACGGCTGACAGGGAGAAAGTCGTGTGGTTTTCAGGACAAAGATTGTTTAAGTTGTAAAACATGAGCCCAAGTACAGGCTCTTGAGCAGGACGAGCAGTGTCTTTTCTAAGCTCTGAGTCCGTCTGACCCTGGTGTCTCCGTCTCTGTCTCTGTAGGAGGACCTGCTGGTGCTGTGGACTTCGTGCTCTCGGCTGAAGCCTCGGGTCTCTCTCTGGTGGAACAGGCCAACGTGTGGCTGTTCCTGCGTTTGTCCAAGACCAACCGCAGCCGCACCAAAGTGACCATCCGCCTGTACCAGCCGCGCCGCCGCCACCTCCGCAACGAGGCGCTAAGTGACGACTTCCTGCTAGCGGAGAAGAACGTGGACACGCGCCGCAGCGGCTGGCACACGTTCCCCGTGTCTGCGGCCGTGCAGAGCCTGCTGTCCAGAGGCTCGGACGGCACCACGCTCTCTGTGCGCGTGTCCTGCCCGCTCTGCGCCGACGCCGGCGCCAGCATCGTGCTGGTATCCGACTCCAGAGTCAGCCCGCGCGAACAGTCGCACCGGCCATTCCTCATGGCTGTGGTGCGACAGGACGACGCCTCCGAGTCCAAACGACGCAAGAAACGCGGCCTGGAATGTGACGGGAAAGTACGCGTCTGCTGCAAGCGACAGTTCTACGTCAACTTCAAGGACATCGGCTGGAACGACTGGATCATAGCGCCCTCCGGCTACCACGCCAACTACTGCGAGGGCGACTGCCCGTCGCACGTGGCCAGCATCACGGGCTCCAGCCTGTCGTTCCACTCCACGGTGATCGGGCATTACCGCATGCGCGGCTACAGCCCGTTCCAGAACCTGCGCTCCTGCTGCGTCCCCACGCGGCTACGGGCCATGTCCATGCTCTACTACAACGAGGAGCAGAAGATCATCAAGAAGGACATCCAGAACATGATCGTGGACGAGTGCGGCTGCTCGTAAACCACGGAAACGGTGGTCTGAACCCGCAAGGAAACGTCCTCCGACGAGGAGCAGAAAGAGACGGCACTTTGAGAACAAAACGTAAATAAAGAAAATCTAATATATTTTTGTTACGGACAAACTGAACGTTGTAAAATTGTAAGTATTATTTATGAGACGAGCGCCGCGGACTCTGAGGCGCCAAAACAAAAACTGAAACTATGCAACTTGTTTCCTTCAAATGTTTAAACTTTATTGACTTTGTTGACGACAGATACTTGAACGGAACAAGTTGGCCCCGCTGCTCGAACCAAACCATTTATATATTATAATATTATTGTTGATATTAATGCTGATGTTTCATGTTTTTGCATTATTTTTGTTCTTGGTTTCATGTTTTTTAAACGTTGAAAACGTTATTTTTGCACTAGAGCAAAGTTTAGCCTCAAGTCCATGCAGTTCATCAGAGAAGAACAGGTTGTGTTCACGTTCTCTAGAGATTTAAACACATGTTTGACCTGGTTCATGGTTCATGGCTCTGTAGGTCTTGGGTCCATCCAAACGAAACAAAAACTGGCACAAAGTTCAAAGTCTTCTGTCATTGTGATCTGGGAAAAACAGTTGTGATTTTAAATTCTAGAACGTGAACGCCGCCTATAGAAATATAGTTGTTTTGGTTGTGAACGACGCAAGCTGCCAGAAAATGTCTAAAAAAGGAAAACAAACTGACAAAAGATCAGAAAGAGTCACTGACGTCCTGCATTTACACCTGCGCACACCGCAGCAAAACTGGGACCGAAACTGAAACCTCAAACTAAACATGGACCAAACCAAGTCCACATCAGGCCTAAACCGAGGTCAAAGTGGGACCAAACAAGAGAGAAGAAAATTAAACTGTATCATTTGAATCCATTCACTCAGACGTTCCAGTGCGGGCATTTTCTGGCAGTTTTCGTCCGAGCGTTTCATCATTTTTAGCTTTGAATTGTCACAACGCATGACGAGCACAGAGACAGTATTCTTCACAAAAACGTTTGGAAAGAGGAGCAGAAGAGCCAGGCTACACGTCCAACCAACAACAGTCCACTACGTTTCCTAAAATGTTCTAATAATCTCACTGTAAATGACTTTAAAATGGTCATATGTTTGCCCAGACAAAGCCATTAGCATCGAGAAGCTCAAGCCTAAACTCATTGCATTTCAAATGAGTAATGCTAATTTATTACCCAGAAAAGCACAGTAAACATGTTAAAGTGTTGGGTCAGCTCTATGTTCCCACGTTTGTTAGATAGTTTTGAAAAAAAGAGTTATGTTTCCATATTTTACAAACGTTTTGTTTTGTTACAGTTCGCACTTTCAGTTTAAGTTAAGGTTTACGTTGAGGATCTTTTTTGTGCGATAATGGTTCAAATTTGAGTTTCGTTGTAGGATTATGGCTGAGATTAAGGTCTGGATTTGAGATTATGGGGAAGAAAAAAATTGGGCCAAAGTAAAGGTGTGATTCAGTGCCAAATGTGCGCCATAATTCGCGCAAACGTTGGTCACTACGGCAACTCATATGTGGACAAACTACATCTAATACGTTAACAATTACTTGTCCTCTTTATAAATTTTTATTTTAGGTTAAATTTGATCTTAAAGTTGGTGAAAACACAACTTTAACTGTTAACAAACCTGAGCAAACAGATCAAAGAAACATAGAGGAACTGACTCTAGTGTAATATTCAATGTGGAACCAGATTTTACAGGTTTCTATCTAAAAATAAATGTTATGAAACTGTATCAGCAGACCCTATTTAACTTAAATGAACTACAGTTAACGGAAACAAACTATATTTCACTTAAACAAATGAAAAACTAAGGCTACAACTGACAATTTTTCTGTTAAAAATCAAGCTAGTCTGGCTGGTTTTTCTAACTGAAATAAATGTTATGAAGCTTTCTTAGCGATCTATATTTACTTAAATGGAATCTATTTAACTTAAATGACTGGCAAACATATTTTTAACAGTTTCTGGAAATTTAAATAATGAAAATATGGTCAAGCTAACGACTAGCATGACTGACTCAAATACGGGGACAATGGATTTACTTTCATAAATATCTTTTAATTGTGAGACCTAGAGCCTTTTTGTTCAAAACTTTTTGGGAAACGTGTGAACATAGTTACGCTTCCGGACAAACAACGCACAGCTAACGTTGGCATCTGTTAGCTACGTTAGCTAAGCACAAATGTTTCCCTCCTAAAACATCTGATTCTCTGCTTTCTTTTACATCTTGTATTGTTCAAATCCTGAAATGGTTTTGTATGTGGTCATTTTAAGCCCAAAATGTCATAATTCCACGATAAAAGCAGCAAACAAACTGAAAGTAACGTTAGCTTGCACGTACGTTAGCCTTTGTAGCCACGTTTTGACCAGTGTTATGTTCTTCACGACAGTCAGGAGTCTTAAAGGGACGTACTCATGTTTTATATATTTCTTTGGTTTACATTTTGCTGAAAGTATTAAAGGTGACTGGGATAAGCCCCACACCAGACTCAACGTCTTTAAAAGGGCCTCAAACAGTAATAATAATATTCATATTAATAATAATAATGATAATTGTATTTAATTTATTATTTAATTTAAGTTATTCTGCCGTTGGAGGTGTAGCGGAGTGAACCCGGAGCACTGTCTGTAAATCTGAATAAATGTTGTTTTCAAGCTGAAACTCCAGACTTGTTCATTTGTGCATCATAGTCCTGGTTTAGACCTAGTTTAGTCCTGGTTTTAGTCCTGGTTTTAGTCCTGGTTTAGACCTGGTTTAGATCTGGTTTTGTCCTGGTTTAGTCTTGGTTAAGACCTGGTTTTGTCCTGGTTTAGATATTTTTAGTCCTGTTTTACCCCTGGGTTAGACCTAGTTCAGTCCTGGTTTAGTCATGGTTTAGTCCTAGTTTAGATCTGGTTTAATCCAAGTTTAGTCCTGGTTTAGTCCAAGTTTACTCCAGGTTAAATACTGGTTTAGTTCAGGTTTAATTCTGATTTAGTCCTGGTGTAGACCTAATATAATCCAGTTTTAAATCTGGTTTAGACCTGCTTTAGTCCTGGTATAATCCTGGTTAAGACCTGGTTCAGTGTTGACTTAGTGTGGACTTTGGTTCCTGCTTTAGTCAGACTTGATTCTGGGTTTAGATCTTGTTTGGTCCACACGTCTCTCTTTACGTCTCTCTGAAGCGTTTTATTTTCCACGCTCGGCTCTGTTTCGGTCCGTGGTGCGGCAGGACGAGGAGGCGAGTCCAGGGGTCGCTAAAACCCACAGCACGGGTCCAAAAGTCAACGCTTTCCACTTCACGCTCCGTAAAAGTTTAGCGGTGTCAGAGGAGCGTGCACCTGAACGAGAGACGGAGCGGAAAGAGGACGGAGGCCGAGAGCAGACGGAGAAACCAGGCACCTGCTGCAGCGCTCCCCGGAGGACACGCCCGGCAGTAAATCCAGAACTTATGCCCCAAACAGACCACGTCTCCACTGGTTCTGTTTGTGCGGTTGGTCTCAGAGTCTCCGTCTTAAGTTTCTGCAGAGGATCGGGTCAGGGAGAACTTTGTGGGTCTTGTTCTGTTCTGACTATCAGCAACAAAAGGTGGCCGAAAGTGACAGAAATAGAGTAAAAGCAAGAAAAAAGTGTGACTAAATGCGACAAACCCACGTTTAGAAGCAACAAAAAGTGACAAAAACACGACTATAAGCATCAGAGACACGAATAAAAGAGACAAAAATCTGACAGAAAGTGGCAAAAACATGACTTAAAACTCAACTACGAGCGCCAAAAACATGGAAAATTCAACAGAACAGCATTGAAAAGTGACAAATACGACCAAAGCATCAAAAAAAGCATCTAAACGAGACTAAATGTGACAAACCCGACTAGAAGCGAGAAAATGCAACTAAAAGTGACAGTAAATGTAAAGGCAACTAAAAGCGAGAAAAACACGTATAAAAGCGAGAAAAACATGACTAAAAGCAAGAAGAATATGACTACAAGCAACAAAAACACAACAAAAGGTGACAAAAACACGACTCGGTGACAAAAATGTGAAAAATTCAACAAAACCTCAATGAAAAGCTACAAAAACAACAAAAAGCATCAAATACCTGGCTTGATCTTCCGAACTCCGACTTGATCTTGTGCTAAAGCGCTGTATTTCCACTGATGCTAACGATATGTTAAACCCTTAGCAAAACAAAGCTAGCCGCACGTTAGCATCAGCTGTTTCCTGTTTATCGCTTTGACCCAAAATCTGATATTTCCAGCTCATAATCATCAACATGATCCAAATGCACGACATAAAGAGGTTCAAACGTGGCGCAGAGTCTTTGAAGGAAATAAATTCAGAAAAAGATGAGGACAAACAGGAAGTAGTTTCCTGTTGATTGTAGCTTTAGCCACGTCCCACAGACACAAACCTAGAATTATTAAACGTCTTTTTGTGAATCGCTGACATCGACCTCAGGATTAAAAAGGCTCATTCAGGAGGATTTAGATCTGATTTTGTAAGAAAACATGAGTTATGTTTGTGTGATGTCATCAGAAGGCAACGCACCAATGAAAACACAGAGACAATTTACAGCGACACATTTTTCTGACAGTTTAAACCATCATTCAACAAAATAAAGTCTTATCAGGGATTATTTCTTCTTCGTCAGATCTAACTATTTTGTAATGTATTTGGAGGTGGGCCCTTGTTTACAGTTTGGTTGCTATGGTAACTGTTGTAGAATGACCTCTAACTATGTCATATTTGTGTCATGTTCAACAGGAAGTGACATCATAAACTTTACACAAACAGGACAAATGTTTAGGTAAATCTAAAATAAAATAATGTTGAGTACATTTTTGCCAAAAGTGTCGAACCTGACGATGTGCACTGAAATGAGAATGGGGCAGAAAATATAAGATTTCTGTTCTTTCTGCTCCTTTTGTTTCATTTTTATTAAACATAAAGTCTATACAGGTTAGACGTCACATTTCACTAAAATGTAGTGAACATGATGGTGAACATATAATTGTGCTAATCATTTTGCCTGTTTGTTCCCAGTTTGACAGTTTTCAGAATGTTTATAATGTCACTTCCTGGTTGGTCATGAGCAGCAAATATGACAAAATTAGAGGTAATTCTACAACTGTTACCATAGCAACCAGACTGTAAAAAATGATCAAGACACATTTAAATGACACAATTATGATGAATGAATGAATTATTCATTAGCCCTGCGACGAGTTGGCCACTGTCCAGGGTGTACCCCGCCTAAGGCCCAAAGTCACTGGGATAGGCTCCAGTCACCCGCGACCCCTAACGGGAATAAGCGGTAGAAAATGAATGAATGAATGAATGAATGAATTATGATTTGACAAGTTGCAATACCTTCATTTTGTTTTTGACTGTTTAAACCATCAGAAAAATGTGTGTCAACTGTTTATTTTCATCTGTACGTCACTTTTTGATGACATCACAGAGGGATTCTATTTTAGAACTCAGCACTACTTCCTGTCATTTTAAACTTTTTTTTTTTTAATTTCTTCACAAACTGCTACTTCACGCAGGTTCCCTCCCACCAAACTAAGTTAGAATTTGAAAAACATGAGAACGTGTCATGTAGACTTTAACTCACTGATGTCAGCGTTCTGATGTTCTGAATGAAAAAAGTAAATAAATGGATGTGTCTTGCCCAACGACACGATCATTTCATTTCAAATAGAATAAACACAGGTCAAACCTCTGACCGTCCTGTTACAGGGCGCTGGTTCTTCCCCTGAGCCACCGTCCCAGACCCGGCGTCCTGCTGTGTTTTCTCAGATAATTGTGGTGATTATGTGTCTGAACAGGAAGCGCTTTATTTATCATTAAACTGTGAGCTTCATATAACTCTGTGACGCAAAGTCTGCAACACAGTCTGGACCAGGTCTGGACCAGGGCTGGACCAGGGTCTGGACCGGGTCTGGACTGGGGCTAGACCGGGGCTGGACCAGGGTCAGAACCAAGTCTGGACCGGGTCTGGCCCAGGGTCTGGACCGGGGATGGACTGGGGTCTGGACCTGGGCTGGACCGGAGCTGGACCAGGGTCAGAACCAAGTCTGGACCGGGGCTGGACCAGGGTCAGAACCAAGTCTGGACCGGGGCTGGACCAGGTCTGGACTGGGGCTGGACCAGGGTCTGGACCGGGTCTGGACCAGGGTCAGAACCAAGTCTGGACTGGGGCTGGACCAGGTCTGGACTGGGGGCTGGACCTGGTTCTGTTTCAGTCCTGGTTTAGTCCTGGTTCTGTTTCAGTCCTGGTTTAGTCCCAGTTCTGTCCTGGTTTGGTCCCAGTACAGTCTTGGTTTAGTCCTAGTCCTGTCTTGGTCTGGACCGGGTCTGGACCAGGGCCAGGTCTGGACAGGTTCTTTTGTCGTCGTCAGGTGCAAACGTGATAATTACCTTTGTTCTTTGACTTCTTTCATCTGAACATTATGTGTCATCGTTCAAACCGAGGCCTGTGATTGGTCTGTGGGGGCGTGGCCCAGGGCTGTGATTGGTGGAGAGTTGTTCACAGGTCACAGGGTTCGTTCATTCATAAACTGGACAGACGTTTGACGTTATCTGAGCGAGAAATGGGAAAAAGTAATGATCTGAGAGTCTGTGACGTGTGTGTGTGTGAGACGTGTGTATGACGTGTGTGTGTGTGAGACGTGTGTGTGTGTGTGTGTGTGAGAGAGAGACGTGTGTGTGTGAGAGACGTGTGCGTGTGTGTGTGAGAGAGACGTGTGTGTCTGTGTGTGTGAGACGTGTGTATGACGTGTGTGTGTGTGAGAGAGACGTGTGTGTCTGTGTGTGTGAGAGGTGTGTATGACGTGTGTGTGAGACGTGTGTGTGTGTGTGAGAGAGAAGTGTGTGTGTGTGAGAGACGTGTGTGTCTGTGTGAGAGACGTGTGTGTGTGTGTGTGAGAGAGACGTGTGTGAGACGTATGTGTGTGAGAGACGTGTGATGTGTGACGTGTGTGTTTGTGTGTGTGAGAGACGTGTGTGTATGATGTGTGTGTGTGAGAGACGTGTGTGTGTGACATGTGTGTGAGAGACATGTGTGTGTGATGTGTGACGTGTGTGTGTGTGTGAGAGACGTGTGTGTATGATGTGTGTGTGTGAGAGACGTGTGTGTGTGTGTGAGACGTGTGTGTGTGAGATGTGTGTGTGAGTGATACGTGTGTGTGACGTGTGTGTGTGTGAGACGTGTGTGTGTGTGTGTGTGTGAGAGACGTGCATGTGTGTGTGAGACGTGTGTGTGTGTGAGACGTGTGTGTTGTGTGTGAGACGTGTGTGTTGTGTGTGTGTGTGAGAGACTTGTGTGTTGTGTGTGTGATGTGAACACATTACATGCTATTGATCTATGAAAAACCCTAATAATGACATTTCTAGTGATGTAATGTGTTGTGTGTCAGAGACTCTGTGTGTCATGTTGTGTCTTCAAGTGTCTGTGTCTATTGTGTCTTCAGGTTGTGTCTCTCTGTTGTGTCTTCAGGTTGTGTCTCTCTGTTGTGTCTCTCCATTGTGTCTTCAGGTTGTGTGTCTCTGTTGTGTCTCTCTGTTGTGTCTTCAGGTCGTGTCTCTCCGTTGTGTCTTCAGGTCGTGTCTCTCTGTTGAGTCTTCAGGTCGTGTGTCTCTGTTGTGTCTTCAGGTTGTGTCTCTCCGTTGTGTCTCTCTGTTGTGTCTTCAGGTCGTGTCTCTCTGTTGTGTCTCCAGGTTGTGTCTCTCCATTGTGTCTCTCCGTTGTGTCTTCAGGTCGTGTCTCTCTGTTGTGTCTTCAAGTCATCTCTCTCCGTTGTGTCTTCAGGTCGTGTCTCTCCGTTGCGTCTCTCCGTTGTGTCTTCAGGTCGTGTCTCTTCATTGTGTCTTCAGGTTGTGTCTCTCTGTTGTGTCTTCAGGTTGTGTCTCTCTGTTGTGTCTCTGTTGTCTCTCTGTTGTGTCTGTGTGTCTGTTGTGTCTTCAGGTCGTGTCTCTCTGTTGTGTCTCAGGTCGTGTCTCTCCATTGTGTCTCTCCGTTGTGTCTTCAGGTCGTGTCTCTGTTGTGTCTTCAGGTCGTGTCTCAGGTCGTGGTCTCTCTGTTGTGTCTTCAGGTCGTGTGTCTCCGTTGTGTCTCTCTGTTGTGTCTCTCTGTTGTGTCTTCAGGTCGTGTCTCTCTGTTGTGTCTCCAGGTCGTGTCTCTGTTGTGTCTTCAGGTCGTGTCTCTCTGTTGTGTCTTCAGGTCGTGTGTCTCCATTGTGTCTCTCTGTTGTGTCTCTGTTGTGTCTCTCTGTTGTGTCTTCAGGTCGTGTGTCTGTTGTGTCTTCAGGTCGTGTCTCTCTGTTGTGTCTCCAGGTCGTGTCTCTCCATTGTGTCTCTCCGTTGTGTCTTCAGGTCGTGTCTCTGTTGTGTCTTCAGGTTGTGTCTCTCTGTTGTGTCTCTCTGTTGTGTCTCTCCGTTGTGTCTTCAGATCGTGTGTCTCTCTGTTGAGTCTTCAGGTCATGTGTCTCTGTTGTGTCTTCAGGTTGTGTCTCTGTTGTGTCTTCAGGCGTGTCTCTGTTGTTTCTTCCGGTTGTGTCTCTGTTGTGTCTTCAGGTTGTGTCTCTCTGTTGTGTCTCTCTGTTGTGTCTTCAGGTCGTGTGTCTCTCTGTTGTGTCTTCAGGTCGTGTCTCTGTTGTGTCTTCAGGTCGTGTCTCTCCGTTGTGTCTCTCTGTTGTGTCTTCAGGTCGTGTCTCTGTTGTGTCTTCAGGTCGTGTCTCTCTGTTGTGTCTCCAGGTCGTGTCTCTCCATTGTGTCTCTCCGTTGTGTCTTCAGGTCGTGTCTCTCTGTTGTGTCTTCAGGTCGTGTCTCTCCTCTGTTGTCTCCTCAGGCTGTTGTCTCTGCTCTCAGGTCGTGTCTGTTGTGTCTTCAGGTCGTGGTCTCTGTTGTGTCTTCAGGTCGTGTGTCTCTCTGTTGTGTCTTCAGGTCGTGTGTCTCCGTTGTGTCTCTCTGTTGTGTCTTCAGGTCGTGTGTCTGTTGTGTCTTCAGGTTGTGTCTCTCTGTTGTGTCTCCAGGTCGTGTCTCTGTTGTGTCTTCAGGTCGTGTCTCTCGGTCGTGTCTCTCGGTCGTGTCTCTCTGTTGTGTCTTCAGGTCGGGTGTCTCCGTTGTGTCTCTCTGTTGTGTCTCTGTTGTGTCTCTCTGTTGTGTCTTCAGGTCGTGTGTCTCCGTTGTGTCTCTCCGTTGTGTCTCTGTTGTGTCTCTCTGTTGTGTCTTCAGGTCGTGTGTCTGTTGTGTCTTCAGGTCGTGTCTCTCGGTCGTGTCTCTCTGTTGTGTCTTCAGGTCGTGTGTCTCCGTTGTGTCTCTCTGTTGTGTCTCTGTTGTGTCTCTCTGTTGTGTCTTCAGGTCGTGTCTCTCTGTTGTGTCTCCAGGTCGTGTCTCTCTGTTGTGTCTCCAGGTCGTGTCTCTGTTGTGTCTTCAGGTCGTGTCTCTCGGTCGTGTCTCTCTGTTGTGTCTTCAGGTCGTGTGTCTCCGTTGTGTCTCTCTGTTGTGTCTCTGTTGTGTCTCTCTGTTGTGTCTTCAGGTCGTGTGTCTGTTGTGTCTTCAGGTCGTGTCTCTCTGTTGTGTCTCCAGGTCGTGTCTCTCCATTGTGTCTCTCCGTTGTGTCTTCAGGTCGTGTCTCTGTTGTGTCTTCAGGTCGTGTCTCTCGTCGTGTCTCTGTTGTGTCTTCAAGTCGTGTCTCTCCGTTGTGTCTCTCTGTTGTGTCTCTCTGTTGTGTCTCTCCGTTGTGTCTTCAGGTCGTGTGTCTCTCTGTTGAGTCTTCAGGTCGTGTGTCTCTGTTGTGTCTTCAGGTTGTGTCTCTGTTGTGTCTTCAGGTCGTGTCTCTCCGTTGTGTCTCTCTGTTGTGTCTTCAGGTCGTGTGTCTCTCTGTTGAGTCTTCAGGTCGTGTCTCTGTTGTGTCTTCAGGTCGTGTCTCTCCGTTGTGTCTCTATGTTGTGTCTTCAGGTCGTGTCTCTGTTGTGTCTTCAGGTCGTGTCTCTCTGTTGTGTCTCCAGGTCGTGTCTCTCTGTTGTGTCTTCAGGTTGTGTCTCTCGGTCGTGTCTCTCTGTTGTGTCTTCAGGTCGTGTGTCTCCGTTGTGTCTCTCTGTTGTGTCTTCAGGTCGTGTGTCTGTTGTGTCTTCAGGTCGTGTCTCTCTGTTGTGTCTCCAGGTCGTGTCTCTGTTGTGTCTTCAGGTCGTGTCTCTCGGTCGTGTCTCTCTGTTGTGTCTTCAGGTCGTGTGTCTCCGTTGTGTCTCTCTGTTGTGTCTCTGTTGTGTCTCTCTGTTGTGTCTTCAGGTCGTGTGTCTGTTGTGTCTTCAGGTCGTGTCTCTCTGTTGTGTCTCCAGGTCGTGTCTCTCCATTGTGTCTCTCCGTTGTGTCTTCAGGTCGTGTCTCTGTTGTGTCTTCAGGTCGTGTCTCTCGGTCGTGTCTCTCTGTTGTGTCTTCAGGTCGTGTGTCTCCGTTGTGTCTCTCTGTTGTGTCTCTGTTGTGTCTCTCTGTTGTGTCTTCAGGTCGTGTGTCCCCGTTGTGTCTCTCTGTTGTGTCTTCAGGTCGTGTGTCTGTTGTGTCTTCAGGTCGTGTCTCTCGGTCGTGTCTCTCTGTTGTGTCTTCAGGTCGTGTGTCTCCGTTGTGTCTCTCTGTTGTGTCTTCAGGTCGTGTCTCTCTGTTGTGTCTTCAGGTCGTGTCTCTCCGTTGTGTCTTCAGGTCGTGTCTCTCTGTTGTGTCTTCAGGTCGTGTGTCTCCGTTGTGTCTCTCTGTTGTGTCTTCAGGTCTCTTGTGTTTGTCACATTAAACCAAACAAAGACAACAAGAGAAAACAAAGTGCCTTCAGGACGTTGTTCATCCGTCTGGATCGGGCTGTAGGTTTATCTGTCTGTGGTGTGTGAGTCTGAACACCGGAGAACACTCTGCAAACAACATAAAAGCCAAACAGAATATACCACCAGAACAGAATATTGTAATTTAACAGTCAGATTGCATTGCATTGCATTGCATTGCACTGCACTGCACTGCACTGCACTGCACTGCACTGCACTGCACAGCACAGCACAGCACAGCACAGCACAGCACAGCACAGCACAGCACAGCACAGCACAGCACAGCACAGCACAGCACAGCACAGCACAGCACAGCACTGCACTGCACTGCACTGCACTGCACTGCACTGCACTGCACTGCACTGCACTGCACTGCACTGCACTGCACTGCACTGCACTGCACTGCACTGCACTGCACTGCACTGCACTGCACTGCACTGCACTGCACTGCACTGCACTGCACTGAACTGCACTGCACTGCACTGCACTGCACTGCACTGCACTGCACTGCACTGCACTGCACTGCACTGCACTGCACTGCACTGCACTGCACTGCACTGCACTGCACTGCACTGCACTGCACTGCACTGCACTGCACTGCACTGCACTGCACTGCACTGCACTGCACTGCACTGCACTGCACTGCACTGCACTGCACTGCACTGCACTGCACTGAACTGAACTGAACTGAACTGAACTGAACTGAACTGAACTGAACTGAACTGAACTGAACTGAACTGAACTGAACTGAACTGAACTGAACTGAACTGAACTGAACTGAACTGAACTGAACTGAACTGAACTGAACTGAACTGAACTGAACTGAACTGAACTGAACTGAATTGAATTGAATTGAATTGAATTAAATTAAATTGATTCTCACGTTAACCCAGTCTTTGTGATGGAGTATAACACACGGTCTCAGTGCAGAACACACTGGTAAAACCGGCTGAAACTGGAGGAACCTTCCAAAGGCGGGAATCCGAGCTTTCACCTGATTGGCTCAGGACTAAACCTAAACACAACACTTTAGCCTAAACACATGATCTAAAGTAGAAACTCACAGAGTATAAAACTATGTTTATCTGCAAAAATCTACTTGAACTGTCTCTGGCGTGTTCAGAGCGACGGCTGCATTTGACTCATATTTATTCTCCTGTGACTCCGTCGCTGTCAGTCCAGGTCTGAAATATTTATCACAGTTTTACATTTGTGAAGTTTGTTTGTGAAAAATAATAGTTTAAAATGACAGGAAGTAGAGCTGAGTCCCTTTGTGATGTCATCAAAAGGCGATGTACCATTGAAACATGGATGTATTAAATAAACTGGATGAAACACGCCCCTCTGTCCCAGATTGATTAGTGGTCGTGCGAGGTACTGCAGCCTCTTGGGCCCAGCCTTTTTCTATCATTGCACATTATAATTGCAGAGAAGAATTAATTATTATCTATTTAAATAAAATAGACGGCAATGTTCTCTTCTACAGTTTCTAAAATCACAGAAATTACCGTTTTTATATAAAGTGACATCACGTTAAACACGTGTGAGCCGCGAGAACAAGCGTCGGACAAAACAAACAGAAGCTTGTGACATGGTCAGACAGAGACACCTGGGAGCTGTATTTTATTTCATTTCAGACGCTTTCTCGTGTGTCTAACATGAAGAATACAATTACAGTCACACAAGCTAACGTTAACACAAAAACCTGCAGCTGCTGGTCGCTCACGTCCCTCAAAGCATCATAGGGGATTGTAGTCATGTGGTGCAAAGATGAAGCAAAGATGGCCGCCTCTGTCTCAGGAAGTAACGCGGAAGTAAAGAACTTCTTTGGGGTCATGCACTCAGGCCACAGGGAGGAACAGGGCGCTGGTTTGGGTTCATCTTCCAGTTTTAATTATTTATTTATTATTTTTCTGACAGTTTAAACCATCATTCAACAAAATAAAGTCTCATCAGGGATTATTTATTGTCAGGTCTAACCATATTTGTGTCATGTTCAACAGGAAGTGACATTATAAACTTTCCACAAACTGTCAAACTGGACAAATGTTTAAATCTGAAACTGAATCATGTTCAGTGAGTTTGAGTCAAATGTGCGTCAGAGGTCGTTTAAGATTGATTTTCTAATTTCCTTTCCACTTTGGATGTGGCTGATTTGACTCTAGACCATGATGCTGCTGATGCACTCAGCCATAACAGGGGACCATGTCGCTCTCACTGCTGACCTCTGACCTCTGACGCCTGAAAGTGATAAAGTGGAACTTCCTCTCTCTCCTCTCGCTCGCCCGTCTCACCTGGAGTGTGGAGCTTGTGTGGAATGATCCAAACTCGAGCGTTAAACACCCTGCTGTGTGTGCTCTGGTCACATTATCTCTACACTTTATTTTGCACAGTTTTATGTTGGAACGGTGTGTGCTTTTTTATTCTTATGGTTCGTTGTTGCGTGTCACAAGTGAAGACCTGCTGCTGAATTCAGCTCTGACAACAACAATAAACCATCTCTGGTTCTGGAACTCAACAAACGTGTAAAGGGTTCAAGATGGCCGCCTGGGTTCATCTGGGTCAGCGGCGCTCGCTCTGGGTCTGTGGCTCAGTGGTACAGCTTCAGCACATGTGCACGTCTACCGCACAGTCCGGCTGACACAGTCCAGCTGACACAGTCCACCTGACACAGTCCAGCTGACACAGTCCGGCAGACACAGTCCACTCACACTCGACTCAAACTCACTGAACGTGATTCAGTTTGAGATTTAAACATTTGTTCTGTTTGTCCTGTTTGTGTAAAGTTTATGATGTCACTTCCTGTTGAACATGACACAAATATGACAGAGTTAGAGGTAATTCTACAACTGTTACCATAGCAACCTGACTGTAAACAAGGCTCACATCCACATAAATGACACAACAGTTAGAACTGACATAAATAATTCCTGATAACACTTTATTTTGTTGACGATGGTTTAAACTGTCTCCGAGGGACTCAGCTCCACTTCCTGTCATTTTAAACATTTTTCTGAAACTATTTTTCAAAATTTCTTCACAAACTGCAGCTTCACGGATGTAAAACTATAATAAATGTTTACCACAGATGCCCTCCCACCAAACTCACTCATAATTAGAAACTTTACAGAAGCTTCATCTGGACTTTAAGCTCGTCAGGAGCGTTTTAACGACACAGAGTCCAGGACACAGACACAACCACATGACCCAGACTCAGACCAGGTCCAGGTCCAGACCCAGACTCAGACTCAGACTAGGCCTGGTCCAGAGCCGGGCTCCGGTCTGACTCCTGAGTGGAGCGTGTCACGTGGGTTTGTTTTGCTGCGTGTCCTGGCGCTCTCTCTGACCTGTGTCTGTGGACCATCTGTGAGGCTTCAGATGGAGCGTCTAGACCTCCCCCTCACTCGCTCTCACTCACCCCTCCTCCCCTCACTCACTCTCACTCACCCCTCCTCCCCCTCACTCACCCCTCCTCCCTCTCTTACTTTTCCTTCTCTCCTCTTCCTCTTTCTTTCTCACCCCTCCTCTCTCTTTCCCCTCACTCACCTCTTTGTCTCTCTCCTCCTCTCCCTCAGTCTCTCTCACACACCCCATCCCTTCTCTCTCTCCTCCCCCTCTCTCTTACCCATCCATTCACCTCTCTCTCTCCTCACCCTTTCTCTCTCACTCACCCCTCCCCTTCTCTATCTCCTCACCCTCTCGTCTCACTTTTCATTCCGAGCGTTATTTTAAAGCACTTTCTCCCACCCCCCTCTCTCTGTCTCCCTCGTTTCTAAATGGAAGGAAATCAAATGTATCATACTTCTTTTTTCCTTGGGCCCAAATGAATATACATGAGCGCGCTGAGGGCAGAATTGAAAACATAATTATGAATAAAACGTGTTTTTTAGGGAAATACATACATCCCTTTTTAATAATTATCATAAAACGTGAAAACAAACACGAAAAGCAACAAAAAACAGTAGCAATATTTACAAAAGTCTGGCTTAAGTCCATCCCATTTATCCCGATGTCTGCTGAGTTTTTCCATTTTAGAATGTTTCCTTTTATAAAATGCCCATCGTTATTTCAATCCAGTCCTTAATGGTTCAGTTTGCGTCATCCGCTTCCTCTCGACAACTACAGCAACCTCAGTCTGTCCAGCAGCATTTCATCTTTTCTCTGCAAAACTGAAGCTAAACAGAGCCTCGAGCCCCACTTTGTCCCCAAACGTGGCTCCTCTGCAGGCGGGACACAAATGCAGCTCGTCTGTGCGTTTTACTGAACGTTCCAGAGACGACGCTGCGTTTATTTTGGTGTCGAACAAACTTTAAACTGGTCTGATGAGTGGAGAAAGTGGATAAAGTGAATAAAGTGCGTTTGGCGTAGACTCTGTGTTTTCGTGTCCTCGGGCCCAGACGCTCTGAATCAGCTCTGACTCATGTGTGATCTGTCTGCTCCTCTGTTTATGTCTGAGGACTTCACCAACTTCATACTGTCCAACTTTACTACTGTCCAACTACTGTCCAACTGTCCATGGCGCTCAGAGACACTTCACCAGGACATTTTGACTTCAGTTTAATCTTTTGACATAAATACTTATTCGTTTCAGTCTAGTTTAAGGCGAGACTCACAGGAAAAACTTTCAATTTTTTGGTCACTTTTCTTTCTCTCGTATGGACTTTAATGTGAAACAACAAACGTGTCCAATCTGCTCCTGATGTTTGATTCTTCCATTGAATCCACTTCATCCATAGATTTCTCTGACATTGTTTTCTTCAAATGCATTTTTGTCCCTCGAGACATAAAGATCAGCCTAAAGTAGATCCACACAAACTGTACAATCTGGACTCAACAGATTTAGACCAAACAAGGATTTAAGATCTGACTCTGAAACTCATTTATGGAAGTTTGAAGGAAAAAAATGAGGCGGAATTTGAATTTTTAGGACAATTTTCAGTCAGATCTAGTTTAAACTAAAAAATAAATCCAAATCCTCTCTGTACATTTTTATAACTAATATGTGACAAAATGAACCAAGAAATTTAAACCTGGTTCTGTCCATTTTTCAGATTTAAATGTCTCAAATGTGGATGTGGATTTTTTGGCCATTTTTACATAAGCATGAATTCAAATCCAAGAAAAATCTGGATCGAAACAATTAGCAAAACGTAAAGGCTGCAATTTTTGATCACCTCTACAGTTTAGATTTGTTAAAACATCAGAAACAAGTCACAAAAACATGACAAAAAGTGACAAAAACGTGACCAAAAAACGACTAAAACGTTCTGAAACACTTGACTCTTTTATAGTTTGTCAGTTCTGCTGGTTGGGTTTAAAATGTGAACTTGGAACAGAATCTCATTATTAAAACAAAAATAACAAATGTAATCGTTAAATCTAGTGTAAATGATGTCACAACAGCGACTCCAGCTCCAACCGAGCACGAAATAATCCCAGAAACATGGGGCCTCCACAGAATCATTCTACCCAAAATACCACAACTAACCAACCAACCAACCAACCAACCAACCAACTAACTAACTAAACAACGAACCAACCAACCAACCAACCAACTAAACAACCAACCAACCAACCAATTAACTAAACAACCAACCAACCAACAAACTAAACAACCAACCAACTAACTAACTAACTAACTAAACAACCAACTAAACAACCAACCAACAAACTAAACAACCAACCAACTAACTAACTAAACAACCAACCAACTAACCAAGCAACCAACCAACCAACCAACCAACCAACTAACTAAACAACCAACCAACCAACAAACTAAACAACCAACCAACTAACTAACCAAACAACCAACCAACTAACTAACTAAACAACCAACCAACAAACTAAACAACCAACCAACTAACTAACTAAACAACCAACCAACCAACTAACTAAACAACCAACCAACCAACCAACCAACCAACAAACTAAACAACCAACTAAATAACTAAACAACCAACCAACTAACTAAACAACTAACCAATCAACTAACTAAACAACCAACCAACTAACTTACTAAACAACCAACCAACTAAATAAACAACTAACCAACCAACTAACTAAACAACCAACCAACTAAACAACAACCTAAACAACCAACCAACAAACTAAACAACCAACCAACAAACTAAACAACCAACCAACTAACTAACCAACCAACCAACCAACTAACTAAACAACCAACCAACCAACTAACTAAACAACCAACCAACTAAACAACCAACTAACTAACTAAACAACCAACCAACTAACTAAACAACTAACCAACCAACTAACTAAACAACCAACCAACTAAACAACAACCTAAACAACCAACTAACTAAACAACCAACCAACCAACTAACTAAACAACCAACCAACCAACAAACTAAACAACCAACCAACTAACTAAACAACCAACCAACTAACTAACCAACCAACCAACCAACTAACTAAACAACCAACCAACCAACCAACTAAACAACCAACCAACCAACTAACTAACTAACTAACTAAACAACCAACCAACTAACTAAACAACCAACCAACTAACTAAACAACCAACCAACCAACTAACTAACCAACCAACCAACTAACTAAACAACCAACCAACCAACCAACCAACCAACAAACTAAACAACCAACCAACCAACTAACTAACTAACTAAACAACCAACCAACTAACTAAACAACTAACCAACCAACTAACTAAACAACCAACCAACCAACTAAACAACAAACAAAACAATCAACCAACCAACTAACTAAACAATCAACTAACTAACTAACCAACAAACAAAAGAGAGCACTCTTTTGTTGAGCTACTGTTGGTCATAATGTTGTCATTATTTACTTTTCATTTAGTTTTAGGCAGAAAAATAAAACATGACTAAACATTGATAAAATACTTGAGTTGTGTTTTCTCTAAATATGGAATAAACTTGTGGCTATGAGCTGTGTGACCTTTGACCCAGACAGGAAGTGACAACCAGATGCATCATGGTCCAAACGCCGGGGTCAGTCCAGGTTCAGTCTGGGTTCAGTCCTGGGTCTGGTCTGACGCAGTGTTTCCGGGGAAATCCTCATGACGAAACATGTTTAAAAATAACCCAGAACCGGGACCAGACCTGGTTTAGTCCTGGTCCAGTGTCTGTGTCTGGTGTGAATGTGATGGAGGCCCCTGGGGGCCACATTACATGGAGCAAAGCATTAATTAAAGCAGTGTTTAAAGATGATGTAAGACATAACGTAACAAATGTAAAGACAATTCATACCAATATAAACTGGGCTTTTATTAAAGCAACTTTTAAAACATGTTTTGGTAAAACTTTAAACAAAAGGTTTAAATAAAACATTTAAATAAAGGATTTAACCAATTGTTTTAGTGAATTGTGTTTAGTAAAAGCACCACGTCAGCACAGCACTGGAGCTGGATCCGAGAGCAGGGCGGCTGTAAACGAGGAGTGAGCCGCCGTGAGGCTCCGTGAGCCGCCGTGGGCCGCCGTGAGCCGCTGTGAGGCTCCGTGAGCCGCCGTGAGCCGCCGTGAGGCTCCGTGGGCTGCTGTGAGCCGCCGTGAGCCGCCGTGGGCCGCTGTGAGCCGCCGTGAGGCTCCGTGAGCCGCCGTGAGGCTCCGTGAGCCACCGTGGGCCGCCGTGAGCCGCCGTGGGCCGCTGTGAGCCGCCGTGAGGCTCCGTGAGCCGCCGTGAGCCGCAGTGAGGCTCTGTGAGCCGCCGTGGGCCGCCGTGAGCCGCTGTGAGGCTCCGTGAGCCGCCGTGAGCCGCAGTGAGGCTCTGTGAGCCGCCGTGGGCCGCCGTGAGCCGCCGTGGGCCGCCGTGAGCCGCGAGGCTCAGAGCGGCTGCAGACGGACAGGAGCCGCACAGAGGCTGGGGCTCTGCAGAGCACCAGGGCGTCCTTGGCCTCACCCTCACCCCCCCGAGGTGTGAGGGCACCAGGCCTTTCTGGGGGGAGTTTGCATGTTCTCCCTGTGTCTGTTACAGGCTCCAAGAGGCCCGGACTAAAGAGAGTCCAGACCCTTTCCACTCAGGGCAGGGCTGCAGGGCAGGACGAAACCACACGACACGCGACGATATGACACGGGACGATACCACACACGACGGCACGCGATGATACGACACATGACGATACGACACGCGATGATACGACACGCGATGATACGACACGCGACGACACGACACGCGACGACACGACACGCGACGACACGTTACGATACGCGACGACACGATACAACACGCGACGACACGATACAACACGCGACGACACGATATTACACGCGACGACATGATACGACACATGATGATATGACACGCGACAACACGACGACACGACACACAATGACACGACACGCTGCGATACAACACGCGACAACGCATGACGACACGCGACGATACTACACGGCGATACGACACGCGACGATACGACACGTGATGACACGACACAGGATTATACGACACGGTACAGGACGATACAACACGCGACGATACGACACACGATGATACGACGCACGATGATACGACACGTGACAACATGACACACGATGACACGACGATACGGGACAGGACGATATGATACGATCCATGAATCATAACAAAACCAGTCTGAGATTTGACTCTAAACTACACTAAACCCAGCCCCAAAAACAAAAACTACTAGAGTTTGTCCTGGTGCTGCTGCTCCAGCTGCAGAGCCTCAGGGCGAAACTCTAAAAACCTCATAAAGATTCAAATGTGCCGAGTCCAGAGCCAGACCCGGTCCACAGGAAGTCCAGATGTGTCGTAATCCTGGACCTGCTTCAGTCTAGACTCAAGTCCCTCAGGTCCACAGTCCTGGGTCTAAACCAGGTCTTATCACCTCGGACTTCCTCCAGCATAGTATAGTAGCGGTCCTGGTTCTGGTCCAGGCCCCGCAGCAGTCCTGGTTCTGGTCCAGGCCCCGTAGCGGTCCTGGTTCTGGTCCAGCCTGGGTTTAGTCTTTAGTTTAAGTTCGGGTTAAACTCAGGTGTAGTTCTTGTTTAGTCCTGGTTTAGCTCTAGATCGGTCCTGGTAGGGTCCTGTTGTCGTCCTGGTTTAGTCCCGTTTTAGTCCCGGTTAAGGCTTGTTTTGTCCCTGCCCCTGTTGCTCTCTTGGTCTTGGACTCCGGTCTTGGACTAGGACCAGACCTGGACTTGAACTGTGGGCGGATAATGAAGGTAATGGAAGAGTGAGTCCTGAAGGAGATATGCGTCACCAAGATCCGGTTTGGATCCTGGTCTGCTCTCTGATTAGGTCCTGGTTTAGTCCTGTTTAGGTCCTGGTTTAGACTGGGATTTGACTTAGTTTAGTCCTGATTTATGTGAATATTAGGGGCAGGAAAAGTGCACTTCAAAAAAGGAAAAACAAGTGCAAACCGAGACTAAACCGGGTCTAAACCAGGACTAAACCAGGGCTTAACCAGGACTAAACTAAGACTAAACCAGGACTAAACTAAGACTAAACCAGGACTAAACCAGGGCTAAACTAAGATTAAACTAGGACTAAACCAGTACTAAACCAGGGCTAAACCAAGACTAAACCAGGATTAACTAAGACTCAACCAGAGATAAACCAAGACCAAACCAGGGTTAAATCAGGTCTAACCCAGGACTGAACCAGGTCTAACCCAGGACTGAACCAGGTCTAACCCAGGACTGAACCAGGTCTAACCCAGGACTGAACTTGTGAAATGTTAAAACCAGACTCTCTTTAAACTCTTTGTGTCGTGTCTTTTCTAAACTGAATGTTTTGTTCCAGCGCAGACACACCTCTGACACAGAAGGACCGACACCAGAGGAAGTCCGTCTGGATCGGAGTCCGGGACCGGGACCAAAGTCTAGGTCGCTCCCACTCAGATCTTGGACTGGACTTGGGGCTGGACCTTGACCCAAAGACAGGAAGCTCTGAAGAGATACAAGAAAAACAGGACCAGATCTGAGCAGGATCCTGGTCAGGACCTGGAGTTTAGGCCTGGCTCGGTCCTGTTTCAGACCTGGTTTAAACCTGGTTCAGTCCTAGTTTAGTCCCTAGTTAGTCCTGGGTTAGCTCCGGCTGGTTTAGACCTGGTTTAGTCCTAGTTTAGCCCAGGTTTAGTTATATAGTCATAGTTAATCCTGGTTCAGTCCTAGTGTGGTCCATAGTTTAGGTCTGGGTTTAGTCCCGGTTTAGACTTGGTTTAGTCCTGGTTTAAGTCCTGGTTTAGTCCTGGTCTAACCCCAGAGTCTGGTTCAAATCTGTGTTTTTGTTTCTGTGGAAAAAAACGAGGGAATCCCCGACTCGTTCGACCCAAACAAAGACGGATGCTCCTCTCTCTCTCTGTTTTCTTTCCCCTCCACCTTCTACCTCCCCCCTCTCCCTCCCCCTGTCCCTCTCCCCTCTCTTTTCTTACACTCTACCCTCACTCTCCCTTTCCCTCCCCCCTCTCTTTTCTTACTCTCTTCCCTCCTTCCTCCCCCTCTCTTTTCTTACACTCTTCCCTCCCCCTCTCCCTCCTTTCCCTCCCCTTCTTTTCTTACACTCTTCCCTCCCTCCCCCTCTCTTCTTACACTCTTCCCTCGCTCCCTTACTCCTCTCCCTCCCCCCTCTCCTTTCTTACACTCTTCTCTCCCTCCATTCTCTCTTTCCCTACACTCTTCCCTCTCCCTCCCCCCTCTCCTTTCTTACTCTCTTCCCTCCTTCCTCTCCCCCTCTTTTCTTACACTCTTCTCCCTCGCTCTCCCTCTCTTTCCTTACATTCTTCCCTCCTTCCCCCTCTCCCTCCCTCGCCCCCCTCTCTTTCCTTACACTCTTCCCTCTCCCTCTCTTTCCCTACACTCTTCCCTTCTTCCCCTCTCTTCCTCACTCCCCTCCTCTTTCCTTACACTCTTCCCTTCCTCCCTCACTCTCCCTCTCTTTCCTTACACTCTTCCCTCTCCCTCCTTTCCCTCCCCTTCTTTCCTTACACTCTTCCCTCCCCCTCTCTTTTGTCTCTTCCGTCTGTTCTGTTCGTCTCATCAGTGACCTGTGTGTCGTGTGGAGACAGTGGAAAAAGAAAATGCCTCCCCTTCCTCTTTACTCTCTTTCCACTCTCTCTTTTTTTCTTTCTCTCGCTCTCTCTCTTTCCTTGCTATCTCTCCCCCCCTCTCTCCCTTCACTCTTTCTTTCCTTGCTCTATTTCTTTCCTTTATCTCTCTCTTTCCTTACCCCTCCCTCGCTCTCCTTCCTTACGCTCTCTCTCTCTCCCTCCTTGCACGCGCTCTCTTTCTTTGCTTACACTCTCCCCCTCTCTCTCTTTCCTTACACCCCCTCTCTCTCTTTCCTCACACTCTCCCCCCCTCCCGTCTTTCTTTTCTCTCACAGTTCAACCTGAGGATAAAACAACACAAACTTAACTTTTCCTACAGCTGATGAATGGAGCTCCTGACAGTAACCCTTGCACACAGCTGCCCCGGGGCAGACAGGCAGAAGAGTGGCACGTACAGTATGTATTTAAAATGTTAATGGTCTGAAGGCCTCCTCTAATTAACGAGCTGTCACTAGTGGTCAGTGTGTGGTACTGCAGCCAAAAGTCCAGTCCAGGGAGCTTTTCCCCAAAGAGCACAGTGTAAAAACAAACTGACAGGGACTGACAGGAGCTGACAGGGTCTGGCATGAGCTGACAGGGTCTGGCAGGGAGCTCCCACAAAGGACAGAGTTTATGGTGAGTTTTCATTTTCAGATGATTCACTTTTCTCAGATTGAAGACCTTCAGTTAGACCTGGTTTAGTCCTGGTTTAGTCCTGGTTTAGTCCCGGTTTAGTCCTGGTTTAGTCCTGGTTTAGTCCCGGTTTAGTCCTGGTTTAGACCTGGTTTAGTCCTAGTTTAGTCCTGGTTTAGTCCTAGTTTAGTCCTGACTGGGGCATGTTGTGTTTACATTTTGTTATGAATGAAACATAAAGGCTTTGTTCACGGGCCCCAATTAAATGAACAAAACGGGACCAAAACAAGACCGGGTTAGACCAGGTTAGGACCAGGATTAGACCAGGTTAGGACCGGGGTTAGACCAGGTTAGGACCAGGGTTAGACCAGGTTAGGACCGGGGTTAGACCAGGTTAGGACCGGGGTTAGACCAGGTTAGGACCAGGGTTAGACCAGGTTAGGACCAGGGTTAGACCAGGTTAGGACTAGTGTTAGACCAGGTTAGGACCAGTGTTAGACCAGGTTAGGACCAGGGTTAGACCAGGTTAGGACCAGGGTTAGACCAGGTTAATAACATTCTTTAAACCGCAAAAAACAAGAAAGTCCCAGATCTAGAGTCCGGTCTTGGTCTAGACTCTGGGCTGAGATCCGGGTCAAGTCTGGGGGAGGGACCGCAACTAAACAAAAGTCCCCAAACTTGGGGTTCAACCAAAATCTGGTTACGATCCAGAGTCTGTGGTAGAGATCAGAGATGGTTTCATGTTCTAACAGTTTTATTAAGTTTAAAATCACAAAACCAGGTCAGAACCAGGACAAGTCCAGGACCACCCAGACCCTAAACCCTGGAGCCCGGTGCTGGCCCAGGGTGAGAGTCCGGTGAGAGTCCGGTGAGAGTCCAGTTCAGGTTCAGGCTGAGTCCATGGGGAGATGTTTGGGTTTTGAATCGAAAGTTACAAAAGTTTATTCAAAATGACATTTCCAAAATTCAACAGAACTAAACCAGGACTAAACCCAGTCTAAACCAGGACTAAACCGAGACTAAACCAGGACTGAACTCGGTCTAAACCAGGACTGAACCAGGAATAATCCTGGACTAAACCCAGTCTAAACCAGGACTAACTCAGGTCTAAACCGTTGGGTCTTGACAAAGAGGAAACAGCTGATGCTCACGTGCTCTTTATGTATGAACGAGGATAGTTTAAACTGCAGAGTTCTGTCTTATACAGTTGCAGTTGTTTGTTGTGGTTCTGTCCTGGCTCTGTCCTGGTTCTGACCTGGTTCTGCTGTGGTTATGCTGTGGTTATGCTGTGGTTCTGTCCTGGTTCTGTCCTGGTTCTGTCCTGGTTCTTCCCTGGTTCGTTCCTGGTTCTGTCCTGGTTCTTCCCTGGCTCTGCCCTGGTTCTGTCCTGGTTCTGTCCTGGTTCTGCCCTGGCTCTGTCCTGGTTCTTCCCTGGTTCGTTCCTGGTTCTGTCCTGGTTCTTCCCTGGCTCTGCCCTGGTTCTGTCCTGGTTCTTCCCTGGTTCTGTCCTGGTTCTGTCCTGGTTCTGCTGTGGCTCTGTCCTGGTTCTGCCCTGGTTCTGTCCTGGTTCTGTCCTGGCTCTGTCTTGGTTCTGCCCTGGTTCTGTCCTGGTTCTGCCCTGGTTCTGTCCTGGTTCTGTGCCTGTCCTGATCCGGGTCAGCCTCTGCAGCAGAGCCTGCTGCCTGGTTCTGAGGAGCACGTATGTTCCTGCGTGACCTCATTCACTCAAACTCAGGCTGGAGCCGGCGCCGGGAACTTCATCAAAATATGATCAGCTTTTGATGTAAAGGGCTCTTAAGGACACGGCTTCACAGGCTGCACTTTACAGCTCGACGTGCCATGAAAGCACTCGCTCGCGTGGTTCAGTCCAACACGGTTTTAGGAGTTAACTGGTTATTTTAGTAAGAATTAAAAGCAGAGAGAAGAGGCCTGGAGTGAGTGACTGGACGGTTTAATCTATCTTTTGATTTAAGCCATGTTTCCACTGGTTCTGTTTGTGCTGTTGGTCCTGAAGTCTCCGTCTTAAGTCTCTGGTCTGGACCTTTTCTTGGATCCAGAGTGAACCCTGAGAGGTCCTGGTCCGGCTCTGGGGCTCCACAGCAGATGAGTGGATCAGAAAAGCACAGACTCAGGCCAAAACGAGACGCAAATCATCGAACGACAAAAAGCAACAAAAACTACACAACGGAGAGAAAAACATGACTAAAAGCAACGAAAACGTGACAGATTGCGAGAAAAATGCAACTAACAGCAACAAAAACGTGACTAAAAGAGACAAAAACGTGAAAAATGCTACAAAAACGCAACCAAATACAACAAAAATATGACAAAATGCGACAAAACTAAACTAACAACAACAAAAGTGCAGTAAAAGTGACCAAAGGTGACACAAAACATGACTAAAAGTGACAGACTCTTCCTCACCCAAAACTCTGACTTGATCTTGTGCTAAAGCGCTGTATTTCCTCTGATGCTAACGATATGTTGAGCCTTTAGCAAAACAAAGCTAGCATAGCATGTTAGCATCAGCTGTTTCCTGTTTATCAACGCACGGCACTCACTTCGACCCAAAATATGACGTTTCCAGGTCATAATCATCTAACATTTCAGTCCTGTTTTAGTTCTGGTTCAGTTTTGTTTTAGTCCTTTTTCAGTCCAGTCCCGATCCTGTCCTGGACTCTGGGGGCTGGTGCAGTCCAGTCCCAGTCCTGGTCCCGTCCTGGACTCTGGGTATAATTGAGGTGATCTCTGGGTCACTGAGTCTCGCTGTAAACAAAGGCAGACTTGACGGAGCGACGTGATTGGACATCGCTGGGAACGCATCGTGTGGCCTGAGTCTTGTCGGTTCAGACAGTTAAACGTGACACTGGACCAGGACCAGGACCAGAGCCGGGACCAGGATCAGGACCAGGACCAGACCAGACCAGGACCACAAACGTTTGGCGAGGCAGAGGAGACAAACTGCAGACTTTAAAGTCATTCGACGCGTCCAAAACCAGCCGCTCTGTCCCTGATTGAGCCAAAAGTCCACAAAGATCCAGAGTCCAGGTCCAGAGTCTGAGCAGGACCAGGCCCAGACCTGACACGTTTAATCCAGAGGCACCGAAGCCTGGACTGATCCTGAAAAAGGCCCTTCAGACACAATAATCCTGACCCGCTGGAGCCCAGGACTCATTCAGAAAAATACAGCAGATTAATGATTAAGTTTGTGAAACATCGAGAGCAGACACTTTAAACACAGCCAGGACTAAACCAGGACTTAACCAGGACTGAACCAGGACTAAACCAGGACTGAACCAGGACTAAACCAGGACTGAACCAGGACTGAACCAGGACTGAACCAGGACTGAACCAGGACTGAACCAGGACTGAACCAGGACTGAACCATGACTGAACCAGGACTGAACCAGGACTGAACCAGGACTGAACCAGGACTGAACCAGGACTGAACCAGGACTGAACCAGGACTGAACCAGGTCTGAACCAGGACTGAACCAGGACTGAACCAGGACTAAACCAGGACTAAACCTGGACTAAACCTGGACTGAATCAGGACTGAACCAGGACTAAACCAGGTCTAAAACAGGACTAAACCAGGACTAAACCAGGACTAAACCAGGACTGAACCAGGACTGAACCAGGACTGAACCAGGACTAAACCAGGACTGAACCAGGACTGAACCAGGACTGAACCAGGACTAAACCAGGACTGAACCAGGACTAAACCAGGACTAAACCAGGACTGAACCAGGACTGAACCAGGACTGAACCAGGACTAAACCAGGACTAAACCAGGACTAAACCAGGACAAAACCAGGACAGAACCAGGACTGAACCAGGACTGAACCAGGACTAAACCAGGACTAAACCTGGACTAAACCTGGACTAAACCAGGACTGAACCAGAACTGAACCAGGACTGAACCAGGACTAAACCAGGACTAAACCTGGACTAAACCTGGACTAAACCAGGACTAAACCAGGTCTAAACCAGGACTAAACCAGGACTAAATCAGGACTGAACCAGGACTAAATCAGGACTGAACCAGGACTAAACTAGGACTGAACCAGGACTGAACCAGGACTGAACCATGACTGAACCAGGACTGAACCAGGACTGAACCAGGACTGAACCAGGACTGAACCAGGACTGAACCAGGACTGAACCAGGACTGAACCAGGTCTGAACCAGGACTGAACCAGGACTGAACCAGGACTAAACCAGGACTAAACCTGGACTAAACCTGGACTGAATCAGGACTGAACCAGGACTAAACCAGGTCTAAAACAGGACTAAACCAGGACTAAACCAGGACTAAACCAGGACTGAACCAGGACTGAACCAGGACTGAACCAGGACTAAACCAGGACTGAACCAGGACTGAACCAGGACTGAACCAGGACTAAACCAGGACTGAACCAGGACTAAACCAGGACTAAACCAGGACTGAACCAGGACTGAACCAGGACTGAACCAGGACTAAACCAGGACTAAACCAGGACTAAACCAGGACAAAACCAGGACAGAACCAGGACTGAACCAGGACTGAACCAGGACTAAACCAGGACTAAACCTGGACTAAACCTGGACTAAACCAGGACTGAACCAGAACTGAACCAGGACTGAACCAGGACTAAACCAGGACTAAACCTGGACTAAACCTGGACTAAACCAGGACTAAACCAGGTCTAAACCAGGACTAAACCAGGACTAAATCAGGACTGAACCAGGACTAAATCAGGACTGAACCAGGACTAAACTAGGACTGAACCAGGACTGAACCAGGACTAAACTAGGACTGAACCAGGACTGAACCAGGACTAAACTAGGACTGAACCAGGTCTGAACCAGAGCTGCAATAATTAATTAAACATTCCATTGGTTAAAATCCTGGTATTTCTCCAATGATAATGTTTGTCTGGACTCTAAAACAAACCTTTTAAAACAAAGTCAGTGGAATTATTAAATCAAATGTCAAAAAAGAATAAACTATGTCTGATTTCCCTCAATAATAGTTAAAAATGTATTTAAAGAGTATCAATGAATGATTGAAATGATTGTTTGACGAGTAGACTACTAAAATAATCTCCAGGTCCCGGTCCCGGTCCAGGCCCGGTCCCGGTCCAGGCCCGGTCCAGGTCCACATATAGGACCCCTGATGTCCTCTCCAGCTGTACGCTCTGCTCCGGACGCTCTCGTTTCCTGGTGTTTCCGCTCGGTGCTGATGGATTTTTCCAGAGGAGCCGTGTCCCGCCGGAGGTCATACGGTACGCTCCGGAGGGACGCAGCATAAACGCCTCACACACCTGTCTGTCCATCATTCACGGCAGGAACGCATCGGCCGCAGGGACCGGGCACAGGGTCGGTCTGAGGGGCGCTCCAAATGTGTCTGTCCCGTCACCTTAAGATCAGCTCCACAAACATCTGAGGCTCAAGTCCTGTCCCTGACGACAATCACACCTTTGGATCATTTGTGTCGACAAGAACAAAAAGCACAAATAATGATGATCAGGTTCAACATCTGTGCGTCATAAATCTGAGGATCTGAAGTCTTCTTTTTAGAGTTATTTAGACCTGGTTTGGTCCTGGTTTAGTCCTGGTTTAAACCTGGTTTAGTCCTGGTTTAGTCCTGGTTTAGTCCTGGTTTAAACCTGGTTTAGACCTGGTTTAGTCCTGGTTTAGACCTGGTTTAGTCCTGGTTTAGTCCTGGTTTAGTCCTGGTTTAGTCCTGGTTTAGTCCTGGTTTAAACCTGGTTTAGTCCTGGTTTAGTCCTGGTTTAAACCTGGTTTAGTCCTGGTTTAGACCTGGTTTAGTCCTGTTTTAGTCCTGGTTTAGACCTGGTTTAGTCCTGGTTTAAACCTGGTTTAGTCCTGGTTTAGTCCTGGTTTAAACCTGGTTTAGTCCTGGTTTAGACCTGGTTTAGACCTGGTTTAGTCCTGGTTTAGTCCTGGTTTAGACCTGGTTTAGTCCTGGTTTAGACCTGGTTTAGTCCTGGTTTAAACCTGGTTTAGTCCTGGTTTAGACCTGGTTTAGTCCTGGTTTAGTCCTGGTTTAGACCTGGTTTAGACCTGGTTTAGTCCTGGTTTAAACCTGGTTTAGTCCTGGTTTAGACCTGGTTTAGTCCTGTTTTAGTCCTGGTTTAGACCTGGTTTAGTCCTGGTTTAAACCTGGTTTAGTCCTGGTTTAGTCCTGGTTTAAACCTGGTTTAGTCCTGGTTTAGACCTGGTTTAGTCCTGGTTTAGTCCTGGTTTAGACCTGGTTTAGTCCTGGTTTAGACCTGGTTTAGTCCTGGTTTAAACCTGGTTTAGTCCTGGTTTAGACCTGGTTTAGACCTGGTTTAGTCTTGGTTTAGACCTGGTTTAGACCTGGTTTAGTCCTGGTTTAGACCTGGTTTAGACCTGGTTTAGTCCTGGTTTAGACCTGGTTTAGACCTGGTTTAGACCTGGTTTAGTCCTGGTTTAGACCTGGTTTAGACCTGGTTTAGTCTTGGTTTAGACCTGGTTTAGACCTGGTTTAGTCCTGGTTTAGACCTGGTTTAGACCTGGTTTAGTCCTGGTTTAGACCTGGTTTAGTCCTGGTTTAGACCTGGTTTAGTCCTGGTTTAGACTTGTTTAAACATGGCTGGTGTCCTGAGACTTTGGGGAAAACCACATAATCCGTCTTGTTCTTGTTCGTGTGAGTCCTGGTTCTCGTGGGTCTCTTCTGTCAGGACTTCCTCAGGTCTAAACCTGGTCTGACCCCAGATCCTCAGTCGGACCTTATCTGAACCTGTTCTGGACCTGGTTTGGACTCAGTTTTGGGGTTGACACTTTGATGGATGGACAGAACCTCAGTGGATCGGGGTTAAAGCAGGAAAACCAGGACTGAACCAGGACTAGACCAGGACTAAACCAGGACTGAACCAGGACTGAACCAGGACTAAACCAGGACTGAACCAGGACTGAACCAGGACTAAACCAGGACTAAACCAGGACTGAACCAGGACTAAACCAGGACTGGACCAGGTCTAAACCAGGACTAAATCAGGTCTAAACCAGGCCTGAACCAGGACTAAACCAGGACTGAACCAGGACTAAACCAGGTCTAAACCAGGCCTGGGCCAGGTCTGAGGGACTGGACCAGGTCTGACCTACAGTTCTCGGCAGATGAGGTTTACCTGGTGACCTCGAGTGCAGACGGCGCCTCCTCCTGGTGACCACATGAACCACAGCCTCTGAAACTAAAGGCTTCTGTTTAGACACGATTCACAGCAGAACGAGACGTGTTAGCATGTCACATTAGCATGTCCCTAGCTTGTAGCATTAGCATGTCCCTGGCATGTCGCATTAGCATGTCGCATTAGCATGTCACATTAGCATGTCTCTCGTAAACCCCTCGTCTCGTTTGGGACATTCATAAATCTTAACAGACGGAGCAGATCGTGCAGAGGACGCTCGGCTTCAGTCGACCAGAATTTGTTTCAGACTAAATATTTTATTGGGATTATGAGGATTGAACAGAAAGGAGAAGACATGGAGTTTTGGCAGTGGATTGTGAGTTTAATCTCCTTTTTTCTTCTAAATCATACTTCTTTGTCCACAGTTGTTTTTCTGAACTCCTGTGAGTGTGAGTGCAGTTTGTGTCTGATTATTGAGACAATCCTGCAGAGAATCTGTCTCTGATGGTCGTCAGGGTCGTTAGGGTCAGGGTCGTTAGGGTCAGGGTCGTTAGGGTCAGGGTCGTTAGGGTTGTTAGGGTCAGGGTCGTTAGGGTCAGGGTCGTCAGGGTCATTAGGGTCAGGGTCGTTAGGGTCGTTAGGGTCAGGGTCATGGTCGTTAGGGTTGTTAGGGTCAGGGTCGTCAGGGTCATTAGGGTCAGGGTCGTTAGGGTCGTTAGGGTCAGGGTCAAGGTCGTTAGGGTCGTTAGGGTCAGTGTCGTTAGGGTCGTTAGGGTCAGGGCCGTTAGGGTCGTTAGGGTCAGGGTCTTAGGGTCAGGGTCGTCAGGGTCGTTAGGGTCAGGGTCGTTACGGTCCAGGTCGTTAAGTCGTTAGGGTCAGGGTCGTTAGGGTCAGGGTCGTTAGGGTCAGGGTCGTTACGGTCAGGGTCGTTAGGGTCGTTAGGGTCAGGGTCGTTAGGGTCAGGGTCGTTAGGGTCAGGGTCGTTACGGTCAGGGTCGTTAGGGTCAGGGTCGTTAGGGTCAGGGTCGTTAGGGTCAGGGTCGTTAGGGTCAGGGTCGTTAGGGTCAGGGTCGTTACGGTCAGGGTCGTTAGGGTCGTTAGGGTCCAGGGTCGTCCAGGGTCGTTAGGGTCAGGTCGTCAGGGTCGTTAGAGTCAGGGTCGTCAGGGTCAGGAGTCGTCCAGGGTCGTCAAAGTGTCGTTAGGGTCAGGGTCGTCAGGGTCGTTAGGAGATTCGTTAGGGTCAGAGTCGTTAGGGTCAGGGTCGTCAGGGTCGTTAGGGTCAGGGTCGTCAGGGTCGTTAGGGTCGTTAGGGTCAGGGTCGTTAGGGTCAGGGTCGTCAGGGTCGTTAGGGTCAGGGTCGTCAGGGTCGTTAGGGTCAGGGTCGTTAGGGTCGTCAGGGTCGTTAGGGTCAGGGTCGTTAGGGTCGTCAGGGTCGTTAGGGTCAGGGTCGTTAGGGTCGTTAGGGTCAAGGTCGTTAGGGTCAGGGTCGTCAGGGTCGTCAGGGTCGTTAGGGTCAGGGTCGTTCAAACGTCTCGATCAGATCCTCTTACTGTTTGACCACATCATTTCAAACATAAAATCACTTTCAGGAGACGTCGTTCTTCTGAATCTAAACTTTGTCATGTGGCTCTTAAGGTGGAGCCGTGGCAGATTTAAGGTGGATTTAAAGCTTCAGAGCTGTTCGCTGATTGGTGCGTCACTCCGGCTCTCGTCCAATCACACGTCAGGACTCTGGGCCACGGCGCCGCTCTGCAGGAGTGATGCCACTTCCTGTTGGCTGTAGTGCAGACTTCCTGTCAGGACGCTGACCGTGTGCTGGCCAATCAGAGGAGGAGGGGCGGGGCTTGGAGGCAGGAAGGAGCTGAACCGAACGGCCGGACCTGAACAGCAAAGGGTTATGGGTAAAATACACCTGGTTTAGTTTTAGTTTAGTCTCTGGTTTAGTCCTGGTTTAGTCCTGGTTCAGTCCTGGTTTAGTCCTGGTTTAGTCTCTGGTTTAATCCTGGATTAGTCTCTGGATTAGTCCTGGTTTAGACCTGGTTTAGTCCTGGTTTAGTCCAGATTTAGTCCAGGTTTAGTCCTGGTTTAGTCCTGGTTTAGCCCTGGTTTAGTCCTGGTTTAGTCCTGGTTTAGTCCAGGTTTAGACCTGGTTTAGTCCTGGTTTAGCCCTGGTTTAGTCCTGGTTTAGTCCTGGTTTAGTCCAGATTTAGTCCAGGTTTAGTCCTGGTTTAGTCCTGGTTTAGCCCTGGTTTAGTCCTGGTTTAGTCCTGGTTTAGCCCTGGTTTAGTCCTGGTTTAGTCCTGGTTTAGTCCAGGTTTAGTCCTGGTTTAGTCCTGGTTTAGTTTTAGTTTAGTCCTGGTTTAGTCCAGGTTGATTCCTGGTTTGGTCCTGGTTTAGTCCAGGTTTAGTCCTGGTTTGGTCTCTGGTTTAGTCCTGGTTTAGTCCAGGTTTAGTCCTGGTTTAGTCCTGGTTTAGTTTTAGTTTAGTCACTGGTTTAGTCCTGGTTGATTCCTGGTTTGGTCCTGGTTTAGTCCAGGTTTAGTCCTGGTTTGGTCCTGGTTTAGTCACTGGTTTAGTCCTGGTTTAGACCTGGTTTAGTCTCTGGTTTAGTCTAGGTTTAGTCCTGGTTTAGTCTCTGGTTTAGTCCTGGTTTAGTCCTGGTTTAGTCCTGGTTTAGTCCTGGTTTAGTCCTGGTTTAGTCCAGGTTTAGTCCTGGTTTAGTCTCTGGTTTAGTCCTGGTTTAGTCCTGGTTTAGTCCTGGTTTAATCCTGGTTTAGTCCTGGTTTAGTCCTGGTTTAGTCCTGGTTTAGTCCTGGTTTAGTCCAGGTTTAGTCCTGGTTTAGTCCTGGTTTAGTCCTAGTTTGGTCCTGGTTTAGTCCTGGTTTGGTCCTGGTTTGGTCCTGGTTTAGTCCTGGTTTAGTCCTGGTTTAGTCCTAGTTTGGTCCTGGTTTAGTCCTGGTTTGGTCCTGGTTTGGTCCTGGTTTAGTCCTGGTTTGGTCCTGGTCTGTAAAGATGAATGAAGCGTCTCTGGGCTGTGGTGCCTACAGGGGGCGCTGCAGAGCTCGTTGTGGATCAAACACAACAGAATGACCTTTCACCTCTTCTGTTCCTGGGGTCAGACGCTCGTGCTCTGACGCCGCGGCACAAACGCTGGAGTCACTCGGGACAAAACCTCATTTCTGAAACATCGATCTGAACAAGTCCATCTGAAATATTAAACTCACACTCGACTCAAACTCACTGAACGTGATTCTGTTTCAGATTTAAACATTTGTCCTGTTTGTGTAAAGTTTATGATGTCACTTCCTGTTGAACATGACACAAATATGACAGAGTTAGAGGTAATTCTACAACTGTTACCATAGCAACCAGACTGTAAACAAGGGCCAACTGTTACCATAGCAACCAGACTGTAAACAAGGACCACATCCACATAAATGACACAATAGTTAGAGCTGACATAAATAATCCCTGATAAGACTTTATTTTGTGGATGACGGTTTAAACTGTCTCTGTGTTTTCAATGGTGCGTCGCCTTTTGATGACATCACAGAGGGATTCAGCTCCACTTCCTGTCATTTTGAACTCTAATTTTTCTTCACAAATGTAAAACTATAATAAATATTTAGCACAGATGCCCTCCCCCCAAACTAACCTGAAATATAGACTTTAAACTTTATTTAAATCCCGTCAGATCAAAGCACAGACATCTTTCCCTCCACAAAAGCTGCTGTTTACACGATTAAAAAACTAAACAAAGTCACCCGCACGACCTCTGACCTCTGACCTCTGACCTCACGTCCAGCCTCTTCATCTTGTCCAAGTTTTATTTACATTTTGGCTGTAAAAGAAAAAAAATGGCCTGCTCAAAAGTCCTGAACAAAGACGACGCTGTGCCCAGACCCGGATCATAACCGGTCTGACTGAAGCCTGTGGACTGTGAGGGTCTGGGTTATTTTTAAGCTGTGACCCGGACCAACGAGAACAGAATGTCCCCTTCACCTCATTAGCTCCGAACTAAAGACAATCACACCACAAAGACCGGACCAGAGACCGGACCAGAGACTGGACCAGAGACCAGAGAGTGGACCAGAGACCAGAGAGTGGACCAGAGACCAGAGACTGGACCAGAGACCAGAGACCAGGACCAGAGACCAGAGACCAGGACCAGAGACCAGAGACCAGAGAGTGGACCAGAGACCAGAGACCAGAGACCAGGACCAGAGACCAGAGACCAGAGAGTGGACCAGAGACCAGAGACCAGAGACCAGAGACCAGAGACCAGAGACCAGGACCAGAGACCAGAGACCAGAGACCAGGACCAGAGACCAGAGACCAGAGACCAGAGACCAGAGACCAGAGACCAGAGACCAGAGAGTGGACCAGAGACCAGAGACCAGAGACCAGAGACCGGAGACCAGAGAGTGGACCAGAGACCAGAGACCAGAGACCAGAGACCAGAGACCAGAGACCAGGACCAGAGACCAGAGACCAGAGACCAGAGACCAGAGAGTGGACCAGAGACCAGAGACCAGAGACCAGAGACCAGAGACCAGAGACCAGAGACCAGAGACCAGAGAGTGGACCAGAGACCAGAGACCGGAGACCGGACCAGAGACTGGACCAGAGACCAGAGACCAGAGACCAGAGACCAGAGACCAGAGACCAGAGACCGGAGACCGGACCAGAGACTGGACCAGAGACCAGAGACCAGAGACCAGAGAGTGGACCAGAGACCAGAGAGTGGACCAGAGACCAGGACCAGAGACCAGAGACCAGAGACCAGGACCAGAGACCAGAGACCAGAGACCGGACCAGAGACCAGAGACCAGAGACCAGAGAGTGGACCAGAGACCAGAGACCAGAGACCAGGACCAGAGACCAGAGACCAGAGACCAGAGACCAGAGACCAGAGACCAGAGACCAGGACCAGAGACCAGAGACCAGAGACCGGACCAGAGACCAGAGACCAGAGACCAGAGAGTGGACCAGAGACCAGAGACCAGAGACCAGGACCAGAGACCAGAGACCAGAGAGTGGACCAGAGACCAGAGACCAGGACCAGAGACCAGAGACCAGAGAGTGGACCAGAGACCAGAGACCAGGACCAGAGACCAGAGACCAGAGAGTGGACCAGAGACCAGAGACCAGGACCAGAGACCAGGACCAGAGACCAGAGACCAGAGAGTGGACCAGAGACCAGAGACCAGGACCAGAGACCAGAGACCAGAGACCAGGACCAGAGACCAGAGACCAGAGACCAGAGACCAGAGAGTGGACCAGAGACCAGAGACCAGAGACCAGAGACCAGAGACCAGAGACCAGGACCAGAGACCAGAGACCAGGACCAGAGACCAGAGACCAGAGACCGGACCAGAGACCAGAGACCAGAGACCAGAGACCAGAGACCAGGACCAGAGACCAGAGACCAGAGACCAGAGACCAGAGACCAGAGACCAGAGACCAGAGACCAGAGAGTGGACCAGAGACCAGAGACCAGAGACCAGGACCAGAGACCAGAGACCAGAGACCAGAGAGTGGACCAGAGACCAGAGACCAGGACCAGAGACCAGAGACCAGAGAGTGGACCAGAGACCAGAGACCAGAGACCAGAGACCAGAGACCAGAGACCAGAGACCAGAGACCAGAGACCAGAGACCAGGACCAGAGACCAGAGACCAGAGACCAGAGACCAGAGACTGGACCAGAGACCAGAGACCAGAGACCAGAGACCAGAGAGTGGACCAGAGACCAGAGACCAGAGACCAGAGACCAGAGACCAGAGACCAGAGACCAGAGACCAGAGACCAGAGACCAGGACCAGAGACCAGAGACCAGAGACCGGACCAGAGACCAGAGACCAGAGACCAGAGACCAGAGACCGGACCAGAGACCAGAGACCAGAGACCGGACCAGAGACCAGAGACCAGAGACCAGAGACCGGACCAGAGACTGGACCAGAGACCAGAGACCAGAGAGTGGACCAGAGACCAGAGAGTGGACCAGAGACCAGAGACCAGAGACCAGAGACCAGAGACCAGAGACCAGAGACCAGAGACCAGAGACCAGAGACCAGAGACCAGAGACCGGACCAGAGACCAGAGACCAGAGACCAGAGACCAGAGAGTGGACCAGAGACCAGAGACCAGACCAGAGACTGGACCAGAGACCGGAACAGAGACCAGAGACCGGACCAGAGACCAGAGACCAGAGACCGGACCAGAGACTGGACCAGAGACCAGAGACCGGACCAGAGACCAGAGACCAGAGACTAGAGACCGGACCAGAGACCAGAGACCGGAGACCGGACCAGAGACCAGAGACCAGAGACCAGAGACCAGAGACCGGACCAGAGACCGGACCAGAGACCGGACCAGAGACCAGAGACCAGAGACCGGACCAGAGACTGGACCAGAGACCAGAGACCGGACCAGAGACCAGAGACTGGACCAGAGACCAGAGACCGGACCAGAGAGTGGACCAGAGACCAGACCAGAGACCGGACCAGAGACTGGACCAGAGACCAGAGACCAGACCAGAGAGTGGACCAGAGAGTGGACCAGAGAGTGGATCAGTCTCTGGTCCAGAGAGCTGAGACTAAACTAAATCTGACTTTTAAATCATTAACATCAGTTACTTCCCTTAAATCACATCTGACAGATTCAACTCCCATTTGTCTAAACCTCATTGAACCTGATTCTGTTTCAGATTTAAATGTTGTTTGTTCACTTTGACAGTTTAAAGTTCATGATGTTGAGTCATGTTCACGTCGCGTTAATCCCTCAAGTGTCTGTACTTTGGACAGAAAGTGTTTGGACCTGATTTTCAAACCGTGAGAGTCTTCAGCTCTGTCTGACTGACCTCACTCTTTCAAACTCTTTGTGTTCAGAGCACGGCTTTGTCCGACGCTCAAGTGAAGCTGGGCGGACCACCCAAGCACAGCCAATCAGAGCGCTGCCTTTAGCTCTCACTTCCTGGTTTAATGCACTATAATCCACGACACACAGGTCTCCTTCTGTTACAAAGTGCTGCTTGTCAAATGTCACTCAGTTACAATCAAACCCTCAGCTTTAGTGATGAACTACAGCTCACTTTAAATGGAAGGAGAACACACTGAGTGTGTTACTTCTTACTGTCAGAGGAGGACGCTGTCATTTACCTCCTTGTGTGAGGAGGTTTCACGCTGTTTTCACTTTGACTTGACTGATATGCACCGGTTAAAATGACAGGACAGTTTGAGTGAAATCACAAATCTGATTTCTGATTTCTCGTCTAGACAGTTTCTATTACATTCACACTTTCTTGAGAAAATACTTGAGCACGGTCATTCCCAAAGTGGGGTCCGGGGCCCCTGGGGGCCTCGCAAAACGCATTAAAAGAAAATTGAGTCTGAAAGCCAATTTATATATTATATTTTCTTAAATGTTCTACTTTAAACCAATGTTGAGCTTACAGTCATTACTATTTCATTTGTAAATGACTTTTGTTTGAAAATTAAGAAAAACAAAACAAATCGTTCCGTGCAGGATGTTTGAACAGATTCTGGGGCCCCGAAGGCTCGGGGGCCCCACTGCTGCAGAGTTTGGGAATCGCTGCTTTAGCAAATACTTCTTTACTCTTCCTTGAAGTCCAACTGAAGGTTCTCGTGTTTTTCTGATTCTGACTCAGTTTGGTGGGAGGGCACCTGTGGTAAATGTTTATCCATCCATCCATCTTCTTCCTCTGATCCGGGGCCGGGTCGCGGGGGCAGCAGTCTGAGCAGGGACTCCCAGACTTCCCTCACCCCAGACACTTCCTCCAGCTCCTCCTCCTGAGGCGTTCCCAGGACACAGAGACATGGTCATGGCGTGTCCTGGGTCTGCCCCGGGGCCTCCTCTGTGGGACATGCCCAGAACACCTCCTGAGGGAGGCGTCCAGGAGGCTCCGGAGCAGATGCTGAGCCTCAGCTGCTCCTCTGGACGTGGAGGAGCAGCAGCTCTACTCCGAGCTCCTCCATGTGACTGAGCTCCGGAGGAGGAAGCTCACTTCGACGCTTAGTTTATCAAAACGATAATCGTTCAGACCAATCAGCTCGTGAGGGCGGAGTCAACGGGTTACACTGCTCTGACTCTGATTGGTTAAAGCGATCACATGGTACGCGAGCTACGCAACTTCCGGCCGCACAGCCACCGGATGTAGTTAGAGGCTAACTGACGACACAAGCTAATGAGCCCCATTGAATTACACAGGCGGCCATTTTGTTTGCTGGGACAGTTTAAACCATCATCAACAAAAAAGCTTATCATCAGCTCTAACTATTGTGTCATGTATGTGGATGTGGGCCTTGTTTACAGTCTGGTTGCTATGGTAACAGTTGGCCCTTGTTTACGGTCTGGTTGCTATGGTAACAGTTGGCCCTTGTTTACAGTCTGGTTGCTAGGTAACAGTTGGCCCTTGTTTACGGTGTGGTTGCTAGGTAACAGTGGGCCCTTGTTTACGGTCTGGTTGCTAGGTAACAGTTGGCCCCTTGTTTACGGTCTGGTTGCTCGGTAACAGTTGGCCCCTTGTTTACGGTCTGGTTGCTCGGTAACAGTTGGCCCCTTGTTTACGGTCTGGTTGCTAGGTAACAGTTGGCCCTTGTTTACGGTCTGGTTGCTAGGTAACAGTTGTAACCCTAGCTCTTGTTTTAGTCAAATGTGAGTTTAATCTGTCTGATGGACTTTAAGTATTTTTTGGAGTGTTTTGGAGTTTTTCTTGAGTATTGTTGCTCTGAGCTCCTGTTACTCGAGTACACTTGTTGGGGCACTGTTGTACTCGAGTACTCTTGCCCTGCGCTCCTGTTACTCGAGTACACTTGTTGGGGCACGGTTGTACTCGAGTACTCTTGCCCTGCGCTCCTGTTACTCGAGTACACTTGTTGGGGCACGGTTGTACTCGAGTACTCTTGCCCTGCGCTCCTGTTACTCGAGTACTCTTGTTGGCGCTCACACTTGTGTCACATTGTGGTCTTTTGTGCCGAGTGTCTCCGGATTTGACAAATTGTTTATTTATGGAAACATCCTCATTCCTTGTTAATGAGGCGCTCTCTCACAGACACACGTGCACGCCCCTCACACGTGCACGCCCCTCACACGTGCACGCCCCTCACACGTGCACGCCCCTCACACGTGCACGGCTCTGTGCATGACTGCTCCATTAACGAGCGTTAACGAGCTTCAGTCTGTGTCACAAACAGCACAAACGTGATGTAACCGTGTCTTTAATCAGGGCGCAGTACCACCGCTCACCAGCAGGGGGCGCACGGACACTGCAGGGGGCGCACGGACACTGCAGGGGGCGCACGGACACTGCAGGGGGCGCACGGACACCAGCAGGGGGCGCACGGACACCAGCAGGGGGCGCACGGACACTGCAGGGGGCGCACGGACACCTGCAGGGGGCGCACGGACACTGCAGGGGGCGCACAGACACCTGCAGGGGGTGCACGGACACCTGCAGGGGGCGCACGTACTCCTGCAGGGGGCGCACGGACACTGCAGGGGGCGCACGGACACCAGCAGGGGGCGCACGGACACCAGCAGTGGCGCACGGACACCAGCAGGGGGCGCACGGACACTGCAGGGGGCGCACGGACACCTGCAGGAGGGCGACTGGACACTGCAGGGGGCGCACGGACACCAGCAGGGGGCGCACGGACACCAGCAGTGGCGCACGGACACCAGCAGTGGCGCACGGACACCAGCAGGGGGCGCACGGACACTGCAGGGGGCGCACGGACACCAGCAGTGGCGCACGGACACCAGCAGTGGCGCACGGACACTGCAGGGGGCGCACGGACACCTGCAGGGGGCGCACGGACACTGCAGGGGGCGCACGGACACAGCTCACCAGCACATTTTCCCTTTAACTTGTTTAACTTTAAGATGTGTTTTCTGTCGCTGGACAGAGCTCACTTCAGCTCAGTTTTCTCACTTTTATTAACTGTACACATTATTCTCATGTCATAAAGTAACATCTGTTCAGTTCAGATTTATTGTAAAAGCAGCTTTTTGATTGAACAAATCTCAAAAACAAGGTTTGTCCGAGGGGTCAATATTAACTTCAGACCTTCATGACCTGGATGAGACGCACCTCCTCTGGACTAGTGGCCACTCTGTGGTACTGCACTTCCAGGACAAGGTTTTTGCACATTTTCAGACCATGGACTTTTTCTCAGTTCAAACTCCTTCAGTTTTCCTTCCTCTGCATCGTTCTCGGCCACTGACGCAGGGCCCGGGATGAGGAGGTCATTTTATTCTTCGTCCATGTTCTGAACATGAAAACTCGCTACTAGAACAGCAGCTCACCACCGAATGTGGAGGCATTATTATATTTTATTATCTACAATAAAACTATTAAACCCAGTCTGAACAGGACTAGACCAGGACTGAAGGGGTTGAACCTCTGACCTGGGACAGAGATGGGTCCTGCAGCCGGGTGCTCCATGTCCTGGATCAGGCCGTTGTGCTTCACCTGAAACAGAGAAAAATACATTTTCATTTGTTCAAACTTCAGCTGTAAAAAGTGCTTCAGTCCAGGTCCAGGTCCAGGTCTGGAGCAGGGTCCAGGTCCTGATCAGATAGTCTTCTCCTGGAGGTTTGTCCTGGAGGTTTGTCCTGGAGGTTTGTCCTGGAGGTTTGTCCTGGAGGTTTGTCCTAGAGGTTTGTCCTGGAGGTTTGTCCTGGAGGTTTGTCCTGGAGGTTTGTCCTGGAGGTTTGTCCTGGAGGTTTGTCCTGGAGGTTTGTCCTGGAGGTTTGTCTTAGAGGTTTGTCCTGGAGGTTTGTCCTGGAGGTTTGTCCTGGAGGTTTGTCCTGGAGGTTTGTCCTGGAGGTTTGTCCTGGAGGTTTGTCCTGGAGGTTTGTCCTGGAGGTTTGTCCTGGAGGTTTGTCCTGGAGGTTTGTCCTGGAGGTTTGTCCTGGAGGTTTGTCCTGGAGGTTTGTCCTAGAGGTTTGTCCTAGAGGTTTGTCCTGGAGGTGCGATGACAGTTTGAAAGGATAGATGTGTCAGAGATGAGACGAAGAGCGTGTAAGGCCTGGACACTGGAGAGGCTGGATTTAGTCCTGGTTTGGTTCTTCTGCCTGGAGCACTGATCTAAGTCTGAGAGTGAAATAATCATGTGTTTTTATAAAAGATGAAGGTGCGTACTCCAGGACATCTCTATAGTGTCTCTGTACGGCTCATCCAATAATCATCTCCACTCCACATTTTAAATAAACACAGTTCCATTTGAAATCCACGGTGGGTTTAGATCAGGGTTAAGTGGCTCTTACATAAGTGCTTCTCCTTCTCTTCTGAAGAACATGTCCAGGCCGCCACGTTCACTCAGAGAGCACACGGTTCATACTCTGAGGTCGACGTGTGCCACAAAAACACCACTAAAGCGACAAAACAGTGACTCAAAGTGGCAGGAACACAAAACATGGAGAATTAAGAAGTGACAAGCTTTAAAGCAACAAAACACAACAGAACGTGACTAAATGTGACAAAAAGCACGGCTACAAGCAACGAAATGCAATTAAAAGTGACTTCAAACTCTGATCTTGTGATAAAGCGCTGGATTTCTTCTGATGCTAACTAAAAACAAGCTAGCAAAGCACGTTAGCATCAGCCGTTTCCTGTTTCTCTGATATTTCCAGCTCATAAGCATCAACATGATCCAAATGCACGACATAAAGAGGTTCAAACGCGGCGTAGAGTCTTTACAGAAGGAAATGAAAGCAGAAGAAGATGAGGACAAACAGGAAGTAGTTTCCTGTTGACTGTAGCTTTAGCCACGTCTCACCGACACAAACAACTTTTTGTGAATCCTTGATATCGCCCTCAGGATGTTTTTAGTCACTTTTAGTCACGTTCAGTTGCATTTTTGTTGCTTTTAGTAGCTTTCTTGTCACTTCAGTCACTTTTTGGCAGTTTAAATTGTGTTTTTCTTGATTTTAGTCGCTTTCAGTTGTGTTTTTGTCACTTTAAGTCACATCTTTGTCACCTTTAGTTGCGTTTTTATCACTTTTAGTCTGTTTTCTTGTTTTTCGTTTTTTGGTGGATTTTTGTCACATTTAGTTGTGTACTTGTCACTTTTTGTCAAATTTTCCACTTATAGTAAAGTTTTTGTCACTTAGTCATGTTTGTTTAAGTTTTACTGAAATGAGTTTTTAGTCACCTTTTGTCGCTTTTAGCTGCGTTCTTGCCACTTAAAGTTGTGTTTTATTGCTTTTAGTCACTTTTAGTCAGTTTCAGTTATGTTTTTCTTGATTTTATAGTTGTGTTTTTGTCACTTTTGGTCACACTGTTAACACTTTTAGTGAGTTTTTGTCACTTTCGGTTGTGTCTTTCTTGCTTTTTTTAGACACTTTCAACCACGTCTTACGGCAACAAACTTGGAAGTACTGAACATCTTTGTGATTCGCTGCCGTCGGCCTCAGGAGTCGGTCTCATTTCTCACCCTCTGTTTATGTTCACAGTTTCTTCAGGAGTAAATGCTACAGCAACAAGACTCTTCTGCTTTGGGCTTTTTTAACCCTTTTACATTATTTCTTTTCCCTGTAAACACTGACGACGTCTGAGGATCATTCATCACTCGGTTTTTAAATTAAAGCGATCACACTGGGATCAAATAATGTTCAGATCCACCTCGTGACTCACTTTGTGTTTTCAAACTCCACCATAAATAAGAATTACGACTCGAGCGTCCCAAAAAAGCAGCTCCTTAAGTGCACTTTGGTTTGACGCTGCAGCTCCGGCGGGACGAGCCTCACGAGGGAGAAGAGCCACCAAGAACGAGATGAAGCCAGCGGGAGGCACAGCCAAATGGACTTTTAAGTAGGTCTGAGCGAAAAAAATAAAATCCTGAGCTGGTCCCTGTGACTATTTTAGTAAAATGTTGTTCTGTTTGTGTCTTTAATGCAGCTGTCTGTTCAAACACACTTTTCTCCTGATGTTTAGCCTCTGAAGCCTCTGAAGCCTCATTTACCTCTTAAAGGCCAGAGCTGCACAATTAAACCAAATCCACACAAAAACAACATTTAATGGATGTAAGTTTTTGCAGAGTTTGAAGTGCAATAATTTCTTCCACAAACAACAAAATGTCTTGTTTTGATTTGAATAAAACCTGCTCACACTGGAGTTTGTGTTTGTACAAACATGTTCTGAAACAAGAGACAAAAGCGTGACCAAAAGTGTCAAAACGGCACTCAATGCACCACTAAAAGTGACAAAAACACAAAGACGCGTTTAAATTTGACAAACACAACTGAACGTGACAAAAACAAGGCTAAAAGCGACAAAATTGTGTTTAAAATGTGAATTTGAACAGAATCCATTTATTAAACTAAACTTAATCACAATCGCACTGGTCAGAAAAATCAGGACAAATCAAGACAATAGAAAAATACAAAGTGAACATGAATCGAGATAAAATCGAAATCATGATCTGCCCCAAGAAAGTCGGGATAATCATTTTCACTCAGCTCCACTTTTCAGAACCATTGACCATGTGATGATTGTTCTTCATTTAGAGCGATTCAAACTTGTCTGAGTGATAATTATTCTGTTCAAATCTGGACCTAAAATGGATCAATCAATAACTTCAATGCACGAACTAAAACTAGGAATGGATTGATATGATTTTTTTTTGAGCCGATATCAAAATCCGATATTTGTTGTGCTGCTGTTGTTGACGATCGATATTTGCCGATACCGATATTTAGATTTAAAAATTCATAGTAAGACACATAAAACTATTTAAGTTGAAATAAAGTTCACAAGTCATAAGTCTTCACTTATAAATATGTATTTTAGAGGGATATAAAATATTTTGTTGCATTCTTGTGATATAAATATGGCATTAAAAAAAAAAAAATCTTCTTTGTTAAAAAAACCCAAAGCTTGTAAGTGGACATTTTCACAGATTCGCTCAGGATTAAAGGCAGACGATGTTTGTACAGTTGACCTTCACAGATAAAACTAATCCCACCTGAAATCAAACTGTACCAGACAAAAGTCCTTTTCAGACGGAATTAGTTTAAAGGCCCTGCACCTGATTATTTACTCGTTAAGATAAATTCTCTTCACACATTGTTTGATGGAAGCAACTTCACGTAAAGACACTGTGTTTGCGATGTTTAATCTGTGAATATTATAAACTCAAGTGTTCACCAGGGTCACCTTTCTCCAGCCAATCAGGTGCATTGTACACTATGAATCATGGGTAAATAACTGCTTGACTCTGTCCCAGACTGTGATTCATGGTCATGGTCATGGTGCAGTTTCAAAAGTGCTAAAAGCTGCATCAAACTATTCCAGACAGTCGTTTGACTCATGGTGCTGTGTGGGCGGGGCTAACGGTCCAAACAAAAACATGCTCCTGTCTCACGGTACAGGCCCTTTAACCTCGGGTAAATTGTAATAGTTACGAACAGCGTCTGTGTTTCTCGACTCGTGTGAATCGTCCGTCTGTCTTTGTGTAACTGTGAGGCTCCTGTCTGTGATTTGGGCTGTTTTTAGTCGTGCTTTGAAGCTTATATCGATTCAAAATGTCTCTGCGTCCATTTTCCGTCACAATCTGAGCGAGATTTAGGTCATTGATCCAATCCAATAATGCTTTTTCCTTTAATTAAAGCAAAACAAACTGATAAACGTGGAGGCTCTTCTGGGACGTCCAGGTGCTTTTGGTGCAGGTTTGGATCCAGGGGCTATGTCCTAGTGAATGGATGAAGAGAAGCTCCGGTGTTTCATGAGAAATCTGATCGCAACAATGACGCGGTAAAGAGAGGCGGTGGACGCTGCAGTGCGGCTAACGCTAACAACAAACTTAAAATGATTCAAAAAAGAACAAACACCTGCAACATGAACTAAAAGGTTCTTATCAAATTTAAACGTGGTTACAGTCCACCATTTCTGGAATACAGTCTGGAATGTTTTGTTTAAACTGTATAAACCAGGACTAAACCAGAATTAAACCAGCACTAAACCAGGACAAAATCAGGTCTAAACCAGGTCTAAATCAGGACTAAACCAGGTCTAAACCAAGACTAAACCAGGACTAAATCAGGACTAAACCAGAATGAAACCAGCACTAAACCAGGACTAAATCAGGACTAAACCAGGTCTAAACCAGGACTAAACCAGGACTAAATCAGGACTAAACCAGGACTAAAGCAGGACTAAACCAGGACTAAAGCAGGACTAAATCAGGACTAAACCAGGACTAAACCAGGACTAAATCAGGACTAAACCAGGACTAAAGCAGGACTAAACCAGGACTAAATCAGGACTAAATCAGGACTAAACCAGGTCTAAACCAGGACTAAACCAGGACTAAATCAGGACTAAATCAGGACTAAACCAGGTCTAAATCAGGACTAAACCAGGACTAAATCAGGACTAAACCAGGTCTAAAGCAGGACTAAACCAGCACTAAACCAGGACTAAACCAGGTCTAAAGCAGAACTAAACCAGGACTAAACCAGAATTAAACCAGCACTAAACCAGGACAAAATCAGGTCTAAACCAGGTCTAAATCAGGACTAAACCAGCACTAAACCAGGACTAAACCAGGACAAAATCAGGTCTAAAGCAGAACTAAACCAGGACTAAATCAGGTCTAAACCAGGACTAAACCAAGTCTAAAGCAGAACTAAACCAGGACTAAATCAGGTCTTAACCAGGACTAAACCAGGACTAAACCAAGTCTAAAGCAGAACTAAACCAGGACTAAATCAGGTCTAAACCAGGACTAAATCAGGTCTAAACCAGGACTAAATCATGTCTAAACCAGGACTAAACCAAGTCTAAAGCAGGACTAAACCAGGACTAAATCAGGTCTAAAGCAGGACTAAATCAGGTCTACAGCAGGACTAAATCAGGTCTAAACCAGGACTAAATCAGGTCTAAAGCAGGACTAAAGCAGCACTAAACCAGGCCTAAATCAGGTCTAAACCAGGACTAAATCAGGTCTAAAGCAGGACTCAGTAAAAGTGAACAGTGTGAAAGTCTTCGATGAAGCGGAGCAGATGAGGAGCAGCAGCAGAAACCACGAGGAGGACGAGCAGAGGGCGCACAGGAAGTGGAGGCGCGTGGCTGTGTTTGATCCAGACTTTAACAGGATCCAGATCTGTGTGCGGTCGCTCTGAAGTGAAGAGAACCAGGACTGAACCGGGACTGAACCAGGACTGAACCGGGACTGAACCAGGACTGAACCAGGACTGAACCAGGGCTAGACCAGGACTGGACCAGGACTGGACCAGGGCCAGACCAGGACTGAACCAGGACTGAACAAGGACTGAACCAGGACTGAACAAGGGCCAGACCAGGACTGAACCAGGACTGAACCAGGACTGAACCAGGACTGAACCAGGACTGAACCAGGACTGAACAAGGGCCAGACCAGGACTGAACCAGGACTGAACCAGGACTGAACCAGGACTGAACAAGGGCCAGACCAGGACTGAACCAGGACTGAACAAGGACTGAACCAGGACTGAACCAGGACTAAACCAGGTCTGAACCAGGACTGAACCAGGACTGAACCAGGACTGAACCAGGACTGAACCGGGACTGAAGTCTTCCTGTTCCTCATCATAAACACTGGAGTCACATTCAGCTTCCTTCACAGTTTGATGAATCCTGGTTAGAAGATCCTCTCCCTCCAACATCAAAAACACTCCAGTCTGAATTTCCTCGACGTGTGACGTTTTCAAGGCGTGTTTCGAGGCGTGTTTCCCGTCAGCACAAAACATGTGCATTCAAAATCCTCCCACAAAGTCCAGCACAAACACTGAAGGCTCTGAGGGGTTTAAAGGTCCCATATCCTGCTCTTTTCCCTTCACACAGTCTGTCCTCAGGGCTTTGTTGATACATTTTCTCGTTGTGTAATATCCATAACATAACAGTTTACAAAAAACACCCATTTCTTGGACTGGCCCCCCTCCTGCAAAAGCAAACGGCTCACTCTGAGATCTGACCCCCCCGAACAGAGAGCAGCCTGCCTCCCCCGCCCAACCCGTGCCTCCCCTGTAGTGGAGATGGTGCATGCGCCGTGTGCTCCGGTAAACAGCGATACACAAACACTGAATAAACATTTTCTGGTCCTGACGGTGCGTCGTGCTGAGTCCTACGTCCTGGATCTGACCTGGAGTTTGACGTGCTCCAGGGCCTCGACGACGGACGTGCCGTTTGGTAAATAACAAGCTAACTCTTCTATCTGTCGTATCCATCGTGTAATTACTGTGTAGCATTAGCATTAGCTGTTTTTATTCTTCCTGGAGGCGTGGCTTAAACACCGCGTCATCTTAGTGAGGAGCCCCCGTCTTCTGCTCAGCCGAGGGGGACGGAAAAGACAGTTCTCTAGAGAAAACATGAGGGAATCAATCAAAAAACCACTTTGGGCACAACATACGAGGCCCAAATAGCACTGTAGGAAGGTTAGAACCTCTGAAGAGTCCATTTTGCATGATATGGGACCTTTAATGCATGGACCGTCCATATGGGCTGTAGGAGTGTGACGTCATGTGTTTGGCTCCAGCCAAATGAAGCCCATCGCGGCTAGCAGTTATAGCGGCTAAAGTGGAGCTAGCAGTTATAGCGGCTAAAGTGGAGCTAGCAGTTATAGCGGCTAAAGTGGAGCCAGACTCCATATTTAAATCCGAGTGCGTATCGTGGCGACCACACGGACCAATCAGGAGGAGGTTGTTAACAGTCTCCGCCCCTCGGTGGGAGGAGACGGCGGCAACGTGCGGCGCTAGCTGTCAATCAAACCTGTTGCTAACACGAGCGAAACCGGCCCCTGGAAAAGGAAGCACCTGATTGGTCAGTGATTATTGTAATAACTTGATTTATGAACAACCAACGAGAAAAAAACACAGGATCATGTGGAGTGAGTCAGACATTTTAGTTCCAGATGTGAGTTTGACCCAAACATTTACAGAGAAAAGGCTCCAGTGTCACAGGAAGAGGGCGGAGCTCGACTGAAGGAGGAGGAGCCTCCTGGACACTTCCTGTTTGGAACACGGCGGCAGCGAGAGCCAGAGATATGTACGGGCTGTGGTTTAATGACAAGAACACAATTATACTAGGACTAAACCAGGATTAAACTAGGACTAAACCAGGATTAAACCAGGATTAAACCAGGACTAAACCTGGACTAAACCAGGACCGAAGCAGAACTGAACCAGGACTAGACCAGGACTACCCCAGGACCAGGCCCGGGCTCGAGCTGGTCTCTGCGGCTCACTTTGAAGCTCCTCGCTCTTTGATGTTCCTGGGCAGTGAATGCTTGTGTGGGGTTTTTGCTCGTTATCTTTAGACCCTCGGATCCAAAAATAACCAAGTCCACATGGTTCGGTCCTGGTCTAGAACCGGTCTTTGTTGGGTCTTTGTCTACTGTCCCGTTAATGAGCGGAGCAGGGGCGAGCCATGGGAAAGTATGCGGCCGACCACATTCCAACTGCACCGAGCCGAGAGAAGAGTGCGGACCACAGGAGTCCAACCGGATGCCCTCCCTGTGTCAGATCCCCGTGTCAGATGCCCTCCCTGTGTCAGATGCCCTCCCCGTGTCAGATCCCCGTGTCAGGTGCCCTCCCCGTGTGTCAGATGCCCTCCCCGTGTCAGATGCCCTCCCCGTGTCAGATGCCCTCCCCGTGTGTCAGATGCCCTCCCTGTGTCAGATCCCCGTGTCAGGTGCCCTCCCCGTGTGTCAGATGCCCTCCCCGTGTCAGATGCCCTCCCCGTGTCAGATGCCCTCCCCGTGTGTCAGATGCCCTCCCTGTGTCAGATCCCCGTGTCAGATGCCCTCCCCGTGTCAGGTGCCCTCCCCGTGTGTCAGATGCCCTCCCCGTGTGTCAGATGCCCTCCCTGTGTCAGATGCCCTCCCCGTGTCAGATGCCCTCCCCGTGTGTCAGATGCCCTCCCCGTGTCAGATCCCCGTGTCAGATGCCCTCCCCGTGTCAGATGCCCTCCCCGTGTCAGATGCCCTCCCCGTGTCAGATGCCCTCCCTGTCTGGATTTGACTTGGACGTGGTCTGAACTTGGCTTTGGTCTGGATTTAGACTTGGCCTGGACTTTGACTTGGTCTGGACTTGGTCTGGACTTGGTCTGGACTTGGTCTGGACTTGGCTTGGAATTGGTCTGGACTTAAAGGAAAAATATTCTGCATTTTTCATATTGTTTTATCCTTTAAACCTGCTCTTGAGGACCTTTAATTTGCATCTCATGCTTTGAAACAAATAAAAGGTGAATTATTAAATAATTCATGTTTTCCTCAGAGGTCTGGAAAGACACTTTCCTCGTGCATCCAGCCAGTAGATGGCGCCATGAGCTTATCTTTTATTTCTGCAAGAGAACGTGCTAAAGGCACTTATCAAGCAGCAGCTCCAGTGATGGTGTTTAGAGTCTGAGATGATTTAAGACTTAAAGCAGCAGAAGATTCTCACATAAATGACGTATGAAATCTGAAAATCATCACTGACAGAGGGAGTTCAGCAGGAAGTGTGTTTGACGCTCGGAGCAGAGGATTTTCTGATAAACATTCATCAAAACAGAGAGAATGAAACTGAATGTGACTCCAGTGTGTTTTTGATGAAGAACATTGTTAGAACAGAATTAAAGACAGAAAGTGCCTCAAAAATGTGTCCTTTAAACCTAAAACTAAATAAAATGATCCAAAAGTGCAAATAAATTCTGAAGGTGATTCAAGTTTGAACATGAATTAAAAAAAAAAAATCTAAAACCCAAAATACAGTAAATACATTAGAAAGTTGAGAAAAAATATATATATTTGAATGTTAAAATCAATTTGTTATGTTTCACACTTCAACAGGACCAGGACCAGGACCAGGGCCAGGGCCAGGGCCAGGGCCAGGGCCAGGACCAGGACCAGGACCAGGACCAGGGCCAGGACCAGGACCAGGACCAGGGCCAGGACCAGGACCAGACCAGGACCAGGACCAGGACCAGGACCAGGACCAGGACCAGGACCAGGACAGAGACCAGGACCAGGACCAGGACAGAGACCAGGACCAGGACCAGGACAGAGACCAGGACCAGCACCAGGACCAGGACCAGGACCAGGACAGAGACCAGGACCAGGGCCAGGGCCAGGACCAGGGCCAGGGCCAGGGCCAGGACCAGACCAGGACAGAGACCAGGACCAGGACCAGGACAGAGACCAGGACCAGGACAGAGACCAGGACCAGGACCAGGGCCAGGACCAGAACAGAGACCAGGACCAGCACCAGGACCAGGACCAGGACCAGGGCCAGGGCCAGGGCCAGGGCCAGGACCAGGACCAGGACCAGGACAGAGACCAGGACCAGGACAGAGACCAGGACCAGGACCAGGGCCAAGGCCAGGACCAGGACCAGGACCAGGACCAGGACCAGGGCCAAGGCCAGGACCAGGACCAGGACCAGGACCAGCACCAGCACCAGGACCAGGACAGAGACCAGGACCAGCACCAGGACCAGGACAGAGACCAGGACCAGGACAGAGACCAGGGCCAGCACCAGGACCAGGACCAGGACCAGACCAGGACCAGGACCAGGACCAGACCAGGACCAGGACCAAGGCCAGGACCAGGACCAGGACCAGGACCAGGACAGAGACCAGGACCAGGACAGAGACCAGGACCAGGACCAGAACAGAGACCAGGACCAGGACCAGGACCAGGACCAGGACCAGGACCAGGACATAATAAATAACCTGCTCCCGTCTGACCTGAACAGTGGGAGTGATGTTCGCAGCCTGTAGGTCACAACCTCCAAGAAGATCTCTAATGACTGAAACTAAAACCAGGACTAAACCTGGACCAGACCCGCTCCTCTGTCCTGGACCAAACACAGCTCCATTTCAAAGCCTCTGTCTCACAAAACACTTCCAGAATTACACATGTTCCACGACAAATTACTGTCAGGGCGAAACGCGATGCTAATTTGAGCCGGTCTGGTCCTGGTCTGGTCCTGGTCTGGTCTGATCCCGGTCTGGTCCCGGTCTGGTCCTGGTTTTGGATCCCGGATCTTGGGTGGAGCAGGCGAGTGCGGACGAGCTAAATGCAAATGCACAGGTGGAACTGTTTTAGAAAGAACACGGAAATTACAACCAGAGCAGCTTCTGAATAAGACCAGGACGAATCCAGGACTAAACCAGGACTAAACCAGGACAAAACCAGGACTAAACCAGGACTAAACCAGGACTAAACCAGGACAAAACCAGGACTAAACCAGGACGAAACCAGGACGAAACCAGGACTAAACCAGGACTAAAACCAGGACTAAACCAGGACTAAAACCAGGACGAAACCAGGACAAAACCAGAACTAAACCAGGACTAAAACCAGGACTAAAGCAGGCCTAAATCAGGACCAGAGTTGTCAGATTATGCTGATCACTGACTCTTTCCTTCTGTTTAAATAATCCAGATCATCTGATGACTTTATTTCAGAAGTGATTGTTTCGTGTTCCTCTGACAAAGGACACGTTTGGTCACTTCTAACGAGCATGAAATCTACTCACTTTTTCATCTCAGTGTTACCCACCTGACTTCTCATAAACTGGACTCCTCAGACCAGTTGTAGACCAGGCCCAGACCTGGACTTGGACCAGACCCGGGTCAGGGCCGGCTGCCTCGTTTGTACGCATCATTACTGTAATTGGACGGAAAATAAGCCCAGCTCTAAAGTAAACTTCTCCTTTTCATCAGTTAAACCAAACCACAGAACATTTCCACTCTCCAGAGGATCAGAGCCTGGGCCTGGTCCTGGGCCTGGTCCTGGACTCACTCTGAGCCTGGTCCTGGTCCTGGACTCACTCTGAGCCTGGTCCTGGTCCTGGACTCACTCTGAGCCTGGTCCTGGACTCGGCTCTGGGCCTGGTCCTGGACTCGACTCCAGGCCTGGTCCTGGTCCTGGTCCTGGTCCTGGACTCGGCTCTGAGCCTGGTCCTGGTCCTGGACTCTGCTCTGGTCCTGGACCCGGCTCTGGTCCTGGTCCTGGACTCTGCTCTGAGCCTGGTCCTGGTCCTGGACTCGGCTCTGAGCCTGGTCCTGGTCCTGGACTCTGCTCTGGTCCTGGTCCTGGTCCTGGACTCGGCTCTGGGCCTGGTCCTGGTCCTGGACTCGGCTCTCGTCCTGGTCCTGGACTCTGCTCTGGTCCTGGTCCTGGTCCTGGACTCGGCTCTGGTCCTGGTTTATTTGGACTTTAATGGACTGAAAGGGGACACAGCGTGGTGTTGGCAAAACTCTCCGAATGATTAAGATCTGGCGCAGAAACAAAACTCTGCACAAATAAACAACATCGTCCAAAGTAAAACCATAAAACGGTAAAACCCTGAGCTTCTCCTTCTGCTTCTGTCAAACTCTTTAAACGACACAGATTCTGCTCCAGTGACTTTCTCTTTCCTGTTCTAACAAAGTTCTTCATCAAAAACACCTGGAGTTACATTTAGCTTCATTCACCCTGTTTTGATGAATGTTTATCAGAAAATCCTCTCCTCCGAGTGTCAAACACCCTTCCTGCTGAACTCTCTTGATCCGGGACATATTTTCAGACTTCCTACGTCATTTATCAGAGAATGTTCCACTGTTTTTAGTCCTTAAACTCGATAACTCTGCAGCAAATCCACACAATGACGTTTTTTCAGCACCAACTTCAGTTGATTGTATATAGCGCTGGTGCCATCTGCTGGACCAGTAAGTGTCATTTCATACAAGGCTGATAAAAAAGTCTGTATGAAATGACACTTTAGAATTATTTTTTTAAACACGAGATGCAAATTTAAGGCACTCAAGAGCATGTTTAAAGGAGAATAACAATATGAAAAATGCAACATATTTTCCTTTAAAGCTAAAGGTCTCAGGCATGAATGGTTCAAACTTCTCATGTAGTTTTCCCACAAAACACTTTTATGTTTCTGGAGTTGGATTTTTTTGAACAGAAGTTTGTCTTTTCTTAACTACAGCTCCTCTCTTTATATTTATTTTTTCGTCTTTCCTGATTTGGCGTCAGTTTGTTAAAGTTCCTCCCTCTCTCTTCTGTTTCCTTCTCTTTGGATGCTCTCTCTCCTCAGACTTGTTTGCATCTCTCTCTCTTCACTCTCTCTTGTAGGTTTTCTCCTCTTCCATTTCCCTCCCTCCCTCTCTCTCCCTCCCTCCCTCCCTCCCTCTCTCTCCCTCCCTCCCTCTCTCTTCCTGGTCTCTCTTCCTCCACTCTTCTCTCTCCTCTCGTTTTGTCCTCTTTCGTTCTCCTTTCCTTCTCTCTCTCTCTGTCACCCTCCTCTCTCTCTCTTCCTATTCTCTCTCTCCTCATCTCTTTGAATCCCCCCTCTCTCTCCCCCCTCTTCTCTCTGTCTCCCCTCATCTCTATGACTCCCCGCTCTCCTCCTCTCCCTCCCCCCTCTCTCCCCATCTCTCTCTTTCTCTGTCCTTGAATCCCCCCTCTCAGTCTCTCTCTCCCCCTCTCTTTTCTCTCTCTCCCCCTCTCTTTTCTCTCTCTCCCCTCATCTCTTTGAATCCCCCCTCTCCCTCTCTCTCCTCTCTCACTCCCCCTCTCTTCTCTCTCTCTCTTCTCATCTCTTTGAATCCCCCCTCTCCCTATCTTCCCTCTCTCCCCCTCTCTCTCTCTTCCATCTCTTTGACTCTTCCCCTCTCCCCCTCTCTCCTCTCTTCCATCTCTTTGAATCCCCCCTCTCTCTCTCCCCCTCTCTCTCTCCTCATCTCTTTGAATCCCCCTCTCTCTCTCTCTTCTCATCTCTTTGAATCCCCCCTCTCCCTCTCTCCCCTCTCCCCTCTCTTCCATCTCTTTGAATCCCCCCTCTCCCTCTCCTCTCTCCCCCTCTCTTCTCTCTCTCTCCTCATCTCTTTGACTCTTCCCCTCTCCCCCTCTCTCCTCTCTTCCATCTCTTTGAATCCCCCCTCTCCCTCTCTCCTCTCTCCCCCTCTCTTCTCTCTCTCTCCTCATCTCTTTGACTCTTCCCCTCTCCCCCTCTCTCTCTCCTCTCTTCCATCTCTTTGAATCCCCCCTCTCTCTCTCCCCCTCTCTCTCTCCTCTCCTCATCTCTTTGAATCCCCCCTCCCCCCCTCTCTCTCCCCTCTCTCTCTCCACTCCTCATCTCTTTGAATCCCCCTCTCTCTCCCCCCATCTCTTTGAATCCCCCCTCTCCCTCTCTCCTCTCTCCCCCTCTCTCCTCTCTCTCTCCTCATCTCTTTGAATCCCCTCTCTCTCTCTCCCCCTCTCTCTCTCTCCTCATCTCTTTGAATCCCCCCTCTCTCTCTCCCCCATCTCTTTGAATCCCCCCTCTCCCTCTCTCCTCTCTCCCCCTCTCTCCTCTCTCTCTCCTCATCTCTTTGAATCCCCCCTCTCTCTCTCCCCCTTTCTCTCTCTTCCATCTCTTTGAATCCCCCCCTCTCTCTCCCCCTCTCTCTCCTCTCCTCATCTCTTTGAATCCCCCCTCTCTCCCCCCTCTCTCTCTCCTCATCTCTTTGAATCCCCCCTCCCTCTCTCCTCTCTCCCCTCTCTTCTCTCTCTCTCCTCATCTCTTTGAATCCCCCCTCTCTCTCCCCCCCTCTCTCTCTCTCTCCTCATCTCTTTGAATCCCCCCTCTCTCTCCCCCTCTCTCTCTCTCCTCTCCTCATCTCTTTGAATCCCCCTCTCTCTCTCCTCTCCTCATCTCTTTGAATCCCCCCTCTCTCTCTCCCCTCTCTCTCTCCTCTCTTCCATCTCTTTGAATCCCCCCCCTCTCTCTCCCTCTCTCTCTCCTCATCTCTTTGAATCCCCCCTCTCTCTCTCCCCCTCTCTCTCCTCTCTCCTCATCTCTTTGAATCCCCCCTCTCCCTCTCTCCCCCTCTCTCTCTCTCCTCTCCTCATCTCTTTGAATCCCCCCTCTCTCTCTCCCCCTCTCTCTCTCCTCTCCTCATCTCTTTGAATCCCCCCTCTCTCTCTCCCCTCTCTCTCTCTCCTCTCCTCATCTCTTTGAATCCCCCCTCTCTCTCTCCCCCCCCTCTCTCTCTCCCCCTCTCTCTCTCCCCCTCTCTCCTCTCCTCATCTCTTTGAATCCCCCCTCTCTCTCTCCCCCTCTCTCTCTCTCCTCTCTTCCATCTCTTTGAATCCCCCCTCTCTCTCTCCCCTTCTCTCTCCTCTCTCCTCATCTCTTTTAATCCCCCCTCTCTCTCTCCCCCTCTGTCTCTCCTCTTTTCCATCTCTTTGAATCCCCCCTCTCTCTCTCCCCCTCTCTCTCTCCTCTCTTCCATCTCTTTGAATCCCCCCTCTCTCTCCTCTCCTCATCTCTTTGAATCCCCCCTCTCCATCTCTCCCCCTCTCTCTCTCTCCTCTCCTCATCTCTTTGAATCCCCCCTCTCCCTCTCTCCTCTCTCCCCCTCTCTTCTCTCTCTCTCTCCTCATCTCTTTGAATCCCCCTCTCTCTCCCCCCTCTCTCCTCTCTCTCTCCTCATCTCTTTGTACCCCCCCTCTCTCTCTCCCCCCCTCTTCTCTCTCTCTCCTCATCTCTTTGATTCCCCCCTCTCTCTCTCCCCTTCTCTCTCTCTCCACTCCTCATCTCTTTGAACCCCCTCTTTCTCTCTCCCCCTCTCTCTCTCTCTTCCATCTCTTTGAATCCCCGCTCTCTCTCTCCCCCTCTCTCTCTCCTCTCCTCATCTCTTTGAATCCCCCCTCTCTCTCTCCTCTCTTCCATCTCTTTGACTCTTCCCCTCCCCCTCTCTCTCTCTCTCCTCATCTCTTTGAATCCCCCCTCTCTCTCTCCCCCTGTCTCTCTCCTCATCTCTTTGAATCCCCCCTCTCTCTCTCCCCCTCTCTCTCTCTTCCATCTCTTTGAATCCCCCCTCTCTCTCTCTCTCTCTCTCTCCTCTCCTCATCTCTTTGACTCTTCCCCTCTCCCTCTCTCTCTTCCATCTCTTTGAATCCCCCTCTCTCTCCCTCTCTCTCTCTCCTCTCCTCATCTCTTTGAATCCCCCTCTCTCTCCCCTCTCTCTCTCCTCTCCTCAACTCTTTGAATCCCCCTCTCCCTCTCTCCCCCTCTCCTCTCTTCTATCTCTTTTAATCCCTCCCTCTCTCTCCCACTCTCTCTCTCCTCTCCTCTTCTATTTGAATCCGCCCTCTCCCTCTCTCCCCCTCTCCTCTCTTCCATCTCTTTGAATCCCCCCTCTCTCTCCCCCTCTCTCTCTCTCTCTCCTCATCTCTTTGAATCCCCTCTCTCCCCCTCTCTCTCTCCTCTCCTCATCTCTTTGAATCCCCCATCTCTCTCTCCCCCTCTCTCCTCTCTTCCATCTCTTTGAATCCCCCCTCTCTCTCTCCCCCTCTCTCTCTCCTCTCTTCCATCTCTTTGACTCTTCCCCTCTCCCTCTCTCTCTCTCTCTCTCTCTCTCTCTCTCCTCTCCTCATCTCTTTGAATCACCCCGCTCTCTCTCCCCTCTCTCTCTCCTCTCCTCATCTCTTTGAATCCCCCTCTCTCTCCCCTCTCTCTCCTCTCTCTCTCTCCTCATCTCTTTGAATCCCCCCCTCCCTCTCTCTCCTCTCTCCCCTCTCTCCTCTCTCTCTCCTCATCTCTTTGAATACCCCCTCTCTCTCTCTCTCCCCCCTCTCTCTCTCCTCTCCTCATCTCTTTGAATCCCCCTCTCCCTCTCTCCTCTCTCCCCCTCTCTCCTCTCTCTCTCCTCATCTCTTTGAATCACTCCTCTCTCTCTCCCCCTCTCTCTCTCTCCTCTCCTCATCTCTTTGAATCCCCCCTCTCTCTCTCCCCCTCTCTCTCTCCTCTCCTCATCTCTTTGAATCCCCCCTCTCTCTCTCCCCCTCTCTCTCTCTCCTCTCTTCCATCTCTTTGAATCCCCCCTCTCTCTCTCTCCCCCTCTCTCTCTCCTCTCCTCATCTCTTTGAATCCCCCCTCTCTCTCTCCCCCTCTCTCTCTCCTCATCTCTTTGAATCCCCCCTCTCTCTCTCCCCCTCTCTCTCTCCTCTCTCCTCATCTCTTTGAATACCCCCTCTCTCTCCCCCCCTCTCTCTCCTCTCTTCCATCTCTTTGAATCCCCCCTCTCTCTCCCTCTCTCTCTCTCCTCTCCTCATCTCTTTGAATCCCCCCTCTCTCTCTCCTCTCTCTCTCCTCATCTCTTTGAATGCCCCCTCTCTCTCTCCTCTCTCTCTCCTCTCCTCATCTCTTTGAATCCCCCCTCTCTCTCTCCCCCTCTCTCTCTCTCCTCTCTTCCATCCCTTTGAATCCCCCCTCTCTCTCTCCCCCTCTCTCTCTCCTCATCTCTTTGAATCCCCCCTCTCTCTCTCCCCCTCTCTCTCTCCTCTCTTCCATCCCTTTGAATCCCCCCTCTCTCTCTCCCCCTCTCTCTCTCTCTCCTCATCTCTTTGAATCCCCCCTCTCTCTCTCCCCCTCTCTCTCTCCTCTCCTCATCTCTTTGAATCCCCCCTCTCTCTCTCCCCCTCTCTCTCTCCTCTCTCCTCATCTCTTTGAATCCCCCCTCTCTCTCTCCCCCTCTCCCTCTCTCTCTCCTCATCTCTTTGAATCCCCCCTCTCTCTCTCCCCCTCTCTCTCTCCTCTCCTCATCTCTTTGAATCCCCCCTCTCTCTCTCCCCCTCTCTCTCTCCTCTCCTCATCTCTTTGACTCTTCCCCTCTCCCTCTCTCTCTTCCATCTCTTTGAATCCCCCCTCTCTCTCTCCCCCTCTCTCTCTCTCTCCTCATCTCTTTGAATCCCCCCTCTCTCTCTCCCCCTCTCTCTCTCCTCTCCTCATCTCTTTGAATCCCCCCCTCTCTCTCCCCCCTCCTCCCCCCCTGTTACAGATGGTGAACTGCGTGCTCTGGTTTTGACCTCGGCGCTCAAAGCCCTCGCTCGCGCTCCTCTCCGTTCCTCCGTCACGTCTCGGTCTTACGTAAGTCCCGGGTGTCGGTGCATTTAAACTCATCAAACACGCGCCTCGTACGTGTCAGCCTTTGAACACAGTTTTGATGTGTTCAAACCCAGCGCCGCCGCCGCCGCCGCTCTCAAACTTCGGGTTGCGTGGAAGTTGCGTTCTGAAAGTGGAGCTGTCAGGTCTTATTTTTACCTGCCGCTCCGGCGATGACTCACATGAACTCCTGAGGACAAATTTCACCTCACAGAACCAAACGTCAAATTTAAATCTACGCTTTTCAAACTTCTGATCTCCGGAAGCGCCGGCGCGAGAGAGAACAAACGCGCTGTCCATCAGGCGCCGCGCAGGTCGGGCCCAGCGCCGGCTTTGCAATTCTCACTCAGGTTTTCGGCTTCAAAGTCCAATCCCAGGCTTTCGGTGTAAATAAGAGTTTGTCCTTTTGTTTTTCCTTTTAAAATAAACATTAAATGCACATTTGACTGAAACGTGTTGAACGTGATTCTGTTTCAGATTTAAACATTTGTCCAGTTTGACGTTTATGATGTCACTTCCTGTTGAACATGACACAAATATGACAGATTTAGAGGTAATTCCACAACTGTTACCATAGCAACCGGACTGTAAACAAGGGCCACACCCACACACACGACACAATAGTTAGAACTGACAAATAATAATCCCTGATAGTACCATCTGACTTGTGTTTTTGTCCCTTTTAGTCACATTTTTGTCACTTTTGTCACGTTTTTGTTGCTTTTGTTCACACTTTCAGTCGCATTTTTGTCACTTGGTCATGTTTTTGATACTTTTTTCACACTTTTAGTTGCATTTTTGTCACTTTTAGTCAAAATGTTCATGCTTTTTTATCACTTAGTCACATTTTTGTCACTTTTTGTTGCGTTTCTGTCAGTTTTTCTCAAGTGTTTGTTGTTTTTTGTAAAGTTTTTATCAATTTGGTTTTTGTCGCTTTTAGTTTGACAGTTTGTGTAAAGTTTATGATGTCACTTCCTGTTGAACGTGACACAAATATGACACAGTTAGAGGTGATTCTACAACTGTTACCATAGCAACCAGACTGTAAACAAGGGCCACACCCACACACACGACACAATAGTTAGAACTGACATAAATAATCCCTGATAGTACCATCTGACTTGTGTTTTTGTCCCTTTTAGTCACATTTTTGTCACTTTTGTCACGTTTTTGTTGCTTTTGTTCACACTTTCAGTCGCATTTTTGTCACTTGGTCATGTTTTTAATACTTTTTTCACACTTTTAGTTGCATTTTTGTCACTTTTAGTCAAAATTCATGCTTTTTTATCACTTAGTCACATTTTTGTCACTTTTTGTTGCGTTTCTGTCAATTTTCTCACTTAGTTGTATTTTTGTCAGTTTTTCTCAAGTGTTTGTTGTTTTTTGTAAGGTTTTTATCCATTTGTTTTTTGTCGCTTTTAGTTTGACAGTTTGTGTAAAGTTTATGATGTCACTTCCTGTTGAACATGACACAAATATGACAGATTTAGAGGTAATTCCACAACTGTTACCATAGCAACCAGACTGTAAACAAGGGCCACACCCACACACGACACAATAGTTAGAACGGACAAATAATAATCCCTGATAGTACCATTTGACTTGTGTTTTTGTCCCTTTTAGTCACATTTTTGTCACTTTTTTGGCACTTTTAGTCACACTGTAGACGCTTTTTAATCGCTTCACTTGGTCACGTTTTTGTTGCTTTTGTTCACACTTTTAGTCGCATTTTTGTCACTTTTAGTCAAAATGTTCATGCTTTTTTATCACTTAGTCACATTTTTGTCGCTTTTAGTTGCTTTTAGTCAAGTTTTCTCACTTAGTTGTATTTTTGTCAGTTTTCTCAAGTGTTTGTTGTTTTTTGTAAAGTTTTTATCAGTTTTGTTTTTGTCGCTTTTAGTTTGACAGTTTGTGTAAAGTTTATGATGTCACTTCCTGTTGAACATGACACAAATATGACACATTCTACAACTGTTACCATAGCAACCGGACTGTAAACAAGGCCCACATCCACATAAATGACACAATAGTTATAATTTGACAATAAATAATCCCTGATAAGACTTTATTTTGTTGAATGATGGTTTAAATGGTCCGAAAAATGTGTCGCTGTAAATTAGAATGTTTCATGTAGTTCAAGAACATCTAACTGTCTAACTATCTGTAAAGAGAAGGTTTTAAGGATAAACCTCAAAGCTGTGTCTATGTCAACATTTCCCACAATGCACCTTGAAAAGCAGTGTTGAGCGCTAGGGGTCAGTATAGACCACAATGCACTGGGAGAATGTGAAAAACAACAGCGACGGAAGCAGAAGAGCTGTTTAATGAGCCGTTAGCTCTGAGACGCTAATGTTAGCCGTGATTAGGAATAAACCGTTAGAGAGTTAAAATACATGGAATGAGGGAGGGAAAGTGTCCTGATTAAATGTACAACTTGGAGCTCGGACAATCTGACCTCCGAAAACAAGTGGAACGTACAAGTCCTGACCAGGGTTAGACCTGAGTTTATTTCATTAATTTCATTTATTCGTTTATTTGTTCAGGACAGCAGGTGTTCATGAACGTGCAACGCCGCAATTAGCCGTGTTTTCATCCGGACACTCACACGCCTGCTGTACATGGTTTACTGGGAGGAGCCTATTCACCTTATTCTGCCCCGCCCACTTTATACGCACTTTTGTTGTAAACGCACTTCCGTTTGACGAGAACTCTGTTAAAGCTAATGATGAACGATTGTACATGTTTTAGTGGGAGGAGCCTATTGTACACGTTTTAGTGGGTGGAGCCTATTGTACACGTTTTAGTGGGAGGAGCCTATTGTACATGTTTTAGTGGGTGGAGCCTATTGTACATGTTTTAGTGGGAGGAGCCTATTGTACACGTTTTAGTGGGAGGAGCCTATTGTACACGTTTTAGTGGGTGGAGCCTATTGTACACGTTTTAGTGGGAGGAGCCCATTGTACACGTTTTAGTGGGAGGAGCCTATTGTACATGTTTTAGAGGGAGGAGCCCATTGTACATGTTTTAGTGGGAGGAGCCTATTGTACATGTTTTAGTGGGTGGAGCCTATTGTACATGTTTTAGTGGGAGGAGCCTATTGTACACGTTTTAGAGGGAGGAGCCTATTGTACACGTTTTAGTGGGAGGAGCCTATTGTACACGTTTTAGTGGGTGGAGCCTATTGTACACGTTTTAGTGGGAGGAGCCTCTTGTACACGTTTTAGAGGGAGGAGCCTATTGTACACGTTTTAGTGGGAGGAGCCTATTGTACACGTTTTAGAGGGAGGAGCCTATTGTACATGTTTTAGAGGGAGGAGCCTATTGTACACGTTTTAGAGGGAGGAGCCTATTGTACACGTTTTAGTGGGAGGAGCCTATTGTACACGTTTTAGAGGGAGGAGCCTATTGTACATGTTTTAGAGGGAGGAGCCTATTGTACACGTTTTAGAGGGAGGAGCCTATTGTACACGTTTTAGAGGGAGGAGCCTATTGTACATGTTTTAGAGGGAGGAGCCTATTGTACACGTTTTAGAGGGAGGGGAAACTGGAGCAGCCGGAGGAAACCTACACAGACACAGGGAGAACATGCAAACTCCACACAGAGAGGCCTGGTGCCGCCCGGGGTGGGTGAGGGCGCTGGTCGCGTGTGTGACCCTCGTGTCACTGTCAGGTCCAGGACCCGCGGGTCACCTGCAGACGCCTGTCACACCAGCTCCGGGTCACTGAGGGACGATTCTGACGAAAGAGTCATGTGGTTTGACGTGAGAAAAACTCGAGAAAAACTGGGTAAAAACTGGGTTAGACCTGGGTTAAGTCTTGGTTCATTTTGAGGTTCTGGTTTAGACCTGGTTTAGACCTGGTTTAGACCTGGTTTAGACCTGGTTTAGGTCTGGTTTAGATCTGGTTTAGATCTGGTTTAGACCTGGTTTAGACCTGGTTTAGATCTGGTTTAGTCCTGGTTTAGTCCTGGTTTAGACCTGGTTTAGATCTGGTTTAGTCCTGGTTTAGACCTGGTTTAGGTCTGGTTTAGACCTGGTTTAGACCTGGTTTAGATCTGGTTTAGACCTGGTTTAGACCTGGTTTAGACCTGGTTTAGACCTGGTTTAGATTTGGTTTAGATCTGGTTTAGACCTGGTTTAGGTCTGGTTTAGACCTGGTTTAGATCTGGTTTAGACCTGGTTTAGACCTGGTTTAGACCTGGTTTAGACCTGGTTTAGACCTGGTTTAGATTTGGTTTAGATCTGGTTTAGACCTGGTTTAGATCTGGTTTAGACCTGGTTTAGACCTGGTTTAGACCTGGTTTAGATTTGGTTTAGATCTGGTTTAGACCTGGTTTAGATCTGGTTTGAGATGAGAAATGTTGTTAGATTTTCAAGTTTTCATAATTTTATCATTATTTATTTTTGTCTTTACGTTGTAGAGTTCAGGACCCAGGACTCAGATCAGGATCTGGACCCCGGCTTGGACCGCGGCCTGGACCTGGACCCCGGCCTGGACTCAGGACCAGGTCAGAGGAGCTGTTGTTTGTCCCGCTCTGAGGACACCTGATGAGCACACTCTGTGTACACACAAACAGACCCTCCCCAAGTCCTTTCAGTCCGGATTCCACAGTCCGAGTCCAGTCCAAGTCCTGGCCCAGATACACAGCTCGGACTGGACCGTGGTTAGAGTCTGCAGTCGCCCCCAAGTGGGATCTACAGGAAATACAGCTGCTTTGGAACACAATTGAACAATTAACAGGATGAGCTGCTTTAAACCAGGACTAAACCAGGACTAAACCAAGACTAAACTAGAACTAAACCAGAACTAAACCAGGGCTCAATCTGGACTGATTCAGAACTAAACCAGGACAAAACCAGGACTCGGCCAGGTCTTGTTGGAGGTTAAACGAGCCGTGAATGAGCCTCAGATTTAACAGAAGGTTTTATGAGAGTGTAGGAGGTTAAAAGGCCTGAGGGAGGAAACGGGACCAGCCCAGAACTGAACCAGGACCTGAGCCCAGACTGGGACCTGGACCAGGACCTCAACTTAAACTCTCATGTTATACATACTTTTCTTCTTTTTTTTTTTTACTTTAAAGACAACGTTTAATTAATTTTGGCACTTACAGTTTGAGGCTAAACAACAGGCTGTGAAAGAGGATCAGAGAAAAAGAGTTTTATTCAGTCCTGGTTTGGTCCAAGTTTGGTCCAAGTTTAGTCGTCGTTTGGTCCTGTTTTGGTTGATATTTAGTCCTGTTTGGATCTTTGTTTGGTCCAAGTTTAGTCCTGTCTTGATTCTGTCTGTTTTGGTCCAAGTTTAGTCTTGGTTTGGTCATAGTTTAAGTCGGTTTAGTTTGTTTTGGTCCAAGTATGGTTTAATCCTGTCTTGGTCCTGATTTAATCCTCTCTTGATCCTTGTTTAGTCCAGTTTTGGTCCTGTCTTAGTCCTTGTCCAGTCCAGGTCCGGTCCAGGTCTAAAACCCTCTGTTGTTGTAAATGAATCATTTCTGTCCTGAAGTGACTTGGCTGCGACAGACGCTGGAGGTGTGGAGTGGAAAAACCATCCAAAGTCCGGATTTTGGGGACTTAACCAGGTCTAAAGAGGACTCTGAGGTGAGACTGACGAAGACCAGGTCTAAAACCGGACTACAAAGGGTTTTACGAGGCCTGGAGGCAGGTGCAGCTCCGGGTTCATTTTAAAACTGAGAAGTTGTTTTTGTGAATGAAGAATCAGAACAAAGATGATAAAAACAGAGAAGCACTTCCTGTTTCCAAATATGGACAAAACCAGGTCTAAATCAAGACTAAACCAGGTCTAAATCAAGACTTAAACCAGGACTAAACCATGTCTGAATCAGGACTAAACGAGGTCTAATCCAGGACTAAACCAGGACTAAACCAGGGCTAAACCATGTCTCAATCAGGACTAAACCAGGACTAATACCAGGTCTAACCCAGATCCAAACCCGGTCTAGACTAGTCCCAGGATCAGAGCGAGGTTCAGTCCTGTCTGTGCTCGTCTGTTTTATGTGAGTTTGATGGACAAGGTCTTGGTTCAGTCCGGACTTCGGAGCCTGTCAGAACCGTGATTAATGAGCGAGTCCAGGACTAGACCAGGACTACAGGAAGATCCAGTTTCAGGGCTTTGACAGGGACCAAAACAAAAGCCCGGTCCGGGTTCACGACCACGGTCAGGGACGCACTGGGAAAAGAGTCTCGGAGAGGTTTGTTCTGTGGAAAAGCTCTGACTTTAAACTGAACACATGGGATTCTTGGTTTAGTTTCTTCAGTCTCTCAGATGTTAATGAGATGTTAATGAGATGTTAATGAGATGTAAAGAAGTCACTATCATAAAACAGTATCGGAATATCCATCTGAAACAAGCAGTGAGTTTTGTTGTGAGATGAATTGAAACTGCTCGACTAAAGGATTTTACCTGGTGTCACGTCTCATGTGAAAGTGAAAAAAGGAAAACTACTCTGCATTTTTAATACTTTCCATCTCATGTTAAAAAAACAGTTTCTTCTTCATTCTCTGCCCTGTGTTATCAGTCACTATGAAATGGACTCAGCAGATGGCGCCAGCGCTGTATACGATCTATACAAGAAGTTAGCGCTGAAAAGACGCCATTGCATCACACGTCGAGAAAACGCCACACGTCGAGAAAACGCCACACGTCGAGAAAACGCCAAAAACAAATGGGAGAGGATTTTCTGAGCAGGATTGGTCAGACTAGTGTAAATGAAGCTAAATGCAACTCCAGGTGTGTTTTTGATGTTCATTTTGTGTAATATTTGTCTTTTAAACATTTGAGTTCCATCACATGAAATGAACCTGACTGTGGAGAAGGAGAACGTTTCCTAGGCGGTTTCAGAGTGATCAGCCTTTGGCTTGTGTTGCTCCTCAGAAGGAACAGCCTGAGCTCATGCCCTCGGTCCAGCCTTTAACACATCGGGGTGTAAAGTGAGGATCTGCAGGACACGTCTCACTCTTTTACTGCTTCATGAACCTCCACACGTGCAGAGCATCCTTATGTCACTGATATATTGTTCTTCCTCAGATCTTCCTCGAGGCTGAAGCCCAGAGCGACGTTTTCAAAGGTAAAAAATAAACTAAACATCACAGGAGCAAGAGACAGAAGTTAGAGCAATAATTTAAAGTGTGCAATCATTTTGAATGGTTAAATGCATTAATCGTACGTTTCTTGCTCCGTTTTGCTCGTCAAGTCAATGTTTAAGTGTTTTTTGTTAAAGCTCTTGTTTCAAAATCCTCTAAACTTTTTTCATTCTTTCATACAAACATAAATGCAGCTGAATAACACGTCTGAACAGTTTAAATGTCTCAGTAATGTACTGCTATGGTTTGCAGAGTTATCGACAAAGGTCTCCATGTGTGTATTTGTACCTAAGCTACTATATTTTAAAGTAAGAGATGAATATTTAATGCAAATGAGGAGAAAATCGCTATTGCATTACTTCAGAAACATCTTCACTTTGTTGAATAAATGTTTAAAGAGTGTGCCAAACTTTTGCATGAGTTCTGAGTGTCTTGTGCCGGGGTGTCCAGCCTATTCCGAGTCTGATCCTAAACCTAGCGCCGGAGCAGGAAAAGGACACGTAGGACACGTAGGACACGTAGGACACGTAGGACACCTGGGACACGTAGGACACGTAGGACACGTAGGACACCTAGGACACCTGGGACACCTAGGACACCTAGGACACCTAGGACACCTAGGACACCTAGGACACCTGGTGGGAGTCAAGTCTGTGCAGGAGCCACGAGGACCATGACGTTCACGTCAGAGAACAAGGACTTAAGGATGCTACAATCAACTGATGGCGACTAATCCATTATATGCCATAAAATTCGGACTATAAGCCGCTACTTTTGTCTCCTGATTTCAACCCTGCGGCTTACACGGCGATGCGGCTAATTTATGTATTTTTCTGGAAACGGCCTCTAGGGGTGCTCTAGCAGGAAGTGCAAGAGTAAGACAGACGAGAGTGAGGAATACACTGTTTGATTGTGTTTGAACTGTCAGTTTGCATCAGGTGCTCACCATCATCACAGAAAACACACAAGAAATGAATACGACGCAGCTTTAAGTTAAAAGCAGTCGATGGAAGCAAAGAAGGAAACAGAGCTGCTGCTGTGAGCTTCATCCAGGAGTCGATGGTGAGACGTCAGAGGCGACAGTGAAGAGCGACTCAGTGCACTGTGTGTCACAGGTGCTGTTTGGAAAAAGGCCTGTGTTCAATTAAACGGTGTGTGTTCCGTCCTTCTGTGTAAATGTCTCATGTTAAACACCTTTGTACATAGACAGGTGCACCCTGTCTATGTACAAAGGTGTTTTTCTTACGGCTGGTGCGGCTCATACTCAGGTGAGCTCAATAGTCCCAGTTTTATGGTAAATAGTTGTCGTCAAATTACGTAACAGCATCATCTTTAACTGGTCACTACAGACTCTACAACGTGCCCTGAGCCTCGATAAGAGGGTTCATTTCTCAGACGAGGCAGGAATCCCACAGAAGTGAACAGAGAATGTGAACACTTTGTGTTTTTGAGTAAAACACTCTTATGTGTTTTGTGCACACAGGGGGCGGGGCCAACACTGGCTCTGACTGGGCTAATGCTTGTAATGCTAAAGTGGACCACTAAAACTAGACATGTTTCTAAAATCCTTTGGAGAGCTGCTCAGGCTGGAGACCCCTGCTCCAGTGTGACGTCATCAGGACGTCTCCCTCTGCTCGACCTGTCACTTTACTCTGAGTTTTACACTTTTCTGCACAAACTGACACTTGACAGGTGCAAAACTGTCATTTATATTAAAGCACACAGATTCTGCTCCAGTGGGTTTAATCCTGTTCTAACAATGTTCTTCATCAAAAACACACCTGAAGCTGCATTCAGCTTCATTCACACTGTTTTGAGGAATGTTTATCAGAAAATCTTCTCCCTCTGAGCGTCAAACACACTTCCTGCTGAACTTCCAGGATTTTCTGACGTATTTTCAGATCATCTTCGTCATTTATCAGAGAATGGTTAAACTCGCTCTGATCATTTCTGCCTCTAAACACGATCACTGCTGCAGCAAATCCACACAATGATGTCTTTCAGCGCTAACGTCACTGGATTGTATAAAGGGCTGGCGCCATCTGCTGAATGCACAGCAATATGAAAAAGCAGAAATATTTTCCTTTAAAAACAGGTTTTATCCACCAATAAAGTCATAATAAAACAGTCATAGAAAGCTGTTGCAGACACTTTAAACGCCCAAAAACAAGTATAAAAGTCACCACTGAACAGCCTTCGATCGTCTGTTACATCAGCGTCGTAAATCTTATCTTTCATTTTGTTTCGCCGCCACCAGCAGCAGATTTTAGTCATAATATTTCTGAACATTCGTAAATGACCTGTCGCTCCAAGTGAGTACAGAGCCATGGGCGGGGATAGGGGGTAGGTGAAAACGGACTCAGCACTCAAGCCTCAAATGCAGGAGAATTCACTCAAACCTGAAGGAATCAAACCAAACCACGATTAAAAGCTCATGAAAGTCTCCTTTAAGAAAACCATCTTGATTTGATTATAGTTCATAGAAATAAAGTTCACCAATTAAACAAGTCACATTTACTCTAAGAAAATCAACGTATTCTATCGATGAGCGACTTCTACGACAAATCTACTGTTGAGTTTAATGAGTTTGAGCTGATGTGAGACGGACGTTTGAGCCCAGAATGTTCTGTTCTGAGGCGCGAGCAGAATTAGAGCGAGGAATGCGGTGTTCTGTGGAGGATAAGCACAGGTTTATCCCACGTTTGACGCCTGAGAGACAGAGGCGTCGCAGGTGACAGAGGAACACCGAGTGAGGCGGCGTTAACGGCCCTGGAGTGTCCGAAAAGACACAAAGTTCCAGGAGAAGTTGAAGAGGGCGGATGGAGTTTGGCCACATCCAACTTTTACATCTTTAAGGAATAAAATGAGACTGAAAGTTTTCCGAGAATAGTTTAACCCAAAGTGACCGGGAGATGAGACATGGACGAGAGCGAAATGTCAAAAATAAATGATGAATATAGTTACAACGTGATTTTCTCAGAAGCGCGCCAGACTTTCTGAACACTATTAATCACGATCGTTCTGTCTCTGGTCCCAGTCGGTCCTGGACTCGGTTATTTTCATGCGGCCTGTGTTTTCATGCATTTAAATCCTCCTGAATGAAGCTTTTTAATCCTGAGGCCGATGTCAGCCATTCACAAAAAGACGTTTGGTAATTTCAAGTGTGTGGCTGTGAGACGTGGCTAAAAAGCATCCAACAAAACGCAACAAAAAGCAACTAGAATCAAGAAAACAGACCTAAAAGTAACTAAACGCAACAAAAATTTACTAAAAGTGACAAAAACAAGACTGAAAGCAACAAAAACGCAAATAAAAGTGATGAAAAAACCACTAAAAGCAACAAAAATCCTCCTGAATTACACTCCTGAGGTCGATGTCAGCGATTCACAAAAAGACGTTTAATAATTCTAAGTTTGTGTCGGTGAGACGTGGCTAAATCTACAGTCAACAGGAAACTACTTCGTGTTTGTCCTCATCTTCTTCTGCTTTCATTTCATTCTGAAAA